>JAKLNE010000005.1:0-600000 GCA_022814615.1 Waltergamsia citrina | reverse complement strand
TACCGCAGCTCTAAGCGAGTTTCTAGCTGCAGCTTCTACAAGCCCAGCAGCGGTGGTGGCTAAGCCCTGTGCTGACCACTCAGTCGTCACCCGGTGTCCTTCAAGAAAGCCGTAAACCAATAGCAGTGCCGGATTTTTCGATGTAAACCTATAGTTTGCTGGCGTTGAGTATTTGTTGGTATCGTTCACATTGAAAATCTCGATATAGGCACGAAGATGAGTTATGGTGGGAGTGAATATGATTCTGAGGTGACGCGACACGGCCGTTTGAAACAGACTCTTGGTCAAGAGCTCGTCTGCCCCAGGTTGATCTCCAGACTTGAGCTCGTGAGTCAAAGCATCGAGAAAGGGCTGCTTGTGGGAGGCGATAATGATAGTTGTAGGGTAGCGATATTCGGCCAGGATGTGAGTGATGAGCTCTGCGGGAGTGGCTGGAGGGATCACGACGGGTGAGGCCATTGAAAACGATGCTGGGTGACTTGACTCATGATGAAAACCACACGAGATTAGGAATTATTGTCAATTCGTTTTCATTTATTGCTGTTGCTTGATCATTGTCGCATCTGTAGGTGGTGAAGGGAAGACGTTTTGAGGTTGAGACCCTGAGCTTACCCAGAGCTGCAAAACCCCCACCATCCACTTAAGCGTCGTACCTCATCTGGCACAAGACTAGCAACGTCATTCCTCTCGTCCAAACCAACCTCAAGCACCACCCACCACTTACGGGCCACGCAGCGCCTGAGCTGCAGGAGCTTCAACATGGAATCTATATCCAAGATCTCGAGTCTCATGGAGACTGGTAAGCTTCCCTACTGTGCCTGGCCTGGATGAGACACCGTCACTGACCTACTTTCGCTAGCGAGGGAGCTCACGCTCGATGCCGCTCAAGCGACGCGCAACCTGCGGACGAACCCACGCCCGATGAATCGCAACCAGATGAGGAAGCTCCTGGACAGTAGGAATGACAGGGAGATCCTCGAAGGGCTGCGGCGCGTTCTTTCGGTATGGTTGACCTGTTAGAAGTAGCGTTGGATCATACTTGACGGACTGATACGTCTCTTTGCGCGCAGATGATGTACAAGAACCAGAAGACTCTACCATTCTTCTCCAACGTTGTCAAGAATGTTGCCTCTCCGAACCTCGAGATCAAGAAGCTCGTGTATATCTACCTGATCCACCACGCCGAACAGGAACCCGACCTCGCCCTCCTATCCATCAACACCATCCAAAAGTCCCTTTCCGATGCGAACCCACAGGTCCGGGCCCTCGCTCTGAGAACCATGTCTGGAATACGTGTGCCAGTGATTAGCCAAATTGTGTCGCTGGCTATCAAGAAGGGTGTGGTGGACCTAAGCCCTTACGTGCGCAAGGCGGCTGCCCTCTCGATCCCAAAGTGCTACCGTCTTGATCCTAGCCAGTCACCGCAGTTGATCGACTACCTCTCGACATTACTCGGTGACAAGCAATACTATGTGGCTGGCGCTGCAGTCTCAGCGTTTATGGAGATTTGTCCGACAAGGATAGACTTGATACACAAGCACTATCGTGGCCTGGTGAGGAAGATTGTCGACATGGATGAATGGAGTCAGATGTCGCTCCTGCGCCTCATGACTTACTATGCGCGAAGATGCTTCCCTCGTCATTCAGAGCCCGATAAGAAATCAAAAGAGACAAACGTGGACGACTTCTACGGCGAATCTACAGGTGTCAGGTCAGGAGCTGGATCAGCATCCATGGATTCTGATCTAGCCCTCCTGCTCAATAGTATTCGCCCACTGCTCCAAAGCCGGAACTCCGGTGTTGTCATTGCAGTTACGAGATGCTACGTTGATATCGGGACGCCAGATTATGTGAAGCATGCTATTGGGCCCCTAATTGCTCTTCTCAGAAGCGCTACGGATATCCAGCAGATTGCATTGTACAACATTGTATCTGTTTGTCTATTGCGGCCAAAAGACTTTGTTAAATATGCGGGGCACTTTCTCGTCAAATACACCGACACGGAGCCTGTTTGGGAGCTGAAGCTTGAGATTCTGACCATCATCTTCCCGCACAGCCCTATGCATGTCAAGAGTCTTATCCTGAAGGAGTTGGAGCACTTTTCACAAGGGACTGACAAAGCCTTGGTACGAGAAGCAGTTCGCGCTATTGGTCGATGTGCCCAAGCAGATAGTACAACGGCTGCAAAATGTCTGAAGCTGCTGTTGGGACAAATCACCAGCCTAGATGGGAATTTGGCGGCAGAGTCACTCACAGTAATCCGACATCTTATCCAGCAAGATCCCGAGCGCCATGTGGGCACCGTGGTGCGGTTGGCAAAGAACCTCGACTCTGCTACTGACCCTCAAGCTAGAGCTACTATTGTCTGGCTTGTGGGCGAATTTTCTGGTCTGAATGGCGAGGACAACATCGCCCCAGACGTTCTGCGCATCTTGTTGAAGGACTTTGCCAGCGAGTCCGAGGCAGCTAAACGGCAAATATTGTTGCTTGCCGCCAAGGTTTACCTTCACCACTTGAACCGAAAGACCGAAGCCGAAAAGGAGAAATCAGCCGAGGAAGACGCACAGCAAGAGGAAGACGTCCATCCCATTGCTCGACTGTGGGACTACGTCCTTCTACTCGTCCGTTACGACACTTCTTTCGACCTGCGCGACCGCGCTCGGATGTACCGTGCCCTCCTAGGGGTTCCTCAGCTGGCAACACTAATGCTTCTCGCCCCTAAACCCGCACCACAAGCCCCTAGTCCTTCTGAATCACGGAAGGGATTCCTTCTTGGCTCTTCTACGCTTGTCCTAGCCGGCGGCGGAGGTCTTCACGGCATCCCAGGCTATGAGTCGCTGCCCTCTTGGGTCAAGCCAGGGGAAGAGCCAGATCCTCGACTCCGTGACACCGAACCGGCACAAAGCTCACGCTACGAAAGCGAAAAGACGACTGCCCCAGCAAGTGAACGACTGGACGACGCAGCGAAGAGTGCGCCGAGCAAAGCGAATGGACTTGGGGAGGCTGTTGGTACAAAGACGCTGGATGACTGGCTTGCTGAAGAGGGGGAGAGTGAGGAAGAGGAGGAGTCAGAGTCCGAATCTGAAGAAACTGAGGAAGAGACTGACGAAGAGGACGATGACGAGGAGGAAGAGGAAGAGAGCGATGATGACGGGGAGAATGACAGATTGGTCAAGTCATGACAGCATATATAGACAACCTAGCAGCATCACCCCTAAAACACCTGATGATTACACGTCCGAAGAAAAGAAATCAATCAAGACATCAATCACTTCGTGAGACTGCGAACATGGTTTGTGTAATATTTCATCTCTGCTTAAAACCCGGAAAGTGTTTTGAACTCTTCCAATGTCTAGGCCAAGCTAGGCAGGCTCTTGTACGCTGTTTCTTTTACGTGAATCTAGCTTCTCCCCCAACGTCCCATGTCATCAAGGCTTGACCTGGCCTTGTGGCGTCTCATTGCCCGACTCGCCTGTATCGGCAGGCGTTTCCTTGCTAACTTCCAGATCTGGCGCAGTCGTCGTTGCTGTCGGGGTAGGTTTCTCAGGCTTGTGCCAACCGTTGCGCATCTGCGGGAAGAATAGACCCGGATGGAAGATGGTGAGGAGCGAGCTGGCGACGAGGATGAGAGTAGGGTCGAGGATGAGGAAACTGATCTCATCTCTCATAATTTTGCTTCCCCATCCGCCTGACATTTCGGCGATACTGTAAGAGAGGGCATTAGCATGTGTCTCGTTGGTGAGAGTTTCCTGTTGAAGAAAAGGAAGATAGAAGAAGGGAAAAAAGGGGGAGAGAACGTACCGATAGATACAGCGGATGAAGATGGAGAAGTACGCAATCATCACACCAACACCAAACATCCTAAACCTCTTATCCCGCCAAACATCCAACGCCGCCGGCTCCGCCTCCCCCGACCTCAAATACCTCCTCACCCTCACATAATAATCCAATCCCAACCCACCAAACAATCCCAAAACCACAACCTGCAGCACAATCCCCGCGATAATCAGATTATTCCCATGATCCAGCAACGTCTTCTCGTCATGGCCCGCGGCGGCGGCGACGCTCCCGCCGATGGCTTGGATGATGAGGCAGGAGAGGTCGGCGGGGAGGAAGAAGCGAGGGTACCATTTGGGCGGGATGCGGGAGAGGGAGGGGTTCAGGGCGAGGGAAACGTGTTTGAGGGTGAGGTAGATGGCGGCGCAGATTAGGGTCGGTGCGAGGATGATGGCGCAGATTTGGAGCTGGAAGGCGTCTTTGTTCCAGGGGTTGTCGTGGAGGAAGATGCGGCCGATGTAGCCTGTATCATCGCAAAGAGTTAGCTCGTAGTTCTAACATCTACTTTGGAATAGAATAGACTGCTTGTCTATTTCACCGTGTATCTAGATATAAGGGAACCTACCGGCTGCCTCAAGCAGAAGAGCTACTGTCATAGCAGCCCCGAAGGTCCATGTCTGTTTCCAAATACCTAGCGCACCGGAGCCGAGCATGCACATGCCAAACGTGATAGTAAAGAAGATACCGGAGCCGAGATTCGGATAGTAGCCTAAAACAGTGGCCTCAACTGGGCAGAACATGCTAATTTCCGTGCAAGAGTCGAAGCCGCCGCGGCGGAAGCCGTCTTCCTCGGCCATGGTGATGGATCAATCAACTCTCGGAGGATAGTTGATCGAGTTATGGTGTTCGCTCTGCGGATTCGCTTTGATGATAAAACGTTTCTTTCGAAACGCTCTTAGTAGGGTATATAGTGAGTCGTTAAGTGTAGCACACGAGCGCCCACGTAGTCATGAGATGGAAAAAGAAGCACAGCAAGAGGCATACCAAGGACCAAAAAAAAAAGTAAAATGTAAATGTTCGGATCCAAGACCGGGGAGTCGTTACTCCTATAAACAAATACCACTCAAAGGACCCCGAATATACGCTGCGTCAATAGTCGGAAACTCGTTAAAAGGTAAGGTAGCATCCCACCCTCCAGTCTTACAAGGATGTGTCGTGGTGGGTTGGCCGCCCTGTCTGTCTAGCCTGTCAATCAGCACCATAAGGCCGGACACATTCTCTGCTTCTAGCTAGTTGAACGCCCATCGTTCGGATGGGAGCGTTCCCGTTCCCGCCTGAATTTAATTACTAGTCCTTGCACTTCTCCCAGTGGACTCGACCTTCCCCACCATGGGCTGGACGCAGTGATGATCTGTCGAGACTTGTTCGGGTGAATAGATGCACCCGCCCTCCATGAGGAAGAAACCTTATCTTGGAGCCTATTGCCACACTGTGACATTTTCATGCAGAAAGGCTTAAACAGCAAACCAGCGATCACGATGCCACGTTTCTTTGAGAGTTTGAAAGCTTAATGGTTCAGAGGCGGGAGGAGGGGTCGGGGATAAGAGCAAGGAAGGGAATGTTGGTGCTCGCAACCGAGGGTGATTGGCTAAAAGGGGCTAGACTTGTTGTTATACGCGTATTCAATACGCGTAAAGAAGATGTTTCGACGTGATGGTGGGTGGGCGGCGGGTGAGTCGGAGAACCGAAGGGGGGATCCGGGACGGGTTCCAGAGTAGTTGTCAATTAGGCGGCGCGGGAGCGGACGAATTGGCTATGAAGATTTTCTATTTTCTTCATTCACTTTGCATTCCAATCATCACACGCGGCCTACTAGTCTAGCCACTTTACAAATCAAAGGGTCATACTGCTGTGCTGTGGAAGCCTTCCGTTGATTCCAGGTTCTATAGTCTACTCTTCCTTGCCGCCCAAATACCTATACACGACCGAAAAGTCCCTCCCAGAGCAACGCTCATCCTTCTCGGCATCCTCATACAGCTTATACGCCGTCTCCGAGAGCCTCATATCCGCACCCGCCTCAGTAGCCGCGACCATAGCCAGCCGCAGATCCTTCTTCATCAGCGAGATACCGAAGCCGCCCCGGTAGTCCCTGTTCACGGGAGCCGTCTCCACCACACCCTTGACCGGGTTATTCACCTCGCTGGGCCAGCAGCGGCCTGTGCTGACGTTGATCACACCAGCGAGTTTCTTGGGGTCCAGACCCCACTTCATGCCTAGGTTCATGGCTTCGGCTGTGGCGATGTTGTTGAGGGCTAGAAGGTAGTTGTTTGCCAGTTTGGCAGACAGACCAGCGCCTTGCTCTCCGCAGTGCAGGACCTTTCGGCCCATGTGCATCAGCGTAGGCTCAATTCTGGACATTAGGCTGGGGTTGGCGCCAAGCATGAATGTCAGGGTACCTGCTGTGGCACCGACAACGCCGCCGGACATGGGGGCATCGACAAAGTTGCCCTGACCAGCATCGGCGACCGACTTGGCGACTTCCCTCGATGTGGAGGGGTCGATGGTCGAGCAGTCAATGAATATACGGTCTTTGGTCGGCAGCGAGTCTGTCACGATGGAGTGGTAGACGGCCTTGACGTGTTGCGGCTCAGGCAGGCAGGTGATAACCGTATCCTAAAGCCGAGTAATTATTAGTCTTTTGGCTATAGAGTTGAGGCAAGATCACAGGCATGCTATAAATCATCTCGGCTTTTTCTTCTTCAGAGGATTGGCTATAATATTGGAATAATCACAGGAAGGCCAGTTGCTGTCTAGACAACTGACCCCAACTTAGATCATAGATAGAACAAAAGTGCTCATCATTGAAGGCAAAGGCGAGAAGCAATGCATGGCACGGGCGTAGAGTGGGAAAAGTCAGAACGTACCGCATCCTTGGACGCGTCGAAGGCGCTGGCAGCAAGTTCGACCTTGGCGCCTTGCGAGGCAGCCTTCATCTCGGCCTCGAGGCCCTGCATTGATTGAGGGTTCACGTCGAAGATGGACACCTTGTCGCTAGGCTTCAGCTTGGACTGTAGATTCTTGGCCATTTGGTAGCCCTGCAGACAATTCGTTGGTCAGCGACATCGAAGGCATAATGTACAAGCCGTACATTGTGATTAACATACCATCTGGCCCAAACCAACGAAGCCATAGTTATCCAGCCGTCTCGCTGTAGTAGCAAACCCCCTCCGTTGGGCAAACGAGCGCGTAACAGCAGAAGCGACAGCTTTCATCGTGGGCAACAGCAAGACGACTTGTCGACCTCCATGATGCAAAAGGGAGGAAGACCGCTTTGCCGCGGGTCTCCAAAGTTAAGCTGGGTTGGGATGGATGTACTGCTGATGTGGTGCAGCCAGTTTATGCGGGGAGTGTTTTAGCTGTTACCGAGAAAGCCGGCCATTGCCGTGGGAAGCCAGGTGAGAAGGGACACAAGAGGAGAAGCCCAGTTAGGAATGAGAGCTTTTTCTGTTCCAGGAAAAAGGTTCCAATTGTGTGGAGAATGTGGTTTGGGTCAGGTGATGATTACCCCGAGATTTGTCCCCACTTCTTTTTGAGAGTTGCACCATTCCACGACAAGGTGAAGATGGGGAGAGCTCTCTCTAGGATATCAAAGCTTGGGGTCCGCCTTGTTATAATACTATGTGTATTATTGTGTGTATTATTGTCTGGCTACTTGGAGAGCCAATGACTAACGTTCATGGACGTAATCACCATTTCTTGTTTAGTACTAAGCGAGATGTCCTGCTGTTAGCAAGCGTCTTTCTAACGCTCGACACTAACATGCCCTCAAATACATAGCTTAATACGCGACTGGCCTCATTCAAGCCTCAAAAAGCAAATGGATAGCATATGTAATTATAAATTTTTTACTCTCATTACGATACTTCACTTTTTACTTCCTCCAGCGTATCGTTCATCTCGGCCCACCCCAACGCCTGATACTACGCGAGTAGCTTCATCAGACGCGCCATACTCGTAACACTCCTCTCGTCCCATATCGGTCTACCGAATACCCTTTCCCTTCACCGATGCAATCTCATTTTTAGGTGATCCGGATGGCGGTAGTTAAAAAAAGACAAGATTTAGAAAAAAAAAGAAAGAACCAAAACGTAAAAGCACAGCAGCAATGGCCTTCTAACCCAAAACCGGTCCTGAATATGCCCGGCTGGAGGTGAAAGCGCATGATAACGAAGGGGGGGTATGTCCAAACACAAGTTAAAAAGGGGCCGGTGATGTGAAAAAAAGCGCGTAAAGGAAATCATTGAAAAAGGGTTAGGGAAGTGAGAGGGAATAAGGGGTCTCCCATCCTCCCCGGGGTAGTATCCGTTAAAAACAACATGTCGAGAAACCAAGACCCAGCCGCGCCGTCCCGAACAAGCAACCAATATCTTCTTTCATGTAATTCTCTCATCCACCGCGAGTCTATCCACCACAACTATTAAAAAAAAAAGAGAGAGAGTAAAGTATGGTATCTATAGGAAGTTGCCAATCCACGTACCCAGAGCGCTGTTCGTTAAGTTAGTACTTAATATTTGATGCCATCGTTGAGAAGGTTGACTTACCCGACTGCAAAAGTGGCACCAATACCCAAAAGAGCCCTGTTCTTGACTCTGGTTTTCCGTAGTTCAACCTCTGTCTTGGCCTTCTTGGCCTGAGGTTCGTCCTGGTTCTCCTTGTTCGCCTCCTTGTCGCCGTCCTTTTCGCTCACAGAGATGTCTACAGCCTTGCGCTTGCTCTTCTTGCCCGTAGACTTCTTCTCTTCAGGCTCTTCCTCTGCTACTGGCTGCTCCGACTCCTGGTTGTTGTTGACCATCTCCTTGGCCGAGTCGATCATCTTGGCAATCTCATCAGCGCTCGGAGGCTCGCCGGCCGAAGGTAGAGGAATATCGACCTCGGTAGTGGTGAGTTTTGTCTCGCCCCCCTTGCGGTTCTTCGAGACCTCCTCGTTTACGGAAACAGTGACCTTGGGGTCCTCTTCCCTCGGCTCGAGCGTGACCTGGGGCTCGAATTCGGTAGTCTTCAGAACAACATCGTCATGCTTCGTTCCATTGACTTGGCCCTTCTCGCTGGTCATGTCGATGCTCTCGCTCTTTGCCTTGGTGCTTCGCTTGCGGGGCGAGGCTGTCCCGCGCTTGGAGCTCTTGGTAGGGCTGACAGATCGGCGGGATCGGCGCGAGGGCGTGGGCGGCGCAAGAGTGGCCTTGCCCGGCTCGAACTTGGGAGGGGCCGTAATCTTGGGCACGCCGTCGACCTGCTGACTGTTGGTGACGTGAATAGGCGTGTTGTCGAGCAGAGCCTCGATCCAGATACGGATGCCATATTCATCGGCCAACTCTAGCGCCGACTCGGCGGGAATCCAAATGTTGCCAGCCGTCTCCTCTGGACTAGTAGTAGGTCGGGACTTGATAAACTTGCGTTCGGCTTCCTCCTCGGCGAGCTCGGCGTACGGGAAGGTAGCCTTGAACATGCCCGTCGCGGAAATGTAGCCGTCAAAGCTGCGGCGCATCAGGAAGTAGCTGTTGGGGCTGGACTTGAAGATGCCCGACACGATTCCCTTAGGAAGCGGGGCGCGGAGATGCGCGTAGTCGAAGGCGGAGCCAAGGGTGTTTGCTTCTCCGGCTTCGTCTCCATTGGCATTGACCATCTTAGGAGTCAGCTTCGTCTGCCCCAGGCGGCGGCGGGACACGAGATCAGCATCTGCGGAATGGTAAGTATGTGAGAGGGGCAATGAGGGGAGAAAGGCGATGTGTATTACAGTCGTGCTTGGACTCCATCAAGTGGTTCGACTTCTCAGGAAGCGTGCGGGTGGTGTTGGGCGCCATTTTGTGTGGTATTTTGGAGTTTTGCGCCGAACCGAGAAATAGACGTCGTCAAGTCGATAGGAGTGAGATGATGACGAGGGAGCAATAATCGCGCGCGCGCGTGGGAGTTGAGCGGGTTGGCCTAGTCTGAGAAGCGCATTAGCAACAGGAAAAAAAATTGGGCGAAATGAGACGAGATGAGATGGACCTACAAGAACGACCAGGGGTGGTTCGTTGAGACGGATTGAGGGCGCGACAACTCGGCTCGGCGACGAGGATGCGAAGAAGATGTTGACGAAGGCGAAGGGCGACAATCAACGCGATCGTAACGGCGGGTTTGGTTGGATTGGACACCCCAGATGCAGCGGTAGGGCCGGTGATCGTGGAGTAGATGAAAAAGAGAAGTTGGTGGTGGAAGCGGACGTGGTGGTTCGCGCGACAGAGGCGTGGGAGGAGAGCATGGAGCGTGGAGCGTGGGAGGAGCGTGGGTGAGCGCGCGCAAATTAGTTCGAGTGTTAGTGCCTGTCGAGGATTGGCAGCAGAAAGCACACAGCGTGTACGGATAAGGTAAGGTAAGGTAGCGTAAGGTAATTCACAGCGGGTGGATTAGTGGATGCACCCCTACGGCTCCCACTAGCACAACCCCTGCCGCTACTTACTGCGCTGCTGAGCTGGCGCTGCAACGATTGGCCCAGGAACTGTCTGGTGGCTGGAGATGGAAGGTACTCCCATCGTCATAATGAACTCCCACAGATGCGCTGTACTGCATAACACTTGGCACCGAGAGGAACTTCAAGTTCATCATGATGATGGCGAACGGGGTGGATCGATGTCAACTGGACCGACTCTGCCATGGGTAATAGAACAATTGGGCCGCCCACCTCAAAGGGGCAAACTGAGGCTTCCATCCGGCTTCCCCACCCTCTACCAGAAGGCGCTTCGTCCCGATTCTGAAGCGTTGGCGTCCGGATTCAGGGGGTTGCTGCCGGATCATTGACTAATCCTCGTACAAGTCGAGTAGGGGAGCCCGGGAGGGTCAAACCCTTTCAGCATAAGCCAACTCCTTTGAGCGTGTGCCCTAATAATTGGGGCACCGAAGAGATCTCGGTGTGCTGGGAGTAGTTTGTTCCCATTGAACTCGGCAGCTTCCAACGCGGATGCTGGCTCTCTTTATCACCGGGAGAGGAGGAGAGGGGAGGAGAGGAGAGGTCGGCGTTGCGCGTCAGCCTGAGCCGCCACTCTCACGGACAGCCAATTGCAGTTGCTCCTTTCCGAGACCCGCGCTGTATGTAAGAACTGGTGTTTGATCGTTACATTGGCTTGGCAGAAGCCACATGTTTGTCCCAACAGGCTGTTCCGGTTGCCAGATTCAATGATAGTCAACGACTTCTGAAGTCGGTATTCAGAGTGAAGATTCAAGACAATACACAATGAACAAGACTGTTGTGTGGTGTATTATTCCTCGCTAAACAATTAACCTAATAATAAGTGTAAGTATGGTAGTGTAAATAAGCCGTGAGAATATACGTGCTCAGATTGCGACAGGTGATGATTTGGAAATCTGTTGGATGCTTACTGATCTCCACGTTTGAAGCATTCAAGTTCTAACCGTTGTGGGCCTTTTGAGCTGTATCATGATAGAGCTATCGGCGTGCGGACGTGGGCATTTTGGATAATGGCTGAATTTGGGTCACGATGAGGATTGTCTTGGGAAAGATTTTGCTGGCATCCTCTCGCCTGGATAGTCCGTTGAGATGGGGCTCTTAAACTACTTAACCTAATAAAGCTTTGTCTTACATACTTATAGAGGTCGACGTCGAACAATTGTGACAATTCTGATAATACAAATAGAAATGTTATAATAAAGCACAATTGTTGGGAACGGACTTGGTCTAAGCACTCCCGCTAGTGGGCCGTATGCCGCATCTACGGCGGGCTATCCCTGCTCTTCGTCATCCTACACCCTCCGTGTATGCGAGTGCGAGTAAACCCTTATAAGTGCCAATGAATCCCAACTCGGCCTCACTGTTGTGCTCTTGGGCTATTAACAATTTTTAATAGCCTTTTCATGAATATGGCAGCTCTCGCGGGGCTTTCAGAAAAGACCACCGCGCTGCGGCGCCCTTTCAACATCCTTGGATTCAGAAAGCGGTACAACTTCGTCTTCTTCTTGATATTAGGCGGACCCTTCATAGCCTTCACCCTCGCCCGGTTCTCTTATATGAACTATGATTACTACTGTTCACCAGAATTTATTCGCACCCCACATGGAGCCATTGCCGGAGAATGTTGGACCTACAGCCAGAAGAAGTTTTCCGAGTTTGGCATCAGACTGCACCTCACCACCGTGATGCCCGCCAGCGCTCTCGCCTTTCTCCAGTTTATACCAGTCATCAGACAAAAGTACATCACCTTTCATCGGATCAGCGGGTATATCTCTACGGTCCTCAGCTTGGCGGGGGCGGTAAGTGCTATGATTATTGGGAGAATCGCCGTGGGAGGGAGCGCCACGGTGCAAGTCGGGGTGGATTTTCTCGCCCTTATGTTCATATGGAGCACGGCGGTGTCGATTTACAACATTCTGAGGCTTCAGATAGACCAGCATAGAGCTTGGGCGCTTAGGGCGTGGTGTTATGTGAGTAACGCGGCATCTCCATCGATGAACCTGCTCTTGGTAAGAGTCTTTAGAAACTCATCTTTTTTTCCCCATAGGCTGCGGCCATCGTAACACAGAGGCCTGTCCTGGTTGCTATGATGCTCGCTATGAAGTATGGCAAAATTGGGCCGTTTTACGAAGCCCTCGAGTGCGGCAAGCTGGCCTCCTTCTACCCCTCGACGGACGAACTGCTGGCCAAGTATCCGGCCTGCACCGCTGTCGAGAACTACGCCGTGGTAGCAGCTTATGGTGGGGGAGTTGAAAATACTGCTGCGGCTGCCCGTGCCGCTTTTGGCGTAGCTGTCTGGCTTCCGATCGCCTTGCACACGATTGGAGTCGAGATCTATGTGAGTTTTCTAAAACAAAAACGTGAATGGTTTCATTCTACGGGGAGGGTAACTAACTAGCACGATGTCAGCTACGAGGAACACCAACCGAGGCCGAGCGCCTCCGGAATGTTTCTTATAAACGCCAGAAGGAGGCTGGATTTGTTAACCCCGGGCGAGCTGGTCTCACTTTTGATCAGCTTTGTGATGCGGAGGAGTGGATGCCGGCAGTCTTGAAAGCAAAGAACAGCTAGCTAGAGTCTACTTGACGAAGTTGCCTACCTGTCGAGAATATACAAAGCGTTATATATGTATGCATATATTGCAGGCTTCGTCTCCGCTTCTCACCACGTGTTGAAGGATCTCCAGATGCAGATTAAGGGTCGCGCTATGGACCGCGTAGTCTTATCATACATGATACTATGGAGTCGAGGTCTGGGCCAGCCTTGCCAAGCTCTACAATATGAGCTGGGGCTCCAACCTAGAAAAATTGGTATAGTTAAGAACAAGCATGTTCATAGTAAACTCGCGCCTTGAATTGCTAAACGTTTAATAGCAGACCCTACGAGGCTTACAAGGTTAAGGAGAACGACCCAATAGAAACCCTCGGATTGCAACTCGTTAATTGGCAGCGCCGCCGTCTCCGATCTCGGCCTCCACTTAATTCCAGTAACACTGAAATTTTGTCATCATGCGCTTCCCGTCTCTCTCCCTCAAGTCTCGTCTCCCCCGGAGCTACCTGTGCGTCAAGGTATCTTGCATCTTGCTTACCCCGTTCTCGCAATTCTTGCATTTCTCTTCCTCTACTTGTACTTCCCCCCCCTCAACCAATGCGAGTTTCACAATCCTTCAGCTCACCGACTGTTCACTTGTGATTGACCGTTGGCTTGCTTGCTTGCTTTTTTGCTGTGATCTTCACTCACCGGTTTGCTCGCTTGCATTGCATTTGCTTTAAGGGAAGAAGCTCCGACGCGTGGTGTGTGGTTTGCAATGCCTCGCCATTGAGATTTGGATTTCCCTTTCTCCTCTTCCTCTCTTTCTCTTTCTCTTCACCTTATCCTCACCATCTCTCAATTCCATTCTTTTTGAGACCATTGAATTGGAAAGATGAAGGATACTCAGCACGCTCCGGCTTCTTCAGGCCTCGCCGTCTCGTCCGATGTCGATCAACCGACTACGGCGCCGCCATCGACCTTGGCTACTTCACAACCAGCCATGACGACCAAACAGCCTTGGAACACGGACAAGCTGGGCCTACGTCTCGGTGCTGATTTTGTCAGTGCGGCTAGTGCTGGCTGCTTGGTAGCTCCCGTCATTTCCATCATTGACCGGTAAAGTTCCAATCCCTTGGAGAATGGCCTACGGTGAAGCTTGTAGTTGCTAACCTCTCACCTTTACAGGAGCATCATGGAAAACGCATCCGGACGAAACACCCTCCTCGCCTCGATAAAGTCATCCTTCAAGTCTCTCCTCCTCCGCCCCCACACCGTCGTCTTCTCCAAACCCGTCGCCCTTATCCTCATGCTCTACGGCGGCACCTACCTCACCGCCAACACCCTCGACACGGCCACCTCCACCGTTAAAGGCCATAAGGCGTCCCACGTCACCGCCGGTACTCCCAAATTTGCCGCCTCCAGCGCCACCAACATCGGAGTTTGCATCTACAAAGATCAAGTCTACGTGCGCATGTTCGGCCCGCCGGGGGCTGTACCTCGTCCCGTGCCGCTGCCGTCGTACGCTCTCTTCGCTCTGCGCGATTGTTTGACCATCTTTGCGTCGTTCAACGTCCCACCGCTGTTGGCGCCCAAGATTGAGGAGCGGCTTACTGCGGAGTGGAAGAAGCATCTTTCAGGCGTGACGTGCGCGCAATTCTTGGCTCCGGCTGCTGTACAGCTTGTTTCTACGCCGATGCACTTGCTCGGTCTCGATTTGTACAACCGGCCTCAGGGCACAGCGTCTACGCCGGGATTGCGCGAAAGATGGCAGCTCGTGCGGAAGAACTGGGCGCCTAGCGCAATGGCGAGAATATGCCGTATCGTGCCGGCCTTTGGAGTCGGTGGGGTGGTTAACACAAAGGTGCGCAAGAATCTGATGGGCAAGTTGGAGTGAAGTGTTCTTTTTTTTGGCATTGAGAGCTTTGTGGCTCTTGATTTTCTTTCAAAAATTATGTACATATAGGCAGGTTCGGCGTTTCTGGCGTTTTCTTATTTTCGGACTCCTTTCGGGGGAGAAGGTTCAACGGACGGCTTGCTCCGAAACAAGCTATGAGCGCGGAAGAGCATATGAGCATGCGGCAAGCCATTTATAGAGCTTACGACAGAGGACATGGACACATAGAATCCAACGCATCATGAGGAAGACAGTAATACAGATTAGACCATTCTGCTCGTATTCGCATGGATTGCATATATTATCTCTTGTCCGCTGTTGGGTGCCAAAGTAGTACCGGATCTAGGAACGACGTAATAATCATTGAAGAAGACTTGATAAACATCTGAGTAAGCGCGAACTTAGAAAATACGGGATACCTCTGTGTATTTTATTGTATATTCATGCCTATATTTTGTCTTTGAATAAATTCGTTAATTAGCGTGTATTCTTGGTAATATATCCTTAGAGAGCAGTCAATGGGATACACGATATCTTCACGTCTGGTACTTAAGGTCTGTCCCACAATAGAACAAGTATTTTGAACATGAAACTTGGTAGCATAAGCCTTTCTCATCATCAATCATCCGCTACCTCAACCGCAGGAGCTCGCTCTTCACAACCCGCTGTACATACATGTCCACCGCATGACCAGCAGCTTTGCCACAAAAGGTATCAAAATAAAAAGTCCAGCCAAAACCAAGCCATGTGATGCCACGCAAGACAGGAAGACAGATGTGCATCATGCAGGGACTTGCTTCAAGGTCCAGACACAGAATAGTAAAGGAAACAAGAACATATAAAAAAAGACCAAGAACCGTGCATAGATTTCCTTCCTTTCCAGAACGCCCTCCCCCTTAGACCTGGCCAACCATATATAATGAGGAAGAGAAGGGGACGGGGAGACGTTTGTTTGTTTCGTCGTTTCAAATGAGCGTCTTTCTAACGAGTGTGAGGTCTACTGGCTATCATGTAATTAGACATGTTATTACATGGGTAATCCAGCTAGTAGTCGAAAGTTGTCCAAAAAGAGATGAAATCGGGTGCTGCTGAATCAGTTGCATCGTCGCTCATGAAAGTAACAAATCATCACAAGGCGACAACGTCACTGGAGAAGAAAAAAAGGGGTAAACGCCGCCATGGAGCGCTTTCCAGGATGCACTGAACCCCGAGAATAGCAATAGTCGAATGGAGCCTGCCAAGGGGATATGCTGTAAATGCGCCAAGATGTTTCGGAAAAGAACAGAAGACTCTTCGAGAATGGGGACGGGTACTGGACACCCATATGTCGTTTCATTTTACACAAGTTCCACGTATAGAAGCAGCTTCTCATTTCGCTGAAGGGCAAAGTCGAGGTCATTGTTGCTCATCAGACTTGGCTTGTCACCGGTAGCCTCGTCTTTGTAGAAGAGCTGCATTTGTTCGCTGTCTGAAACTTTGAGGCGGTCTCGAATCTTGTCGGAGAGCTGGTTGTACTGGATGTCGGTTGGCACGCGGATGGCAATCAAGTCACCGTTGAAGTACATCTTGACCTTCATGGCGGAGGACGCGGGATTTTGCTGAGATTGAGAGTGGGAGTGAGAATGTGAGTAGCCGTGGGAAGCTGCCAAATGTTAGTCTGGTATGGGATGTGGAGAGACGAAGCCAACTGACATGGAGGACCGTTGCTCATCTGGCGCGGTGTAGCTGAGAGGCCAGCATAACCCCCACCGTTAAGGTTGTTGTGGGATGACTGACCAGAAGGACCATGGGCGGGAGATTCAGCGGACATCTGAGATCCTTGCGAGAGTCGGTACTCGCCAACCTCGTTGAGGTCAATCTCGTAGTCGCCTTCGCGTGGCTCGAAGAATTGCTTTACCAACGTACACCGGGCGATGTAAGGCGGTTGGTTCAGGAGATTCTTTACGTAGGCGTCCAGATTGTGTAGCCGCCCTTCGGTGATTGCGTCCGTGACATAGTTGACGGGCCCAGGCATGTACGGCAGCGTGCGCTTTTGGGTCCCAGTGTTACCCGCCTCCGCGGGGAACTCGGTAAGGAGAGCAATCTGGAAGTCGTAAAAGTCCTCGTAGTAACGCGATAGTTCCCACTGGCGACCGTCCTCCAACATGGCCTCAATGACAAACCAGTACTTGTCTTCGGCAAAGCAGTAGCGGGGTATACGGGCCTGAATAGGCGCAAACCGCGGCGACGGCGACTTTGCGGCGTATTGCGGACTTTGCATTTGTTGTTGTTGCTGGTACTGCTGTTGCTGTTGCTGGAGTTGATGTTGCTGTTGGGAGCCGGTTCGCTGGCTCGTGCGCATTCCCTGGCGCACAGTTAGAACCACATCAAACAGCTTGATATCTTGCCAAACTTACCTGTGCGCTGTTTGAACTGCTTTGTCGGCCATTTTGCTGGATGCTCATTCGCTCCATGGCCTGTTCCATCGGCTGACCGCCGCCGCTGCCGCCGACCTCGAACTTGCCTAATGTGATGCTGCTGTTCTTATACTCGGCAGCCATCTTCTTCCACTCTTCTACCTTGGGGACACCAGCCTTCTTGATCGCGTCCCCAGGGTTGGCAAGAGGCTTATCTGAGGCCATGTCACGCAGCTCAACGAATGAAACGGGGATCAAGCCAGGGCCACCTAGGCGGCCGATCGGCTTGGCGACAAACCACTCAGGGTTTGACTGTGCAATCACGATTATGGCTTCGCCCGCTTTCGCATCCAGCTCATCGGCCCTCTCCGCGTCAAAATTGAACATGACTACTCCGTAGACCATGGGGCCATTCTTCTGACCAGGCTGAGACTTGCGCTGCCCAGCACCGGCAGCCATGGCCTGCATCATGCCTTGGGAGTCGCTGTATCCGGAGTCATGGTCGGGGCTCTTTAGCGGGGCAAGCGCTCGCGGGCTTTCAGACTGCCCGCTGTCACGCTCAGTGCGGCCAAGAGATTGGAAGAAGGCCACGGGCACCAGGCCGCGGGCATCGGGAAGCGCGGGGTTGCAGGCTTCGTACCAGTCGGAGTCGTCTTCGCGGCCGATAACATGGAAGAAGTCGCCTCGAGAAAATCCTAGTTCTTGATCTGATCTCGCTTCATAGTCGTATAACGCTCGGATGACCTTAGTTGAGGGATTGCTAGTCAGCCTTGCGGGTTCACCTAGTCACGAAAACGGGCGTAGTCCCGTAAAATAATTCATGAGAGTACTAGCATACCTTTTTCGGAGGAACGATGGCGACTGGTGACTTGAGGAGGGAGGAGGTGGACGATTTGTCTTTGTCGCCCTTAATGGAGCGCCGAAGAGCCTGGACAAGGCGCATAACGTTAGCTTCTTCGCTCTAGCAGAGAAACGGTCTGGTGGTCTGTTGAACAATGGGCAATAGAAATCGCAGATCCAAAGAAACAGAAGGGACAATCTCGTAATTGCAGGGCAAGCAGTTGGGGATCGACGTAGAGCCGTGAAGTTTATGGTGATGCGGGGGTTAATCCATCCGGCGCAGCGCATCCCCTAGACCCGCGGCGCGCGACGCAACAGAGACCAGAAATCGCAGTCAAAAGCCCAGTATTTCTTCAGATGATTTGTTGAAGTCTCCCACTCCATGCGATGCCGTAAAAAGTAGCGGGAGAGGACGGGGGCAGCGGGTGGCATATAGGTAGAGTGACGCAAGAACGGCTGCTTGGTAGACCAACCTTCATTTTTGCTCGTGTTACGGCTGGGCCAGGCCGCGATCAAATGAATTTCGACACTCGAAGCGAAGGCGAATGCAGGACAGGGTCGGACGAGGTCGATAAAAGGGTCGAGAATCGAAATACGGGCAGTTGCTCGGCGGGTTGGTGTAACTTGGGTGAAGCTGGGACTCGTGTAATAAGAATTAGATCTAGTAGGTAGAGGGGAGATGTGTCGTGGACGATTAAGATGGGAGAGACGGAGAAGAATTGAGTGGGTGGAGAATCAGGTAAGACAAGGCACCTAACACCCCTAACTCGTGCTAAAAGCCGTCCAACTAAAATGCTGCTAAAAATGCGACTACAGGTGCCAGTGCTAGTAACTACTACCTAAGGTAAGGTAAGGTAAAGGTGGGACGATGGCGCTGTGTGGGTGCTATTGGGCTATTTGGGTGCCATTCTCAGGGAGTCCAGGCTGTGCTGGGAAGAATCTTCGGTGGATGATTTGCGCTGATGCGCTGCGGCGTTGTAGTGACGGCAGTGTAAGGTACCTTACCTTAGGTTAGTCCTTCTTCCACAGCGCTTCCACCACCAACGAGATGGGCTGATGGCACAGGCACTACGACTAAGACAACCCGACTGGTATAAGTGATAGGCCCCTAATTCTCCCCTCCCTCCTCCCTCCCTCCTTCTACTCCTCCTCTCTCTCCCCCCCCTACCTTTACCTTATGGGGCGTTGCGAGTCTTTGTGGAGGGTAGGGGAGGGGAGCCAGACCCGTTGGTTAACAGGAGTCTAAGGACTGGAGGGGCCGAAAAACGAAGACAAGGGGAAAAGGGAACCCTTGTCGCTGTCCCTCCCGCTGCCACCCAAGCGGCGTACTCGTAAGCTCTACCAGCGCAAAAGTCGCATGGGCATGGCCATCGCATGGAGGCATGGAAGGGCCGCCGCTGATCAGGCCTCAAGGAGGGCAGCGCTTAGACCAACCAGATGTTGACTTGTTTCCTTTTCGCCGTTTCTCGTCCCGGAAAATCACCTGTCATGAAACCGGAGATCCTGTCTCCATCGTGAAACCTAGCTCAAGTCAAAGGGTTGTCGCGTATGTTCATGCCAATGCTAAGCCTGATGTCCATGCTATTAATATTACCAATACCGTCACTAAAAGAAAAAGAAAAATACCGCTACCCATCCGTTCCGGACCTGCTACTTGCTTCGTTCCGTTGGACTCTGAACCGTGGGAAGGGTTTTGCGCCAAAGGAGGTCCGATCTTTAATTAATGGCGGCGAATCCTGGCGTCCGTCCGTCAACGAGTCTAAGTCATTAAACCATGGACACAAGCGAAACCTCTAAGCGCGGTTTTCTGCCCAGACTGAGCCAACAATTGACTTGCTTTTTTTCAGCCACCTTGACTGGAGAGGGCTTGTTGAAATTTTCATTTAATTAATCGTTAAATGAATGATATGTTATCGTCGCGGCTCATCTGATTCCGCTGTCAAACGGGCCATCAGGTGCTGATTACATATTGCTTAACCTATCGATGTATGTATTGTTGCATGTACATGTTGGTTGATTGAAAAGAGCTGTCCCATTCTTCCAGAAAAATCCGAGCAGCGCAGGAACCTCTACCCAGTCCACGAGGGCTCAAGGGCAGTAATAAGGGTCCTGTTTGTGGTGTGAAGCCTGCAGCAGAGTCGATGCCCAACGATCCTGAGACGACACTTTTGGTCGCACTAATACGACTACGTCTGTCACAGCAAACTCACCACCCATGCTCGTGGGCTCGAGGCTGGCATGCACCTACCCTTGTCCTCAATCTTACTCGTACAGGAATCGCATTACGGCGTCGCGCCAAGCCACGCGATTGGGTTTTGTATTCCGTCATAACATCTAGTAAGATGACGTTCATGCCACGGGGGAGCCTAGGGCAGCTCGTAAATGGAATTAATTCAGCCTCGAGGCAAGACATTAGTTCACATTATAAGCACCGAGTAGTGGTAATTCAATATATGAACCAGTCAGATGCTCATGATCGACGAGGCCGCGAATAGTCAAGAATTATGTGACGGATTCGTCATGTTCAATTGCGTTGTAATCTAGAAAATCACAAGAACTATACTATGGTGGTTATGGCTCATCAGCCGCAAAGATGCTCCGAACGCCAGGCTAATCTAACGAATCTAACGCAGTCCCGAATCTTATCATAAGCTTCGTAGGATGACTGCCAACAGGAGGGATCCGAGATCTCCCTGTTGTCAAGTTGCATCCAAGATGCTAATATCAGCTGACTACCCGTGATCTTCTGGGGTTCACCAAATGGACTCGGTTCAACCTATTCTAGCCACTCACATGGAGACGGCCAAGAGTTGGGGACGAGCCACGATCGAAGGTGCTTGGACCTATCCGAGTCGCGTGTGGTAGAATGGATGGGTTTGGCGGCCGAGTAGTCGATAATGATGGGGTCAGTTATATATGTAGGTAGAAAACGGAAATGTCATAAGGGTTCGTCGAGAAAGAAACGTGCAATGGCCGCAGAGAAGGGTATCAATGACTAAAGAGAAAAGGAGGAGGCGTGCATATCGTTCATCAGCCACACGTAGTGGTCGAATGAGGGGACGAACAAGAAGAATATCAAATCTGTCCTTTGATATCGACCTTGCGGAAGGCTGCTGTTCTTGCGCTTTCGAAGAGGTTCCCGGCTTTGCCGGTCAGAAAAGCGATGTATTCAGTGCGGTCCTCCAACAGATGTTGACCTTGATAGTCAATGATGAATTGTGCGGCATCAGCATCGGACTCGAATCCGAGTTCTTCAGTGATGAAGCGCAGTTTCACGTCGGGTTTGTACCTGGAACCTCGTTAGTATGTGAATCATTATATCTTTTGGCAAGGAAACTTACGCTTTGCAAATGTTACACAACGCAGCTAGACGTTCCCTCACGATGAACATATCCATGAGATATGCACCCATATTGGGAGTGTCCATGTAAAGTTGGAAGAATCTGTGATAGTTGCCGAGAGCAAGAGCAGAGCGAACATCCAGCGCATGCTTGATTGGTCGCTCTGTCTTCTCTGCTGCGGTTAGATCTGCGATGGTATCATTCAATCCGGAACGGTTGGCCGTGTGAATGAAATACAGAATGCGGTACGCTTTGAACTCGATGGAATTTCCCTTCAACCCCAGCATATACAGCGATCGGAGCTGTGTCTGGCACTGATTATACTCACCAACATCCCCCTTCTCCAAAGCAATTCGTGCGTGTATTTCGTAGACCGAGACAGTGAATTCGTTCTTGATATGTTGCACCGTAAGGTCCTGCCGCATGGATTTGAACTGATCGCAAATGTAGGAGTAGTTGCCCTCTTTACGCCATTTCTTCTTCAATAAATCCAAAGTTTGTCGCAAGATACGTTCTGGTCGGACTTTGGTGGGGACCGGAGGTGCTGTGAGGCGCAAATACTTCTTTTCTAGGGTCTCGCAGGTTCCTACGATGGGCCCAGTGGACGGCGGTGGAGGGCTTGGTGATCGGAATGCTTTATACTCGTGGTCGAAACGACGCTTGCGCTTATTGGCATCCTTCTGGAACTTACTTGGCTTCGAGTCATCCAGAGGCCCACGCTTATCCGGTGAGGAGATACGATCTTCAAGGGAGGACCGATTGTTAGTATTTGCCCACGGGGGCTGGACTTTGCCATCACTAGCATATTCCGAAGATTTCCGTTTCTTAGGGTTGGGTTGAAACAAAGACGTGGATGCTGCGGCAGCTCGATCCACCTTCACCAAAGCTTGAGGTGTTGGCATAGCAGCCCAGTCAATGGAATACAGAGTTCCGTTGTCTGTAGCAGAGCGAATGACCTCCTTCAGCTTGGCCTCCATCTCAGGGCGGGCTACAGAGGGGTCGTCGTTGTCGGGGTGAAAAGATCGCGACACATACTCCCGAACCGACTCAGGCCACTTCACTTTGCCTTGGTTCTGATCAGGTTTGGGAGGGTTCAGGTTCGGGGTTTGGACTGCTGGAACAGGATGGCTCGCGTGGCCTGAGTTGATCGCGGGAGGCATGTATCCGGGAAACGGGGGCGGTGGGGCAGGGGAGACATGTTGGCCAAAGCCTTGACGAACTGGAACAGCAGTGTATGCTGAATCTAGATATCATTAGCAAATGCATGAAGCTATCGTGACGATGCGCAGACTTACTTGATGGATAGCCGTACGGTGCTGGGGGTGGTTGTTGGGCAACACCAGGCGGTGGTTGGGTAGTCCACGCCGGCATCATGGCGCCGCCAAGTATCTGCAGAAAAGGGAGAAAAGGGAGAAAAGGCAAAAGAATTTACGAAAAGAAGAGCACGATCAAAATGAATATGGTATGTCAGCGGGTGGGCGTTTGGGCGTCGTGGGAGCGGTACTGCAAAAAGGTAAAGAGGAACAAAGGCGGTCAATTTCGAGGCAAAATGATGACCTAGAGTGTACGTTGGTGGAAGTCTCGTGATTTCCTCGGTAGAATCACGGTTAACTACCCACTTGCGGCGATTCCTGTCTCATCTGGGTAAGTGGGGCATTTCACCGTAGCATCATCGCTGCAAGACCACTGACGTGGTAGACAGTTTCAAAACTTGTTAAAGTGCAATGTGCTATAGGAAGAATAATGTGTCGATTTCATCATCATGAGACTCGTCTAATCTGAGAGTTGTTGGATCGTTTTGAAAGATGACAGTTTGTAATGCAATTTATCCCATGCTTAGTAGGACCCTCGAAACTGGCAATATCTGGCCTCCACAACTGAACCGTTCGGCGTCGCGAATCTAGAACTGCATTTTCATCTATAACAACTAAAAATATCCCACCCAGTCAGGTTCAAGGCTCCCATGAGACGTGACGGATGTTTCTCAAGCCTCTTGACCTGACGACTGCGCTGAGGCCCTCATACCTTCCCGATGAGGTGCTGCTCTTCGTGCAGGATAATGTCGGGTTATATGAGGGGTAAGATATAGGCAGCAAGTGAAGACACACAAAATCGGTTGCTAACAGTGTGAAGGAAATACAAGCTACCGAATCAGCAAAATGGCCAGGTTTATTTGACATCTCATCGCATTTGCTATGTTGACAAGGATGAGCCTCGTTCACGCTCGATCGCTCTCGAGCTGAAAGAGGTAGAGCGATATGAGTTCTACGCTGGCTTCATGAAATCATCACCAAAGATCACAATCATCCCAAAGCCATCTAAACGGTCTTCTATACGAGCTTCTGGCGTCACGGCTCTAGGTGATTCCAGTCGAAGCAAGAGCGGTTCTCCTCGACCAGAACAGTCCTCAAGAGCCCCGCCAGATCCCCCTTCAGTCACTTCTGCAACATGGGTTTGCACCATTTGCAGTTTCTCGAATCCCGTCCCTTCTAATTTCGACCCGACTGCGGCGAATGCTCATACACCTCTCCCGCCATGCCTTGCCTGTGGCATCAAGCCAACTTTGGCCCATGTGCTAAAGGCTGCAATCTCCAACGCCAAGAATCGACCTTCTCCATCTCCAGGATCGTCTATGAGCTCCCCTCTGCCTGATAGAACTATTCAGGCGCAACCGAGTCCGTTATCTGGTGCCAACGGCGGGGCATCCCCTGATGGAGCAGCGACACCTACTACTGGGAATGAACCACAAAGTGCTGGCTCAAGCTTCCAGTGTCCGCGATGTACCTTCTCCAACCACCCGTCACTCCTATCTTGTGAGATGTGCGGCGGATCTCTGGTCTCCCAGAGTGGCCCAACTCTGTCAACAGAGGAGCCCAGGCCTCAGTCCCCTGGTCCCCTTAAAGAGAGTGAGGGTAGGATGACACCAAGCGGGATAGACGTCTCGGACGGCATAAAGGTTTCCTTCCGAAACGGGGGCGTGAGAATATTCTACGAAAGACTCAAAGGATCTATGACCCAGCGCAAATGGTTGCTTCAAAATGCACCGCCGGCACCTAAAGGCAACCGAGCCACTGACGACAGAGGGGCAAACTCCCCACAAGTAGCGTCCGAGAGCAGGAGTAAAACAGCAGGTATTGCTGGCTTGGAACAGCTTGGCCTGGACATGCGCAAGAATAACGAAACAATCATTGGCAGCGCCTTCGAGGATCTCGAGGCCTTGATGGCATCGGCAAAAGACGTTGTGGCTCTGGCAGAACAACTTGCACGTCAACAGAGTGGCAGCGAAGACATGTCCGTTGAGGAAAACGCTGTACTGGCTGAGTCTGCTACGCAATTAGGTCTTGTAACGACGAAAGACATTGTTGGTGGTGGAAGTTCCCAGTCTCTGTATCTTTCCGAGTTGGCCAGGAACTTGGCTGAATTCCTCACGGATGACTCGAGGGGCGTTCTCAAGAAAGCCGGCGGAATTGTGACCTTAGTTGACCTTTGGGCCATGTTTAACAGAGCAAGAGGTGGGGTAGAACTCGTGAGCCCTATGGACTTTGAGAAAGCGGCTCGCTTATGGGAGGACTTGAAGCTTCCGGTCCGTCTGCGGACTTTTCGCAGCGGTGTAATGGTGGTCCAAGGCCGTGACCGTACCGACGAAACAACTATCAAGGCTCTCTTAGCTTGGCTCCAGGATCTACACGAATTCCCCCCTGAAAATGAGGTCGCTTGGGACTGGCGACAGTTCGGCCGCGGTGTGACCGCCCAGGAAACAGCAGAACGGTTCAACTGGAGTCTAGGCGTTGCGGAGGAGGAGTTGTTGATGGCAGAAGAACATGGAGCAGTTTGCCGAGAAGAAGGTCTCGAGGGACTGAAATTCTGGGTGAATTATATCGGCACTAAGGAGGCTGATCCCCCTAAAACAGAAGAAGAAACTGTCATGTCAGCCTTGAAGGCCAGCGGATTGTTATAACATTAAGCTAGTATAATGCAGCCCACACGGTTACATTTTAAAAGTCATCAGTGCCGTTGATTCCGAGGGTATTCGTAACTCCATAACCACTGCCTATAAACTCCTCCTGTCCGTCTTTAACCTGGTAGTCCGATGAGTGTTGTAAACGCCCGTCCATCTCATAAAAGTCAAGTCGCTAGAAATCAAACATTCATAAATGCGTTACATGCCACCCCTAGACAACAACATGGGTAGAAAGATGCTCGACCGCTTCCTTGATCGTTCGTAACATACGCTGGTTGACACAAAAGGGGCATCTTATGGGCCTCTCATTAGCTGCCATGGGTCCTTCCGAGTGAATCGGAGTTAGCGTCAGGTCTGGAGCTATTTCTTGGGCAGGCGTAGTGTAACGCGGATCCGATGATGCCCGACCGTTTGGTGTCGACACCATGGGCGGAGGTCCAAGGCCAGCTCTTTCCGCACGCTCGCGCTCCTCGCGCACTGCTGCAGCCTGTTCCTCTGCAGCCTGCTCTTCCTGCTGAAGCTGCCGCAGCGCATTTTGCAGGACTACCTCCGGATCGTCGTCGGCGTACATGGGCTGATCTGCTTGCGGAGGTGGAAGACTCGGGGTATCCGTCGGAGCGAGCGGTGGAGGACCACCGTCGTGGGGTGCAGACAATCGCCGAATAATTTCGTCGCGTACAAGAGCGCAGACATTAAGACTCGCCTCGACGCCGACAACACGTATAATCTGTTCCTTAATAGCTGCAGGGCTCGTATCGGGTGCAATCTCCATGAAACGGGGGACGCAGTCGGCGAGATAGTTTATGTCGTCGGCAGGATTCATTCCAGCGTCACCGTGGCGCCGTTGCCGCCTGACCAAGAGACCATAGCGCTTCTTGAACCGATGAATCCAGCCAGGGGAAAATTCGGGTGGGTTCTCTTCTTTATACCGCGGCAACTGGCTGAAGACAGCCTTTGCCTTTTCCCCTAGCTCTTCATTCGTTGGCTGGCGCCCGGTGTTCTGGACCTGCTGATACCATTTGAGCACAAGCTTCTCGACGTCTGGCCAGTTGCCAAAACGTAATCGGGACCCCGATAGCTGGGGGTTGTCCCCGTCTAATCGAGAATATTTTGGCGACAGGGAGTGCGACACGGTGGACTGGCTAATTTGTTGGCCATATTCGGAATAAAACCACTCGATGCATGCCTTATGCGATGGACGGACAACTTGACTGTTGGCCCATTTGCGCAAAGCGCGTCGCTGATCTAGCGTGAGAGAATGGCGTTCTTTTGGCCCATGGGAAACGTCGGTGATGTCGGTGGGTTCGCTGGCCACAAGGGCCGGATCGGTAGTGGCATCGGCCATACCCCAGTATTAGTATGGTCGAGGGCGGAGTGGGAGGCGTGGAATCGTTGTATCCGAAGTGGAAGGGGATGGTTTTCGATTAAAGGGAGAGGGGAGGTTATGAAGAAAATGCGGATGGCGGGGGCCACGCTTATGTACGCTCTCACGTGACTACAATACTCGCTTCCCCAACTCTGCCATAGGTATGCCTTTATTCTCCCTACCACGAGGCGGCTCATGCATGATGAATTTAGTCAATATTTCTCGTAATCAGTAATAATAGATGGTTTACCGAAACAAAATACTTACTAAAGATTTTCTACCGGTTGTGTTGTCGGAAGACGCCCTATTCGACAAGATACGCTTCTGTGCCTACGCCTAAGTCAAAAGCCTGAGTTCCATGACCAGGTCTATGCATTTAGATACGCTAACTTGTGAACTTCAGCACTCTAGGCCTGATAGAGCAGAGTCAGTTGATGTCGAGTTCATAAATCGGCGGCTCATCGTCACCTAAGCAGGGACAAGACATGTCGCCGGCTAGAGGCAAAGCCCATGGTAGATTAAGGTGGTATCAGCATCACATATCCAGGACTTCGCGTTCATGCCTCTGTGAAAACATCCAAATAGGAGTCCTTGTCAAGGACAGGTAGGCACCTGGTTCACCAAGTTGCTCAAGGCATCGTATATAGGTCGCAAGAAAGGTTCAATTCAAGAAAGCTGTTTCCCTTGCTTGCTACATGCTCGACGCATCGTACACGCTATCCACACCATTGTCCCAACTCATATTTAGTGCTTCTTCTCGGCGGTATCCTGCTCGGCGAGGAATTTCCTATTCACGGTCAGCAAAGGTGGATCCGTTCGTAGAAGGCGAATTCGCGCACTTGATGAAGTCCTCCTCGTCGGAGCTTGAGGCGTTGATCGGGGGAGTGTTGTTGGCAGCAGCAGGCTTCTTGGGGCCAGAGGCAGCGTAGTAGATACCGCCGAACAGCGAGCCGAGGACGCCCATAGCAAGCTATTGACCTTGTCAGTTGTGAAGTCGCGCCAGTGTCTTCTCTGCGGAACCGCTTACGAAGTGACCGCCGACCTGACGGCCGGCAATGGTGTAGTAAGCGACGCCAGCCATTGTGCTAGAGTTTTTGTCGACTGGGTTGAAGTGTAGAGAGCGTGGGAAGTTTCAATTGAGTATGGTGGTAGTTCAGGATCGTAGTCTTCTTCCGAGATCCTCAAATTCCAATCAATGCTGCTCGAAAAGCCGGCCGAGCGATTCCGCATAGAAATGGCGGGTAAATTTCGGGGCCTCGTTATGTTGCACAAATCGCAATTGTACAAGCACATTCATCAAGTGAAGTTCAAGTACCTCCACACCCACTTAAGCGAGTGCAGTACTTGCATACCCCCCTTGACGGCCGTAAGTCTCCAAGGTGGTACCGAGAGGAATACACAAGCCAGTTAATATGCAGCAGATACTAATAGTACAAGCATTGAGTATGTATTCTCCAAATGTGTATTGTGTCTTGAGTTGATAATTAATAAACCCCTAGCAACAACAACAACAACAACAAAAAAAAAAAAAAAAAAAAAAAAAAAAGAGAAGGAATCATAAAAGTCTTAACTAATTGCATAAGTTAAAGAGTATATTTATCTGTATATTTTGATCTATATTACCTTTGTAAGCTAGTACTACTAAGTACTACTAAATTTGGAACCTTATGGCAGTCGAGGGGGTACAACGTCACGGGGAGCTAGGAGCTCTCGGGTCCGGAAGGAAGGAATGAAGGTCATGATCACGCACACCCCACCGCCATGCGCATCGCATTTCCACTTCACTTTTACGCTTCACGATCGCAATACCGGGAAAAGTAAGATCAAACATCACAATGCCTTGGTGGGGCAAGTCATCCGAACCGAAAGACTCTGCGACGGAACAGAAGCCGCCGCAAGAGACGAACAATACGTCGGCTTCCACTCCGTTCGACCCCGACAAGCTTCCCAAAGCTCAGAAGCTACCTGCGGGACTACAGAAGATTGTGGACAAGTCGGACAAGGACAGTTCATTCTTTGACAATGTTGCCGAAGGATAGTATGTCGCAGCCTCACTATTTAGTTGCGTCGTTACCTTGCTAACGCTACCCATCTTAGTGGTCCGGATTCCACCGAGAGCAATGTTCGATATGCCGCGTACGCCACGAGAATCCGGACTATTATGCTATCCGCCCATCGTTATGTCGCATACACATCAGATATAGGAGAGTCATTCCGGCCGGTCGCACATCCGAACATAGTGCGGGCTGCCTATGGGATATCCTGGCTGTACATCCTGGGCGATGTCTCGCACGAAGGCTACCGTGCCTATTGGCATAACCAGCGCATTCTGAACCCGCAGATAGAGCTCAGTCCCCAGCAGGAGAAGATCACGGGTCTTCCCAGTGTTGCGACGAACCCCACAAAGGAGCCTGGGATCGTACCGCCGCTGGAAGACTATCGCACCGTTATGGTGCAGCGCGGCATCTTCCAGAGCCTTGCGAGTATGGGTCTGCCAGCATTCACGATTCACAGCGTGGTAAGATATTCCGGACGGGCCTTGAAAGATGCTAAGAACAAGACCTTGCGAGTCTGGGGTCCTATCGGACTTGGCTTGGCCGTCGTTCCCTTCCTGCCTACCCTATTTGATGAGCCAGTTGAGAATGCAGTCGAATGGGTATTCCATAAAGGCTTCCAAGCTTATGGAGGAAAGCAATTCGTAGGCGATGCACCTAAGACAGGACGGGAAGAATTGCTGAGCAAGAAGCCAAAGGAAAAGGAATTGTAGATTAGTAGAGATCTAACCACTTCACATGTACACGTAAAGTAGACGTACGGCGTTTGGGAGGGGAGGTTTTCCCCACATCGATATATACTCCTATCATATTGAAATAAATTTAAAATGAAGAGGAATTATTGCATCTAAGTCTATAAAAAGCGTTGTCTATACAAACACTAATGCTGTTAATGAATAGGAAGAAGTTCAGGGTAGCCCAAATCACACTACACATTCCACCTGACACTTCTAGATCAGATGACAATTCCAGGAAGGGACCTGACTTACCTTAAAGTCATTAAAATCATATTAATACGAATCTAGTAAGGTGTGGGATTCGAGTTCTCTTTTTGTTTTCTACTAACAGAGCGTTGGTCTTGGCTTACAAACGAGGGTGGAGGCGGCACATGGATAATTCCAGACGCTTCGTCGCCGCCCTCACTTAACCTTTGATCCAGAGCTTACAGTAATACAGATTACGCAGCGAGCTCTGCCTGCTTGCGCAGCCGCGTCCCGACCTTCATAAAACCCCCAGTACGACCAGAAATTCCAAGATGGCGTCCTCATCAGATTCTGGTGCGCAAGATACGAGCTACGTCGAGATGCACGACAAACACGACGCCTCGCTTGTTGGCAAGCACTGCGAGTACGAGTACTGCAACCAACTCGACTTTCTCCCATTCTACTGCCAATCCTGCAAAAAGACCTTTTGCCTGGATCACCGAACCGAAACATCACACAAATGTCCAAATGAGGGAGCGTGGGCGGAGCGCAGGCGTATTGCTCAGCAGTCGCACCCGTCCATCGGCGCGGGGAAGACGTTGCGGGACAAGGTTTCGGAGAAGCCATGCGCGTCGCCCGATTGTAAGACGACCGTCGGCACGTCTCTTACTCCCGGGGTGCATTGTTCAACCTGTAATCGCGACTACTGCCTGAAGCATCGCTTAAAGGAGGATCACAACTGCCACAACTTGACACCAATAGGCGCGCGCCCGGCGCAAATTGACGTTGCGCAAAAGACAAAGTCGGCGCTTGACCGCCTAAGAGCGTGGGGAACCAGCAAGAAGGAGCAAGCTGGGAGGGCTCTTCCAAAGCCCAAGCCCAGCAGTGCAGCCGCCAGATTAGTTGCCGTGAACAATTTAAAGAAGACGGCTAAAGGCGATGCAAAGGTGCCCGTGGAGAAACGCGTCTACCTCTACGTCGAAGCTGAGGCCGAAACAGCCAAGGCAAAATTCCCCAAAGGCGAGTTCTTTTTCTCTCAGGATTGGGTTGTCGGAAGGGTGCTGGATCAAGCCGCAAAGGCACTCCAGGTTCAGAACCTCAACAACCAAAGCTCTGATGAAAGAGATAAACTGCGCATATTCCACGTGGAGGGAGGACGCCTGCTAGAGTTTAACGAGAAGGTTGGTGCTGCCCTGCAAAGTGGAAATACGCTCGTCTTGTTGAGAGGAGTCGGGCCACCTCCTGATCTCATGTGAGAGCGAGACACTTGCACGGAGGAGTTTACAGTCACGAAGCATTGCTAGGCGTTGGGGCTGCTATATTGGTAATACAGCCGACTCTATGAGTTTGTGGTGTTGCTGGAGCCATGTTTGGGAGAGAAATGTTTGATAGACGATATCCACAAGCGGACTTTATTTGAAATAGAATAAGATTCATTCATCTGCCTCGTTTCTTTTTTGAAAGTAAAATATGCTAAGAGATCGTGCTGTGATGAAAGAAAGCGATCTGTAAAGCAGTCAATGATGTCACGTGCTTTCGTGGTGAATGCGCGCATCGATGACGGAGGGCTTTCAGTACGTACACCTTTCTTAGCTCCCGTCCTCAAATCACTTACGGAATCTCCCACTATGCATTGTAAGAGGAGAAGCCCACGAAATGCCCCCAGTAGTCCCGCGCAAGCGTTTGCGCGAGACGTCGCCGTCCAGGGAAGACCCAAATAAGTCAAAGAAGCCAAGCGGCGCAACCAAGCAAACCAGCAAGTCAGAGTCCAACCGGCGCAAGGCTACATTGTACGACGATCTAGATGCTCCGGCAACCACACGGAGTGCATCCTTCCTTAACAGTCTTGACGAGGACGATGACTCAAGCTCATTAACTTCGTTGTCTGACATTGAGCCATCAATTACCGAGTTCGAGGATGTGCCGCTCCCCAATCGTCAGAAGGCTGAACAGTCAAGTGACGAAGACGAAGACATTGAGTTTGAGGATGTAGCTGCTCCAGAAACACCTGCGAACGATGCCCCTGTGACTTCGGGCGACTTAGAATTGACTCTCAACAGAGATACAAGGGTATCGCTGACCAACCAGTATGGCGACAAAAAGGGCCCTTCAAAGCGTGGAAGGCAAGTGCGCAACGCGGCGCACAGCCTTCATGTACTATTTCTTCTTTGGCACAACGCCTTGAGAAACTCTTGGCTCTGTGATATGGAAGTACAGGCCATTTTGATATCTCATCTCCCGCCTAGACTGTGGGAAGAAGTGGAGAGATGGACCCGAAGTAGCGGCCTAGAGAAGCACCCGTCACCAGAGCCACCCACTCCAAAGTCTAAGACGAGATCCAGGGGAAGACCGAAAGGAAGTACAAAGGGGAAAAGCAAAGTGGAAGAAGAGGAGAAGTCTCGCGACTGGGGCTCGACGGCGGGTAGACTTGAGAATGGCGTGGTTGATATGAGTCATGGTGATCCTTTATTTCGCCTTATGCAATCGCTGTCTTCGTGGTGGAAACAGCGATTCAAGGTCACAGCGCCTGGCCTCCGAAAATGGGGTTACATGCCGCTGGAGCGACTGGATCGTTTGACGAAAGCCCACAAGAACCTTGAGCATGACCCTGATCTGTTTGGAGAGAGGATCGCATCTTTGGATGAGTTTAGACGCTGCGCAAGAAGCTGTAGAGGCAGCCGAGATGTTGGTGCTCAGCTGTTTACGGCATTGCTTCGAGGACTTGGCCTTGAGGCACGCATGGTAGCCAATCTCCAAACGTTGGGCTTTGGGTGGAACCGGTTAGAGGAGGCAGATACTGAGACCGAGCAGGATTACGAGAAAACATCTGCGAAGCCAGAGGCGACGAATTCATCAATTAAAACCGAGAAACAGACATCACCTGTGGCGAAGCCACAGAAGACCTCTAAGCACTCGACGTCACCACCGTCAGCTCGCAAAGCCAAACCATCAGATCCCATTCCCATTGATGACTCAGATGATCTAAATCTGGAAGAAAAAGACACAGACGACGAATCAGTTGTTGAGCTAGCAGTTGTACCTAGAAGGACACCAAAGCCAGCAAGGAAATTTGATTCCGACTTGGAGTATCCTCACTACTGGACCGAAGTTCTTTCCCCTGTCACTAAGCAGTATCTGCCCGTTGACCCGATAGTCAAAAACGTGATTGCAACCAACCGGGAGCTAGTCGAATCATTAGAACCGCGCGGAGCCAAAGCAGACAAGGCTCGCCAAGTGATGGCCTATGTTGTCGGCTACTCACATGATGGCACCGCCAAAGACGTCACGGTACGATACCTGAAGCGTCAAGTATGGCCAGGAAGAACCAAAGGAGCGAGGATGGCGCCGGAGAAAGTCCCTGTTTACAACCGCCATGGCAAGGTTAAGCGACACGAGCATTTCGATTGGTTCAAGACAGCAATGTCGGGCTATCGACGTGGGCATCGGAAGGCCCCGATCACGGAAATAGACGAGATGGAAGACTCCACGGACCTCAAACCAGCCTTGCCGGAGAAGAAGGAGGTGAAAGAAGGCGAGGAGACATTGCAGTATTATAAGCAGTCTAAAGAATTCGTTCTACAGCGGCATTTGAAGCGCGAGGAAGCTCTCAAGCCAGGGGCCAAAGCTGTCAAGCTCTTCAAGAACAAGGCCAAAGGGGGGAAGATCGAGGAGGAGGATGTCTACCTCCGAGCGGATGTTCTCAACGTCAAGAGTGCTGAAACCTGGCACAAGCAAGGCCGGGCCCCTTTGGTCGGCGAAGAGCCACTCAAGCGAGTGCCCTACCGCGCGGCCACTCTTAACCGGCGACGCGAACTCATGGAGGCAGAAGCTGCGACCGGAGAGAAGGTCTTGCAGGGGCTCTTCAGTTACGACCAAACTGACTGGATCATTCCCCCTCCCATCCAGAATGGAGTCATTCCAAAAAACGATTATGGGTTCGTTCGGACTATTCTTTCACGAAAATACTTACTGACTGGTTATAGGAACATCGATCTATTCGCCGAGCACATGTGCCCGGAAGGCGCGGTTCATTTGCCGTATCGTGGAGCTGTCAAGGTCTGCAAGAAGCTTCAAATCGATTTCGCAGAAGCAGTTGTCGGGTTTGAGTTTGGACATCGTATGGCTGTGCCTGTAATTCAAGGAGTAGTCATCGCAGAGGAGAACCAAGATCTTGTCATGGAGGAACTCGAGAAATTCGAGGCAGAACGAGCGAGAAAAGAAGATGAGAAGAGACGAAAGACAGCTTTGGGCAAATGGCGGAAGTTTCTCATGGGCATGCGCGTTGTCGAGAGGATACGGCAAGATTACGGAGAAGTCAAGGAAGGCGTGTCTATATTCGGTCCTAGCAAGAAGGGCTCGTCGGGAGCATCACCTCCAAAACCCCACGAAGACGAGGAGACTGCGGGTGGTTTTCTCCCTGACGGTTACGAAGATGAGGAAGATGAGGCACCAGCTCATCAGACTTCGGGTTTCTTCGCAACCGCTGCCGACGACGAGGGCGGGACTGAAGACGACGGCTTGGTTGTGGAGCACAACTTGGACGAGGAGCAACCCTTAACCGCTGGTGAGGCATATTCCGGGGGAGATTCAGGGGACGTCCCCAAGGCTAAGCATCCTCGGAAGACGACTAAGCGGGCAACCAAGACGAAGAAGAAACCAACTAGGGGAAGGCGAAGGAAGTTGTCCGAGAAGGAGGAGGAGACGGACGAGAATGAATTGGAATCATGGAAAGGTAATTCTGACGACAGCGAATGAAAGCTACGGAAGTTAACACTCAAATCATGCGTCCCGGTTAGGTCCATCTAGTAGATAGAGTCGTAGATCAATATGTTGTTAAAATGTAAGACTATAATGGCAAATACACGGGATATTACAGACTATAATACGAGCAAGTTGTCGATTGATGAAGAGGCGATGGGGAAAATTCTCGGCATGTCCATGTAATACTCGTATCCCCAGAAGCTTATGCCAGGGGTTGATCTTGTGCATAATCCCTTGTGAAAGCCAACCCCTCATCATCAAGGTATGCGGAGACAAGGGCCACAGTACTTCACTCATTGAACTTCCATAGCTAGTGAATCGTGGCAAATAGGCTGAAAATTCACTATAGCCAGGAGACACAAAACTCAATTCTCGATAGTAAGTGCACTAGAGCCTATAGCATGGTGTATTATGAATCCAGCTTGATGTTTGGAGAAGGGCTAGAACACGCCACCTTGTCTCTACGTTGAGTCTGCCTTCTCTTGGAGAGTAGACCGTGCTAGGTGACATTGTATGCAGCTCTTACCTTACCAGTTGCGAGACGGCCTGGCACTAATTCAGCACACCGAGTTTTCGAGAATATTGGGCAGAATAAGATATACCGTCACCACGTGTAATCCCTTTCGCTAATGCAAGGCATGTCACCTCCGAGCCGCCATATGCTAGCGATGCGCCAGCGGAGACATCGCAAGAGGGCTGGGCGAGAACTAGTGAAAGACATGCGGCGTAGCCAGTAATATTATCGGAAGCGTAGGATCGGACGTTGGCCGAGATGAGGGGATAATGTACGAAGTGTGATACGTGGGATGAAGTCTGGTTAGTATTATGATTTATTGCGCGAAGCGCCCGGACAGCATCGACCGATGTAACTTGAGGCGAAAGGCGTGGGTCTAGCTCCGGATTTGTCTTGGCTGAATTGGAGCAACCCAGTAGGACAGGGGTTTCATTGCTTAACCTTAAGTTTAACCCAATCTATGAGATAACTGGGGACAACTGCAGAACTCATGTAACAAAAATCGCTTATACATAGTGCGTACATTTATCGTGTAACTGCCTAAGTATTTGGTCGCATATTAATCGTATATGGAACTAGTGTGTAAGCGAATCCCCGAGATGACCCTACGTCCCGACTGCGCTCCGAATGAATTGGGCAGATTCCGCCCGAACTATTCTTCCACTGGCTGATTCGTTTGACGTCACGATCGGAGGCCTGACGGATATGCATGGATATGCACGGTGGGCCAACCCTACTCCGGAGGCCGCCTGTCAACAGCTGTGTCAGACGACGAGCAACAGCATTACTTCCCTTCTGGTACTTCATTGAAGGCGAAAATGGCTGGGTGGGAGGCACAGACTGTGCAAAAGAGACCTTAAGGAAGGGTGTAGAGGATTGTCTTGCACAACCGCCGTTGGTTGACTAGGTTGGCCCATGTAGACCACCCCCAGAGCGCCACTCAGACGAAAACGCTTGCTCCGTGGCGTAGAGTAACTGCCGAATGACTATGAGCATGCTCCCTCCCGCCCACACTCGTTTCCCCCGTGCTATAACTTTTAGCGTGTGACTTAGTTCTGCGGCCAAGTTTCCAGAAAACATCTAGACCACGCGTAGAAAGATCCGTTAGACCGTATAGAAGCCACCCATTCTCTTCTAGCTGTGTCAGATAATGTCCGGAGGGAGGCAAGCGTCCGGGAACTTTTCGCTCGGTGAGGAGCCGAAGTTTTAGCAATGGAGCTAAGAAGGAAGATGAAGCGTACGAAAAAGGAGGAACACACAGGTGGCCTGGTCCATGGTAATGTGGGTGCAGCGGAGCCTGTGATTCGCACGGCCATGCAACTCTCAGGGAACGAAGAGAATTGTAAGCAGGAAAAGACGGTCCGGCTTGCTAGATGCGGTAGGATCAGCGACCATGCCCACCCTCGGTAGGTTCGGCGGCTGTTGTTAGTGGTTGAAAATGATGAAACGGCACACCAACGACTCAGCTTACTGAGTTTAAGTCTAAGTCTAAGTTTAATTGAAGTTAATCACGCTACTCTCCAGGTTCTCCGCACTCTCAACCCTGATGAGCCCGTGAATGAATGAACTGGCGATGCAACTCGGCCGACACGCCCCGTCACTGAATGGAATACTGAGTGCTTGTTCGGCACAACTGCTTCTTGAAGCCAAGAGAGCGTGGGATGCAACGAGACTTATTCGTATTAACTGCCAGTCTACGGAGCCGCATCTCTTGGTATATGTAGCCAAGGTGCTCGCGTCCATCCCCGACTAAAAACTACAAGGGATCATGAATCGTGTGGCTTCGGTTGGTCAGCTGGGTTGCCTCCCCAGCGCCCGCGCTCCGGCGCTATGATGCGGGGCGGCATAATTTGCTATGATATACATGGTGGTCTTACTACTTCCGTCTTAGTTTCTAGGCAACGCTATAATGGTGCGGGCAAGTATTCTCGAAGGTCTGCTTGCCACGAACATGCGGTCTAGTCCAGTTCAAGTGAGGGGGATATGTCATTGATCGTATTCATCAATGCTTGAGACTACTGAAATGGAAGAAATAGCGTGGTTATCGCGCATGTGTTGTCCCCATACGGTGATCTCAGACAGACCACACGGTCTTGGGAGGGCTGGAATTTATGCGGATACTTACAGTAGCCAACCTGCTCAAGAAGATGGAGATGACCATCCCCTACCAAATAAGCGAGACATATTTATGACCCTTAAGGCGAGAGTGAATTCCGTATTCGTGCATGAATGGGAGACCTATGAAAGAGTGCCGGCTTTTGTGCGTAAAACATGCAATTAGTGTAAGGACTTACACGATAAATGTGTAATTCGAAAACAGTCACACTTATGTTCAGGTGGAACGAATATATAGTTGATTACTATCAATACAAACTTCACACACATTGAACATGCAGTTCGTGAGGCCGGAGATTTCACGATAACCGCACATGGCAAACATGCGAATGTGGATTCTAAGCTACGTTCTCCGCTTTCGTCACACGAGCTTTTACGGAATGTGGGTTGGACTTTGAGGAGATTCGCTAAGAATCCCCTAGGCCAAGATCTCATCGGGGCAAACCGGATAGAAGGAATAGAAGAGCTGAGAGGAGGTGAAGGGAAGGGGGAGAGCAGCTACCACATCTTAGATTTTCCTCCGAGCTGGCCCCCGGGTTTGTCTCAGAGGTTATTGTAAGTGGCTTACTGTCCCACACCTCTAATCCCCATGTACTCGGACCCCATACATGACCAACCTCACCTCCTCATCCCCACTAGGTCCAGATCGGCGTGGGGTTTTCTCTCTGTGGTTGTAGTGGCAGGGTCAGCTCCATGAACGTTGAGTTTGTGGATACTCTGGTTATAAAAGACTACCCTCTTCCCCATGTTCCCCAGCGTTGAAAATCCCATTCCCCAGAGGGTCTTACTTACATCTCCCGGGGTGACACAAGAGCTCCGACTGTCTGTCTAAATTTTCCCTGGTCATTTTTTCCTTTGCATTTTCATTCCAGATCGTGTCGTCTACTGCGTTATCCACCATGGCGACTAAGACCGAGACAGACAATGAGCTCAGGATGCAGCGCACCGTGAGCACTGACGCTGGTGGTGCTCAGGAGAAGGCCGTCCCCAAAGTGGAAAAGGTCGATTACTCAGGTGCCCATGAGAAGACTGACCCCAAGGAGATTGCTCTCGTGAAGAAGCTCGATCGCTGGATCATGGTAAGTTGTCAACCCTAACCCTAACGCCGCCTCCACCCCCCTACAACACCAAAAACACCACATCTTCAAACGCCCACCAACCCACGATATCGACATGCTAATGAATCAAATAAAGCCCATGCTTTGGAGCATGTATTGGCTGAACTATTTAGATCGAAATGCGATCGCTCTGGCTCGTATAAACACTCTGGAAGAAGATTTGAATCTCAAGGGGACCGGTAAGTTGTAAATTTGGCACTTCGCCAACTACGCTTTTATTCAGCCCGACTAACTTTTCTAAACAGAATACCAGACGTGTGTTAGTATTCTGTTCGTTGGCTACATTCTGGGTCAGGTTCCGTCCAACATGTTCCTCACAAGAACCCGGCCCAGTCGCTATATGGGAATCATGATGATGCTTTGGGCTGTCGTTTCTGCCCTAACCGCCGTTTCCAACAATTTCGTTGGTCTCTTGCTCACTCGATTCTTCTTGGGTCTGACTGAGGCCCCTTACTACCCTGGCGCTGTTTATATCTTGTCCATCTTCTATACTCGCAAGGAGGTTGCCACCCGTATCGCTATCCTGTATACTGGGAATGTTCTGGCCACCGCTTTTGCCGGTCTTATTGCTGCCGGTATTTTTCACGGAATGGACGGCTCTGCCGGTCTTGCCGGATGGCAGTGGCTTTTTATCCTGCAGGGTGCTGTTACATTTGTTATCGCGGTTGTTGGTTATTTTGTCCTCCCGGACACACCGCTCACGACTAAATGGCTTACCCAAGACGAGCGCGATCTCGCTTACAACCGAATCGAGCTCGATACTACGGAGAATACGGGAGAGACGAGCACCACTCGAGGTCTTAAGACTGCTGCTAAGGATCCTCTTGTCTGGATCTTCTGCGCCATGGCGCATATGCATCTTGCTGCCAACGGTTTCAAGAACTTTGTAAGTTTCTCTATGTTTTCATAACTTTCAAGTAAACTTTTCGGATTCTTTTTACTTACCACCTATTGTTCATAGTTCCCAACAGTTGTTGAGACTCTCGGATTCAGCGAAGTCGTGACTCTCGTGCTTACCTGCCCGCCGTACCTCATTGCCGGAGGATCCACCATCCTCGTTTCGTGGATGTCCGGCAAATTCAACGAGCGGACCTGGCATATCACTGTGTCTAAGGCCGTCGCCATCGTGGGCTTCGTGGCTGCCGGCGCAACGCTAAACGTACCTGGTCGCTACGTGGCTATGGTGATCTTCACCATCGGCACCTACGCCGTCAACTCGCTTATCCTGGGCTGGTGCTCTAGTGTTTGCGGGCAGACCAAGGAGAAAAAGGCAGTTGCTATCAGCATGGTCACTATGATCATGAACATCTCATTCATCTGGACACCCTATTTGTACCCTGAGAGTGATGAGCCCCGCTACTTGATCGCGATGTTATCGTCGGCAGCTTTCAGCGCTGCGACCGCGGCACTGGCCTGGCTGGCCAAGTTCTTGCTCATTCGAAAGAACAGAGCCATAAGACAGAGCGAGGATGAAACCGGAGTTTTCTACGTCTACTGAGGGACAGTCAAGGCTCTATGCGGTGGAGACTCCAGTGAAGGATATGGATGAGGGATGAGAAGTAGATACTTATGAAGAAAAGAATGATTCATGCCTATTATCGCGTATTTATGTGGTAATTTCCGAAGCTTCTGCATCCCATGAGATTACTTCGTATGTCAAAATTTCGATCAACTGTGTGTTGAAGTATTAATAATTTGGCTTATAGGTATGATCTTACAAGCTTGAAGTAGTCAGAAGTCCAATGAATAACGTGCACACATGATTAAACGCCGTTGAGAGGGCCGAGAGTCTCCTGAATAATCGGCCCTGCTTCTCTATTGGCTTTACTATCAACAAGGTACACAGAAATACAGCCATGACTAGAGTTACTTTTGACCGCTTTAATAATCCAGTCACCCTTCGTGTAGGAGGACATCAAATCATGTAATCTCACGCAGAACACCTGATACTGAATAAGTTCTTGAGCTTTTGGAGAGAAATGATGAACAACAACAAGCAATATATATTGTAGAAAATATTGAAAGCGAACATAGCCTTGTTAACCCCTCTGGAAAGCAGTACAAGGTGTGGATATCGCTCGTCATGGAGGGTAACGGGATATTGCTTCTTACTCTTCGGGTAGATCTTCGGGGGTCAAGCACCAGTAGTCATCGCAAACCGCCTCATATCCCTGTTTGACGAACCAAAGATTAGTATCATACCGACTAACAGCAGGTGTAATAAAGGAATGGAAAGTAAAACTCACATAGTCGGTTCCAGGATGGTCGGCGCAGTCGCTCTCGAGAGGAATGTACCTCTCGATCGACCACAAGAAGGTCCATGGGTTGAGGTTGAACACAGTTGGCGACCCCGGGCCTTGCTCACGGAACAGCATAAGATTTTCCTCAAACTTCCTGGTCGTCTCAGTGCTGTTGGAGGCACGTTGACCGAATCCGACGCCAGTGATATCCCAGTGCCTGTCGTCCATTGCTTGCCTCATCTCATCGATGTCTCTTTCGGGGCCAGCGAGGTACACTATGTAGCAAGTCAGTGGATTTTTCAAAGAAGAAAGATTCTCACAGAGTGAATCAAGACGTACTCTTCACGTTGTAACCAGCCTTGACCATGATATCAAGAGAATTCTTGATGCCGTCCTCAGCCTCCTGGGGAGGGAGGCCTTGCTCGATGACATATCGGTGCCACGGCGGGAGTCCACTGAGAAAAAAATTGGTATCAGTCGAATCTTTGCTCGAAGGTCATAGCGGCATCCTATCAAAGAGATCATACGTGTAAAAGACATCAACTTCACCACACTTGCGAGGCTTGGTGTCGTTGTGGTGGCTACTGTAGGGAGCTGCGACAGCAGCCCCGGCCATCAGGCCGAAAGAGAGAAGACTGATCAGAGAGACCATGATGACTTTTCAAATGACTGAATAGTAAAGAATGGCTTTTCTTGAAGACTCTAACTGTCTGGGGACTGCATTCAAGGATGATGAGGCAATGATATGCGGAACCATTGCGGCTCTTGAGGTTATATACTACATGAGCAACATGACGATGATCTGCAACCCTCTCAATATATCGCTAGGTTTCGCCGTAGCGCGCGCGGTATCAGACTGCACTTTGATGGGAGGGTTGCATTGTTAATCCAAGGCAGCATATAGGTATGCTTGGCTTCGGCAGCGCAAGGATTCCGTTGTCAGCGATCCTACCTCGCATTGGATATGATCGATCGGACGTTTTGGCACGCTCGACCGGGGTTGCTTGTGTATTGAGCGTGCAGCTCCTACCGCCTTGGACGAAGGATGCTCCATGCGTGTATGCAATGCAACGTCAAACATGAACACAAAACATGAGGTCTTTGACTGAAAGAAAAGTATTCGAAAGTGGGAAATGTGTTGATGAGAATACAGAGAATAGAAAGCAAAAGCAAAACAGTCATTTATTTTAATGATACTGATACTGAACGAATTCCGTGTAAAGTCTGGAAGCAAGGAGACGCTGTTGTCCCGGAGCCCCGATGATCAGCGGGTTTCTCCGTTCACCGGCTGTCGCTACATGTCGTTCGAAGCCGCCTCGGACAGTAAAGCATGGAATTTACCGTGTGAATGCCGTGTAGTGCCCGAGCCTTCCGTCTCGCACCCGAAGTAGGGTCTCTCGCTCCCGCGCATGAATGCAGGCTACGTTGATAAGGTAAGACGCGCGCGCGGATGCGGAACCTGTCAGCTTTCGCTTTCGCACAATTTCCAAATGGGGCAATACGGACTTCTGGAACGGCTCGCCAGCAATCATTCGTGCATGATAAAGGAGGGCAATAAAATATCCGAGAAACCTGTAGAGACCAGGGTTTGCAGCCGCATACATAAGAAGAAACCGTTATAATATTAAACACCTATTCAATGAATGTCCTCTAATTGAATCGCGATGCTCTTGCAGTCTGGTTTCTACCTGAAATCAAGTGTCTATTGTGGTAGCTAATGTTACGTTTTCTCGTCTATATGCTTCCTATGATCATCACAATGCACTTATTTTTCACCGAAGGCCTTCTTTACAGATGGAAGCTCACAGAGGCGCTTGTGCCAGGCCATATAGTGGGGATACTTCTTCTCAACTTCATATCCTTCTCGGATTGCCCCATTGAAGAAAGGCGCACCGAGCGCCGTTCGATCCCACGGGACAAACGCCAAATCGGCATACGTGCTGCGGGACAGATGTTAGACTCTCAGGAAAGATATCTTAGTGATGATTGTCAAATTATGCTTACAACTTTCCGCCCACGAGGTATTCTTGGTTTTTCAGTATACCGTTTAGAACATCCATGACCCGGACTGTTTGCTCGTAGTAGCGCTGTTTTACTGAAGGGGTGTCCACAGGATTCTTGGTAAACCAAACAGCCTGGCCATAGTAAGGTCCCTATTGACAGGATTAGTCAAGTTATTGACGGAGACCTAATTATCTCGGAAATATAATCCTACCTGACCAGACATTTGGAAATGCAGGAACTGCTTAACTTTCCATTTGAGGATTGGGTCAGTGAATGTCAATCTCGCCTCCTTATCGTATGTATCCACAAGGTATTCAAGGATGGCCCCGGATTCCCAGAGTGTGATGGAAGTGTTGGGGTCCTCAATAGCAGGGGTCCGCCCGTTTGGATTGATAGCCAGGAACCATTCTGCCTTGGAGTCCTCAACGGTCACCTACATCAAGTTAGTGACGAAACAGATGTGATCATAGTTTCGCTTTTCAACTTTACTGTCTTATATGGGAGACCAAGCTCTTCAAGGACGATGATGACCTTGATGGGGTTAGGCACCAGGCCTTAGTGCGGTTATTGAATTAGCTCTCTGTGCTGGGGGAGCGCTGAAAGAACTGCTTACCTTTGTTGTAGACAGTAATAGGCTTCATGTCCGACATGGTCAAGGCTTAATTGTGATTTTAGATCTATGAAAAGTAGAACATCTGTACGTATGGCTTGAATACCGAGGCCCATTCGACTCTTTTCAATGTTATGCGATCAAGCGTTGAGCCATCTATAACAAAGGACGGCATCCCTGCTGCTTGATGTTAATAATTATTAAGCTATGCGCGAGGTATCCAATAAGAGGCTTAGCTCGGTCTTCAACGAATGCCGAGCTGGTGGATCGCGCGCGCATAAGCGTACGGGTCAAGCTTAGAAATAGAACATGAATATCGTCAATCGAAAGGATGGGCCGCTAGGTAACAAGTTGACCCCTGCACTAGCAGCATTATTTGTAGGAATAGAATGAGGCAGCATGTCTTACCAACTACATTACCCAACCTAAGGTCGAAGATAGACAGAACATTGATTTAGTAAGGCGGCAGGAACGTCATAGACAGAACTGGTTCCACAATTTGTCGTACGCCTTTGTACTCAGATAGTGTTTACCAACCTTGCTCTCAACGTGATACCTCTGATTTGATCTGGCGCGTGAACTGGTCCAAGGATTGTATATTCACGATTCAGACGACAGCATAATTGTAATACAGCTTATCTTGACATCTTATAGCTTAGGGAAACCCTACTAGGCGATGTAGCGGTGTTCACCGAGGTTGTTGGTTGTGAGAGCTATTCGCTTATCATCTGTAGTTCATTGGGGAATTGGTGCCGGATAAGAAGATCAGTGCATTTTATTAAAATGATTTGTGTTGGCTCAATTGATGGCACCGATCAGGGAAGACCCTATTTGTAACTGTTCGAGGTATAGGTAATAAATAGCCATGTCTTGAATCAACTGACTTATTATATTACGTCTTTACAAGCAAAAGGATGTTTGAAACACAGATCAACCTTGTTTAGCAAATATTGGATAAGTATCCTTTAACTTTATTTGTTAAACAGGTCTAATGTACTTTATTACAGGTTCCATCATGTTTCTACTGTTATAGAACATATTTGATTATAACCTGTAATATTGAAACAAGTTTACAATTGTAGACATACTTCTCAAACATTTATTCCAATTTATTTCTATGAAATTATTAGAATGAGCTTGAGGAAGTAGTGTAAAATCTTCGCCCAGTGAAGGGAAGGAATCTTGCAATGCTATGAGGCGGAGGCTACAAATACACAAACCTTTTCTTTACTTCAAACTGGATGATGATGCACCCTGCCTGGTGGCGCAAAATGTACAGCCTCAACAACAGCCAGATTGTAAGCTGGAATGATTAAATGCCCTTGCGGATATAAGCCCGCATGTGGCCGATAATGCCGAGCTGCACACTCTCGTGGAGCCAGAGCCTAATCCACTGGTATAATCACTTACGCACCTTTTTTATTTGTTTCTGACCTTACGTTACGTGTACTGCGGCATCTAGTCCGACCATGTCTCCCCCACAGCTGACGGTGCAGCCTGCCTGTATTTTCTGTAAGAGGCAAAAGCGAAGATGCGACAGGCTGAAGCCACGCTGCAGCACTTGCCGACGGCGCGGGCAAGGTTGCGAATACGCGCTGGACAAGCAGAACGAGTTAGATGGCCTTAGAGGTCGGGTTAACTTCTTGGAACAGGCGCTCCAAAGCCGGCGGGAGGAAGCATCAGACACGACAGCAGATGTTCAGACGCAAGTCTTGTTGCCTGGTTCGTTTCCATCGGCTTTCTTTTTGGACGCCTCTGCATTCCGGAAAAAGGGCATGCGGTTGCCTGAGCTGCCTGGTGTGGCTTCAGAATATATCTTAATGAGTTTGGGTTCCTTCAATGCCATTCGGCATGTTGTGGATACATATTTTGCGACCTCACACAGGTGGCTCCCCATAATTTGGAAACGCAAGATTGAGCAACAGATTTTAAATGATGTGGTCCAGCTACAGGGAGGAGCAGCCTTGCTTCTCGCTAGCATGAAGCTCGTCACCGAAAAGCCCGATGCTGAATTACTCCCTGCTCAGTCACCACTTTACAGCAAACTTAAATATGAAATCTTCATGCTTGAGAATCAGGGCTACATGACGATTGATCTCCTACAAGCAATGATTCTCGTTACTACGTTTGAGTTGGGCCATGGCATATACCCGGCGGCATTTCGAAGCGCGGGAAACTGTATCAACCTCGCTCATGCAATGGGACTACAAGACCGTAGTAGAGCTACGCAGGCAATCACTAGGCCAAGCACGTGGGGCGAGAATGAGGAGCTCACCCGGGTCTGGTGCGCAGTTCTAATTCTTGACCGGTACGTGTTACTTTCCTTTGAAATCAGTGGCATAAAGCTGTTTGGAGACATCTTGGCACATGATACTGAGCTGATAACAATCCTAGATACGTCCATCTTGGATCCGAACACCGGCCTTTGACGTCGGGGAATTTCGCTGAGAATGAAATACTTCCGTGTGACACTTCGAGCTGGGACAGGGGTGAGCCATCAACGAGCATTCCACTATTCGTTACGTCGGCGACATCTATCAAGACGGACCCGTTTGCGAGGACATGCCAGGCCGCTCACCTTCTCGGGCGTATCATGAGTCACCGAGATGACATAAAACTAGCAGGCCCGGAGCGTTTCACTTGTGCCAAGCAGCTGCTAGCAACAATAGACAGTCTGATAAGTCTCATAGCTAGTGAAGTTGAGTCGACTACCATAGCTTTTGTCGACGCATATGCCACAGCGCTTAGCGGCAAGATGATACTGCTTGACATGTACGCCTGTACGGATACTAATCGTCGTGTCAATTGTGTTGAAGAGACGGAGTTACAGGCTATTGCTTTGGATAGGTATCCGAGCACCTTGAAAGAGGCACATGGGCTCGCAAAGAAACTTCTTAGTTTGCATAGATTCGGCGCGGATCTGCCAGCGAATCTAAGTCCTTTGGTGGGCGATTGCCTCTATCAGGGAGCCGATGGTGCTGCGTGGTACCTGACTGAGAGCGGCAGCGACCAATGGAGAGATGCGCGTGATACGTTTGTCCAAGCACTACACCTGATGGCTAAGAGATGGAACGTTGCTGGTGCGTTGATAGTCCCTCTGCTTTTAATAATGCTAATCCTAATCGATACATCGCAGAAGAGTACCTGAAGCTAGTTGAAACAGCTTAGGGGGGTGACAGGTTCTACTAAGCATGGCAGCAGGCAAGGTAGGGATTATTCACGGCGCAGCAATGACTCTTATGGCGCAAGTTTACACTTACACCAGCATTGCTCTTACTCTGCGGTGTGGGTCCCGCATGTGCGGCTGCCGCCCCGGCTTGAGGCCGGAAATAAATGGGGCGATTGCGGATCTGCGGTGCACACCCCGATCTCGACCCCTTTTTACCGGAGGACGGATTGTGTAAGCGTCGGGGTGGCCAGCGACTTTAATTCAAAGCCTATGTCATATATTACATCTATGGGTCGCTTTGACGATGGTTTTGTGTATTTAAGAGGTCCCATTCTCCCGATCAACTCAGCATCTCTTCTCAATAATCCTCCCTACTACAAAATCATTAGAGACCAGACGTATCATCATATTCCAATTTACTATATCCAGCTACATACCGACATACCTCCTAACCACTTATTTCCAGTCAATATGCAATCTAGCACAAAACTTGTTCTCGTCACAGGTGCAAATGGCTATGTGGGCACCCACGTTGTGGCACAGCTCCTGCAGCAAGGCTATCATGTCCGCGGAGCAGTTCGATCTCAAGTTGTGGCTAAAAAGATGTCAAACATCCATGCCAAGTATGCTGACAGTTTGGAGTTCACGATCATCCCCGATATAACCATAGAGGGGGCGTTTGATAATGCTGTCCAGGGCGTCTATGGTGTGAGTTCAAGCTGCTACTTCCTATTGCAGACCGCTCGTACTAAGTAAAACTTCTTCAGGTCATGCATCTAGCTACTCCGTACAATTTTGGATTGACTGACAATGAGACTGACGTTCTTATTCCTGCTATCAGGGGAACGGAAAATATCCTTAAGTCAGTCCATTCGTACGGCTCAACGATTGCACGAGTTATTATTGTCTCATCTTTCGCTGCCATATATGACCCAAATAAAGGTCTAAATCCGGGGGCCGTATACACAGAAAAGGATTGGAGTCCTATCTCGTACGAGATGGCGCAGAATGGGGATCCCGCTGTGGCTTATTTTGGAGCTAAGGCATTGGCAGAGAAGGCGGCCTGGAACTTCATGGAGGAACTACACCAAAGTTCGAAGCCACCAAAGTTTGACATCGTGGTTCTGAACCCCCCTGTGATCTATGGGCCGTCGGCACAATCACTGGATTTTGACTCGCTGGGCACAAGCACCGGGGATATCAATCGCCTTATTGACGGTAGTTCTGCTCACGTGCCCGCGCCGGCATTCTGGCCCTTCGTCGATGTGCGGGACGTCGCCAAAGCTCACTTACGCGCACTGGAGACTGCTGCAGCTGGAGGCGAAAGATTCATCCTTGCTGAGTCTATGTTCAGCTACCAACAGGTCTGCGACACCCTGCGTGCCTCAGACCGCATTCCTGAGGCTGAAAAGGTCAAGATTCCCGTTGGCAATCCAGGCGAGAACTATCCAGGCTCACATTGCTATACGGTTGACGTCTCCAAATCGAAGACCATTCTGGATATGCAGTACAATTCTCTTGAGGAGGCTGTTGTAGATGCAGCGTTAGTTATCATCAACGACAGGAAGGCTCAGGGGCTCTAGAGTATGACTTGTAGCACATGACTCTTGAAGCTTAATAATAAAGCACTTTATAGCAAACTATACAGGTTAAAAATTATTGAAAGTATAGACTAAGTCTATCAATATCGCACATTTTATCTTCTTATAGAGTTGATACCTAAACGATTGCTCTGATCGCTTACGATCTATCTAGGGAAGCATCAGGGGCTCCCTGCTTATAACCAGACTCGCACATTTGGAGTACTAAACGACTGTTTTACACTCGGGAAATGAGACCTGGGAAGATAATGAGTGGGCCTTTGGCCAAACACTACCCGTAGTCTCTTTGGCATCATCTCTGGCAGTTTATTATTGAGCAGTTTTCTTCCTCGCCAGAGCCCAAAGAAAGAGAAGTTCGAGTCCTAGATCGTCCAGATGCTCGCTTGCCCAGCTGACTAGAATTTGGAGATGTTCAAGACGATGCCATGATTAGTATTGATTGCGACTACGTCAACTCAACTTCTTACCAGGGTGCGATTTTCCTGGTAGCACTTGCTTACATAGAGGCCGGGCTCTTTTTTGTTGTTGACGACCTTAGAAGAATTCCTCAGCCTTCCCAGTTCTTTACCTTTTCGTCCAATATTTTCAATCCTATTATACAAATTCTTTGGATAAGCTGTACGCTGTAGATCTCCAAAATGCATTGGATGATCTCTCAAAGAGATAAAACCTTGCTATTACTCTTCTTTCCTTATCTGTCACTTTGATGACGGAGCTTTTTTTCCACTCCAACGATCCTGGGACAGATCTCCAACTTACCGGATATTTTTCAAGAAAACCTCTGGTCACTTATGCATTTATTATAATGACATTTGCCGCAAACTTTTGGCTTGGGGAGTCACCCTGGAGGGCTTTGAGACTGGTACCCGCACTCCTCCTGCCAAACGCTATATTACCTGTTATTCAGAAGATGGAAGGATTCCTAACTGTAAAATACATGTGGCCTTGTTTCTTAGCTTTCTGGATACTGATATCTTGGTGTTTTTTATTGAATAACATATGGAGAGGACTGAGTTAGCTCTAAGTAGGCTACTCATATAAAGTGAGTACTCTCTGCTTGCGTTCTTATCCCTGCATTTCTCCGATTCTATGTGGGTATCACATTAGACGCATATGAGATACATCTGCGGTTCTCCGGAAATTGGATGACCATCTCATATTGTAGCTTAGTACCCATGGCTTTGATATTGTTCTTCTTTACCTAGTATTAATTATAGCTCCCACATTCGCATCAACTCTGTTGTGAACCTCATCAAGGCAGCTTTCTGTAAAGACGTTTTGAACGTTTTGAGTAGCGCACTCGGCTGCTGGACAAGTCTCTCCATAACTAAGAGATTCGTCTTGCCGTCGACAAATTCGGTCTACGTAGAAGCCATGATGTCTTTCTCTAACAAGTCGGTGTTGCGGACTCAAGACAACACCGAGGGGCGCCTCCACTTCGCCATGTCGCATTCACCAGAATGTCCGTTTTCGGCCATTGTATCGCCTGGTTAATGATTTTAGTAATATCTTGCCTTTCGTGGGGTCTCGATTGGGCTCCAGTTGCTGCAAAGACACCCCAGACAAGCTCCGCTACATGCGGCATAGGGGTCCAGAACGCATCTTTGGAGGGGCAGACTCATGCACGCCATCCTACCGGCCAACACTTTATGTCTGATCTCATTCGGGCTTCCATGGAGGAGAATATCACACAGGTAAACACTTCCAGGTTAGGGATCCACACACCGCTCTTTAATGCTTGGTGCCTGACAAAGTGATAGACGCATTGATTGACCTTAATAGTCCAGTATTGGTCTAGTGCTGCTTCTTGGAGCATTCTCTGAATGCTATACACGGATGTGTGTGTATGATGATAACCGCCTTCTGACAGGTACAGTCCTTGGAATTCTGTAGAAAGAAAAGTTTGAAAAGCGCGATGTGGAAGCCAAAGACTGTTTCTTGTAAGTCGTTGGCTGCGTTTAGTGGAGCGACGTGCGTCAATCCGTTATTACGCGGCCTTCCCACCGGCGGTGGGAATTGAAGATCGTCAGTGTGGAAGAGAAAACGAAAAATCGCTTGTGTTCTCGAAGGTTGTGTCTGTGAATAATATAAGTTTAAGGCCATGTCCACTCTGAGGCTTCGCCCTAGCTGGCTGTGTGGTTATAATCCTTCCTCATTTTTAACCTGTCATGGAAAGAGAACCTAAAGATCAAGTTGGGATTGTCGTTGCAGCCCGGGATGAATGTGAAACGGGCACTATAGGGAGTTCAAACTCCCAGTCCGATTTCGAAAATAAGTTGATGCCATGGATCTGCGTCATAGGCGCTTGTACATTTTCTATGCCCTCGTTTGGTGAGTCCCCTTATACTTGAGAGATGGTCATCCTCGGCTTACATTTACATTACGCAGGCTTTATGCAGTCTGTTGGCACATTGCAAAATTACCTGCAAATGAATCAACTAGAAGATTACTCTACTGGAGACATTGGATGGATCACCGGGATCTATATGTTCCTGAGCTATTCTTTCACCATCCAGATAGGACCAATTTGTGATCACTATGGTCCGATGATGGTTGGTCCCGTTGGTATCATTTTTACTGTTGCCTCCTTTCTTCTTCTTGCAGAATGTCAGACATACTGGCAGCTTATGCTCTGCTTGGGCGTGGTCGGAAGCCTAGGGGGTGCTATCATCGCCACGGTTGCTATGGCTGTGGTCGCGAAACTATTTTCGCGCCGTCGCGGACTGGCGATGGGTCTCACTCTGACCGGCTCAGCATTTGGTTCTATTATCTTCCCGATTCTCTTGCGGTCAACCCTGGCCAGTCGGGGCTGGCAATGGTCTATGCGAATCACAGCTCTTGTCACAGCTGGGATTTTGCTTCCTGGACTCCTCTGCTTTGCCCGGTACAACCAGCTCATGGGCACCGACCTTTCAGTTGAGAATCAAAGACGGAAACGAGCTTTCATCAACTTTGCTGCGTTCAGATCTACGCCCTTCTCCTTTGTCGCCATTGGGTCCTTTCTTCTCGAGTTTGCCATCTTTGGAATTTCTGGTCTTCTGCCAACTATGGCCACAGAGACTGGGTTTAGCCCGGAAGATGCCTATATACTTCCAGCTATAGTTGGGGCTAGCTCGCTGCCGGGGCGAGTTTTGCCTGGCCTACTAGGCGACTTTGTCGGGCCGTTCAACTCCCTGCTGATCATGACTACCACAACTTTGTTGTTCATGGCTACTATTTTTATCCCCTTTGCTAGCAAATCGCATAAAGTACTATACGCATTTTCGGCGTTATGGGGGTTTGGCTCCGGGGCATTCCTCTCTGTAACTCCTGGTAGGTCATGTCCGAGTTCTGGGTCATCATGGACTTTAGTCACTAACTAATCTTCTTAGTATGTATGGGTAAAACCTGTGAGGCCAAGGACTACGGTAGATTTTACGGTAAAGGAGCCTCAATAACTCTGCTCCACTAGACACGAGACAAAAGTTAACTCTGGTTTATTGTAGGCACCCAAACATTCTTCGTGAGCTTCTCCGTGCTCTTGGCGGTGCCGATAAGTGGTGTGTTGCTGGATCGGGTGGGAACTCAGGCTCTTGCAGCTCTGTTCACAGGAGTCGTCTTTCTGGGGGGTGTTTGTTACGTGGTAGCACGAGCATTGATCGTGGGAAAGTTCCTCTCACCAAAAACGAAAATGTAGGATAGGTTTATCTTTTCGATGAAACTGGATGAGCCAATTAACAATAAACATGATTTTCTCATCTTAATAATGTCTTACATGATATATGGTGGTGGGGGTAGTTCCGCTTTCGGCGCATTGAAACCCGACGCAGGGGCTTTCAACTGCCGTGAGAATGCGACGTTGAGTATTGAAAGGTACGTAATTTACTCGTGCATAAGGGGACACTAAAGAGCACACATCACCTGTTGAACCCTTAGAAGATGTTGGACTCGGCGCAATGTCACCGGCGGTAATATCATAGATTGAAGCTACTCATGCGAGTTAAATGCAGCTTTGACAATGCTATTGCTCACTGTAGGATCGGAGTGTTGCCGTACTGTCTATGGCCGTACTCGGAGTTGAAGATTAAGGGTTGAGTCCGCCTCGAACCCTGTTGCAGATCATTACGAAGGGCGCGCAGCCTTCACTTTTCTGTGCGGTCCAAGTCCCGCTTAACGCGCCGGGGCAGCCAGTTCGTACGCTACTCGTATATCCACTTGTTGATGGCCCTGCCCGTTCCTGTCTAGCTTTTCCCAAGCTCTCCGTCAACAGCTTTCCACCAGCCAAGGGATGATGTGAAGCATCACCAGCCCACGTCAGGGCAACAGCACCAACGATCACTTCTATAACGTCTCTGAGGCACGGCCACGACTTGACTTCTCCTCCTCTATTCATTCTTTTGTTTCTTTTGTCTTTACGAGCACGTAATTTGCGACGCGCGATGCCGGCCATGCCTACGTCACCAGATCAACCGAGCGGGAAGCCTCTGAAGCGACGACGAATAACCCGCGCATGTGACTACTGCCACCAGAGGTCCGTGCGATGCCAGCAAGTTGGCGATGGTCCCTCCTGTCGCAATTGCCTCGACTTTGCCCAGCCCTGTACCTTCAATCGTGTACCCAAGAAGAGAGGCGCGCCGCCCAAGACGACGCGCTCCGGGGACGATCGCCAGTCTGAGGATACCAACCAACAAGGTTCTCCAGTCTCTCTCGCATTCCGTAATGGACGGTCCGAGAGCGAAGGCCGAGGCGCAACTACACCAGGAGGGGGAGGAGAAGGAGTCAGCGTCGGCGGCGCGCCGGTGACGGATGGCGAGGACTCTGCGGGCAGGTTCATACATTACGGCCATACTGGTGCCGATCTCTCAGCAGTAGCGCCGCCGAGTCGAATATTGGACCTTGTCGATCTGTACTTCGAGATTGTGTATCCGATCTTTCCTTTCTTCCACAAGCCGTCGTTTCTACGGCGCATATCGCAACAAGAATACATGAGAAACAACTCTCTGATGGCTTCTACCATGGCTGTGTGCGCCTTGGTATCCGGCCGTGTCCGCGATGGTGCCGTGTCGAATCCTCGCCGGGATACTATAGAGATGTCGCGAACACCTCCTCAACTGTTCTATACGAGAGCAAAAGAGGAACTGAGTCGTAACCCGACAAGGGTAGATCTGGATACGCTCCGTTCACACGCTATTCTTGCTATAACAGCTATTCAATGCGGGCTTACACGCGACATGCACTATCATATTGGCCAGTATCACACCCTAGTGGCCATGGACGCCTTTCACGATGAAGCTGAATGGCCTGCGAATATCGGAATCATAGAACGGGAGGAGAGGAGGAGGCTATTCTGGTCCATTTATACCCTAGATATTTACACATCAATTGTATGGGGAGGCGTTGTTCGAGGCAGAGAGCAGCAATACAAGGTTTCATACCCTCTAGAGATTGACGACGAGCTCATCACCGACACCTCGCCTACATCGGACGCAGAGCCTAGACGAATACAGAGCAACACCTCCCACGCCGACCGTCCGAATTGGTTATACGGCTGGAACTTTACTACCGACCTCTATCGGATCCTCGAGCATGCCCTGGCGCGGTTTCGGGAGAGCAAATCCAACGAAGGACGACAGACGGCTTTCTTGCACGACATCTTCTTCCGAGATCGCGCTGAGAACTCAATCACTGTTACTTCCGTTCGCGATAATGTCATGCAAATGTATCTAGCGCTGCCTGATTGCTTCAAACAGACACCAAAGGATATCACCTACGACCCTCGCAAGGATCTCTATGGTTTTCAGGCTGCGAATATCACGGCAACGCTACAACTGCTCCGCATGGTTCTCTTTTCCGTAGACGAGGGCAGCATGAGTCTGAACGACAGGTGCCAGATCGCCAAGGAGGTCATTGAAGCATTCTGGTCGATTCCCGACGCCTATCAGCAGGCCATCAGCGCGCCACTACTCCATCACTTGGGCGGCATAGGTTTTATCCTTGGTGGCTCTGCGCTGAGCTCCCCCGAAAATGCTGATGCGGAAGAAGGGGAATGGCTTTACACACGCTTACGATCAGTGTTGCTGGATTTAGCCCGCTTGTTGACAAGGCTAGAGGGTCTCGTCACAAGTGCGCACGTCAGCGAGAGACTAGAGAAGCAGGTGGCTCGCATCGACGAGCGCATTATGGCCATGCGCCAACAAAGACAGTACAACGTGGACGGCACCAGGCCGCCTGTGCCGAACAGTAGTTCTCAGCTGAATGCTCATCCTATGCCTAGTGGTTTTCAGCAACAAGCAACTTTGCAGCAACCCTATGCCGAGGCTCATGTACCGACAGAAGCATATGACCAAGCTCCCATGTTGAACCATCCGCAAATGCAGGGGCAAGTGGGTGATTGGAGCAACGTTCTCGTCTTTCCGAATGACATGTTTGGGGACTTCAGCTGGGCCTTCAACTCACTTTAGAGCGAAACATCGCATCTTGTTGTTACTACTCCTCTTATATCATCACTTGGCTACAGAGCAAAAACACAACCTGAAGAAATATGCATTCGGATTAAGATCGATGTGTGTTTCATACGTCAAGATATCAAGTCTTGTTGTTAAAGACCTTTCCGTTTACATAGTTCACTAGCTCCTTCACCGGGCTCAGGTGACCTCGACCAGCGCCGAATTCCATGCCTTTGGTCATGACATGCCGGTAGTTGTTACCTGGGCTCACCTTGCCCAGAATATACTCCTGCCTGTTTTCGACTCGCGTGGGCACGGGTATGCTTCGCCCCACGATGGCCTCCATGCCCTGCCAGGCGAAAGTGATGGCCTCCTTGGCGCCTGCAGGAATACCCGCCTCATCTAGCAGCACGATCTTCGTGTCTGGGAAGGCGGCCTGCATGTAGTCGGTGATGTTGGGGTTGAAGGCGCCACCACCGCACATATAGATTTCAGCTAGCGGGCCATACTGCGTAGGCATGTATCGTTTGTAGTGTTCCACGATGGCTTGGGCCGTCACGCGGGTGATGGTGGCGATGACATCGTTGGCTGATAGGCCCTTCTCGACGGCTCGCGTGATAAGGTCATGCGCAATAGTGTCACGGAAGACTTCACGCCCTGTTGTTTTGGGCGGGTCTAGCGAAAAGTACGGATGCGTGCGGAGGAATTCATCTACCAACTCTTGGTCGACAGTGCCAGCTTTACCCATCTCGCCGTCCTTGTCGTACTCGCGTTCGCCGTTGGTAAAGTAGCGCACAGCGGCGTCAATGAATACATTACCGGGACCCGTGTCGAAGTCGAAGAACTCGTCATTCAGCTTGCCGTCGACATCCGGAGGGATGAAGCAAACGTTGGCGATACCGCCGATATTTTGACAGGCGCGGAACTTGGTCGGATGATGTAGGACAAGGGAGTCGAAGAAGGCGATCAGGGGAGCACCCTGCCGACCAGCGGCTTGGTCGGAGACGCGGAAGTCGGTCACGGTAGTGATGCCTGTCCGCGAGGCGAGAAAACAGCCCTCGGCCATGGTGAGCGCGGACCGGGTGTGGCCGGCCTCGGGCATACTGAGCAGCCAGATAGTCTGACCGTGGGAGCCGATCACGTCAATGGAGGATATGTCCACGTCCTGATTCTGGCAGAACACCTGGACGGCGTCGGCGAAGGTCTCCCCCAGAAGTACGTTGACTTCCGAGAGCTCCTCAGGCGTTGTGGTGTTGTGTAAAATCATGTTCATGACGCGCTTCTTGATGGTAGCTTCGAGCGGTACTTCATCGTACTTGAGAAGCTCAAAGTGCATAGGTTCTTCTGGCGATGCTTGTCGGAAGCGACAAAGGGCGCAGTCCACGCCGTCCATAGACGTGCCTGAGTTGAGGCCCAGGACGGTAATGTCCAGCGGGCGGGATCTGTCCTCGGCGGAACCCATCTTGTACGAACAAAAGAAAGATAAAGTTGATATCAAAGAATTGGTAGATCGATCTCCCGTGATGCAATGCACTGTAATACAAAGGTATCAGTTCCAGCTGGCGCGCGACGATATATAACGATGATTTGTGAATTGCAATGTTAAGACATCAACAGTGAAAAAGTCCAGACAAACAGCGGGGACGACAACAGCATCGCTGTTGAATCACCGATAGGATCGAGCTCAGGACTGTACGGAAGACGTGTCGGATGTAATCATCCGCCAATAAGTGCCAGTATTATTATCGCCTTGTAACCCTGAAGGATGAGCCACGACAGTGCTCAACGGTAGAATGGCTAAACGCCATCTCCACGATTAACCCATATTTTATCTGCTAGCCTCGCCAACTTAAGCCTCGTGATCCGATTTCTAGAACCCCACGGGAGGGAAGGTTTAGAAGAAAGCATAAGGCTATCGACGGCGTCTTCTCTCCCCGCCATTCGCTTAAGCGGTTAAAAGGGCCCAACGGGACTGCCATCGACTTACCTTTGAAAATAGCGTTAATGATATTGCCGTTTAAGCGTTTAACCTGCCGGCATTGAGTTCCCACTAATTACCCCCTAAGTTCTGACGGCGGGCGACCCACGCGACGAAAGAGACCCTTGCAGATTTCGTACGATTTCTCGTAGAAACTTTACCTAATCTGTGGAGGATGGTTGGTGATGCTGTTGGTTGCGGTCCTAACTGTCTCTCCCCGTGTTTCTCCTTGACCATAATTCGTATCCTCCACACAACATAAACGGGGGGAGCGGACTTGGAGAACCCAACAGAGCGGACACCCCCAAATTTCCCACTTTCCACCAGCGCTTAATTCACGTATGGCAACTTGATTGTTGGCTCTTGGCCATCGGAGGGGCTGAACTCGTCCGGAGGATTTTCTCGGGCTTGACTTTGGCGCTCGTCACCGCTGGTCGCAAATTGCTATAAAGTCCTGGGAGAACCTTCACTCGGGATAGAAGCTGAATTCTGGAAACCCCTAATTTCGGCGATCTAAAGCTTGGTTATTAGCATACCTGCAGGCTGGATACAAGACTCTTGGCAGAAGAGAAGAGCAGGCCACTGCTCTCATCCTACCTATCTATCACGTCCAGTTTGTTTGTCTTACAGACATACGAGTACTCCTATCATGGCAAACTTCCATGTTTGGCGGCATGTGCCCGGCAAGGCACTGCTGTTCCTGGTCAATCTTGTTGCCGCAACCGCTCTCATTTACGAAGGTAACTACTGTCTTCGTGCTGCTATTTCAAGGGCCAATTAGCGCTAACCTCTCCTCTTCATAAGGGTATAATCAAGGAGTACTGGGCACCGTCAGCGGGACTCCCGGCTTCATTGATATGGCTAAGATCGGAGCCGATGGCGTGGTGACAGACTCAACCAAGCAAGGTGGTCTTGCAGCAGCCTACTACTTTGGCGGTATCTGGGGCTGCTTCATCGGAGGTATGTATATTTTTTCAGATGGCGCCCTTGTTCTGCGTTAACAATATCGTTCAGGCTGGGTCGGCGACAAGATCGGTCGTAAACGCGGCGTCCTCGTCGGTACGTGCTTCGGCATTCTCGGCGGCGCTCTCATGGCCGGCAGCGTCAACTCGGACATGTTCATCTGCGCGCGTGTTATCGCCGGACTTGGAATTGGCTTCATCAACGCTATCATCCCGCCGTGGGTGAGCGAGTTATCGCAGGCGCATGACCGAGGCTCCAGCTTCTCGCTAGTCTTTGTGGCCAATTACCTCGGTATTGTGATTGCCTATTGGATCAACTTTGGTGTTCGCAGCACCAATGTTGAGTTCCGCTGGAGGTTCCCGCTTGGGTGGATGGCTATCCCCCTTTTGATTGTTGATGTTGTGATTCCTTTCTTGCCAGAGTCGCCTCGGTATGTTGCAATTGTTCTTTCTGTGTTTCATGTGAAGATTGTGTTTGCTGACGTTCGAGAAGATGGCTCATTGCCAACGGAAAGAGGACAGAAGCTATCGAGATTCTGTGCAAGCTCCGCGGTGACCTCCCAGCCGATGATCCAGTCATTGTCCAAGAAGTTGAGCAGCTCGACGCTATTATTGAGAGCACTCACCACAAGCGTAATAATCTCATCAATATCTTCCTTGGCGGTCGCCACTCTGGAAACCTTCACCTGGGGCGCCGGGCCGTCATGGGCTTTGCACTGCAATGGATTCAGCAGTGGACAGGTATTCTGGCCATTGCGGCTTGGGCGGACACGCTCTTTAAACTGGCTGGCTTTGATGATTACAAGTCGTTGTGGCTGGCTGGTCTGGTGAATACTTTCGGTGTTCCAGGAACTGCCGCTGCCTCCCTTGTGATCGATCGTATGGGACGTATCAAATCCTTGATTGTGTCTTTCATCACACAGGGAATTGCTTTGTTCCTTGTAGCTGCGTTCATCAAGACGTCTCAGGATGCTGCGACGACGGATCTAGCTCTGTCCCAGCGTCTTGGGACAGCGGCGGCTTCGTTTGTCTTCGTTTATCTCTGGTAAGCCACAGCCCTCTAACTCTTGACTTTTACAAGTAACGGATAAGAAGATTTACTTACTTGCCAAAAGGTTTTTCACGATGTTCAACATAGTTCCCTGTTGGATTTACGGCACAGAGATCTGGCCACAAGAGATCCGCGCCAAGGGCTACAGCTTCACCATCTTCGGTTGGGCCGCTGGCTGTGGCATGACACAATTTGTAATCCCCATTATGCTGGATAAGCTGGGATATGGCACGTATCTGTTCTTCGGGTGTATGAATATTCTCGCTATGCCTATCATCTACTTCCTCTATCCAGAGGTGGCCAAGCGGTCGCTCGAGGAGATCAACTTGCTATTCACCAGCGACAGCTTGCTGGTAAGCAAGAACATGGCCGAGTATAACCGTCGTCTGGACGAGGCAGGAGGAAACGTCGCAGTGGCAGCTCGTCGGTTGCTTGAGGAAGTGGATGGGCACGCGTTGCCGTCGAGTGTCGAGGCGAAGACAATTGTACAGTCTGATCAGAAGGAGGGTAATGGTATAGTCGGTAGCTCAAGCGTCTGATGGGCCTTTTTTCTTTCTTCTTCGTTCTCCCTCTGGTATGACAAGGAAATCAGCTGGAATTTGGAGCTTTATTCATATAATACCTTTTCGATACTCTCATGTGGGCTTTAAGCGTTCTGTAGCACAAGCAACTTATTCGTTATAACCATTGCTCAATGAGTAAATTTTCAAATTGAAATTTTCAAATTGCATGCTTAGGCAGTGAACACGGTCGTATGCAAATGGATCATTCCGGGAATTGTTCGTTCCTGCACGAAGCCGTAACGCTCGGCCAAAGCCGGTTTAGGCACACGGGTTCTTGCAGATGCACTATGCCGAATTTCGGTAGGGCGAATTGGTTCTTTCTTTCTTTTCTTTCCTTTTTCTCTTTTTGGTATACTCCCGAAAAGATCAAGATTATTGGCGGTTACGCTTTATGATGCAGGTGAATGTATCCAAGCGAGTCCAACCAGATCTCTCGAAGGCAATCAGGCTTGTGCCTTAAGTTTGCGGCGGTACGAGCCAAAACTATACAGATATCTATGATCATTAACACTGTCCTCACAATACAGAGGAGTAAGTACTGGTCTCTTTTTTCTTTCAACGCTTTCATGTCGTTATGGAAGCATTTTTGCTTTTCTTTTCAAGAAGCCACTGTGTATGATCATGAGTGATTGAATATTAATGCACATTCTATAGTAGCACTCAACAGATATACGAAATAGACGAACGATCGATACCGAATACAAGACAACTGCACATCTTAGATGAATCTGGTGCTCAATATCGAAGTACGATTATGGAAAATTACAATACTTTGCTTGATCTTACTTCCCCTTCTGAGGGTGTGATGTTTGACTGCTGCTTGCCAAACAACGTTCTGCTTCTACGGAACCCTTGAAGTAACTCATGGGCAATCTGTTACTTTAGGGAAGAGATGAGGTTTGAGTATATGCGTCAGCGTATGGCACAGAAGCTTGGAAGCTTGCATTGAGTAGCAGTGATATGCCTCTGATTAACGATTCAGCCAGGCCTTACTTCAATACCATCACTATAGATCAATGCTCCGATAACAAGGCAAAAAGAGTAATTTAGGAGCTGTACTATGTTCTACAGATGATCCAGATGCTTCATTAAGTCATGAAGGCCCTTGACGAGCCCTCTGTAACTAATAGCCACTGAGCCGCGAGGCCTGAGGCGTTACTCGGCTCGCACTAGGAGTACTCGCCCGCATTTTACTGCCTACCTGCACTGTACGCTCTTATTTTGCAATCAGTAATGGTCCGTGAGTACCTACAAATAGTGCAGAACCTTCTCCTCTCTTCTCTCCCTTTCCTTTTCACCCCCTTCTGATCTCTGCAACTCCCTCATCTTTTTCTTTCGTTGGCAGTCAATCTCAAACACAACACTTTGTCTGAACAACAGTTTGCAGGCTACTTGCTACCCAATCAAGATGCAGATCAAGGACTCTGACATGCCTTCGGGCTTCGCTGCAAACCCTGACCTCCAGAAGGTCTTGGACCAGAACCCCGAGCGAGTCGAGCCGATCCTTAAACGCATCAAGGGTGCCATTTCGGTTGCTTCTGCAGTCGTTGATGGCACCCAGGAGGGTAGAGACCCGTTCACCAACGAGACTCTCTCCAAGATTCGAGCTTGTGTCATGAAAGTTGCTGCTGTCTACCCTGACATCTCCCCCAAGTACATGGCTCTTATTGCCAAGCTCGGCGACTACAAGCCTGAGAAGGTCATCAAGAACATGGTTGACTTCAAGAATGACGTCGGTGTCGACTATGTCAAGAGAGATCAATTGCCTGAGCAGAAGGCCGTCGTTGATCGTATCGTGGACAATAAGTACGCTGACTTGAAGACCCTTGAGAAGACCTACGACAACCCGCAGCGCCGTGCTGCTGGAAAGAGCACCGTCGTCATTGCTGTCTCGTAAGTTGCTTTCGCCCTCATACTGTGACCATTGTTCAACACATGTTTGGTCTTGTTGTCACATCAATTCTTTGCCTGTTAGAAGTTAACCAAGATCAATAGTCTTGCGATCATTAGACGCGAGTTTCCCGTTCTTCCTCGCCTTGTTGCCCACAAGCTCCTGGCTGAGAATGACGACCTTCTCCTCCCCACTTACCTGGCTATCGAGCAGTGTCTCTACGGCTCGGATGCCAAGGAGATCAAGCCTTGGAACCTCAACTTCAAGGAAGCGGACCTTCCAGCCTACTCTACTTCCGAGGAACCTACGATCCCCTCCTTGTTCGCTGCCGATGTGTACGCCAATGACTCCCAGGTGAAGGAGCTGCTTCCCGAGCTTCAGGCCGCGAGGATCATTCGTGCCAACCGCGATGAGAAGAGAAGGCTTGGCGCGAAGGAGTTGGTTGGTGACGCAAACGTCGTTGTCCAAGCTTCTGGGACCGAGATAATGGAGATATGCGAGTCGTGCCTGGACTCCCGTCCTACCAAGCTCATGATCCGCTGCAACAGCAAGGACAAGCACGTAAGTAAAACCCATACCCCTTTTTTGATTAACACTCTTTCATTAACGCCTGTATCAGTTCTTTTGCTTCCCCTGTATCCGCCACTATGCCGTCAAGGCTCTCGATGAAGGGAAAGAGTTCAAGTGTCTCAGCAACCTGGGCTGCGATGCGGACTTCTCCCGCAACGATCTTGCCAAGATCCTCAACAAAGATCAGATGATCAAGTTTGACCGCGCCGAGCTCGATGATGTCTTGGTCAGAGCCGACATCAAGAACATGGAGGTCTGTGCCTTTTGCGACTTTGTGGCCCAGTATCCCAAGGCCGACATCCTTGGTGTCTTCACTTGCCTGAGCCCCAAGTGCCGCAAGAAGACTTGCCGTCACTGCCGCTGTGAGGCTCACGGGGACAACGAGTGCGGTGCCGCTATCCTCAAGCGCAAGGCAGAGAAGATTGAGGACACGATGGAGGTTGACGAGTAGCCCCTTGCTCTCGCCACAGCTGGGTCGGTCTTCGGAAGTAGGATGCCTCCCACAGATTGACTTTGCTACACCCAACTTCGATCATCAATGGATGGAGCGCCCTTTGCTGGTGCTTGCACGGTAGAAAACGGCTGGCGAAGAATGGGAGAGAGTATGAACAAGGCCTCTAGATGTAATAGTTGAGCACTAGCTCAAGACAAGAGGAAACGAATAAGAGAAAATGAAATTTGCGAATAAATCCTGAGCCCTAAATGTCGCTTTTCCGTACCGTAAAATGAGTCTCTAGAGCCCCGTAAACGCCTTGCAAAAATGCCAGTTCCTTTGCCTATATTTACATAATCCCGCCCCTTTTACCGAGTTCGTCCGAATTTTTCATGCCACTTGCCCTTATTAGCCGCTGGCTTTGCCTCCTCTTTTACTTCAGCTACCTCTGGTGCCGTATCCAGCTCGACTGTCTCATGTATCGTAGATATGGCGGCAAGACCTTGCTCTGGAGACGAAGGGTCGGCGACGTGCGACTTGAGAAGAATGAGGGCATTGGAGGTATTCTTTTGGCGGAGCGCGTAGGTCTTGTTAGGTGCTCGAAGGAGGGCAGCCGTATCGGAGTTTTCAAGTCTCAAACTGCGTTCATGTTAGACGGAATGGCTTCGTATTGGGGGAGGATGAGGTGGACATACGTTGGGGGATCGTCGGACTCGAGGAGGGTTTGCAGCTCAGGAGGTAGTTCGAGGAGGCGGTAAGATGTGTCTTGGGGGAGGTTATAAAGGGGAATCCCCTGGTCTTGACTGGCCATGTTGCCTTCGCTTATAGCTTCCGAGGTGCCAATGGAGCAATTTACCTTGATCTATGGTCGTTGCCGGCGTCTCTCTACCTACCTTATCGTCATTTTGATAGACAAATTCCACGTCAAGGTGTGTCTTTAGTGGGGCGGAAGACTGCTAGCTGCCCCTCCTTCACTGTCGTCAGTGAGAAATCCCCCGCCGAAGCGCCTGAGCGGGGTGGTTCAGGCACTGCCAGTGACCAGCCTTTCGCGTGGGTGGGCCCAAAGACGCGTTTGACGCGTCTAAAATTGGAGTGAGTCAGGGGCGTGTCTCCAAAAACTCCAACTCCAAAACCGTGGACACTTTGACCGCCTCTGCGACCCTTCGGCAGGCCAGACAGATCTACCTTGCTACCTTACTCACCATTCCATCGTTTGTACGTACGTACATCCATCGCATCGTGACAACGGCTGGCCATCATTGTGTGTATATACTTCGCTTCTCACTTTCGCTTTCTTTTCTTTTTCTCTGTCGTGATCTAAGTCGTGCCACCAAGCAAGTGGCTGCTGAGCGACGGCTGGTGGTACTCGTACTCGGCTGGCGCATAAACACATCAGACGACGCGACCCTCCCATGTTTACTTTCTGACAAGCCTGCAAGCCTGCTGGCCCACCTCACCAACCCGCACCGCACTTTGCGACATCGCCCATACTTCTTCCGCTCCGAGCCAGAGAAACGCCATTCACTACGGACGATACTGCCGCCATTCGATATTTCGAGGAGGCCATGATAGCGGCCTACTAAGACGGCCATGGTTCGTGTCACGGACGAGGTGGCGCTTACGCCTGAACATGTCACTCTTTACCATGTCTCCGATCCTTTGCTCGGCCATCTTCCCATTCTCATCTTCCACGGGCCCTCGACGACGGCCAACTACACCTTGAACAGCTCGCGCGTCCAGGTGCACATTTTCACGCCCGCCGGCTTCCAGTCCTTTCCCCGCTTGACGATATCGCCCAACTCGACCTCATATAGCGCCGTCAACCATCTGCCGCGAGAGTTTCAGGGGGATGAGGTTTACCGTGGTATGGCCTTTGGGCTTTTCAAATACTTCACTGAGCTGCCCGATGGCGTCAAGAGCCATCTGCGAAATCTGTACCCCACGAGGGGTCGACGGCCCGGCAGTGGCCCGGCTTTGTTTGGCGATCAACATGCGGCGGATCTCGTCAAGTCAGTGACGAAAAGCGAGAATGCTGTGGATATCATAGCGGCACTTCAAGAGGCATTGCAGACACAACATGTGAGCAATGTGGATATCGACTTTGTCCTCCCTCCTGGCGCCATTGTCCCCTTGCAGCCTGCCGATCTGGAGGAGGTACCCGACGATGAAGACGATATACTTGACCCGACCCTGCGCCAGTATGGAGGGTACACGCCATTGGTGAAGCTCTTTGGCGAGCCAGTGTTCCTCCCAACCAGCAGACTGCGACGCGCGCCTTCAAAGCCGACGTCATTGAACCGCAGCAAGTCGTTTTCGAAGGACCAGAAGATCGAGCTTCGCATGAAACTGGCTGAGCTGGTGGAGACAGAGGAGCGCTATGTTCATAAGCTTGGTGACCTGGTCAACCACATCGCGCATGATTTTCGAGAGAGCGCAAAGAAGCGTGACCCATCAAGCCTCAGCCCCTCGGAGGAAGAGCTAGAACGACTCTTTCCCACCTCAGCAGACGAGATTCTCAAGGTCAACACTGCCTTTCTGGAGGAGCTACAAAAGATCATGAATGATTCGGAGGAGGAGGCAACGCAGGATATGGACACACCTACTGTTGGCTTTCCGGGATCTAGACTCGGCGCATCGACTCGCTCAAGAGACCCCAGTGGTTCTCTTGCCATTGCTCGGCTCTTCTCGGAGTGGTTCCCGAAATTTACGGAATGTTATCAGGACTACATCAAGGCAAGCCAGCATTTCCCGACGCTACTCAATTCTTTTCTCGATCAACAGTCGAGTTTCAGGCAAAGAGTCAATCAGACGGGAGAACAAGCGATGCGTTCGATTCTCATTGAACCCGTGCAGCGCCTGCCACGATACAGTCTGCTCATTGATCAGATTGTAGGGTGCCTACCAATGACGCATCCAGCATTGCAACCAATGCTCAAGTCCCGAGATATCATCACCAACATCTGCTCTATGGATGACCCCTTGCCGGATAAGCCCCACGTTGCCAATCGATTGCGAAATATGGTTGAGTCGTGGCCGATGGATCTTGAGCCGCAAGGGCGCCTCACAGGCTCAGCGGACTTTGTCGAGCTGAACCCGCCTTATCAAGCCATGCTAAATCAGTCTGACAAGACGGGCGTTTTCCTGCTCTTCTCCGACTGTATTGTGGTACTGAAGAAGATGGGCGGCAATATGACGGGTCGAGATCTGATTCGGGAGATCGACAAGCCATCTGCAGCCGGTCTATTGATCTCAATGACGAATGCTGCTGGCGGGCCAGCTAACTACGAATTCGTTTTTACCGGTTGGTACAACCTGGCTGATGTTCGATTCACCGAGTCGGCCGATAGTAACTTGGTGTGGATGACCTCGACCCAAGACATGAAGGGTGCACATGCTGGCGAGCACAAGATTAGCAAGTCCCCAACTTCTCGATGCTTCCTCCTTACCGAGTTCCTAGAGGGGAAAGCCATGAAGTGGGACGAAGATGTTGTCAAAGCCAGAGTCGAGGCTCGCTTCTCTGAGCAGGAGCGGGAGGACCCTTGCTGGACGCTGCGGTCCATTCGCATGCCAGATAGCAATCTGGGATTGCATGCTGCCGTGTTCCAGGAGGGAGCTGACCAACTCATTGACGGTCGTCGTGAGCCGGCGCCAATCCGCGTCGTGGTCGATCATGAGCAGGGAACTAAGGGCGCCCCCGTGGGGCACTATGGCGTGGAGATTGTTGTCAACGTCAAGAGCAACGACCTAAAGCGAGTGACGATGCTCACCGTGGGACTGACAGGGAAGCAGTTCCAGGATGACATTGCATTGGAAGACTTCCTACCCACCTTGTCGCGAAGAGGTAAGCAACGTTAACCTTAGTTCTTTTAGTCGCAGATGCTAACGCGGTCTAGTGATTCAATTGTCCAGTTCCCAGTTTAACGTCACAAACCCGCACTTGACGGCAGCCATGGTTTCGTACTATTCGAAGATCCTTCGAAACCTGTCATTATCCACTCGTGCTGAAAAGACTCGGTCATTCCTCGCTTCGTCGCCAGTCAAGCTACTCTCCAGCATCTGGACCGGTGCTACAAGTAGTAACGGGCCGGAGACCCCATCTATCTCGAAGAATGGCCGCCCGATACCATCACTCCAACGCAATAATAGTCAGCATTCCTTCCTAAGTTCATTAGGCTCATTGCGAAGCAAGGACGAGCGCATCGCTGTTGAGGAGATTAGGCCTGAAAATCCTCTTGTCCGGTTGGAACAGACATTCATAGGATATGTGGCTGCTCTCCAGTCTCGGAAAGGAGCCGTCATCGGTCGCACGCTTCTGAACCGATCTCAGGCCGATGAGCTCGCGGTCAACGACCTTTACAACAAGCTTATAGAAAGTCCTTACGATTTCGAGGCTGTATCCGACATCAGCACCGAAGTCATCTTTGTCGCCTTCGAGAAGTATCTTCGAATTGCTTGGGCAGATCAGATAGGACCTGTGATGACCATACAATCGCTAGACACGCTGCAGGAACGGGCAAATAAGAGAGTACCGGGAGACTTTGCGGATTTTGTCAACTTCTTGTTTGGCGATATGGCGCCGCAAAATCGCAGAGCCTTTACATCTCTGATTAAACTGTTGGCTGATTTGCTGGAAGGGTGTGGCAATGACAGCGACAGGGGGGCCTTGACACTAGCATTCGCCGAGCTTCTCGTTTCTGATGGCACGGCGCATAACTACATCAACTTGCTCGATAGGTTGGTCGAAGACTGTGACAGGATATTCGACGAGCCAGGCTTGAATCACAGCTTCAACTTGAATAGCGAGGCCTACGCGTCCATCAACTCGGCGATTCGTGGAGGAGGCGGAAAATCTTACACTCCATCCCTAAGCTCGAATACATCATCACTGCGACGCAAGTTTGGGTTTGACGCATTGCTTCGGTCGAACAGCAAGGACGAGCGGACATCCGTTTGGAGGACTCTCAGTAAGCATCGGAACCCCGCTACGGGCGAAACCAATTACTTCAAGCCTCCAACTTTCGGTCGCAGCGAATCCGTGGACGATGGTTCGGTAACCAAGAGATTCCATCGCCGCCCTGGCTCACGAGATAGGCCCCCGATCGCTGGTGCCTTCGACGATGGGTCGCGGCCAACAAGCTCACACCGGGCAGATTTCCCTCTCGGCACGATTGGTGAACCAGAAACAGAAACACCGGTGAACAAGGCTCGAAAGAAGAAGCGTCGTAGCTCGTTGTCTGATCTCAAGAGTCTGATGGCTGCCGCGACACTGGATGACGATGAGCCTGAGCCATTACAGCCCCTTCAGATCACCAAACAGACCTCAGAAAAGTTCAACTCGAGCCCAAAGTCGCCTTCGGCATCCCGAATCCCCGTGAGCCCTAATGCAGTTCCGGGTCTCAGGTCTCCGAGACAGAAGGAGAATGTAGCAGACCCTTTCCAGAGTGCTCCTTCACAAGTGGAGCCAGCTAAGAAGGAATCGCCAACTAAGTCGGAGTCTCCGACCAAGGGGCTTCGGCATGGCAAGACATTGTCGACAAGCAACATTCCAACGTTGAAGCCTTCCAGATCTAGTGCATCTGGCGCTGACTCACCCACGCGCTCGCCGACCCGTTCGAACGCGAAACTTCGCCTTCAATCACCACAAAGATTACGAGAGCGTCTCCAGACAGAAAAGAAGGCAGTTGATGAAATTGACGCGTCGATCAAGTCTGAACTGTCCAAGATTGGAGAGGAGATGGCTCGCGTTACTAGCGGGAGCAAATTAAACGCGCAAGGCGTTGACCTTCAGCGCCTAGCCTCCTCTATCAAGGCCCTCGAGGAGCGAGTTCCCTCTGCGATGCAGGAGCTTGGTGACAAGCAAGCCGCCTTCCAGAAGGACATGGACAGTACCGTTAAGGCATCCGAAGCCAAGGTCAAGGCCATCGACCAGCTCTACAAGGAATCAGTCGCAGAAAACGAGCTCCTCTACGAGAAATTCAACGGCGAGCTAGGCAAGATTGTGCGGGCCCTGAAGAGCAAGGGCAAGGAAGAAAAGGAGCAGTTGGTGGAGAAACTCAAGGAGCAAGGCGAGGAGACAGCGCGGGTCAAGAAAGAGAACGCGAGGCTGAAACGCGAGCTGGTGAGCATGCGGGCGGCGCTGAAGGGAACGGAGTAAGTGATACTGTTCTTGGCACGGTTCGTGATGGTTGTTGCCGGGCGTCTCGTCAATACAAGGGTGGTGCGGTGTCTGATGAGCACCTTCTCACGAGGTATTCGAAAGATGGCTTTTTTCTTGTACAGGAAGTTTGTGTATACTATTTGTTGAAGAGGGCGCGGCATGGATATAAAGGGGGACAAGACATGGGATTAACATATTTGGCTGGAAAAGGGCACGGGAGGAGGCGTAACTGGAAAGACCCCTTGTTCTTAATGAATATGACGCGTTACGACGATCCACTTGTGGTATTTTGACTAGTATCTTTGAATGTAGTGTTTTCTTCCGGTGCGGGCTGCTCGATCCAGCATTCGAAGAACATTGGACCTGCTTGGACTGATCGTATGGGTGTTGTGATAGCCTTGGGGGAGGCGGCAGGTTTTTGCTTTCCTTTTCCCTTCGTATCCGGTTTGGGCTGAAGACTGGGCTGGGAGGGGATCCAGTCTTGCGGATGCTATATGAGAAGGAACAATAAGAGTGGTTAGCTAATTCTTCTACGACACTTTGTGATTTCACCATAGGATGGTTGAGTGAACGCACCCCAATAGGAGCTGCCGCCTCATCACGCAGCTCTACAGCCAAGGTGAAAGTACACCCGGCAGGTAAGTCGGGCATCTTCTCAGCCGCATACGCCAGTCTGCGCAACGCGCCCCTCAACGACTCGTTCACGTCCGTCCAGTTAACCTGCTGCTGATCCAGCTGTTGTTGCTCATCCTCAGCTTCATCAACCACACCCTCATTCTCCGCCGTAACTTCACCCCTCCCCGTTCCAGCATCATTGCTTCCACTAAGCCCCCACTCCGGCAAACGCTCAACATCAAAAACCCAGCGCTCCAGCACGCGAAAGGTCTTACTCTGGGGAGCGTGGACAGCAAACACCACACGATGCAGGGTCGCAAGCTGGAGCTGCTTGGCAACAGCGGCAACGGCGTCGTTGACCCAGGCGCAGACACCTGGGTGGCGGGATTGCTGGACGGGGAGGTTGTAAGCGCGGGCGGTGAGGAAAGTGTCGCGGGAGTAGAGGTTGCGGTGGAAGAGGAGGGAGTGGATGGCGAGGGTGAGGAAGGTGGTGAAGGAGGTTAGGAGGGGGGAGGCTTCGGAGGCGGGGAGGGAAGAGGTATTGTTGCTGTTGTCGGTTGGGTCATTTGGTGAGGGATCGTGATCTGACATTGTAGGGTTGCGGTGCTGAGTTGAGCTGTAGAGTGAGGTTGATGGTGGTAGCTGGGTGTTGATGAGATGAATTCAAGGTTAGCTCGATGAGTTTATGGCGGGAAGGTGATCCGTGCGGGTGACGTAGCCGATGTTAATGACCCGCCTAGTTAATCTTTCGCGCTGATTTCCTAGTTACTGCCTTGAGCCTGAGTTTTTTTTAAAAAAAAAAAAAAAAGATTAAAAAAAAAAAAAAAAAAAAAAAAACGAGTACTTTGATATGTGTGTCCACTAATCCTCAATAGAATAACGGTTGATGCTTTATAACCTGGTTGTAAATAGAAACCTAAAGGCTACTGATCATACCTAGGCTTGCAGATGGTGGAGGTGTCTTGTTATACTATCAGATAACGGCGGCTCATCCTGCTACAACGCTTCATAAATAACCCGCAGTACCGCCCAAGAAAAAACATTTTCTTTGGTGCGTTATTGTCCAAGGCTTGAGAAATTGCGTGCAGGCATTGCAGGATTGTCAAGAGTGCTACTTGCCTCCGCTGCGGTACTCACGAGTTTTGACTTCCGGGATGGGTTGAAACGTCTCCTCGACAGGATTTTCGAACTTTTGTTGCTACATAGTTAATGATGTTTGTCATAAGTGAGTTCATTTTCGGGTATCATAATGGGCCTATGCTAATGTGTACAACAGCCTGGATTTCTTCCACCATAAAGTCCTCACTCTTGTTCCTCGCGCAGCCACTTGGGCGCTGGAGTGCGGTCATAGTTAGACCTCTTCTCACCTTTCCCCCTCAACCGCCTAGCTACCAGCCTGAACTCCTCTATAGGACCGGCCTCCCACTCTTCCACCATCTTCTTCGCGTCTGCCACGTCTTCTTCCGCACACCCTTCGGTGCTAGTCCTTCCGCATAGGAGGCGCTGCGCCATGTGAACGCGGAGAAAGTCCGTGGACGTTGGACTGCTAGAGCTGGACAGTCTACAGGGTGACCCAAACAGGCATGCTAGACGGAGACACCAGTCGATGGACCGGTTGAGGGTGTGTTCCACTTTATCGATTCGCTCATCGTAGGGCATCCCGCTGGAGGCAATCTTATCAAGCAGAGCAACTATAGCCCCGGCAAAGCTAACAATGTCCTCTATCGGGGTTTTTTTAGTATGGACGGGCAGGAGGGCGAGCTCAAACTCAAGTGTTGAGGGCAGAAACGGTGGCTGACGATGAGGATCAGCCTGCCAGGCAGGCGTGCGCAGCGAGTTGATCTTGTCAACCAACCTGCGCATAATCCTCCCAGGTCCCATATCCTCCCGCACACATCGCGCCTCATGGTCGTACGGCGAGCCCAAGAAGCTCAGTATGCGAAGGCAAAAGTCCGTGTCGCCCTGCACCAGCCGCGCTTCCACTATCCTCAGCACGAGTTCATCCACCATGTCGCTCGTTACTGCCGAGGGATGGCCCTCGCGCTGGAGGCGGGCAAATTCAGCGGATTTGTTGAGGAAGACATGTAACCCGAAGAGCAGGCCGTTGCGCTCGTGTTCATCCCATATGCTGAGCCAGTGTTCACCTTCGTTGGAGCGTTGCAGGCTATCACGCGACTTGACGTAGGCGGTGAGCTGTGTGATTTCGGGGGGAGGATCGTTGAGGAGGGTGATAAACTGCATCATGGTTTCGTAATGAGATTTGGGGAGCTGCGAGGCGCGGGTTCGCATGAAGAGGGTGGCGTAGGATCGAGGCATGGCGGGAATAGGAGGAAGGTTTTGAACAGATGGGGTGTTGATGTCGACGCCGTGCTTCTTCATAAAAAATAGCATCCAGCGCTTATTTTCATGGCCTGAGAGCTGCATAGCTTCGTACGCGAGGCTGTACAGCTCGGGGTTGTTCTCTTCATTGCCACGCGTGAGCAAGTCGTACGCCCGATGATCGTTCTTCCCGTGACCGATGGTAGGCAGCTCGCCTTGCTCTTCAGCTGCCCGCCAGTCCGCCTCGGTGACTGGTCTGCATTCGTTGAGAGTACCGGCGAGGGGGACGGCGTAGGTTCGCAGCTCAGAGAGGACAGCCTGCTTGATGTCGGCGTTGCGGGACATGTCGACCAGACTCTCAAGAGCGGCGATGCGGATGTCGATGTGGCAGGCGTGGGCGAGTAACTGTACTAGGATATCCAGCGAGGGTTTGGGACCAAGGAATAGACCTCCGTGGAGAATGCGTGCCAGCATCTTGACAGTCGTGACTTTGACTGTGGCGGCCGATGGGGCTGTCGATATAGGAATCTTGGTTGAACCTGTCTGAGCCTTGGAAGCCTGTTTCTTGAGTTTGTGAATCATATCCGCCGCCAGAGACTGGAGCAGCTTCTCGCACCCCTTGGGATCCAAGAACTGCACAATGTTGGTGTCTAGAACGCGCCTGTGCCACGCGCTTGCCTCGGGGATCTCGACAATGAACCGACGTATCAGCGGCTCTGCCAGTATCGGATCCTCACCACACGCAAGTAGTTTGATCATCACCGTAAAGACGGTGTAGTCCCTCAGACTCTCGCTTTCCTGCGCCTGGATGCGCTGCAACATCGATCCGGCAAGCTTCGCAAGTAGCGAGCTGGGAAGCCGCCTAAACAAGCTCTGTAAGACTTCCAGCGGCGGGCCTATGTTCTGGCCTTCTTTCTCAAGGAAGCCCTCCTCGAGGTACAGAGCTGGAAATCTGGGATCAGAATCGCTGGGGAAGGCGTTTAGAAGTAGGGACGTGTCTGCGCCCAGAAGGCTATTGAGACATAGGACGGAGGCAGCGCCTGCGGCATCGACCTTGGAGGTGCTGACTTTGGACAAATTCTCTTTCGAGAAGGTCCAGTAGTCTTTTCGCAATGGAATTCCGGGAATGACCGGCTCTGAGGTTTCTGTCAGCGTCCTTGCCGTCATCCAACTTTCGCCTAGTAGGGTTTTAGACTGGAGCATGCAGTCCAGGCATGTTGTGGTTGGAAGTCGTCGATTCTTGACGTTGGCTTCTCGCTCTTCGTATGAAGGGTCAGGATTCCATTCCGACGGTCGTTCGGAACTGTCCAGTTGGGAGAGAGATGGCATTTCTCTCTTAGTTACTGGTTCAGAAAGCTGAGCCAATTCGCTCCAGAAATGGCTGTAGGGCTTCCAGAACCTGTGTGCCTCGTTCGGAGTCATTCTACCACCGGTAAGCTTAGTAGTCGCATACTCCCACGCCCGCAAAGCTCGGTTCTCGCGATCTTGTTCGTCTTCCGCACCAATCAACCAGAATTCCAACGCATTGGTCCAGGACTCGATAAAGGGGCCTATAGCCGTCTGATCCTCCTCGCTCTCGGGAATTGGAGCCAGAGCGAGCTCGGGGTCGCAGAAAACGACGGCTTCCGCTCTGCTCTGGATGTAGGGCATCTTAGCGAAGAGCATCCCGCGCAGGCCTTGATGCGATGCGAAGTTGACGCTCAGTAAACTCTGGATAGGCAAGCCACGAGGCCAAGGTGCACCGAGGGACAGGACGGCGGGGTTCGTCTGGCTTCTGTGTCGCCTCCACAGCTCATCTCGGCGCTGTGCCAGACGGTCGAGAAACTGAATCGTCGCCTTGCTCGTCGAGCTGGTACAGGCGACGCTCGTACCAGACAGGGGGCCTCCTGGATTCTGTTGATGGAGTCGCCGACAATCAGGCTGAAGTAGCGCTTCTTCGACCTTTAGTAGCATCTCCATCGTAGGTAACAAGATGTTCTCAAAGAGATCTGAATCCGACACGTCCATCCTCTTCTGCCACTTGTCGAGCTGAGACAATCGACACGCGGCAATGTGACCCGGCATCCACAGTACGAAATCCCAGTGGTGCAGAGAGAATGAAGGCTCCCGCTGGGCCTCAGTAGCCGTCTCTATAAGAGTCACCAGGACCCTGTTGGCTTTCTGAATAGAGTCCTTAATGTCTTTCATCTCGCGCGGCCGCTCGTCCAGAGCAACCAGCATGTCCACAGACTCCGTCAAATTCATCACAGAATCGTCGAACAGTTCCTTCACCGTCAGCGGATCCTTTTTGAACTTCTGGCCTGCCCACCGCAGCGTCTCATCGTACAAAGCCAAATCACCCATCGCTATACACAGCTTCAGCGCCTTCGTGGCGTAGTGGCCGCGTCTCTCCTGCTCCTTGCTCTGCTGAGCCCTAATCTGCAGCGACGGCAGCTCCTTGGTCCTCAAATCTTCGAACACAGCCTCTGGATCCTCGGGTAGGATCCGATGCTTAGGGTTGGTGCGCTTGATAAGCTCTGCGCGGAAGATGTGCGGATTCGGGAAACGCATGTCGTAATAGTCGAGTGGCTCGACCAAGACGCTATTACGGTTATCCTTGCTAGACCAGTCCAGAAAGGTAATGTCACCGTTGCCGTCCAGCAAACGCTCAAACAAAGCCGAGGCCTGTGCTGCTGGGAGAGACTCAAAGACGTGCACGGGGAGTTTGGCCTTGCCGGTAAATATGCCTATCTTGCTCGTCGGCGGGCCAATATCGACCTCGTAGGCATGGAAGTTGCGAAGGACGATCTGGAGGAGCTTGTATCGGCGACTGGGTCGCACCATATCGATCAGAAAGTCCAAAGGCAAGTCGAGCCGCTCCTTGAGGATAAACCGCAGCAACTGTCCGAGCACCTCGTCGTCTTTAGGGCAGCAGGGACTCGAATTCCATGACCTGGTGGCGGCGGAGAGGAGAGACTTGTCTGTCTCTTTGTGTAAATTCGGTAGGATGTTTTTCCTCAAAGCAGGCCTTCGCTCCAGACACGCAACCAGGACATGCCCGATTCGTGTGAAGGCATCCGGGTCCGACCTATGTCTTGCCGCGCGTCTCAGCACAGGTATGACCAGGGCTTCAACAAACGATTCCGGATGTACGCGCATAAGCGCATCGTGCTCAGCCAGGTCGTGGAATACACCAGCGGCAAATTTGTCGTCTTTGCTAAGGAAGGGCTTAATACTATCCAGTGTGAATGCTTCCGGGCCCGAAGAGAAGATATCTTGGCGGGCCCGTTGCTTCACAACGTCCCAATGTGCCTTCAAAATGTGTGCTTGGAGCTGCGCTTCAAACGAGACCTCGTCGCTTGAAAGAGCCGCCAACGCCTGTACGCTTGGTAGGAGGTTGCGACTGTCGATCATCTTGAGCCACTTCAGGGCCACCACATCCGTGCAAGCCGGCACAAGACGAGCATAGGCTGCATGCAGCGGCCTCTGATCCGGGTTATCGTCTTGTGAGAGGAGGATATCCAGCAGCTCCGTCATGCCGCGCTGCCTGTCCAGACGCACCGCATCGTCGGCACCGCCGCTCGTGGCCGTACAGCTGAGAGCATGGCACAATCGACGGGCATCCCATACGCTGAACGACGCAAGTACGCCGGCAAGTCCAGCGGCACCTCCGATGGCGTTCCATGCTGTGGTGAAGGTGTCATTCCGCCGAAGCGCCCTGCACAACTGACGTACGGCAACCCGGCGAATGAGGATACTCTGTGTTTGGCGGAGGCAGATGGCCGTGGCCTGGACGTTGCGGACGACAGATAACCAAGTATCTGCGACGGTGAAGGGCAGCGATCCGTCAGCTACGGACGAGACGATCTCATTCGTCAGGAGTTCAATGTGGTGGCTGTTGTCGTTAGCCGCCATTAAGGCCGTACTTCTCAGCTGAGCCGCCGCCTCGGACGGCGAGGCGTCTCGGAGGCTGCGGAGGTCGAGGTAGGCAGGCATAGCGGTTGCCTTGTTCACGCAGATTTTGGCAAAGATACAATTGTGTTGAACAAGCTGATGACATGTCCTTGCCCTTGAATATAAGGACGTCTCGTCCAATTCAAGGTCGAGTCTTTTCTTAGGCTAGCTTCATTGCGGTAGCTGGAGCCTGCGCCACCCGCTGAGTCACTCACCGTTACAGAAGACTCTGTTCCATGCAGGCATCCAACAAGGCATCTGCACCTACTATGCGCGCGCCGTATACAGCCATTGCTGTGTTCATTTCTCTATGTATATTGCAGTATATGAAATTTGTAGCAGTATGTATTTGGTCGCACCCATGATGCGCAGTGTATGTGAAAGTATATCACGCGTTGTGGGTCTAATGGGAGTCTTTAGCTTGAATGTTAAGAACAATAAAAGCTACTAGCTACTTCCTGGCTTCAGCCTCCTCCTAATAGTTAATCACTCCTCCTTCGACTAACTAACTGTCACAAATTGAGGCCTAGTATAGTATCACGAACCCTGAAATCAAGCTCATCCTGTGTACAAAGAACGATGATTAGCGTTTCGGTCTTACTAACTTCACAACTGATGTCAGGATGCTAAGGCAGCATTTAACCTAGCGCTTAAAATGCACCCCGTATATCATTTACTCCGATCTATGCTGGATTTAAATGCTAAATAGGTTTATGTAATAATATAGAGTAGGGGGCTCTGTGCAAACTACGCTATTGAAGATCGAGTCTTTTTATTACGGTATATCCTATTGTAGCTTATGGTGATTTGGATAAGAAATGATAATCTCAACATGATCTACCAATCAGTTAGAATTTCTATATTACTCATTAACACTTTTAGGTTTATTAAAAATTCTAAATTTTCATACTAATAAAAAGAACATTTTTCTTAATACAAACTGTAAGATATTCATACCTTTTATTTTTGTATAGTATAAGTTCATTCATTTTCAAAAGCTTGACTATAATCTCAGTATCACAATAGAAGATAATATGTATAAAGATCAATTAGCATTATATGTCGCTATAAATAGGGCTTCGACAAACCATGTCCGTAGTCTCCTCCCCACTGAATTTCAATGCCTTTGTGCGATTTACCATCTCCTGATATACTTGCTCTGCTTAGGCACACGGTAGCCCTTGCGCTTTGCCTGCTTTCGAATATCTTTCTCCTGACGACGCAACTCTTTATTGTAGGCTGGCGTCGCCATGTATTCGGACTTGGGCCGGGCGGTCCAACCTTGACCATCGTCAATATAGCCCCACCAGTACTCGTCTCGATGGCTGGAGCCGAAACACATATTGTAGTTGTCAGAGGTGGTTGTTTTTGTGGTGGAAATGTGGTTGGTTCGTCTTGTAATTTGTAAAGTTGCTTTGCGTTGTGTAGAAAAAAAGACTTTTCTTGGAGTTGGTAATTGAATGTGTAGAGAAAAAGACAGTTCTTGAAGTTGGTAATGGATTGTGTAGTATTGATAATCTATGTCAGGACAGTGGGCGAATGTGTGGCAGTATTTATAGAAAATCATTCATAAGGAATCATGGCAAGATTTTCAAGATAGTAGCGATTGTCACATAGGAGCTTTCTATTTTTGGTCATGAGCATGTTGCGAGCCTCCTATCTCTATCGTGGCTCAAGTGGGTGGCGTTGAGCACTGCTATCCTCTGTCTCTGTAGTCGCAAAAGAATTACCGTTTTAGGAAAAGCGGCCATGACTTCATGGTGTTGCAGGATGGGGCGCGAGAAATCATCAGCGAACATCACCACATCCGAATTAAGTTTATTCAATCAGTGACATCCATCGTTCTGCGTCTTCGAGAATGGCTGTGTATTGGTCTGATGTAATGTTCCGGCGGTGCTCGAAGGCCGCGTTGTCTCAATGATGATCTCACTGGATTCCATGCTGCTCGCAACATTATCGCCGTTTATGGATAGCCAAGACGATCGTCGCCACAGCTCCGCAAGGGCCTATGCTGGCCTTGGATGAACGCCAATTGCTGATCCTTGAGCCGTTTCTGCATTTCCATTGACTTCTGAGTAATGCACTCCTGGGCACTACAGCCTGCCGCCAGTACTTCTTAGGCCTTCTCCAATCTTCACCAAACGTCGACATAGCACCCAAATCCTCCTCCAATGTATGCAGAACCATTTCCAAGGCGCCAAGAAATCAACAATTTCGGACATGTAATGACGAACGCTAAAGTTTCTTTTCAAACAACTTGCTCACTTGCGCGCATTACTCCTCATCTTAGTCAGGCTAAAAAGGACTATCGCGACCCTGGCAAGGAGGCTATTGGGGGATAATCATAGCTTCACACTATGCACAACAGAGCTTCCGAGACCGAGAACAGCTTGCGATGATTTTCAGGAACAGTATCGATATGACCGCTAATGCTAAGAAATGAACCTGAGCAAACGATTTTTCACTTCAATTCCTCGTGTCTTCTTCTGAGCCGTGTTCTCCGACAAAATCCACCCACCTGTACCAATCCGTGCTAATATCAACGCTATCATAGGTGCCTGTAGAGGTATCTAGATTAATGTTTGAGAATATGTCATTAGACCCATTGGAGTCGGCCCATAGCCACGCGACAGATCCTGGTCCGATGTTGCGAGCTTCTGTTGAAGCCGCAAGCCCATATGATGAACCAACACCACAACTCCAAGGGTCATTACTATTCATTCGCGGGGAATTTTGGTGAGATTGATGTCTAGTCTCGTTGGATGTTGGGGTATCTTGTCGCAGGCTTCCGGCGCCAACGTTGGGCTCACCTGAACCATGGTTTTCAGTCGCTGCTGAGGCCAGCTGCCTTGCTACGACCTCGGGGCGATTATCAGTGCCACCCAAGGGACCTGTCCCAACGCTGGGTCCTTCATCTCTTGAAATCCCCTGATTCGCGTCATTTGGGTACATGATCTGCTGAAGCCACCATTGCCGCATCGTGCTGAAACCTATCTGGGTTGGCAAGGGCTCCGATCCAAATGGTATTGGAAGACTCCAGTTTCCTTCGTCCATTTGAGCTAGATCTTCCGTTGCTTTTCGGTCTTCTTGAAGTCTGGAAAGCTCAGCTTGACGATGCCTCCATGCTTTAACCGCCAACTTTCGCAACGGAGTCCAAATCGAATGTTCCGATTGTTCTCGAGCATGGCCCGGGATGAGCCATTTGCTTTTAAGCAACATCCACGCTTTCTCGACCATCGGTGACCAAGAACGCCTCGAGATCTCCAGTAGTAGATACACAATCGCATGCCAATGTGTATAGGTCTGGCATATCCAGTGCCAAGGAATATATGCTGGCTCTGAATTGAGTGCATGGTTGTTTTCTGCAACTTCAATAGCTGAAAGAAACAGCTTGGTTCGGATTTCAAAAGTGAATTCTTCGCTTGGGGTTGAGAAGATCACGGGAAGGAATACTGCTAGAGTAGTCTTAGCCATGACGAGGCGGACGGCAGTAACGGCAAACCAATGAAAGACGCCCGGTGCGCCAATAAGAATGCGTCTGTGATCTCTCTCAAAATTTTCATACACCTCTTGCAAGTGTCGAGTCCTGTCCTGCAATCCAATATCTTTGTCGCTTATGAGGCGATCCGTAATTTTTATCGAGAGTTTGTTGATTCCGATAGACGTCAAGGCATAGGACATATCCGCTATCTCCTGGCGCTCGGCAGGCATTTCCCTTGTCTCAACTCCAATATCCGAATCATTGAGATTCAGCGGTACCTTCGTATCAAAGCTACTAACGTCGATCATCGTTGGGGTACGCTGATCCTCTGATGCTCTCATGTCGATACTGTACACGATCCACCACACTCTTCGTCGCATTTCCTTCTCGAAAGGAGACATTTCTGGGAAATGATCGCCGTCTCGCTGAAGCCCGATAGACTGAGCCATCCTGACCAAGATACCGGTCATCATCCATATAAAACGCGGATGCTCGCGTCGCCGCGCAAGACTAAGAAAGACCGCTAGCGCCTGTACAAGCACCAGGGAGGGAAAAGTAAGAAAGTCGCTCTTTGCAAGAGAGTATTCTAGACCCAGACGATATCTGCGACTCAGCTCGGCTTGAGAGTTCCCAAATAATCTAGACACCTGTAATAATAATCGTTCAGCTTAATTCTCTCCCTGGTCAGTGTAGAAAAGCTGGCGAAAGGAAATTTTGCGGCCTTGTGATAGATACTCACGCTATATTCGTCCATGGAGAGAACGGAAGCATAGCAAATAGAGAACACCAACGCCGTGTTGGCAGAGCTCAGCCATGAGACGTTGTAAACAGAAGAGCTCAGAAGCATAGGCTTGATTGTTGGCATGTGAACAACCTGCGTAGCGATATTGACATTGCTAGAGAAGATATCTAGTATCATCAGCATCTGCGAAGCCGGCGGAAGAGAATTGCGAATGTCAACTGTTGGTGGCTCAAGTATATTCCCAAAAAAGAATGGTGCATCCCTAGGTTCCTTGTCTAAATTATTGGCCTCCTCTGAAAAGACTTGTATTTCATCATCACTGAGGTCATCTTGGACGTCCAGCCTCAGCCCATGAAGCTTTAGGTAAAAAATCGAGCTATTAGTATGGAATAGCATTACACACGTACGGTGACGTAACTTACCTCTTCGCTAACTAAAGACCATATGTTCCTACAGACCTTACGGCTTTGAGCTTTCTCGTGAAAGTGCACCTGATTTGATTTTGCTGTACTGTTTGAGAAGTCTGCAGCCAAGGGAGCCTCGTCCGGGTTACTACTTTTGCTCATATCATTGGGCAACTCTGCGTGCAAACTTGGCTGGGCTTGCTCTAGCTGGCACCGCAAGTCTTTGACAAGTCCCTCAAGATTCCTAAGTCTTTCTGCAACATCATCTTCGATTGCTCCTGCCACTGGAGCTCTTGGGTTGGTTGCTGTGTTCTCCGGCAACCTCTCGCCGTTTGCACGAATAAATCGGCGACTCCACCGTGGTGGGCGATGTCCGGTGGGGAAGACGCACGCAACATTGCCCTTGCGGCAGTTGGAGCATGGTGACTGTCTATCGCAGCGGACCTTACGGCTTCGGCAGACAATGCAGCTGCGCGATTGAGTGCCGGTGTCTTGCGATCTGGTCTCGTCTGTACGAGGGTCTCCAACTGTGGTCTTGGTTTCGGGACTTGGGGCCTCGTCCATCGAAGGGATTCGGGACATTAGACCGCCGCGTAGTCTGGTCTTACTACGCCACTTGTGACTAGTTCTGACAGATCCTGTGCAAGGGTGCGTTCTCTGCGGCTTTTCAGTGTAGACTCTCGCGATGCTCAGCCATATGTCAGCAATCCGTCGCTTCGTCAGCGGGGCTCCGGGAAGATACTCGCGCCACAGCGGCGTAGGGGTCCCCGGATACCAAGGCTACAGCCTATGATAGTGCGAGCTGCCACGCGAGAAAATGCCGAGACGGGGCAATCTACCCCCGGATATTTGCTGCGACCCACTTGCCGACTCGGCGCCGACTTCTCCCGCGCGTAAGACGGAGTCTGGATATAAGGAGACGCAATTACCTTTTGATACAGCCTGTGAATATTAGACCTTACCCTTTATCTCTTCGCATTCTATATTTCAGAACCAATTTCAAACCAGCACCCGAGAGATCAAGCTGAAATTTACATAAGACTTCTGTTCAGATTATTCCAGGCGAGCGACATGGCTTGTAACGAGGAATGTATTAAGGTATGTACCTGGTAAGGACCGTGCTCCTTCAAGGTTTTCTTGCAGTCTAACATGGCTCAGGGCTCTGTCCACAAAGGCCTCCCACAAGGCAAGGAGGAGTCAATTCATGGCCTCAACACATACATTATTGGAAATCGCACAAACCCACGCGGCATCATTGTTCTATACTCTGACATCTTCGGCCTCGGTTTGCCAAACAATAAGCTTATCGCGGATGCATATGCTAAAAGCGGTGAATGGCTTGTCTACCTGCCCGACTTCTTCAAGGGTGATCCCATGGGGTTGAAATTTGCTGATGTAGCCATTCCTGTTGACAAAAGCAAGCAAAGCTCGCTCTCTCTTTACTCGGGGCTCCTGGCTTCTGCGCCTTCTTTAATTAGCTGGATGTTGCGACATGGCTTTGAACCAACAAACAAGACGTGCATGGAATTTTTGGAGGCGCTCAGGCGGGCGACACCATCTACTCAGAAGATTGGCATTGTGGGCATGTGCTGGGGAGGCCGTTATGCTATAAGAGCTGCGCAGAGGGGAAACGACATCACTGTGGAAGGAAGCCGTGTGCCCCTTGTGGATGCAGCAGTTGCACTACATCCCAGCAATTTGGCCTTTCCAACCGATGTTGAAGACATTGGCGTGCCCGTTAGCATAGGATGGGGGGAAGAGGATACAAACACTAAGATTGAGCAGAAAGGTAAAGTTGAAGCCATTCACGAGAAGGCTAAGTCTGCAGGGGAGAAGCTACCGGAAACAGAGCACAAGGTTTACAAGCCTGGCAGACACGGGTTCGCTGTAAGGGGCAACCCTGATGACCCCTTGGAGAGAGCGTGTTTGGTGGACTCTGAGAAGCAAGTGTTAGACTGGTTCGATCGGTGGCTCTGATTTCCGCTCTCGAGGTGAATAGCTTCATTTCATACTTCTCAAAAGATTGTTCTCCTAGCATGCGCAATATCGCAATCCTGATATTGAACTAGGTGTGCGACGTTTTGGGTACATCGAGGAGTGCATCGTCTTCATAACTACAGAAGGAGGTTAGAGCCTATCAGTTCTCAATGTTAATATTAATTTCTCCAGATAATTCGCAAACAATCGAAAGTAATAATAGACCCATATTGATATGTTTTTGTTCCGAAACTTCATGGTTCCGGGTCGTTCTATGGTAGCTGTATCCGGCAGAAAATTGGAACACAACGAAACTCCAGGCTATCAAGACCAGCATAAGGGGCTGGTAGATAATGCGATGGAGTGTAGTATCATTTCTTCCGCTTTAAGAGAGACACCGATCGCTTCTTGTTGGAAAGTTCTATCCTCAAACACTATAGAGAAGACGGATAATCGGGGCTCAGGTTTAGGAAAGTTGTCGAAGGCGAAAGAGGGAGGGACTTCGGTACCTGTATGATGACGGTATAATTGATCTACTCATACCTGAATTAATTTAATGTAGTCTAAAAGAAAACGGGAAGAGTTTTAAGTGTTATTGTTTTTGGAGGCGGTTTGGAGAATAAACATACTTTTCACATAGCTACTTGTTCATCCATGTTGTTCGATCACTCCTCTCTCTTGAATCTCTCACATAACCAGCCAGAAGCTCCCGAATTACGCACAATTCTGTGAAATGATTCATAAGAGAGCATAATTTATGCTATGTATTTTGAGTCTACACCGTTGCCAGATTACAACAAGCTTTGCCCGGGAGCGCGTTGTCTTTGCTCATGTACACATACCCTCTTGTCTCCTGCTCCATCAAGGACCATAGCGAGACCATTAGCTACAAACCAAAGGGCTCCCATTGCACCAAGACATAAATTGTAAACGATCACATGTACACACTCTCTCGTCTAGTAGATAGAAAGTTATGTGACTTCATGACTCTGAAGGCATCTTTTACCATCAAGGCCACTCTAAAAGTGTTTTAGTTGCTGATCCACGATGTCCCAATGTTTCATACTCTCGATCATCTTAACCATAAACTAGCCACCATTATTTTAAACAACCATCTACCAGCACGCGCAGTCTGTTTACAGATTTCATACGAAACTCAGGAATAGCATGCGTGCATGCAACGACTAAAATCCAACCAATCTATTAATTCGCAAAAATCCGACAAAACCCACACGTCCGACGACTCTTTCCTTCGCATTGGCTACTTTTTTTGGATGAGGGATACCAAGCGTGAGCCTCCACTTGGCCTTGAATGGAGTTCGACTTTCTTTTTCATCACAAAGGACGGGCTTGAGCGACTCCTTCTGAGCGTTGCTGAATCTCAGTGGTCCATACTCTGGCAGCTTCTCAGCTAACATGCGACCATCCGCAGCATCCTTCTTCCTCATCTCCTTCGTCTGCCGTAGGCCACTGCTGTAGATTTTGGACACAATCAGATCAGTCAGAGGAATGTAAGGCACATGACCATCGGGAATCTCTTGGATCTGTTGAGCAGTAAGGCCTTTGCCAGGAAACTATTTATACAGAACGTTAGGTCTCAAGTACAGCTTGGAAGAAGTAACGGCACGTACCTTCCAACGGCGATGAAAATTAAATGGAATAGAATCCCCATCGCTTGTTGTATAGCTGAGAAAGCCCAGTCCCTGCGAGAAGGGGGTGTCAGGCACAGACAGTAGCTTGTTTTCCAGGCTTTCCAGTTTGGGATTGATATCTATGTAAAAGTCGATACCCTATGAGGCGTTAGATCTAAGAATTGAAAGCACAAGACGGGATAGAATCATTTTACCTTGATCTTCCGGTCATTATCTGCATAGTGCGAAACAGCAAGCCCGCCAATCACACAGATAAGTGCGGCTTTTAGGCAATCCACGCCCTTGAGGAAATCAAGCATCTCAGAAGTCGCGAATTCAAGCTGTTGTCGCCTCTGCATGTTTCCGGAAGACTCAGTCGCCATGATGTCGCAGGAACGGGAGGCTAAGGTAGCAGAGTACAAGTAATTCCTGACTGGAGCAGAAGGCAGACTGGAGATTAGGTGGAAAATGTATTGAGCAAGTCGAAAGAGGGTAATTTGTCACTTATTGACGAGAGGGCACATCGGAGAAGAGATAGTCTCATGTATTTAAATATTTTGCCATGTAAACCCAGTTAATGCTCCCCGTGATAGAGAACATATTTGCCATGATAGAATAGCGGATGAGAAATGAGTGACAGAGTTCGATTGGCTGAGGAGTTTTGGGAGGTTGTTGCAGATACTAGACAAAGAACATGAAGGTATAACTGATATCTGGATGGGCGCAAAAGTGAGCTGCATGGCGCAAGAAATGACAAGCGTTGAAGTTGAGTCCTAAGTAAGTTACCTTGAGCTTTGCCATGCTTCATTGAACAATTTCTCAAGCCAAATTGAGGTGCAGTGGGCGTCAGTAATGATGCGGTGGGGTACACCTTCAATCATGCCTATGAAGAGAAGAGTCTTTTGTCTAGAGGCTAAAAGGAAAAAGAAACGCCTTTCGCAGGGCTGGAAAGCGTATGTTGGAGCCCAGGTGTGATGATCGAAGCTCATTGAAACGGGTCTAAATGTTCACAGCATCATTTGCCCAATACTCATATCCCAGTATATCCTGTCATTTCAAGAGAGAGGGATTGAGTCATTCTGTGAAAGACAGGTAAAGTGGTGCACGTGGAGTGTGAGTAAGTCAGTTTTGTGGAAAGCGAACCATTGTGTTCATAGCAGATGTATCATATGAGGCTACAATTTCCTCCACAGCGCACGGAGTTCTTTCAGGCTTATGGCGCAAACACTAAGTACGGCTGTTTCTTGCGTGGGAGGCGCAGTCCAGATGGGTCATAGCTCAAGCCACTAGAAAGCGAACAAAGAAAATCACATTCCGCGCGGGAATGAGTGGTGACTGAATGTTCTAGGAGAAAAACCTGAGGGACAAAGGACAATGTACGCGGCTTCACGTACATTTCTTGGTGTGGATATGTACAATTGCGTTCGAGAAGCGCGACCACCCACCTATCACGCCAAGTGAAGATAGCGTAGAAGAGAGCAAACCAACAGATTCTAGAGGTTTGGATTGAGCCAACAAGATTCGTCTTTCCAAAAGAAGAGATGATTTTGGGGGGGGGGGGGGGGGGGGAACCATTGACTTCTGGGCCACCTGGGGGCACTTTCGCCCACCCATTCGAGGTCCTAGCCCACGTACTAGATTTCACAATACCAGTGTAATCCTGTTGATTCAGACTCTGCTTCTATTCAGTTCTATCTTCGGAATAGTGCAGGTACTTGTATCCACATCAATGATCAAGACAATAGTATCTGGCAGATCTCGAATCAGAGCTCGAGTCGAGGTGAAACGCCACACTGCCCTAGAACTGAAGTCTCCAACAGGAAACAGTACTTTCAAGCCAAAGCCGACCTCTATAGATACCATGGTGTTAGAATCAAAGTTAGAACCAAATCCAAGCTATCTCCTCCCATACATCTCACTTCTGCTCAAGCAATCTTTATCAGCTACGCGTCAAGAGGGAACAATTCAGAATGGACTTGGATTACTTGAATGAAAACCGGGAACCTCCCGGTGAGAAATTGAGCAGGCCCGCTCCCAAGCCTGACTACAGATCGGTCAATGACCTCGCATACGCTGCCTTTGTAACCGCAAAATTTGGAGAAATTGGCGTCCCCTGCGTTCTCTGGGGGGATAGTCTACTCCAGCTCTGGGGACGCAGCTCAGAACTCTCATCAGAGGATCTTTCGCCAGCTAGGGTAAGTAATCTTTGAATGAATCTCAAAAAGGGATCCAACTCACGGCTAAAAAGTTGATCGAATTTGTCGTTCCCGACAATGACTTTGAAAAGGCTTCACAGCACCTGTCAACATTGCCCGGTCTAGTTCCCTGCGCCGTCGGTGATAGGCAATGCGACAGGGTTGCGCTGGTGTCGTCATTCCGCCTACATGCTGAGGGACTCGAATGTGTCCATGTTTTTCTTCACAAGCAGTCAGAAACTATTTGGTTTTTGCCTCCCATGGAAGAGACACTAGGACCATGTCAATACTGCCCCGATCAGAAATTGCCGGAGCAGTTCATACGAGGCTCTATCCCAGATCTTCGTATTCATCAACAAAATACCAGCAAGGATGTCCTGCCACACCCAACCTGGTTAACTGTCCAGATAGAGTCACTGAACGTATGTTATACTGGGCGAATCACCACTCCAGAGGGCGATATCGTCGTTGGACTCCAATCACATGTGATGGTGGAAGCTTTCATAAGATGTTATCTACTCCGAGACCCAAAGAAGATGACGGGCGATCGTCCGTCAAATATCTTCCTCTATGATCACAACACATCTCGTCTTGAAAGACTAAAGAAAGTGCAATTCGATCATTGGATTGATCCCGAGAAACTTTCTCCGATTTTCAAAGCCCACTGGATCAAATTTTGCTGCCATGGACAGGGCTTCGATGTGGACGACTGGGAAGATGACCTGAGAAAAGACCTGGGCTTGCCGCCAATCGATCACGACCATCCAGGTCTGAAGACTTTCTGATAATGCGCCGGTTGGTTCTACAGGCCTTAGCAGAGAGTGAGCAAGAATTGGAAAATGAGCAAGAGGGGAGGTCTCAGTAAGAGAAGGAGAGAGGGGGGGAAGGGAGAAAGAGAGAGAGAGAAAGAGAGCAAAGGTGTAGTGTTTGGCGTTTGAAATTTTGCTTGTTCTTCAAATTTCTTCAGGCAATTCTCAATTTCTTATCTTCTTTTTGTTATAGGCTAAATAGGTGAAGGCAAAGATCAAGAGAGAAAAAAAAAAAAAAAAAAAAAAAAAAAACCTTACCATTTGTGACTGGGGATATGGTAGTTCATCAGTGGCAGACAATCATGATTAACTATAGTGCTACTACTTAACATAGAATCCGGAACATATTCAAATTACCAGTCTAGCTTGAAGTACTTGCCTCCTAAGGTTAGTAGTGCCTTAGGTAGAGTACCTGGGTAATAAGATTGCGCAATTGAGAAACTAGCCGGGCTCTCTATTATAGATCCATGCGGCCGAATCATCATCGTCCAATAAGTTTTTGATTAATCTGCCGGCAAGGGTTCGCGGTCCATTATGCCGAAGATGTTCGCACGGTTAAACCCCAGCTGCAAGTGCCGATCAAGTAAAGGCAGTACCACAACAAGTAAACAGGGCACGAAAGGCCTGCGGGGTATTAATGTGCCGAGTTAATCGATGAGTAAAGGTATAGCAATCCGTTTAGCATTAATTTGACTTGTTTACATAACATGAGCATTTATCGCACGGCATCTCGAGACTCTGCATCCTCGTCAGTGACACTCGGTGTACTCTCGAAACGATGGTCAATCCACGCTCTTTTTTTCTGTTTCCCTTATTGGGACTTGTGCAATCCCAGAAACACAATGACACGGCCAGCAGCGTCGACGTGAAGTGGATCGGTGAAGCACCAGATTTCCATACTGGTGTGACCTTTGGTGTCCCCTGGCCAGCCGGCCAACACTCCCGTGAGACTCAATTCTTGGCCACTGATTCAGATGGCCAGGAAGTTGCTCTGCAGTCCTGGGCGATCGGATACTGGCGTGATGGAAGCATCAAGTGGACTGCTCATGCGGTGCCCCCGTCCAACTCTTCCACTGAAGGCTACACCGTCAAGGCCGCGCCCAGGAAAAAGGGGTCTGGCGGGCTAAAGAAGAATGCTGGAATTTCAGTGCAGGACTCCAAGAAAGAAATCATTGTCGACACTGGCAAAGTGTCTGTTACCTTTCCGAAGAGCGGTAACTCTGTCGTCAGCCTCATCAAGACCTCTTCGGGCAAGACTGTTGGCAAAGATGGAAAACTCGTGCTGCATAGTCAGTCCTCCGTAGCCGACGATGTTGCTAGCAGAGGCAAGACGGATATCGATTACTTCAATTTCGAAAGCAGGATAGAAGATGTCTCCGTTGCCGAGGACCATACTGTGCGCGCTCTTGTTACGGTCCGAGGAAGCTTCCAGGCTAAATTTGGTTCACATGATGATTGGCTCCCATTCGTCCTACGTTTTTACCTTTACCACCAATCCGAGGCTATTCGTCTTGTGCAGAGTATTGTTTTCGATGGAGATCACAATCAAGATTTTATTTCGGGCCTAGGTCTCCGCCTCAAAGTGCCTTTGGAAGGAGAAGAGCTCTATGATCGCCATGTTCGCATGTCGGGTGTAAACGGCGGATTTCTTAATGAAGCGGTTCAGGGAATCACTGGACTAAGGCGTGACCCGGGAGAAGAAGTCAGAGCTGCACAAGTCAAAGGAGAGAAGACGCCTGACATTGATACGTGGGATGTCAGAGTTTCTAGCAGGATGCAATGGATCCCTGTTTGGAACGATTTCAGCCTCCAACAACTGACTCACGATGGCTTCCGACTGCAGAAACGCACAAAGCCTGGTCAAGGCTGGCTGGATATTGCCGCCGCCAATCGATCGGATGGTATTGTCTATCTCGGAGGCGCGACCGCTGGAGGACTCGGGTTAGGCCTGCGCCACTTTTGGCAGCAGTACCCATCTGGGCTGGAGATCTCAAACGCTGGCTCTGATGAGGGTGAGATCACCCTCTGGCTTTATAGCCCGCATGCAGAGCCACTAGACATGCGGTCTTATCACGACGGCATGGGACAGGATACCTACGAGAAGCAGCTTGACGCCCTCGAGATCACATACGAGGACTACGAGCCTGGTTTCGACACGCCCCATGGAATTGCTAAGACCAGCGAGATCAGCATCTGGGCATTTGACCAAACACCGGCAAGCGATAGGCTGAGCAGTCTCGCATCCAACCTTAACGCGCCGCCCGTTCTGTACCCTGAGCCTTCTTATGTACAGGAGACAAAGGCTCTGGGCGCGTACTGGGCGGTGCCTGAGCCGGCTGGTGGCACGGTAGCAAAGATTGAAAGCACCCTGGACTTCTTGGTCAAATTCTATCAGGATCAGATTGAGGACCGTCGTTTCTACGGATTCCTTCACTTTGGTGACTTTATGCACTCCTACGATGTTGATCGCCATACGTGGAAATATGATATTGGCGGTTATGCTTGGGACAACTCCGAACTATCTCCAGATCTTTTCCTCTGGCAGTACTTCCTCCGCACCGGCCGAGAGGACGTTTACCGCTTCGCCGAGTCTCAGGCACGCCATACAGGCGAAGTTGATGTCTACCATATTGGGAAGTGGAAAGGCCTGGGCACTCGTCATGGAGTTCAACATTGGTCCGACAGCGCCAAACAGGTTCGCATTGCTCAGCCCCAGTACCGCAAATACTTCTACTTTGTCTCTGGAGGTGACGAGCGTGTGGGAGAGTTGCTAGAAGAGGCTCTGGACACTGATCAGACCTACGGGTACCTGGACCCCAACCGCAAGGTTCGCACCGACGGTTGGACACCGGAGCCGGGAAAGTCTGCAGTGGTATCTCTCGGAACGGACTGGTCAGCTTTAGCAGCCGGATGGCTAATCGAGTGGGAAAGGCGTGGATCTCGATGGGAAGAGGCCAGGGAGAAATTGAAGAATTCTGCGAGTGGCATCGCCAAGCTGAAGTATGGCTTTGTGACTGGTTCTGGCATTTACGATAACGAGACCGGAACGATCACGCCGCCGCCGGCCGACCTTGAAAATGAAGGCTTGGTCGACGTCAGCCATTTGAGTGCCGTGTTTGGAATGCCAGAAGTTATATCGGAGCTGATCGATTTCTGGGGAAATGACGTTCCAGAGGGTTTCGTCGATGCCTGGCTAGACTACTGTTATTACAAAGGTGCTCCTGATAGTGAGGCTGAGGCACGATACGGCAGCGCCTTCGGCGGCAGAACTCTGATCCAAGGACACTCTCGATTATCAGCGTACTTTGCTCACAGAAAGGACAACGAGACAGTGGGGAAGCGCACGTGGACGGAGTTCATTGAGGATAAAGGTGATGGCTTGACATTGGATATGCCGTGGAAGGCGGAGCGAATTGACGGATCTGTCGTGCTGAAGCCAGTGAACGAGGCTGCTTGGCTTTCCACTAACGCTATGGCTCAGTACGGTCTTGCGGCAATCCAGAATCTCGCTCTGGCTAGTGAATGGCTATAAATATAGTTTCTTACTTGCTGACTTTAATTTCATAATAAATATCACATAGCACTTTGAGATTTCATAACTACCAAGGATCTGGCCTTTCGCTTCCGGGGACATCTACTTAGATATACTAATTAAGAATCATTAAATTCCAATTGTCAGCTGACATATCCAGGCCCAAGTATTTTGTATCGCGGCCAGCAAGCATTTCAGAGGAAGTTCAGCTTGGGTTGACCGGCTTTGTGCATCTTCAGAGCTAACGCGAGGCCTCCTCTCATCCAGGACTATCCGCTTTCCTGACGGAACAACTGAGTTGCTCCAGAAGCGCAGAATACGGTATTGGCGTTTGCTTGTGTCGGTTGGATTCCTCGGGTGCAGACACAACAGTGTATCAGTCGAACGCACGCGTCAAAACTGAGCTGTTGCTAGCCATATTGAGCAGTCTCTTGTCATGCGAGCGGCACATGAAACACCCAAGTCATTCTGATATAGGCTTTATCCGAGATTAGACATCGTTAATGCAAGTACTATGTGTATGCTTAATATAAGGGGCATCCACGATCCCGCCCCCACGGATAGTGACCTAGGGTTAACACGTGGGGAAATCGCCTAAAGCGGTGATCTTTTTGCGACCTAGCCGCTCAAAGGATCATGATATGTGGCAGATTTCACGATTCTAATGTCTTTCAACCTATCATTTTGCCACCTCACCTCCTGCAATCTCCACACTCTATTGCAATTTCCGGACGCGCGTTGCAAGGCTGTAGCCGCCGTCCCTCGTATGTACATATGTATAAGCAAGTTTAGACTAGACTAAACTCCGTGTTATGAGCCCCTATTTGCGACCAATACCCTGCCTCCAATTTCTCGCAAGCGTCTTCCCATTTCGGTTGTCTATCTGTGCGGCTAGACAATCATTTACGATCAATGTAATTTCGTTGACGCCGATCATAACCACCACTATGCCAGGAACGGGCGCAGCACTGCGTGGAGCAACAGTTTGAAGATTCTATTTATGTCTCGGCGAAACAGAGTTCAGTATAAACGAAATGCCAAGATTGTTCCATGAGCAAACATCAACGTTTACTTGGGGTCGCTAATCGAATACACATGCATCGTAGATAGATTCAACGTATTGATCAATGGATATAAAATAGGCTCTCTCTTACCTTTCTATTGTCCTGAGATTATAAGCTCTTCACTTCTATCTCCTTTTTTGTCTTTACTGTTATCGTACTACCAGACCCATTTCTCGCCAACAGGCAGACCTATTCTTCGCGTTTCATTCATGGCTCTCTCTCCTTTTGCTGCCTCTCTCGGGGCAGTGGCTCTCGCTGTCGTTACTGGTCCTGAACCTGCTCTCGCCTTTCCGGCTATGCAAGTCACATCTTCGGTGGGAAACCTCGTGGCTCGCGAGCTCGACTATGAAAACATCGACACGAAGAGCCGCGCCATGTGCGAGTTCAACATTGACAGCGACTCTGAAACCAGCGAGAGGGACCGCTACAACCTATGGAAGAACACGGGCGCCGGCAAGGTCATGGACGACTTCATCAGCGAGAACGGCAGCGACGCCACCGGCATGGGCTGGCTGAACGAGTACGTCATTTTCATGTACGGCAACTCGGATGAGATGAAATGCGACACCTTGAGTGACGATTGCAAACAGCCCAAAGACTGCTGTGAGTAATCCGAAAACTAACCACCCTCCCGATACATACAGAGCTGACATGGCACTTTTCGCTAGACACGATGCACAGAGATGGGAAGGGCGTCGAGTGGCTTGTCCTAATGGGAATCAGCAAAGCTCACAAGATCCTTAAACACGTCAAGGAAACACTTTTCCAGGATGGAGCTATTGATACGCTCCTCTCGGTGGATGAAATCGCTGCGGATTTCGAGGAGCCGGAAGAGTCTGGAATCTCGGATGAGCAAACCCAAAGCATGCTTGGAAGCGCCGTGGGAGCCGGCGCTGGCTTCCTGGGTCTCTCTCCAGCAACGTCGGCTCTTGGGCCCGTCATGGCCCTTGGAGGCGCTGTCATGGGCGCCAGCGCCGTCGCTGACCCTTCCGAGCCGCCTGATGAGCCTGACATGGCTGGAATTAAAGCGTTGGCCCATCGATTCTTCAGTAGCGTCAGGACGTCCTGCGATGATCTCCTCAACAGGATCAACGGGAATGGGGACCAGAGGAAAATCCCCAACGCTGGCCAGTCCGAGCAAGATATCTACAAAAACGGAGTGGCACGCATGTTTGCCAGCGGCCAGTGGCTCGCCGACACGGATTGGGAGCCGCTTGAGAACTGGATGGATGCAAGCATTAAGTACTTGGTACGTATTCAACTCCGGCTTCTCCTTTTCTTGTATCTTCCATATGCTGACCATATTCCAACAGAAACAAGCCCTGGCTGTCGAGGTCATCGCTCAGCGCGGATTCCATGTCATGCTATGGGATGGGTTGGATGACGAGAAGGAGTGTGGTGGCCTGGGCATGAAGGGCACCAGCCCCTTCAAGACAGCCAGATGGATGGGCGATCTTGATGAGCCTGGCTGCTATCTCATCGGGTCCTTCGACAACACCGGTCCGCAGATGCATCCATACGGTCCTATAGATGCCCACCAGAAGTGGCCGGAGAGTCTTGGCGAGAAGAACAGCGCGACACTCCAGGACAAGTACGAAGTTGACTTGCGGGACCTGTTCACCAACGTCCACAACTGCAAGCACCTGAAGCAGCAAAAGGAAGATATTGATGAGGAAAAGCTGATGGACTGGTCCGCCGGTCCTCCTCCCCCGTGCTTGTATCCAATTCCTTTCAAGAAGGTCAAGTATCATTTCGCGGATGCCCCAGACGACGGCTTCAGAACCGTCTGGGACTATGACAATGATAGGGCTGGGCAAGCTCACCATACTAACCAGGACTAAGATGTATATCAGATGTATTATAGTGAGCTTGATTATACATATATATAAATGAAGTGTACTGTAGATACAGTTATATATATACTAAAAGTATGGAGAAAATTTCAGCGGACTGAGTGATCTTTTTAGCATATATTAAAATATCTAATGCTCATATGTTGTTCGCTGAGCAACGTTACAATCCCCCAGTCCCCTTAGGTCTTATGATGATCATTTGAATCACTACGATCTACCCGTAACAAAAGAAAACTACGTCCTGAGCTACAACAAAGAATAGCAATGTGCTTTTCTAAGGACAGTCGAAAAACTAAGCCACGCATTTATGCTCTGTACTGTAGTACTTACAAGAATTGAGATCTAGGTAAGAGAATGTACTCATATACATGTCCATGTATGATTACTGGCATGACCCTAACCCTAACCCTTATGACCATGAGCATTCGCATACTGCCCCGCGTTAACAAGTGAACTGAAAGCAAGCTACCCCACATTGCGCTTTCCAGTTAGTGTAAGCCTGCAGGCTGTGTTACTGTTAGGCAAGCAAATACTACTACTAGTACTGCTAGTCGTAATAGTAAGGTACCCTAGAGAGAAGAGCTTGAATGAAGCCTACAAGTACCAGAAGGCAGCCGCCATCATGACGCCACCTGCTTGCTACCTGCAGCGGGCAACCCTTAATCGTTCTTGTGTAGCTTAAACTTTCCACGCAGCTCGTGCCCAGCTCGCGCCCGATAGAAATAGTATATTTTTCCCTTCATCTTTTTTTCCCACACCTACTACTTCTTCTTCTTCTTCCTCTTCCACTTCAATTTCCTTTCTCTTCTTCATTGATCCAAATCTTCACCCTTGACATCACATCTGCCCACCATGTCAAGACTCAGCACAGATGCTATGCTGCAAGGCATGGCAGACGCTCTGCCCACCCATAACAAGGATGATGATAGCTCCGATCTCGCCAGCTCTTACGAGGCTGTCGCACTGCTTATCCATGCCTACCTTACCGCTATTGGCTTCAAACTCCGCGGCTTCGATGAAGACAAGAACCTTCGTGAGTAAAACGTCTTATCGCTGTTGATAAATGTCTGTCTCGCTGACCAGCTTGCTCCAGCCGAAGCCGAGTCTCTCGCCCCTCGCCTACCACCCCAGTGGAACGATGGCTATGGTTCCCTCAGCTTCGTCTACAGCCACAAGCAATCCTCTATGACCTTCGTCTTCCGCATCGATCGCATGGGTAGCAAAGTCGAGATTAGAGGGGTCGCTGTCGGCGACGAAAATATTCATCGCTTTGAGCGCGTCGTGCGCGAAGTCGTCCAGTCGAGCAGCTTGCCAATCCGCATCACCATGACCGAGGAGGGGGAGAATCGCGCTGATCTTCCTGAGAAGCTACGAAAGGCCTTTGTCTCGGACGAGGCTATTGCTTGTAAGTTTCTGTCATAACAAGATACCGTTGATCTAGACATGCGCTGACAGTAGCCTTGCGATGTAGCCCTACTCCACGATCTCAAAGTCAAGATCATACAGAAACTGATTCCGAAGCTTCAAAGTGAGGGATACATCGAGGAGGCTGAGGCCGAGGCGACGGCGCGCTCTGAACGGAGGACACAGGAAATGCGCGATCCCCGCCATCCCTTTGCCGGCCAGCCTCAACCCCACGCTCCCTTCCCACAGCCTGGTCCGCTGCCCGACATGGCGCAGCCCCGGCGCCCAATGGGCGACTTCCCGCCTCCTGACTTTGAGGATGAGTTTGAGATGCAGCGCGGTGGTCGCCCAGTGCTGCTTCCAGGCCAGACACCTTATAATATTGGTCACGACGACCTCAACCCTCCCGGTCTAGGTCCCCATGATCCTCTCCGAGGCTCTTTTACTGGTGGTGGTCTGCCTCGCCCCGGTGGCTCCGGCGGTATGCACCCTACATTTGATGACCCTCTCTTTACCAATCAGGGTGGTGGTAATCCGAGAGCTCCCGGACAAGGATATGATCCGCAAGCTCCGCCCGGCGCGCGTTGGGATCCCCTTGGTCCTGGTGGCAACCCCCGGTTCCCCGGTCCCGGGAGTGGTCAAGGTGGGAGCTTCGGTGGTAACTTCCCTGGCGGCGGAGGAGGCATCATCTAATTTCACCGTGTTTCTTTCCATTCTATTTTATTTTAGATGTATGATGATATTACGACCCAGCCACGACTATATGAATGTAAGAAACTACGAGGGTTGAGAATTGGGAAAATCAGGTTGAACACACAACTGGGTCGTTAGGCGGCTTTTGAAGACGGTACTCGTGTTAGCTCCAGCATGTCAGAGACAAACAAATATCAACATGACGCTACTTTGTGCCTCTACACCCTAATCTGGTATTGAATATTTATTATCCTTTGATAGATGGCCGCATTGATGTTCATCTACTCTAAGCTTCTCGAAGTAGCTTATCTTTTGCTCCGAGTACTAGTAATATTAAATTAAATCGTGAAGGATACTTTTCACTGCGCAAGTCCCTTTTCTAATGTTAAAGTGAATAGGCATGCAGGACAGACGACGAAACAGCCTTGTTAGTTGGTACCAGGGTAGTGGGATGGTCAGATTCGGCGTAGTCAGAGGTCTTCACATCGTTTAAATCCGATCCCCCAACACTATAACACCCCAACTCCACAACATCACTTACAGTAAACTTCAATTTCCCAGCTTCACTAAACTACTCAGTCCACGATACATCATGGCGCAATCCGCCGTATCTTTCAATATCTCTCCCGAGCAAGAAGCTAGCCAGCTACAATTCTACCGCCGACAATTCCTCACCGCGGGCGCACCAGTAGTAACCAAAGCAGATGCAGACCTCACAGGAAAGACTGCCCTCGTGACAGGAGCCAACGGTGCCATAGGACAGGAATGTTGTCGCCAACTACTTGACTTGGGTCTTCGCAAGCTCATTCTCGCGGTGCGCGACGAGGTTAAAGGGGAAGAAGCGCGCAAGGTACTGCTAGCTGAGGGGAGCTCGGCGCAGATTGAGGTGTGGACGTTGGATTGTGGATCATACGACTCGATTACTGCGTTTGCGCGACGAGCTGAGGAGCTGGATCCGCCTCTGGATATTGCGATTTTGAATGCGGGAGTTCATCGGGGGTGGTTTGAGAAGAATCCGGCGACGGGGCATGAGGATAGTTTGCAGACCAATTATCTCTCGACGGCGCTATTAACTATTCTACTGGTTGGTATCTTCGACAAGACACGCAGCTCATCTACCGCGCGCTCACCTGGACGAGTGGTTCTTGTATCATCAGACATGGCCGCCTGGACTAAATTCAGGCAGAGGAACGAAGTACCCATGCTACCAGCTTTCGATGATCCAGCTGGATGGGATGACATGGACCGCTACGGAACTACCAAGCTCCTCGGCCAACTATTTGTGACGGACCTAGCCAAACTCGTATCACCCTCTACAGCCATCATCAACTGCGCCAATCCGGGACTCTGTCATAGTTCAGGCCTCCCCAAGGAGTTGGGCATGATAGCTGCAGTCTATATCCGAGCTGTCGGCCGGACGCCGGATGTAGGTGCGCGTGCACTTGTTCACGCTGCTGTTGTGCAGAATGAGAAGTCGCATGGACAGTACGTTGAGGATGGAGAGCTTCGACCGTTAGTAATTCCTTCCCCCTCCTCCAACTTCCTTTCCGTGCGTACTAATGCTTATGGTGAACTAGGATGGCGCCTTTTGTGTACTCGGACGAAGCTGGTCCGGTCACGCAAAAATTGTGGGAGGAGACGATGGAAGAGCTCTCATTCTCAAAAGTGAAAGAGATTCTCAATTCTTTGAAGCGCGCATGATAAGTCTTCGCCGTTCCAAATGGGAACGGAATACCAGGGTTGCAGTGTCTAGGGAGACTGCTATGGTTTGAGCTACGGAATCTAATCAATCAAGTCTTTCTGTCTGTTCGAGCCCTTTACAGCAGTCAGAGACGAAAGGAGGCAAAACACAGCCCAAGTAAGCATGACAAGACAATAATGCTGGTTGTCGACACAATTGCCGCGTCATGCCGACCTCTCTCTGGATGGAACACCAACTGATGTTGCAATAGCCCTCTAACTCGCAAGAATGGGCATGCAAACCTTCATGTCTCGACAGGAGAATAAAGCGCACATTCGAGACGTGTGTGCATTCGTACCGTGTGTCTATTGATCATCTTTCATAGTCTTCAACTGCTGTTCCGACATCTACCTAATTACATCAACTCATGTCTCGCTAGTGAATTTTCGTGGCGGCGGACCATGTCCTCCGCCCGGCTCACAATTCATCGCTTCGTCATTCTATGCAGATACTTCGCTCGTAACCTGAAAGACGGTTTCTTCCTCGTCTACTGATTCTTCTTCTTTTCCTCAACTCTCAAAACTCGCTTAGTCAGTATATATGCGCTTTTCCAGGTCCGTTCCTCGGGAGAACGTAGAACATGGGGTCTTGTTCGAGTGTTCCAATCCTAAACTGTGATCTGTAGCGGAATACCCTAACTGGCAAGCTCATTGAGTTTCTGCTTCTCCTCCTCGCCAAGCATGTTGTACCATTCCTTGAAAGTGGCTGTATCCTCGCGTCCACACTGGAGGAAGAACTCGGTTAGGAAGTTCTGGGTTTCGTCATCTGGCTGCCGGCGCCCAGGGCCTTCGATAAGGGTCATGAGATCCGCCTTAGTGGATGCTAAGCCCATGTCTAGCGTGTCGTCGTCGTCTTCCCATCCCTCATCATCGTCGTCGTCCTCAATCTCCGCAGAGGCTACTGCAGCCGAGGCGACATTAGCGGCATTTCCAGCACCCGATGCCGCTTGCAGCTCATCAATCAGTAGTTTGATGATCTTCAAGGGGGCAGGCACAATGGTATATTGATCTGGGTCTGTTGGAGGTTTCGTATTGTCAGTGGCTGCACTCTCGTAAATCCGGTGGAGATCCTCAAGGTCTCCGAAGAAATATTCGCCGTTGAGGCGAGACGTACTCTGCTTCGCGCGGGAGCGGGTCTTGATCTGTCCGTCACTGTTGCCAACAATCAAATCGCCTTTCACGGACACTTGGGCCAGACGCTGGTCGTTCAGCGCGTAAAGTTTTGACAGGGCAATAACACTATGAAACATTTAGTATTCGTTGAATTCGGGGAATGGAATGGTACGCACTTCTGTCGAATTTCGTCGTATCCGGCAAAGTTAATGGAATTCTCGAGCCATTTCGACATGACAACTTGGAGGCCGCTTTGCCCATCAATCTGGATCCCGGAGAGGAAGTCGATAACATCGTTGGCGGAGGTAAGGGATAGTCTCGCGAAGACTAAGATGAGAGACTGGATCAACGGGGCTGCTTGAGCAGTAGCCAGTCTATTAGCCACTGCTTGAAGGAGTTGAGGCAGGAATGGTCCAAGGCGCTCCTGGCCGGCCTTCTCCACAAGCTCGGCCGCCAGTCCGCCGACTTCGATAGCGGCGTTGTCCTCAACCTGTCCACCTAGCAATCGGTCAATGACATGCAAGATAACTTCAAGACCAGACCGTCCATCCTCATCTTGCCATCCAAACACTTGCTGATGGTCGTGGACCAGGATCCACTTGGCTGTATCTGCCCCTGGTCGGAGAACGTCGCCCTCTTTCGACTCCATCAGCACCTTGGTGAGCTTGGGGAACGTGGCAGCAACAAATCCGGGAGGTAGGGGCTCTGATCCATGCTCCACGAGAACATTCAATAATTCTGTAGCCACTGTTACCAATGGGCTATCATCCGTCGCTCGAGAAACACCAAACGCGCCGATAAGCGTCGGGACAATCTTGGAGCAAAGGGCCGAGAAGGACTCGGGGTCGGAAAGACTTCGTACTATTTCTTCCACCGCTTCCGAGACCATCATTGTGACTTGGAAATTACTGGCTCCGATCTTAGCTAGAAGGAACAGCAGATCAATGGAGGGAACATCATTGGATAGCGCAATACGGCAGTCGAGGCGTGTGGCGGCTCGTAGAGCTTCACTTAGCGTAACGAGCAGCTCATCTGCCTCCTCCATCTCATCATGGTCTTTGCCGTTCATGTACTGCTCAATGGCCTTGATAATAGACACCTGTCGGTCGGGCTGCACCTTGCCCGCATTGATGAGACCCTCAACAGCTTTGATGCAGGCAACCTGGACGATTTCAGCGCTCTCTTGGGTGATCGAGCTAATAACGCGATCCAGGAGGGTTGGGGGCGCGTCGAAGGTCCTGAAAAGCATTCCTGCGACCAAGAAGCCCCGTGCGCGCAAAAGGGGCTCCTCGGGGCGATTGATGGCAAAGTCGACCAGTTCGAGATAAGCTGTGGCGAAGTCGTCGCGAATCGGCTTGTCTAAATCTTGGAAGTCGCTTGTTATCATAACAAAAAGATAAAGAGCAGCCTCTTGGTCCCGCCAAGAAGATCCATCACCGGGGAAAAGGGTTTTGGTGTAAGCAAAAAGCCCATCAAATGTCTTCTGGTCAAACCATTCGCCCATCTTGATCAAGAGGTCCCCAGAGGCTGTACGGGCTGTGTAGTTTGCAGTGACTGAGGTCTCCTCGGCGAGGTAAAGGGAACAGTCAATGTCCCAGACTTCCTCTTCTTCTCTCATGACCCTTGAGTATGACACAAGCATCTTCATGATTTCCATCATCCAAGGGACATCCTGGGCATTTGTGTGAGCCTTGAGCTGGCCATCCAATTCCACGCGAACGGGTTCGGCTCGGAAGCATTGGTTCAGGAAGTCGAGCTCCTCAAGAATGAGGAAGTCTAAGGTGTAGGGCAGGCTGTCGGAATCCTCGAGACGTCCTTGCGCATCGTTCTTGATATAGAGATCATCGTACGGTCCTTGCATGACGCTGAGCTCCTCCCAGACGGCAGTGAACAAAGCCGTGCTCTGAGGCAGAAGCAGAGCAGGAAACACACGTCGGATCTTGAGTAGTGTCTTGACTACCTGGATCTTCAGAGGGATCATGCTGTTCCAACTCTCAGGTTGAGAACCTCCGCTCACGTCTGCCTCGGGCAATCGACTCTTGAGGACAGTAAGGAAGAATGGGTTCCACTGCTGTAATAGCTCCTCTGCGAAAGCCCTGACCTCTTTGCCATGATCTTCCTTGATCATTTCCATCATGTCGAAGCAGCTTCGGAACACGGAAATCGCGAGGGCTCGCAGGATTGGTTTTCGATTTTCGTTGAGGGCCACTTCAGTCAAGGCTGTGGCAATATCGCGAGCCATAGAGAAGAACTGGTCTTCGCTCAAGCTCTCCTCAATCAAGTCTCCCAGAACCCGTAGAGCTCCATGAAGCTGTACGTCGGTTCCAGAGGAAATGACACTAAGGATCGATGGTAACAGGTCGGGCCATTGCTCGGGGAAGTCGTGAACTGCGATTTTGCCCACGGCGTAGCTATCAGGTATGTTAGGAAGTGCCAGGGGCGATGTCGTTGGTCGCAGGCGCGCTCGTGAAACCTACCTTGCCGAGATCTTGGTCTTTCGATCCTCCTCAGGGCCCGTAGCCAATGTCAACAAGATCTGCTTGAGGTTGGTCCGAACATCGTCGGCAATAGGGATAGCGGGGGTTTCGAGGTCGTATCGGTCGGGGTTCCAATTCCTCTCGATGAAGTGTCGCAACGTAGTCAGAGCAGCCTGGCGAATATTGGTCTCGACCGAGGTATGACAGGCAATGTTGGCGAGAGCAGCGGGGAACGCAGGGTTGTCGTTGGCCTGCTTAAGGTCCAACTCGGCCTGCTGGCGCGGGGCTTGATCACGGTGCTGCGTGTTGGTCAGCACCTGGATGAGTTGGTCCTCCATGGTTGCGACCAAGATGAGATAAAGAGGAAAGCTTCCAGCGCAATCGATGAGGTTAGGATGTGGGAGCGAGCCGCGTTCTCTGGGCACGGACGCAAGATTGCTAGCAATAATTTACTAGGCGCGTTGAAGACAGTGGGGGGAGCGAAGATGCTCTGAGGAGGGGAATGAGACCAGCTGGGAAGGCGGTGAAGAGAGAGAGCTCACCAAAAATTGCCCAAGCTCCTTGCTGTTCCTTACCGCGGGGCAAATCAGGGTCCATGGAAAAAGAAAACACGCTACCCTACAGCTCACCCTCCTTCTGTCCGGGTCACGACTTACTACGCGTAACGCGCGAGAAACGTACAAGAGACGTGTCAATAAGTCTTCTTCCTCGGAGTTCAGTAGCAAGATTTGGATGTTTGTTTCTGGGTATATTGTTTTAGATAGAATGCGATAGTGGGCTGGTCCCACATATGAAGTGTAACAATTAACACGATAGAGTTGATTCTGTATCAGCGAGCAAATTGGGAGCTGTATAAAATTTATAGCCAACCTAACACAGCTCACAAATAAACAAAAATTGTTACTTTTAAAGTCAAGAGAAAGAATCTGATCTATTCCTTTGTCACAAAAAGTTAATGACAGAATTCTCAGTTGCTTGTCCGAACGTGGCACTTCAGATCCGGTACTTGGTCTCTGCCTGTCCCGAAAATAGAAACATCTTTGTAGTGACGAAATGCGGGCCAAGGGTGCGACCAATTGTTAGCTAGGACGAGGATTCCCCCCGACAATTGTTTCTTTCCTTTTTTTTTATTTTTATTTTTATTTTTTTTTTTTGTGACAGAGATGATCGTATTGGGACTTCAGAATCATACCTCCAATTGCGTGTAACTGACGTTTGAAGCGCTTTAAACGCCCTTTTCGGGTTTAAGCGCAAGGATTCGGATGTCGATCTAGGGCGCAGCCTTTCCAGCCTTTCTAAAACGGGATGTACGCACCGCTCAAAAGGATGAAAACTTATCAACGACCCTTTTCCAATGGCCTTTTGCCACACATTCGGCAGTTCTGGTGATGGCTTCGTAGGTTATGTTCAGCTCATCTAATTCAAGGACTGTACCTTTGACATGTCTTCGGTCAAGCTGATTGGTGTTTTCCCCGTAGATTATGCAACTCTTCTTGTACCTATAACTTTCGTGGCGATGAGAGTCTGGACTTCAATAATTGACGTAATTTGGTTTCAAAACACTCTTGCTAAGGATCGTTCTTCTTCGAGTGGCCAATAGATGACGTTTCTGAGAGAGCTCGAGATTGAAGCCTTAATGACTGCGAATTATAAAAGACTTTGATTCTTCTCTCTCTAAGTTGGATACTGAGAAACATCAGCCAGAAGAAACTCGAGCCTCAGGCAACTCCCAACACTCTTTCAAAATACTTCGAAATCTCCCCTGTTACGGAACAATGCAGCTCCCTAAAGCACTCTTTTCTCTTGCGGCTTTTACTTCTGCCGCTTCAGCAGGCGCTATCATGGACCCCAACCCGAACGTCTCCCTTCAGCAACGCCAGGCCCCGATTCCGCAGCCCGCTTGCTGCCCGGTAACCTGCCGAGACTGGAATCCTAGAGACGAAGAAGGATATGAAGATTATACAACCGAGTGTGGCTCGGAAGGGACGAGTACATGGCTCTACTGCTCGAACGGTCGTCTGTGCGTCAATCTCGAAGGCCATGGCTCGTCGGAGGATGATTTCAAATATTGGGCTGAGAAAGACAAGTGCTTTTGCCCTGAGGACTGTACTACTGACGGCGATGGAAGATGTTTGTACGGTGATTGAAGATGCAACGTGGTGTTTACCAGGATGCTTAGACGACGCGCAACTGTCCTACAACATTGTACTGTAGTGTATTTGTAAGACATTATGTAGAGAATTTTTGCATCTTTTACTGTAAATTTTTCGGTTCAAACTTAGGCCTTGCATCGTTATATTCTCGCTATCGACTGGTTGTTCTAGATGCTGCGATATCACTTTTCCGCATTAAACACTCGGCCGTATTATAACCAAGCAATACATAGATTTTGTAACAACTCGTCAAATATCTTGCCATTCTTTTCTAGTTATCAAAAACCCTATAAGGTAGCGTCAAAATGAAGGCGAAGTAGCATCGGTCGATCTTGTAGCTGTGCCTAGGGTCCCGGATAGCCGGCATATGCTATCCCAGGATCATACGACTCCCCGCTCGAAAGGCTCCTATCCCCAGAATCTAGTGAGGACCCCAGTCTGCCGGGTTAGAGGAGTTAAGTCCGTTGAAACGGGATCTGGCCGAGACCGAATCTCAAACAACGACACGTTTACCCTTGGGCCTACTACTGCCTGGCTTGCTTTCGGAGCATATACCGTTTCCGAAGTCTGCCAGTAACTAATTTGTAGTATACTTGTCGTGTTAAAGCCTTAGGACGGTGTGAAGAAGCTCACACAGCTAGCATCCGCCATACAGGAGTCTGCTACCCTTCGCGAAGACGGACAAAGCTCCGTGAGGGTCGCTCAGCTGCCACTGGTTGAAGGTTTTGGAGACACCTGTCGAGATATGACTTGCTACGAGCCTCATCGACACAAGGTATCTGGATAAGACGGCTGTCAAAAGCAGAACTAAATTTGAAAAGGTGATGATGAGCACGCAATAGATGATTTGGCCTCACCGACATGGATGGGCGGCTGTCTTCCGGTCGGTTAGCTTCCGGCATATCATCAACTTCGTGAAGCATCCGAAGTATCTCGAAAGTATCTTCGTTCCATGCAACTGGAACATCAATCCAAACTTTAGTGTTGGAGATTAGCTGGCCAGCTAGCAAAGTTTCTCAATTTGAAGGAGACGAGACTCAGGCACGCGACTCAGTCTCAGGCTACCTCCGCATTCATTCTCCGCATTGATTCCTCCGCATTCAAATTAGATCTGCAAACTGAGTTGCCGGGACGTGAAAAATCCGGAGGTGGATGTCACCGTAAGCGCCCAATTATGAAACAATTACTCGATCAAAATTGCGGCTGGCTCAGCCCCCCAAGTCAGCCAGACATGGGGGCTTTGCCTAGAACATTTTTAGATGTAGGGGCCTTAGTTGTCCTATCAGTCGTATCATTTTGATTGTATTTTTCGAGCGAGTGATAATATGTCTCAGAAACATTTTGTTCAGCCAGAAAAGCCGGTTGATATCAGTTGATAGACAGAGCAAAGACCGTTGAGCCTCGGCAACCAAAAAAATTTCTAGAAGCTAAGGGCGAAATGGCAAAAGGCGGGTCATGAAGGTGTAAGTGGAGCTACCAAGACACGGGTAATCGTACCCGTAGATATGGCATGTCATGTTGACTCGATGGCATCGAGTAATAAAGAGATAAGAAACGCGGGGAAGAGAGCAGGGGTATTGATTGCTAGCGTTGCCCTACCACTTTGGGGAGAAGTGAGAGATAAGACAGCCAGATCCACTGCTCGGACTCGTGCTACTGCTAAGCTAAGCTTTCCTCTATCTAGTAGTTGCGGAGGTATTCACAGAAGACTGTGCGTATCTTTCGCTTCTGAACGTTCATTTGCTATGTTTTTGTTTCCCTTTTGCCCCCTGACCCAGGAGCGCAACCCTGGTCCCGAACAAACCTCCCGCTAACGTCATTGGTTGCAAGACAGCGTGTTTCGCCCTTTTTTCCCTCTTATCTTTTTCACGTAGCTTAACCTTCATTTTCTCTCCGTTCTCTCGTGGCTTGCAACTAACACGCCTCCACCAATCCCAGCCCACATGCGATAACAATTCAACGGATCTGGGGGACAACCATGTTAGAAAAGACACTAGTTCTCTACAAGTGATGCACCCTCCTCGTTTTCCCCGTAGACATGGGTAACTCCTCGGAGGGATACCATGTGGGGTACTGCGACGATAGTGATCATGTCGCTTATTGCCCGTGGCTGGTATGACCTAGCTCGTGGAGATAGTAGCATTGTTGTACCGTGGACGATCCGGAACGTCGGCAGATAGGCGAATTGGGGAGACATTACTCTGCTGCTGGGACGAGATATATATATAAGCGGCAAGCTTCCCCCCTTCACAACGACCTTGGCAACCTCTCCCCTGTCAGTTTTTCTATCAATCGCTCGGTTTGTTCGATATGCTGTAGCGTGGGAATTGTCGTTCCAACATACATGCCATTCCCTTCCACTGCACAGTGATCCCTACCTGCTGCCGCACCCCGGAGCAAAATCCTGTCGACTCACGTCATAGTCGGTGTCGCCATTGCTACGCTGCTATCACTTGCTTTGCACAGACCTGCATAGCTATCCCTGTGAAATATCGCGTTGATTCTCGATATATACTAAGCCAGCGGGACGCTTTGCCTACGTTTCTCTCTCTCTCATTCCCATCGAGGTATCTCCACCCGGTCGCGATCCTTACGATCTACGCGATCCTTGTCGGACAAGAAGCTCCAGACCGAGAAGTAAAGAAAAAGCCCTACACAGCTCTCGGAGGAAAAAGAAAATCTCTTGGCTCTTATTCTTGATTCTCTAATTTCTTGGGCTTCGAAAGCATTGGCTTCACTTGCATTCTCTTCCTCGCTACCCACGTGCAATCCGGCAACATGGAGGCGCCCGGCACCGGAAGAGCGAGTCAGTCGCGGTTCTCCTACTGGGTCGATAAGCTGGCCGTACCAGCAGAGCCAGGCCTGACACACACACAACTGATGGTATGAAAATTCATTTCTCTCCATCTGATCTCCACCTGGCGCTTTTGCCATGATAAGAATTAAAATTGTCAGACGAAAACAAGAAAAGTGGAGAGCTAACATGAAGCTATACAGCTCACAAACCACGATCTTAAACCCGTCGAAAAGGAACGCCGTCAATGGGGACCATGGAACTTTGTAGGATTCTGGGTCGCTGACTCGTTCAATGTGAACACATGGATGATTTCTTCTTCTATGATTGTGAACGGCCTTTCGTGGTGGCAGGCATGGCTTTGCGTGTGGATTGGATACTTCCTAGCGGCCTGCTTCGTTGTCTTTTCTGGTCGCATTGGCGCCGTTTACCACGTTGGATATTCTGTGGCGGCTCGCGCGTCGTTTGGACTTTGGGGTAGCATGTGGCCCGTCTTCAACCGTGCTGCTATGGGTGAGCTCCCCTACCTCCTACCCCCTTCTCCACGAGAAACAAGACATCTAACAACCCTTTGCTAGCTTGTATTTGGTACGGTGTCCAAGGTTATATCGGCGGCACCTGCGTCTATGTCATGCTCCGAGCCATTTGGCTGGACTGGGACAAGGACAAGATCCCGGACCACATCAGCTCGCCCAATACGACCACCGCCGAGTTCGTCTCCTTCTTCATCTTCTGGCTCTGTTCCCTGCCCGCCATCTGGTTCCCCGTCCACAAGATCCGCCATCTGTTTACCGTCAAGTCGTATGTCGTGCCCGTCGCAGGCATTGCGTTCCTTATCTGGTCCGTGCTTCGCGCTGGCGGCATCGGTCCCATCGCCAAGCAGCCCGCCACGATCCATGGCTCTGACCTGGCCTGGGAGATGGTCAAGGGCATCATGTCCTCTATCGCCAACTTCGCGGCCCTAATCGTCAACGACTCTGACTTCTCGCGTTTCGCCAATAAACCCAGTGCCGCCATATGGTCCCAGCTATTCACCATCCCCATGGGCTTCGCCTTCACCTCCTTCATTGGCATCATTGTCGCCTCCTCGTCTACCGTGAAGTACAACGAACCCATCTGGAATCCCCTCGATGTCCTTGACAAATTCATCGACGATGGCGGCTCCGGTCAGCGCTTCGGTGTATTCATCATCGCCTTGGCTTTCGCCCTCGCCCAACTTGGCACCAACATCGCCGCCAACTCCGTTGCCGCCGGAACGGACATGACCGCCCTACTCCCACGCTTCATCAACATCCGTCGTGGAGGCTACATCTGCGCCACCGTCGGTCTCGTCATGTGCCCTTGGAACCTGCTCTCCTCTAGCAACCAGTTCACCACCTACCTCTCAGCCTACAGCGTATTCCTCAGCTCTGTTGCTGGAGTCATCATCTCCGACTACTACTTCGTTCGCAAGGGCTACCTCGAAGTCAAGAACCTCTACAACGGTCGCAAGACGGGTCCGTACTTCTACCAATTTGGAGTTCACTGGCGAGCTTACACCGCTTACATCTGTGGTATCCTCATCAACATCGTCGGTTTCGTCGGAGCTGTTGGAGCCAAGGTACCCAAGGCTGCACAGTACATCTACAACGTCAACTACTTCAGCGGCTTCATCATCTCCAGTGTCATTTACTTCCTGCTCTGCAAGTTCTTCCCCATCCCGGCCACAAGCAAGACGTGGTTGGAGATTGGTAATGAGCTCGATGATGTGGACCTCTCCTACGACGCTACTGAAGGTATTACCAAGGATTACGATGACGAGAGAGTGACTGGTGACATCGAGGCGGTGAACACGAGCTCAGGCGAACCCAAGAAGGATTTCTGATCCAAATAATGAATGAGAAATGGGTTTACGTTAGGAATTATCTACTCTGAGGGTCAGCAGATATATGAAGTGATAAAGAGACAGCAAGACCTCCAAATGGCGCGGACAACGTTTCAAAATCGACCGTTTCCGGGCTTTGACTACGTTATTTGCCAATATCAAGACGCTCTCAAAAAGAGTCGATGCATGATTAACTCGAAAATGATTTGCTCAATATTACAAAGCAACCATGCTTTCGACTTGAAGCTTCACTGGACGCTCGACGAATTATTGTCGCTTATCCTGGTCGCGCTTGATAACTACCCAGTTCTACGCTAATACTAAAAAGATATACAAAGAGCCCGCTTTCAAACAGCATCCTTTGTTCGGCCGGGGGTTCCGCTCTGATCAACTGCAGTTGATTCCCCCTGCTGGACCCAGCACCCACAGTAACTACACAGGGATAATCCCTTACTCTTGATGCTCGCCCCAAGAACTCTCCAACCTCGAGGCTGATTCTCATTCCCGGTTTCTTGATCAGGACGCTTCCCCTCATCTATCCCTAGACGTAGAAGGAATGCACATAAGAGGAAAACGAAAGAAGCAATGGCGGCATTTGTAAGGAAGATGACTCTGTATATCCATCCATCATCGAGTTCCGTGTCGTGGGCTCTCAGCAGCATTTCCATCCAGCTTGCGAAGGCCAAGAAGATAGCACAGCCAGTGAACAGGGTGAAGTTGATGAGCGCGCCGGCTAGGCCCTGCTGGTGCTCTCCCAAGTTGTTCGTAAGGTACACATTACTTGTCGTCCATAGCACGTCCACGCATGCCAACTCTGCAAGCATAGAGGGAAAAATCCATCTCCAATAAGAACCTTTTGCAGGAGTAAAGGCAAGAATTGCGAATGCCACGATCTTGCTACCACTGGTAATGGTAAGGAGAACATGCCCGGGCACGCAATGAAGAATGCAGGAGCTGAAGACCGCAAAAATGATCCCTCCGACTGCCCATGGTGTAAACCAAACTGCGGCGACAAATGCAGACTTTCCCATGATCTCCTGGATACTGCTCTGATTAGTGGGTACTCAGAGATTTATGAAATTCATGACTTACAACATATTCGAGTAGAAAAGGTAGATGGAAAATGTGCCCCAGGTAAGGAAGAGACATAGAAGCATCCGCTTCATGAACCGGTGGCGGAAGATGGAGAAGGGTATCAAAGGGTGCCGAGCGACACGCCATTCCACTGAGATGAACCCAGCCAAGAGAAGGAGGCTGCAGATGAAGCTTGCAAAGGTACGGGGCGTTTTCCATGAGCCTAGAACGCGCGAGCTGTCGGTCAAGGAAAATAGGAGCAATAGTATCCCACTGATCATCAAGAGTTGACCCCAGATATCCCACTGGAGGCCTTTCCTTTTCTTGTCGTTCCTTGGGCAGAGGATGAACGCAACCAACCCGCCAATACCGGTTGCAGCAGTCGCGATGATATAAAACGATCTCCAGTCCAGCTTATCCTCTGTCAACCCACCGGTTAAAATGCCTAGGTAGAATCCAATCGGACCAACTGCCCCGTATACTCCGAACACCAAATTCTTCTCTCGCCCAGGAGGGAATGAGTGACTGAGCATGCTGATTCCGGAGGGGAGAATAGCCGCAGCTCCAAGTCCTTGAATCGCCCGGACGACAATGAGATCAACGAAGTGTTTTACAGCGATACTCGAGCCTGTGGATATCACGAATGTGGCACATCCAATGGCGAAGACCCAATGGTCATACCATTTATCGCATAGTCGACCCATGGGGAATAAGCAAACCCCAACTGCGAGGTTCAGCGCTGCGGGTGGCCACACTTCTTTCCCCTCTGGAATATCAAAATGCTTCTTGAGAACAGGCAGAAGGTTGGCAAAACCACCCATGACGAAATCCTAGATTAATCAGTACAAGTAGCCACAGCTCGTACCACGGAAAGATGCTTACAGCCATCGACAAGGTTAGCAGCATGCATATAATAAAGCCCTACTTCATACGAGAATCTTTGAAGACCTTCATTGCCCCATTTTTATCCTCATTGGAAGTCTCGTCGTCGCCGCCGCCGCCGCCGTTGTTGTTGTTGTTGTTGTTGTTGCTGTCGTGTTGGGCATCTGGCTGAGTCCCAGAATAAGAAGTCTCTAACGCTTCTCCTGCTACGTTGGCACGACCCGTATCGTCAGACTGGCTTGGATGAGACAAAGCTGGAGCAGCAGATATCTTGACCTGGTGAGAGCCAGCTGTCGCTTCATTGGGGTTTCCACTCTCGGTCATATCATTCAAGGCGAGTTGTTGTAAAGATTGATCCCGGATGATCGGCGCAGGGACTTCGGGGTCATTTGATGGTTGCTGTGAAGAGCGGCAGCAGATTTAGTTCCGAATCTGGAGAGCGAGTACAGGACCAAAATAACTCACCTGGCTCTCTTCTGCCAGTGTCGATGTAGCGTCGTTGCCCTACCCTCCGCCTTCGTTCGTAGCTGGTTCACCTCCCTTACGGCATTTGGGATGGGACATTGTTGCTTCGCAACCCGGCATGGCGAGCTCGTGAGATCACAACCGTCTGTCGTTGGAAGTAGAAGAGAGGACCAGTGCGTCGCTCAAACGGTTGAGAGTCTTTCAAGAACCCCGAAGACCATCCGCAGGAGCTGATTGGATGATTGTGAACTCCCTGCTACAATGTCAAACAACGCCTATTGCCAAGGTAAGGTGTCTTATGTTTGGTATCCAGCATTAATTGGTATCTCATACTCGACCGTAAGTGTCGATAACGGCTGCCGTTACGGAATGCTGATACCGGGAACCAAAAGGACAAAGTGAACAGGGACCTAGCAGCCGGCATGTCGGGAGTATCCGTGTTTCTCGTACGGCAAGGTAACTTGTAGTGCTTCAGGGATCCCTAACGTTGGGCAAGAATGCTTCAGGCAAGGCATGAGCCATCGTGAAATTGTTCGAATTTCGGCAAGTAGAATCAAGCATAAGGTAGCATCCCGTTACGATCCATGTGTTCAAGCAAGTATCAGAGTGTACCTGCGGAGTCTGCGGGTCCTGCCCGGGGAAGAAGGATACCCTCTACACACAAATTAGACGGGTGATGGAGCCTTGCAGATGGATTGTTGCGTTGTCTTGGGCTTGAGGCTCCATCAAAATTCAGTCAGACAGGGAGTAAGCGGTGCCTGCTGGAGCAGCCCGGTGACACATAGATGCTTGTTTGCAGGCAACTGAGATCTAGAGCTCCGGCGACTCCTTGAGCACTAACAAACGGGATAGCGCAGAAAGGGTCACGGGGTCAAATGCTGGATCACCGGCGTGGTCCTCTGCCACCATCTTTTGTATATACTCAAACTAAGTCAGGGCTTCGCTTAGACCCTTGCCGAGTCGTTGACCATGGCAGGGGCACTGCGGCATCTGAAGGACAATTGCCAAATTTGGCGAGCGTGAGCAATATGGATGGACAGCACGGAGAACGGAACTGGGACGGAGATGGAACTGACATCTGCCATTGCCGCGGCGATGCATCCAGGGGCGCATCAAACCAAGTCAAGCTTTTTGGGCCGGCAGGTTGTGAGAGCCGCTAGAGACAGAGCTGCAGCCGGCTACTGCTGCTAGTAGTGCCGAGGCAAGGTACTCCTGCCACAGCCACCCGTAGTTGGGTGGGAACCTGCTTGTCTGTGCTGCCTCATGATTCTGTGGTGAAGGTACGAGTAGTATGAGGGTCGCCGCCGTTGCGCTACTGCTAGTTGCTACCTCATCAAGTGCGTTGGAGCGCTGGAGCACTGGAGAATGGAGATGGACAGCTGCAGGTCCCACCGCCGCGCATCGGACACAGACGCACGAATTGCTGAGCGATTGCCTGTTCGGGTAGGATGGCGCTGGCAGGCCATGAGCTGTGTTTACCGGTTCCCTACGTTAGGGAGATGGGAGATGGTTCTATGTATCGAGGAGATGATCCGGGTAGCAGTCTGGCTGCACATCAAAATGCTCAGCTGCCAATGTCCACCGTGCGTTCTCTCCCGTGCGACCACTCAGTGAACCAAGCACCACTCCCATCGGACTAGTGTCATTGCCCCTTTGGCGCTTATACGGACGGTTCTTTGTTCGTGAGGCGCTCATACCCCGCCATCTTGGTGCTTGGTGCATCTGTGTATGGGCGTTGCAGCGGGTGGTTCAGCGTTCCAGGAATGTGGGATGATGGCATCCTTCTCTCAGCCTCCAGGGTTCTTTTCTCTTGTCTCCTCCACTTTCTTCTCTCCTTCTCCAACTGCCACGCCAACGAACCACCCATCCCCTACCGACCCGAAGAAACTCAAACTTGCTGGGCAGGGAGGGCTTTTCCAATCGTCTAGACAGGGCGGTCGTTGCACACGTACGCCGCAGGTGTTTCCTGCGACTTCCCCACGAGCACACCTACCGCCGGTCCTGCGCCCGGGCCAGCGACGGCGACCTGCCTAACCTCAACGAACATGGTCGTGACCATATGGAACCACTTGAGCGCCGGACTGGCAAGCCGGATCCAAGCTAGCAGGTGCGATCTAGTAAGGTAAGGCGGTATACGGTTAGTAGCGTTGAGTTTGGACCCTGTTTGGGCAGGGCCACCGGAGCGCGAGCTCCAGAAAGGACTCGGACGGGGACAGACAGCCAGACGACCCCCTGGGGAGCTTGCGTTGTGTTGCGCTGGTCCTGTGCCTGTGAGTGCCTGTGAGTTTGGAAATTTGGAGCTGGTGCTGTAACAGGACTAGAGCGGCTTGTCGCCCCTCACACGGTCTCATCCAATATGATATCCGCTTGTCATCATCGTCGCTGGCGGCTCGCACCACCATTTTCTCCGTGTCATGGTTATTACCGAATCTAAGGTTTTTTTTCCCGCCCTTGGTCCGACCTGGCGGGTTTGATTTCGAGTGCGTGGCCTCCACGCCCTCGCCCTTGCGTTCTCGCCGTTGCCCCTCGCCGGTGTCGTTGCTATTCTTATTGCCATTGCTGCTGTTGCTGTTGCCATCACCAGAGTTGGCATCATCGCCGCTATTGTGATTTCATCCATTACCCACGCACCCGCGCTGGACTTGCACTGCACTGCGCTTGCACCGCACCCACGTGTTTGTCATTGAGGGGATCTTGTCTGCACTTACCGTTGCATTGATTTCCTGCTACCTGCCATCACCGCCACCCTCCTACCTTCTACCAGCAACTGCAAACCACGCAGCGGATAAACCCAAAATTGTGCAGGAAACCATGCTTGAGGAGCTGTAACGATCGACCGGCCTCTTCCGCCTGCGTCTGTTCGTAGTCTCGTCTTTGTTTTCCGAGATCGACCCTTGAGACACGCCACATTGGTCATAGAAGCATCTAGGGGGTTCGAGTTTCGACGCGGCTACTATTACTTCAAGTTACTACTGCCTGCATACTCTCCCACCTGCAAAGGCCCACGGCATTGACCGTTGCCGCTAGACTCCCAAAAGAAGCAGCAGCAACACCACCCGTTGCCATCAGAATTTCAACTTACCTTGGTTTGGGTATCGGCAGCCGCCGCTGGCTCAAAAGTGTAAAGTGTCTAGCATCAAGTGTCGAGTGTCATCTGTCAACTGTCAACTCCCAACTCCCAACTGATACGAGTAACCGCAAGCACAAGCACAAGAAACTGCTAGACGTGACGGGCACGGGCAAAGCGCACAGCGCCCATTGTTGCCAGGTCCCAGTCCATCTCTGCACCAGCAGCAGGCAAGGCAGAGAGTGCGCATGCAAAGCACGGGCAAGCCGTGTCACAACTGTCGCCGTCGACGCCTGCGCTGCGACCGCTCGTGGCCTTCATGCCACAAATGTGCGGTCTCAGGCCAGGAGTGCCTTGGCTATGGCAAGGTCTTTGTTTGGACCCAGGCGATTGACGAGAATGGCAACCTGAAGTCTCCTTCCTCAGCTCGCAAGGGCGCAGTTGCCTCTGTTTCTGGCTCCAACCCGCCCTCTGCTCCTTCCACGCCAAACCCTTCCGCAGCGAGGGCAAGTACGAGTGCGAGCGCCTTCCAACCTCCTGCCTCATCAACGTCGACCTCAGCTACTACGAGTCCGGTTCAACCGCATTTGGAAGGTCCACTGAGCGGTTCTCTTCCGCCTCGCAGCTTCCCTACGCCTCAGTTTCAACACACTCTCCCTTCGCGACCATCTCGATCGGCTTCACCCGGCCGAGTAGGGAGCGGCGCCGATGCCGGCTTGGATCCTGTCCCCGACGCCGTCCCCGACGCTTCATCCCCTGGAACCTCGTCTTCAGCCGGCGCTTTGACCGATCCGCTCTTCCAGGATCTTGACCGAAACTCACGGTATTATCTTGCCTACTGTAAGTACGCTCCGCGCTTCTCTACGAAATCATCGCCCCTCCTTATCCCGTCTCCCATCACCATGACTCGGGTACATAGGTAGCGGCCTTCCCAGCGCTGGTTGTGCATCCTTGTCCCCCTCCCCCGCCCTTCTCAGCTGCGGACCCTACGTACATGCGATGCAGGCATGGACAGGAACAAGCCGCTGACACGTACCCCAACTCCCTTCATGGATTATAAGCTCTTCACCGCTTGCATCCCGTCCATCACCCAATTGCCGTTATCCCTTGCTGCAGTCGATGCGCTAATGCACTCTTTATTGACCACGTATTGCAGTTGCCGATCGCGTCTGCCAGGACCTCGTTGCTCGTGATCGACCGGGCAATAACCCATTCCGCGAGTTGGTCCCCTTGACTCAGAAGCATCCGCTTCTGCTGCAGATTCTCATCGCCACCTCAGCGATTCACTGGTCTAACATCTTCCGACCCATCACCGATATACCGACGGAACTCACCAACCCCGGCGGCTATCTTGCCCAACTTAGATCTACCGACCTCGTCTCCCGCCAAGCCCTCATCGATGCTCTCACCGCCAAACAGAAGGCCATGGGCCATCTCCGCGAGGTCCTTGACACGCTGGACCCCGCTGGGAGTGAGGTCGCCTTGGCCGCTATGCATTTCTTTGTCAAGTTTGACCTCATCGATATTGACAAAAGAGATGGTTACGGTGGTTGGAGGACGCATCTTGAAGGCGCAGCGAGCATCATGGCCTTCTTGACCCCCGAGAATTTGACAGCCTCTTCCAGCAGAATGCTACGTGATACCGTCATAGCTGACTGCTTTATGTGGGTACTTCCCTGCTGCTGTTACTTAGAAAGCTGCTAATCTCATCAGATATCATATCTTAGGATCGACCTTATCGTCCGGTGGCCTAGCTGCCCGCATTGCTCGCTATGCTTTTGAACTTCTTCCAGTCATGAAACGTGTTGAGGTTAACAGTTACCTCTCATGCCCGCCTGAGATCCTACAGACTATCCTGGTCGCTTCACAGCTTTCTTTCGAAAGTCCATCTACCGATTGGTCTCTTCCTGCTGCGGACGAGGCTTTGGCGCTTATCGACCAGGCCCTTTCTTTTGATATTACTTCTTGGGCGTCGAATCTGATGAGCCTACCTCACATTACAGATATCGAGAGTCGGATCCATATTGCGTCGGCTCATCGATCTGCGGCCTGTCTTTATATCCTCCAAGCGTTGCCATTGGTTCGTTCGGTCCGTCCTGTGGATGCTGATTTCCTGGTGGACGATATCCTTGGACACCTCGCTGCCGTCGGTGAGGATGACCCATTTTTCAAGGCCACGTCATGGCCTACTTTTATTGCAGGAGCGGAAACGCGAGACCCAGAAAAGCGTACCTGGATGTTGAAGCGCCTGTTGGCCATTTGGCATCGCTTTCGCTGGGGATACATTTTCACCGCTATAGAGATGTTGAAGGCTACCTGGCAGCTACAAGATGCTGCTGATAACAACGGAAACAACGTTAATTGGCTCCGTGATCTCAAGGGTCTCGGTTTCGACAACCTCATCGTATGAACGAGCAGATTTGTTTTGTCTTTGCTACCTTGTGTTTATTCTAGCCGGCACTTTTTGATGACAGGCGTGTTTTGGGGCATCTTTTAGATTTCTTGGTGGCTGATCTTTAAATATATGGGCGAGGGAGTTCAGTGTATCGTCCTTTTTTATGTTCTTACTGAAAGAAGAAATTGGGAGAAGATGATTGGAAATGAGGCATGGAGTTTAGGTACGAAAAGATTTGGAAAAAAAAAGGATGAGACTGGATAGTCGGTTGTAATGATGTATGTAATACTGACTCTGAGAAAGCATGAAATACTCTCCACTCTTTGGGCTGCCATTAATTTGGTACCCTCCTACGAAATTATTGATTTTGTCAATTCGCGAGTGATTTTCAAAGTGAAAAAATGCGTAATGGAAACATAACATCACCACGTGGGATATCGAATGTGGTTGGCTAACAGGGGGAAACAGCCACTGTCTTGGCAGACGATCGGCAAGCCACACGAGCGGGAGATCGACAAATGGGCCGCTCTTGGAGCATGCAGGGCATCGAGGAGCCAAGCTTACACTCACACCATACCTGGACGTGTACAACACTCTGATTGCTCCCAGGCCTAGCACTAATGTAGGTCCATACGCCTAGGAGTTTTATTGCCCCAAAGAATCGAGCGCCGTGTTCTAGAAGCAAATATTGAATACACTGCAGGAAAAAAAAAGATGGATTGGCACAAGGGATAAGGAGAGGGAAGACACGACTCGTCGAGAATGAAAGTTTTGCGATTATATTTACCTAAATCTAATAACGACATTGGCGATATTTCGCTCAGCTACGATTCATGTATGAGTCATTACTTACCTTATTCTTCACTGATTTGTACCCAACTAGCAGATCCAACGTGAATGTTTGCCTCTGGGCCTAGGTTCAGGTGAAGGGGGGGCGAAGGGTAAGGTGTATAATGGGCATGGTGATAATTTATGTGCCTTGGGGAGGATATAGTGATTATGGCGTTTGTACGGTGTATGGCGCAGGACAGCGAATAAGCGCACTTGCGATGGCACTGAGGGCAACTAGGGCGTGATTCATTGTATCGTGATGATCATCTATTCTCACGACTTCTTAGATGTGGTAGGAAAAAGCGCGATGCGAGGAAAATATAGGACGCTGGATATTCTTATTGGACAGAGTACGAGAGCTTGAGAGGGCTTGGGGTTATCCATTCTTGTTACAGGCAAGTCGATTAGACTGCTGCACGTAGAGGGTGTCTAAGGAAATTGGGTGGAGTCTAGACAATAATAACCCCAGGACTTCAAAGAAATAGAGTGCAAAGGTACGAATGAGAAATTTCCAACTGTATTCGCTGATACCGTGATGAAATCTATGAGACATGCCACTTCATGCGTGAATAACTTCATCGTGCAAGGTCGTGAAGGGGGGCAGATCGGGTGGTGAACGCTGAACCTGCTGCAGCAGTGTAATTATAGACTTGAAGAAAAAACGCCATATCATAAGAGTTGAAAAGTGACAAGGGACGAAAAGGGTCCCAAGAGATGTGGGTCGGTTTTGACGGGGACGCAACGTGTAGAGACCCATTATGGCATGGAGTGTGTAAAGACGATATAATGTGTGATGGCCGGATGCTTTTGGTGTAGGCATTCGTGACTTTATGGTGGAGATGAATAGCACGTTACCATCGTCGACTAAAAAGGATGTTAGTTGCAATCAAAATCTCTAGCGGTGAGGAGCTTACCTGTAAGCGGAATCTACTTGAACACGGCGTCGCTTGGGCTTGGGCGCCTTCTCATCTTTGGGATCCTTTTCAGCATCGCTGTCTTTATCTATTCCAAGCAGCTCCCTGTCCAATGAATCGAGGGCTGAAGAGCGTGAAGAGTGCGATGAAACCGAGGATCTTCTGGATCGGGAGGGAGAATGTCGCTCAAGACCAGACCCGTGTCTCTGAGATCCGCTAGGTTGCCGTTGTTCCCGCCGGTGCGAGTCTCGATGCGTTGAATCCGACCGTCGTCGCCTACGCTGATCATGTTGGGATCTTTCTTGGGATGGCGATTGCTGCGGATTATGATCATGACTGCGCCGAGGGGAATAGTCGGAGGGCCTTTTCCGTTTTTGCCCTTCGGCCGGGAGCGAGCTTTCCACTTTTCTTGAACTTCCATCCTGACTCTTTGAAGTCATTGGGGGCGGTTCTTGGAGCTTGTTCTCCAAGATAGCAATTTCTCGCGAAAGCCTAGGAAAGGCGTTACCACTAGGAAGCTTGCCTTCCCTCGAGAAAGCAGGATCGAATTGGAAAATTTCCCAATACGCTGTCTCATGAACTGGCCTAGAGAATTCGTCGAGATTATCGGGCTTAATGAATTCTGATTCGATGCATTTGGAGTCCCATTTCCTTGGCAGGAGCACTTCTTCATTGTACTCGGCAGGGAGTGGCCTGCCGACCTCATCCGGGCTGTGGACTCGGGTAGGAGACTGAAAGATCGCCGTGGCTTCCCAGTCGGACTCGCTGACATCTTCGGCGTCGCCATTCGCCAGCTCCGGGTCGGACGTTTTCAAGGGTTCCTCAGCTTTCTCCGCTTGAAGTTTGATCTCCCCGCTTTCTTGTGTCTGTTCGGAAGGAACAGAATCAGGTCGAGCCTCAGCCTCCTCAACTTCCTTGTGATCATCTGGTTTAGCTGGGGAGGCTTTCGGTGGATTTTGCCCGTGAGAGCTCCGTTGACGGCTCTGCCGTTGCTGCTTCTTGTTTCCAGGGCCCTTGTTATTCGCTTGATCTTTCTGGCGGCTATCACGGTTGCCCTTTTGATTCTCATGCCGCTTCTTATTTCGGGAATCCCGACGTTGATCTGGTCGTTCTGGTGCCGGTGCCGGAGGTTTTGGGGGTAGTCCATGAGCCATCCGCTCGGAAGGTGCCATGGCGGAGAGCGGAGTCTGCTGTGGCGGTCTAGGTTTCGATGACTGGCCCTTATTACTGGATGACGGCGAAGACTGGTTCTTCTGCTTAGATCCATGTCTGTTCGAAGCTTGGTTCCGCTGATGGGGAGGGCGCTGAGGGCTGTACCCTGAAGAGTGTGGTAATGGTGGAGGAGGTCCTGTAGGGGGCCTTGGAGGTGGACCACGGGAAGCAGGTGTTGGAGCTGGAGGTGATCCGGAGGGCAGACTATGGGAGTAGTTGCTGTAAGATGATTGGTATGGCTGCTGAGGAGGAGGGGGAGGATGTGGTGGTGCAGAATGCGGCGGTAAGGGATGAGGTTGGTGGCTTGAGTAGTCCGGGCGAGGAGGGAGGCTAGAACGGGGATCGTGTCCATAGCCGGGCGGAGGAGCAGGCGTGGGTGTGTAGGAAGGCGGATGATGATATCCTGGAGGATAATGATTGGGTTGTGGTGGGTAAGATGGGTAGTGAGGAGGAGGTGGAGGAGGAGGCTGCGGCGGCGGCTGTTGGGAATAATGAGCTGGGGTTGGCTGAGGAGGGTGAGAATAGGGACCCGGCGGCGGAGGTTGAGGAGGAAGATGACTGGTGCCGGCGTAGTATGTCGGCTGCGAGGGATATGCTGACGTTGGGACAGACGGAGGAGCATATCTGGTTATGATGGGACCTTTGGATTTCTTGTGCCCCCCGCGATGATCTCTATTATGGTGGCCTTGGCCCGAATTGGAGGTATTGCGCCACGCTTCGAGACCCCTATTTAACCCTTTGTTAGCAAGATTCCGTTTTTGACGACAGATACTAAGGTCAGATGTCTGCCATTGAATGTCGCGACCTACGCAGGAGTTTGCCGTGTTGGCTCAGGGCAAGCAACAGCCCAATGTCCCATAACGCCGCAATTATAACATTGAGGGTCATCCGGCCGCCGGCCATAACCCGGTGCTGGATCGGCCATCCTAGCGACGCAAAGTTGACTCTAAAGATACCGCAAAGCAGTACAATCCAAAGAGGCTATGGTAGAAAATAAGACTGCGCGATAGCTGTGTGAATGTGCTGCCCCATTCACTCACTAAAACGAGTCGTATGTTGGCCACCCCACACAGCCTGAATACCTGTCGCGGCCTGCCACGACAGAGTGGACTGGATGACTACAGTTAACAGTCCAGCGACGCGTACCTATTTAGCCTACCCCCTGTCTCTGTTTCAAGTTTATGTTAGCATGTGCCCAATTGTGTAGATTCGGGGGGAGATCAGTCAGGCTCTCTTACTGTGGCCTTAAGAGTCCCGTGGTCCCGCTTGTCGGCCCCTTCCCCTAACCTCCAATGTGCTGGGCGAATAGCCTCATTGACACATTGAATATGAAGAGCAGCTCATTAGCCCTGGGCCTTGAGAAGGAGGATTTAGAAAAGTAGCAGCTTGGAGGGAAACCGCAGCCGAAGTCTTACTGAGTGCAGGAGAGCTTGTAGGCTTGTAGAACACAAGTCTCCACGTGATGCTGCGGCGCACGGGCCACTTTGAACCATCTCTCCCAAACGAAAGGAGCCCCGACCTCCGAACATCTTCCGATGTACCTGTTTGTCGGTTTCGAGCAGCAGCAACGTTTAGCATTGTATGTCATGCGTTTGTATAAAAGTTATAAACTAGCATATTGGTATTAAATATCATCATAACGGTTGAACTGATATAACTTCACCGTGCAAGCATGATTAATCTGTTGCATCGGCACCATCGGACCTAGGTAGCAAGTCTGGGCTGCCCCAGAATAGGTGCATCTTGCGCTACTGCGGCTGTATTCTCTGTAAGGTACCTTAGGCCTGCCGCGTTGAGCTCCAATGCTCCAAGTACCCGTACGAGTAGCTCTCAAATTTGTGACAAACCACGACTAAGGTACCGAACACAATCACCATCTCCAAACAACGCTGCCAATCTACTACTAGTAGCATCCTTTCACCACCCGCTTCAAGATACCTTTGCTCCTCAAGGTATTACCCAGGCGAGCGCCCATGTAAACCCCCGACGCGACACCCAATCGATCATGTTGGTGCATCCAGCCGGCGCCCCTCCAGTCAAAGTCCTCGCCTGGAGCAGAAACAAGCCCGACCGGCCTTAATGACCACCGTCCAGCTGGCGCGCAGGTGATCGGAGATCCCTCGCACTTGTCAATTTTCTTTGCATCTTGATATTCTTTGTCTTTTGGTCATCATGCCAGGCCTACCAGGTAAGAACCTCTTCAACATAACCCCTCGTACTACGTACTTGACCACGATGCTGACCAAGCTGCCTCAGCGTCCGTTGACTTGGACGAGTGCATCGCACGTCTGTATAAAAAGGAGCTCCTGGCCGAGTCTGTCATCGAAGCAATATGTGCTAAAACAAAGGAGCTCCTGATGCGCGAGAGCAATGTCGTGCACGTCGCTGCTCCTGTTACCGTCGTGGGAGATATCCACGGCCAGTTCTTCGACCTCATAGAGATATTCAGGATTGGCGGGTACTGTCCTGATACAAACTACCTTTTTTTGGGTATGTGCCATGCTCGCAAGGATCGGGATTCAATCGCCGTGGCTAATTAGGGTGTTTGCAGGCGATTATGTCGACCGAGGCATGTTTAGTGTAGAGACCATCTCACTGCTCGTGTGTCTCAAACTACGATGGCCGAATCGTGTACATCTCATCCGCGGCAATCACGAATCTCGAGGCGTAACTCAATCATACGGCTTCTATACGGAATGCTCGAGGAAATACGGCAACGCCAACGTGTGGCACTATTTTACGGATATGTTCGACTTTTTGACGCTTAGCGTTGTTATTGATAATCAGATCTTCTGCGTCCATGGAGGTATGGATCACTGACTACCATGCATGATACAGTCTTCAGCTTGCTAACGGTGACCTTATTTAGGACTTTCTCCCTCCATTCACTCCATCGACCAAATCAAGATCATAGACCGCTTCCGCGAGATCCCCCACGAGGGGCCCATGGCCGACCTAGTTTGGTCCGACCCCGATCCCGACCGAGACGAGTTCTCTCTTTCGCCACGTGGTGCAGGGTATACTTTTGGTGCCCAGGTTGTTAAGAAGTTCCTGGCGGTCAACGGCATGGGCCACATCCTCCGTGCGCACCAGCTGTGTCAAGAAGGCTTCCAGATTCTATATGATGACCGCTTGAGCACTGTCTGGAGCGCGCCCAACTACTGCTACCGATGCGGAAATATGGCGAGCGTGCTAGAAGTGGGGTTGAACGGAGACCGGTTCTTTAACGTCTTCGCAGCAGCCCCTGAGAATGATTTGCATAAAGACATCCAGCAGGGGGGCGAGCGAGCCGCTGATGGAAATGCGCTCCCAGACTACTTCTTATAAGCCAGCGCACGAGGAAGACACACTTTACATGAAGAGCGAATGCATAGTGCCAACGGCCTACGGGCGCCCTGCAGCCATGGCAGGAGCTTATTACTTGAGCCCACTACATATGTATGGAGAAATGGCGATAGACTTGCATATAAGAAGGGGATATTTGATTTGATGGCAATAGCAATGTCCAATTCTTGGCTTTCGCAAAGCCACCAATATCTTTTGATGGGGAATTTTCATGTGCTAATATATTTTTTTTTTTTGTTTTCGCGCAAGACAACGAGTCCGCTGGCTATGATTGACACTGAAACACGACAATCGTATTCTCATAACGGTTACCCCTCCACTGAAAGTCCCTTCTCCTGAGGGATTTCGAGTAGGTGAGCAAAGTTTTTCGTTTACCACTCCTTGCCGATGTCGAAGCTCCATTCAAACTGGAGATGCGTCTTCTTGTCGTCGTCGACGAAGCTGGAGATGGCGTTGTAGTGGCCGCGGGCAAGCATGCCAGAGGGGGCTTCTTCCTCTTGGACTGCGAGTGGTCAGTACATCCTTGTCGCCCTGCAGAAGAAAGCAATCTAGCGGCAACATGGGGTACCAAAGAAGGGGGCACATACACTTCTTGGTATAAGTAGTCTGCTTGTCCGTGTTGGGCGCGTAGCTACCAATCATCTCCGAATCCTTGGAGACCTTGATACCCTTGCGCTTAACGACCTGGACGTAGTGGAGACCGCTGAGAATCTCGTGCTGGACCTTGAACTTGGCGCTCATGGTGAATTTGGCGCCCTCCTTAATCTTGAAGGGCTTGTCCTTGAGGGTGTCCTCGCTACCCTTCTCGGATAGGTCGATGGTGACGGGGTCGCGGCCGGGAGAGTCCATTGTGAGGGACTGGATGATGCAGACGCGCGAGTCGTTGGGGTCGGAGATGTCGGTGCCGGCGCCGAGGCCGAGGGACTCCTTGTAGCGTTGGAGGGACTCATCGTTGGCATCTGTAGATTGGAAGAGGACCTGGTTAGCCTTTGTGGATATTGATCGTTGTGAATATGGTTAAGGCGGTGTATCAGTCTTGAAGTAGCTCGGCGAGGAAGCGGACCAGCGACCAGCGAGCAGCGAGCAGCAGATGGCTATCACATCTCGACGACAGAGACATGGAAGCTTGTCTCCCTCGGAGTCGTTAAAGCATAGTCACGCGTGCGAGAGTGCTGAGAACAGGAATAGTGTTCGTACCCATCTGCTGGTATTCAGCCAAGCTCTGCTTGGGCTGGGAGAGCTTGTAGCCCTGCGTCTCCTCGGGCATGGTATCATCCTCGTGGGTGTTAGAAGCCATTGTGTAGAGTGGTATCGGATGGGTATCAATCAGAAGCTGGTGACGATAGCTAAAATGAAGTCTGGTTGGGGATAAAATAAATGAAGCTGGTAAGATTGGGGAAAGCGGGCAAGCCTGTGCCTAAGTTAGAGGGTATGACGGTGGTTTAACGGCGGCGGTGTTCAGGTTGGCGGGGCAGTTTCCCAGTCCAAGGCCAAGGCCAGGTTCCTGGCGGGGTTTAATTCTTCTGCTTCCAGTGTACTGTGGTGCCGATTCGTGCTGTATGATTGGCTCCGTGTGTGGGCAGAGGCGATGGCTTGACTTTAGTGTAGAGGGGAACAATGAAATAGTAGCTTTACCCCTAAACTATTACCTTTACAATGACAACGCAAAAGCTTGTTATTTGACCACTCTGGACCGCTCCCTCTGTAGCTACAGACCATGACGATACTGATGGACAGCCCACTTAGTCGAGTAGCCTTCTGCCCTGTAAACCCCCATTGTACCTCGGCGGGGATCCTGGTTGATGAGGGCCGGTCCGTCTCATGTGTGTCTCGATATCAGGTTATTTTACCGGGAATGACAAATGACACGACCCAATCTGCAGTACCTACGACTAATATAGCAGTTTATATACCAATATCGGAACAAGTGTTTTCCTCAATGCGTTGTGCCCTTAAGGGTAGCTTTATTAATGCATTAGCTCGCCTTAGTACATTACCACCGTAACCTGAATACGAGCATCAGGTTAGTAAGTGTATGTTTCTAGGCGTGGTATTGAGGTTAGCGAGGTCGGTGTAAGTCGGAAGGCCGGTAGCCGTTGGGCAAAGTGCGATTAAAGCCCGACATCAAAGGTGCCATCCCTTCGGCGCCACTCAAGACAATCTGCAGTATCTCAAGCTTATTTCTTCGAATAAAACGTGTCGCTCAAGTCGCACCAATGTTGTGCACTCGCATCTTGGCGAGGTCACTTGCTTCACATGCCACTATGAGGGAGGCTGCTAAGGTCGTCAGGGTTAGGGTTAACAGGGCTCTACTTACAACCCACTTTCCCTGTTAAGTGAGAGTACGTGAGGCTAGGGTGGCTATCGACTCGGGTCGTATGAACGCGAACGCGTCGCTTATGCCGAGCAACAACTTTCAGAAAACGATGATTTCGGGATGAGTTGCTTCAACATTGCCATCCTAGAAGGCCCATATCCAAAACTGCTAGCATTCAGGACAGCAAACTTTTATACCGTCAATTACGATGTCGTTAGTCAAGTTTTTCAACTCGGGAGCGATTCGCTTGAAAACCCTCCTAAATCGTATAACAAAACAGGTACAGCCCTTACGTACCATTTCAACTTTCACAGAGGAAAATCCAGCCCGATACTGCCAGGGAGGTTATCACCCTGTCAGAATTGGTGACCTGTTTCACCAAGGCAAATACAAAATAGTTAGCAAGCTCGGATATGGACAGTACTCCACAGTATGGCTGGCATATGATAAGGAGTTAGTTGCAGATGGTGAAGAGCCGTGGTCAAGGTCTAACAGCCCTCAGGTCAAAGCAACACGTTGCGCTGAAGATTCGTACAGCTAATAGCGTTAAAAAAGAAAACCGTACTTTCGAGTTGGATATTCTCAAGCACGTACGAACTCGAAGTAATGTTCGACATGGCGAAAAGTACGTTCTTAACTTATTAGACGACTTCGAGCATGTGGGACCGCATGGGATGCATCTCTGCCTAGTTTTCAAAGCTATGGGGCCGGACATGTCAAACTACAGGAGTCTCTTCCCCGGATACAGAATCCCATTACCTTACCTGAAGGAGATATCGAAGCAGCTCTTACTTGCTCTGTCTTATCTGCACGACACTTGTCGAATCATCCATACCGGTACAGTTGCTTATACTAATAACCCTAATGAAACACTCCCCTTTGTTAGATCCTCTGTCCTAACACTTATTATAGACATCAAGCCCCACAACATCATGATTGAAACCCCCGCTATCAATGAGATGTTTTGTGAGGCTCCATCTGAGGTTTTCCAGCCAGATGAACCGTCTCATAAGTACTACATGGAATCTGTTCAAGTAACATCGGCCGAAGAGGATATAGCTGCACCGACTGAGTTCTCCGTCAGGCTAGCAGATTTTGGAATGGGTAAGACCTTCAACTTGGGAAATGTTGCAAGATGCTAATCACGTATTAATAGCAAGCTGGGTTGATAATCACTTGACGGAGTGGATCCAACCCGAAATGCTACGAGCGCCCGAAGTTATACTTGGAGCCCAATGGGATCACAAAGTGGACATTTGGAACTTAGGTGTAGTTGTATGTTGCAGTCCTCTAGCCATTTCTCTTCTAACAAGCTCCGGATAACGACTTGAATGACGCTAATTTGAGCAGATCTGGGAGCTTGCAGAAGGACGCCTGCTGTTTGATGGGACATGGGATCCAAAGAGCCATTATACGCCAGAAGCCCACTTGGCTCAAATTACCGCCGTTCTTGGTAATATCGCTCGACTGCTGCTGGATCGATCTAAAAAGAGGGATCGCTTTTTCAACAAGGATGGTATTTACAACTTTTTCCTCAGCAACAGTGTTTTGATTTTAGGAGGTAGCTGATTTGTACAGGCCATCTTCTAAAGCCCTCTACGTTTCCTAGCTGCAGTCTGGACGAATTCAGCAAGAATCTCGATTTTGAAGGCTCTGAACGACGAGACTTTCTGAAGTTTATTGGGTCAATGGTCACGCCCGATCCAAAAGACCGCCCTGACGCTCGCAGTCTACTTCGTATGCCATGGCTAGCTTGATAAACAAGCATTATCGGGTAATACCCAAGCTCCAATACAGGATTAGACTTGACCCCTCCTTGATTATACTCTCGTTGCATCGGACTCCTTTCAGGCAAGCTTTCGCCTTAAGAGCAAAATCTCACCGCTCGAAAAGCAGACTCCACTGGTTCTCGCCTGGATTGATGATTTTCGTATCTTGATCATTATGACTCTTTTCAAGCAACGAATATTGGTACGTAAACTATAAGCAGCCTTCGCAAATTCAGCTAAGTCGAGCCGTGAGCTTGTGCGGGTCATCAGCCGTTCTCGGAGGGCGTCTGACATGCTTGACTTACAACGCCGTCGGTATGACTAGGATGACTAAGGCTGCTCACTCTCAGACAGTGACTATGGGAGGTTTCTTGCTGCCCAAAGAGGACCTTGAGGTATATCTGGGTGTTGCATCTGTGCCATTGCCATGCGTGGTGTGTGATGGCTGCACACTTGGATGCAGCGCGTGATACAAATTGACGGCTTGGGGGCCAAAGTCATCTCTCGAGTACGACTCAACCGACGGACTCTTCCATGAGGCTGCGTAAGTACACTAAGATCCTAATATAAACAAAAAGGCGGAGGTTTGACAGCTGAGACATTGTTGCCAACGTAGCATCGATTGGATAGCTCGGACTGAGCGGTAAGGCTGATCCTGGTATTTATGTCTCGTGGTAAAGATCGATGAGCTGAAGAACTAAAAAATGACGCCGACTATTCCTCTATTGTTCTACCGCGATCGATTGCCTAAAGTATCCTGCCTGGTCATGCTGTCAGTAAGCACTAATCATGTACACATGCGTCTGGAGCTGGCGTCGTTGGAGATGATTGACTGCCTTCTAAAATGGGTCTTAGTCGCCCATTCATTCCCCGCTTGCCGGAGCGACCAACCCCCTTTGCGGGAGGGTTCGTACCATGCCCAGCATTATCAATTCTAAGCCTGTTGTGGTTATTTTTATATCAACTTCTCATGTCCGGAAGCTTACTTTGGTCTCCCTACGTTTTTCCGAGGAGAAAACGTGACAATGGTGATGGTCCCTAAGCTGACACCCGAGCTGCTGCTCTCCGCGCCGCGGCGCAGTCCAGGCTTACCCAATGCCAGAGGGTCATTGCTGCTATACTCGACGTCAACATATACCTTTGGAGGAGAGGATGACAAGACAAAGAAAGAGTTATGGATAATGAGTGTGGAAAATGGACAGTCAAGACATTTGATCTCTGACGACAAGGTTCATGATGCGCTTTGGATCCCGGGCACAGACGACCAGATCATCTACCTACGTGACGGGGAGAAGGGAAAAACACAGGTAAAGGCAGCGAGAACTGGAGATCTCCCGGGGCAGCACTCATTGTTGAAGGAATTTGATGCACCGGTGGCGAACTTGAAGCTCAAGCTACTAGCGAACGGCAACATTGCTTTTGCTGTGACTGGTCTGGTGGCGGATGACGGGAGTTTATACAATGAAGAGCTTGCAGGGAAGAAGAAATCTACGGGGAGGATATTCGATACCCCCAATGTGAGATGTGTGAGTGCTCAATTGATACTACCAGCAGACTGAAAGATCCCCTCTCCCCTGTTGACCATGTTCTAATAAGCCAGTCTCGAATAGTGGAACACATTATTCAAGGAACTCAGCTATGGCTTGTGGTATGGCCTTATGGTACCAGCGCCTAGGCAAATAGACGGCGGATGGATTGTCAGCGATCAGCTATACAACCTCCTTCAAGACACGAGACTCGAACCAGCCGGTATGTACGGCGTGGACGAGCCGACAGACCACTTCGACCTGTGCGCGCAAGGAATTGCTTTCGTCGCGCGAGAAACCGCCAACCACGACCCAAAAGCCCGGATCGATACAATCGCCTTCTTCAGCCCCCTAAAATCATTCGTTGAGCCTCCAAGCGAAAAACCAAGACTGATCAAGATGCCCGATGGTATTGGCCCGGGGGTAGCCGGAGGGATGCGGATATCGCCCGAGGACACTCATATCGGGTTCCTTCATTCTGACAATGATGATACTGCCAACCAGAGATTGTATCTCGCCTTCATTGACGAACTTGCGGCCTTTGACGTGTTTAAACTGATCACAGGCGAGGACGACCCTGATAGATACGAGCCGCCGATTGCTTTTGATTTCGCTGGAAGCTCAAGTGCTGTGGTGTATACGAGGCATGACTTTGGGAAAATTACTTTGGCTCACCTCAAGCTTCAGGACGGCGAGCGCCCGAACATTCTTACATCAGACGGCTCAGTACAAGCATATTGCCCGTTGAGGGAAGGGGACTGGTCTACATTATTCGTTGCCAAGTCGTCCTTCATCGACAGCAGCCTCTGGCAGATTATCAACGTGGAACAGAAGCGCGTGGAGAAAACAGTATCGAGTTTAACCAACCATGGCAGCAAATACGGCCTGCACTCCGATATGGCGACTTGCTTATGGCCGGAAGGAGCTGATGGGAAAGAATTTCAAACACATGTTATCATGCCAAGCGATATCGACCGAAACAAGAAGTACCCTTGGGTTCTGATACCACATGGTGGACCAGTGGCAGCATGGTCAGATCAGTGGAGTACAAGAGTAGGTGTCTTAGATGGAGACTATCAAAGCCGCACTAACAGCATGCGCAGTGGAACCATGTTCTCTGGGCTGAGCAAGGCTACATTGTCTTCTGTCCAAATATCTCTGGCAGCGTAGGGTTTGGTCTTGACTTTGCAAGGCGTGAGTTCACCATCTCCCCGTTGGCCAGCTTTCCCACTAACTCTTGGACAAGGCGTCAACGATGAATGGGGAGGCAAAGCGTACCTAGATCTCGCCAACATGATTCCCTCCATCAAGAAAATGGATGTACCCTTCATCGACTGGAGCAAGGGAATCCTAGCAGGGGCTAGTTACGGCGGATACATGGCGAGCTGGTTCCTCGGTCACGATATAATCAAGGAGGTATGAGCCCACCCATCTGAAGTCCTATGATCCCCATGCAACTCCGAACTGGCTGATACTTAAACCGCTCTTAAATAGTTCTGCTGTGTTATTTGGCACGATGGGATCTTCCACCTCCCCTCCTTCCTCCTCCAAACCGATTACCCCGCCGACGACGCCTTCTTCGGCGGCCGTCCACCCTGGATCTGGACCAACCCCATCAACATCGACAAATTCAACCCAGCACGGCCAGAGCTCCTCCGAAACTGGGGCCGCAACGCCCCGCCCACTCTTATTATTCATAGCGAGAAGGATTATCGTTGTCCTATCACGGAGGGTCTCGCCGCATTTCAAACGCTGCAGGCTCAAGGTGTGCCTAGCAGGTTCTTGACGTTTGAGGATGAGTGTCACTGGGTTACGAAGCCGGAGAACTCGTTGGTCTGGCATCAGACTGTCTTTGACTGGATGAGACGATGTGTGAATGGAGAGATTAAGAGGGGAGATACCACATGGTAAGATTTAGGGTGCGCCTGATTTATGAATCTCTTCCTTTGCTTTGTTCTTACTCTAGCATTAATGATTACCACGAATTGAAAGACCAGCACACTCGGAAGTCACAAATCGTGCCCATTCAAGGGTACTCTATATCAACCCCCAATAGTCTCTTCAACCCAAGGCTTCCATACCTTCTCAACGCCCTCCTCGAACCTCCAACCGTCCCAATCAAAATTCATCATCGCCCACCCATCATTCACACCCTGCGCACCCTCTCTCACCCGGAATGACCCAGCAAGAGACCACACCGCCCAGCTCACATAGTTCTCTACCGTAAACTCCCTCAGACACTCTATATAACTACTATTGAGCAGTGTCTCATCCTGCGCTTGACCAAACTCCGTCATAGTTACGGGTGTCAATCGTGAGGGCTTCCGGCATGGTCCCATTGGGTGATCTTCCAACAAGTCGCATGCCTCAGGCCGGTCCATGCCTAGAGCATTGAAGCCTGCACGGTAGAGCTGGGCTTTGATGATATCGCAGGTACCAACGTCGAGGTCTTCGGTCATAGTGTAGAGGTGCAGCTCATAGAAAACCTTGTCGCCCCAAGCGTAGTCGTCAAGGTCGAAAACCACAGGATCCCTGCGAGGCGAGTCCTGCACAGACACGCACATGTAGCAGGGTGAAGTAAGCAAGTTGGTACCGCTAGTCAGAGCGGAGATATCCTGGTCAAACTGCAATCCCGACCAGGAGATGAGAAGATCCGGGTTTGCCTCGTGAATAGCATCCGATCCAAGGGTCATGTTCCCGACAAGAGTCATCCAGTTGTACTGGAACTTGGGAAAGTCTGGCACCCAAGGTTGTCGGAGTTCATTGACGAGCGCCATGGATACAATGTTGCGATGCGCAGATGCCCATTCTGCGACGTAGCTCAGAGCGCGCGTCCATTTCTTCACATTAAAATCTTCGTCGTTGAACCACGCGCTGCCATCATCGTGCCCGCAGCACCAGCCAGCTTTGACGATATGCATATCCGGATGGACGTACATGCCTCGCTCAGCGGCAAGCTCAGTAATATCGCTCCAGATCTGGAAGCGACCTGTGTTACGATTCCATTTCGGATTATGCTTGATAATGTCACTCGTGAGGCGAGTGCCGTTGTAGTACCCCAAGGCCTTGATCATGGCAGTCTCGAGGGGCACGTCCTCTTGATCCGATTCGTAGACTTCGTCGACCATTTGGGCGGAGTAGCCCATGCGGAGGAAGTTCATTCCCAGGCTTTCCACATCGTCAAGAATGTCGGCAGCGGACTTCTTCTCCAAGCCTTCGGGAACCATGGTCTCTCCTGCAATTGTGTAAGCTCAGCGCGAGGACTAGGGATCAGAAGCCGAAGAGTGAACCTACCAGACATGGGCCAATTGATTCCAGCCCAAGTAACCTTCTCCCCTCGCGCATTGACAATATCCCTCCCATCAATCTCAAATGGTCCATACGGCCATTGTTCCTCTCTAGCTTCATAGCTATGCAAGTCAACCTGGAAAGACCTGCCCTCCACTGCAGCACCCAATGCCGCGGCAGCAAAGGCAAGCCAGGACAAACAAATTAGGCCAGTAAAGCGAGCCATCGTAAGCAAAACTCAATGCAAGGAATTTATGAGGCAAACTTCACAAGCTCGGAGAGAATGGGGCCATCAATGGTGACTGTACCGGCACTTATAAGTCCTTGTCTGGTCTCTGACCCCACACATCAGTATCCCTGTTCTTGGAGATGGACTCTAATTTCTTGATGCGGGGGAATCGACCATTGCCGTATCAAAAATCACCGGCATCCTTCTGAACCCCGCTGGCGAGCATGTCGCCCGACGTCACAGTCGTTCATGGAGCGATAAATGGTCGCAAATGGGCCCATGGACATGGGAGCTAGACCCGCAACTTCGAAGCGCGCCAGTGAGGGAGGAGTGTCAAGAAGCTAGCAAGTGATATTGATGTTGGTTGTGAAAGTGAACTCCAAAGTGCCGCGCCTTTTAGAAGGCAACCGATCAAGCCTTCCCACTCTTCATACTTCGCTTTCGAATTACCCCAACGCCCACTCAAGTAAATGTAAAGCCCTGTCTAGGAATTGACGTAGAGTTCATAGTCCATGGACCCAACAGTCATGGACTCCATACTAACCCCCCAAACCCCCTCCAAGTTCAAGTTCCTGTTCTACCATCCTATTCAACGCCCTGCTCCTCAGCCGCTTCAGCATCTGCAGCGGCCGCAGCTTTACTCGCGGCCGACTGGTTCTCTTGCATTGCTAGCAAAGCCGTTGTGATGTTGTCAATCTTCTTGTTCAATTCACTGACTTGAGACGCGAGAGACGCATCCCCATTACCATCTCCACCTGCTTGATCGCGCTCAAGTGACTTCTTCGATTGCCCTGGAAGCAGCATTGTCGGTGCATGTTGTGCCGACGAAGGGCGCATCTGAGGCATACTGGGCCGTCCATTCCGACCTTGTGGCTCATCCGGTCCCTTAAAACCGGAGAACTCATCCTCGAAGAGGCGATGCCGAAATGTCTCGTAGATCTTTATGGCGCCGACGATTGGCAAGTGTGTCAATCTCAGCGTGGCGATGCGGGCCTTGCGAATCGTCGGCGACCTAGGAAATATGGTTGTCCAAGGTCCAAAGATGAGAAAGGCAATGAAGTTGAAAGGAGGGTAAAATTCAATCAAGTTGTTACTAGTGCAGGACTCCAGCACGTACACTGCGTATACATACAAGTACTCCTCCTTAGCATGCAGGGTCACTCGAGAGAAGCTGTTAGCAAGAATACTAGTGAGAGAACTCAGAAGCAGGATGTTGGAGAAGATGACAAGAATGATCATCAGCGGGGGACCCAAGACCGGATCGATTTGATCCATGTAGTCGAATCCGATGTAACTTGATCCAAAGAAGATCCTAGTAAGCATGATCGACATGGTCGACAATTTGAAGTTGTCTCGGCCAATAAGGGAGAACGTGGTCAGGAATCCCAGGAAGAAGACGCTAAGAAGGACCATGAATTTGCAGAAATCTTTTCCCATCTCTTTCAAGCATGGTATCAGGGTACCCCAGTAAGGACTAAGGCTTAGGATCGAAAAGACTCGAGGTATAAGGAACAGTGCCTCCAGCGCGAGTATGTCAAATGCCAAGCCGTTGAGCTCATGGTCGTGGGTAGTGATGCCAACGATCCCTTCACCGCAGTTAGTATAAGCTTATCAACATTCATTTTGACACTCACTCATAATTATAAAGATAAAACCGATGACGATCACGGCAATGTCGAAAAAATTCCAGATGTCGGCGGTGTATATCGTTGGCCCCGCGTCCGCCCACTCACTTAGCTCATCGTACAAGAAGGCGGCGAACCAAAACCAGAGCACAGCTTCCACGGCCGTCAAGTAATCTCGGCGTGCTTTGATGAGAACAGTGTAGTAGAAGCATAAGAACAGCCCAAAGAAAACGACCTCCCAGAATTTCATATATTTGGGTACCCGCAGACGCGAGAATGGATCCGCTGCACTCGGGTTGTAGAATCGAGGCTGCTTAGTCGCATTAATAGATAGTGCATCCCAGTATACAATGTTGCCGTTCCAGATACCCGTAATGATCTTTTGAACGACATATTGACTGAGGAAGCGCTTTGCATCTGCAACAGCAGCAATCTCGAGAGCATTGAGGCCTTTAAAAGCCGCAGTCGGATCTTCGGCTGCTGAAGCCCCTTCCTCACTTCCTTTAGTCAAGCGAGAGAGTGACGCCAGAAGCTGGGTCCTTCTATCGTTGCCCCCAGTGGGGAGAGATGAGGAGCGCTGTCCTTCATTTCCATTGCTGCTGGTGAGACGAGCCAGCAGAGGGGCCAGTTCTCCATCATCCTCTAGGCCTCTGGGCGGGTGCAACGCAGGCGTTGTTGCGACACTTACATCGACAACCTCAGGAATCTCGTAAAGGCAGAAGTCCAAAGCCGTACGTTCCGGGAACCGGGCGAGAAAGCGCCAAGCGACAATCTCACAGGCCATAGACCTTGTTGGTCCTAGACCTTGCTGCTCGTCATCAGAGGCATAGTGCCACTTGAGAGCACTGTGCCATATATTAGCCCCGGGAATCACCACCAGTTGCTGCCGCGGCTTACAGGAGAGCGTTGACTGTAGCCTCGTTCTTGTTGCATTTATGGACCAAGTGATCTACCAGGACACGCAGACAATTGCCGGCTGCCGTGGTCCGCAATTGCTCGAAGGTGCTAGGAAGCTCAATCACTTCCTTAAAGTATCTTTCCTAGACATTAGAGTCCATTCAGCTATTTCGGATACAGCGTTATCGCCTCACACCTACATGGAGAGCTTCTTCACGACCTGTCTGAATGTGTCCGTCTCTCGGACATTGGGCAGGGAAACGTCGAATTGGTCCGCCATTTGGAGGCGTTCCTTCGTGGGCAAATGAGGTGGGGGCATCTTTTCGGGAGGCTCCCTCACGAGCCCTACACCACAAGTTGTAGAAGAGCGAGAGTTCCGATTTGAGTTTGGCAGCGAGGGGTGCTAGGCGTGAAATTGTCCAGAATGAAGCCCCAGCGAACCCCCAATACTGAGGAATGATGATAGAATTGACATAGCGAAGAGAGAGAGAATGACGTGAAGCAACGCAATCATTGTTTTAGACTGACTAGCACCATGGATTTGGTGGAACAATGGACCGTGATTCGTTTGTTTGCGAACTCTACGGCGGTCATAATGAAGCCCGATCTCCAGCGTTTGCCCATTTTGGGACAGTGCAACGAATGAGGACGCACGCGCTCGGCTAGTGTTGGAACGGCGGGAGCTTCTTGTCCGGGCCGCAGGGTTCTTGGTTAACTTAAGCCAGGTAGATGCAGTAGATGATGCTGACGAGGTCACGCCGTGCGCGCATGCAGCCGGAAGAGTGAAGAGGGGAAGATAGCGGTGATCAGGAGGAGACGATGCCTCAAGATCGTCACGATATCTGCTAGGAGAACAGGGAGAGAGGGCACCGAAGCTTGGTTTTAGGGGAGAAGTTACCCGCCGCCAATCAGCCTACTAGATCTATTTAGAAGAACCAAGGGCGACGGAACGGAGCGATTTAGTGCCTTCCCGGCAGGGTTGGAAATTAGTCTGACTAAAGTGACTAAAGACTAAAAAAAGTGGGTCTTAGTCTAGTCTTAGTCTTGACTAAGACTAAGGCCCACTTTTTTTTAGTCTGACTAAGACTAAGACTAAGGTGACTAAGACTAAGACTAAAGTGACTAAGACTAAGACTAAGACTAAGGTTTAGTCTTTTCTATTGACTAAAATGACTAAAATTTGACTAAAATAATTAAGTACATATTTTAAAATAAGGTTATAATAAGACTATTAAACTATATATAAGTTAATTAATGTTTTAAAAAAGCTATAAAATTAAATAATAAATATATTAATTAAAATAAATTTTAATTAGACGAATTATAATCTTTTAATTAATTATTAATCAAAAAAAAAAAAAAAAACTCCGATAATTGGAATCAAACCTTAAGCCTTAGGCTCATTAGTAATCATTGAAGACCGTAAGGCTCTAGATTTTCTGATTAATCTGTCCTGTCTAAGTGTCAGGCCACAGGGTCGGTCTAGCGGCCCTAGTCCCGCTAGACCAAAAGGTCTGTCGTACCCACGGCTGTGGAATACGACTACTAGAACGCTAGAAATAACACCTGTGGCGCCTGACAAGTGCCCCCTAATTAGAAGGAAGGCACCTGTCCCAGGTGCTACTAACGGAACCTTCCAGCGATCAAACCGCTATAACCGGCGCTACTGATAGCCTCTGACCCCTACCTGTACCCACAATCCTAGGCACTATAAGGCTTAAATCTACACGCTATAGCTATATTACGCAGGCGTATCTACACCTAACTCAAGCCCTCCCTTCCCCATATTAAGCAATAGATAACTTGCACAATGTTAGATTCGAACCCCTAGCCTCGTGAGAATTGCTACCAATTATCAGGCTATAGGGTCGGTCTAGCGGCCCTAGTCCCGCTAGACCAAAAGGTCTATCGTACTTACGGCTGTGGAATACGACTACTAGAACGCTAGAAATAACACCTGTGGCGCCTGATAACTAAGATTAATTTAAAGTTTTTTAAAGCTTTAAATTTAGTTAATAAGTTTTTTATCTTATAATCCTAATAATTTAAAATCTTTTATTAATTTAAATATAAATATTATTTATTATATAAGATAAATAGTAACTTTAGTTAAATATACTTAAAAGAATAAAAGACTTTTAAGTCTTAGAATAAATAAGTCTAAGTCTAAAGATTAACTTATAATTAATAAAAGATTAATTCCTCTTAATAAGTATAATTATATTACTTATAAATTAAGACTTTTATTAATTATTTTTAGATAATATAACTTATTAAAATTTAATTTATAATATACTTTTAACTATAATAAAATTAAAAAAGCCTTTAACTTATGTTTATTCTTTAATAAAGAATAAAAAGTTTAAAAAAGCTTTTTTAAACTTTAATTAATAATTTAAATTAGAATAATTAATAAAAATCTTTAAAATTTTTATTAAAGCTTTTATTAAGCTATAAGAATAAGTTTATTAAACTTTTTCTAAAAGTTTATTATATATATATTTTATATATACTAAATTAAAGACCTTAAAAAGAGATTTTTTATTAAAAAACTCTTTAATAATAAGTTATAATTAATATTTTAAAAACTTTTATTAACTAAATAATAAACTTCTTATATTTTTTTTTTATATAAGCTATAAATAAAAGTTTAACTAAGTTAAAAAAATACTTCCTCCTTAAGCTTAATAAAAGATCTTTTTAAACTCTTAAACCTTATATATTAAGTCTTATTTTAGATCCTTATTTTAAAATAATTTATTTTAAAACTAAAAATTATCTTTATTATTATAATAATATTTATGATAATATTTTAATATTAATTAAGGTTAAATACTTTAAATAAGTTAAATATTCTCTTATAATCTCTTTTAAATATTAATTAATATTATTTATAAAGTTTTAAAAAAGAAAAAAACTTTAAATAGCTTTTTATTCTTAAATAAAAAGGTAGAATCTAATAAATCAAAATTAGAAGAAAACTTTTATATCTTTTTTAAAAATATTAATACTAAATATAATTAATATTTAAGTAATTTAATTATTCTTAGACTAGTTAGTAATCTTCTTTTAACTATTTTTCTATTAAAAATTAATTAATTAAATTATATATAATTTAGTACCTTAAACTATTAAAAAGCTAATACTTTAAGATATCTAATTCTTAATATTTTAATAAGACATTTTTTAACTATTTTAGCAACTTTAGGCTCTATAAAGTCTATTTTCTTTATTAATAATAATATTATTATTAAGAATAAGAATAAGCTTAACTTAAATATAATTAAATAGCTTATATTATTAAAGAGTTAGCTAAATAATAACTTAAAAAATTTAGAAAAGAAGGAAAAGAGTTAATAACTATATAATAATTATTAGTAAGATTATAAATTAATTATATTAAAGTTTAACTTTAATTAAAGTAAATTTTAATTAAGACTAATTTTTTTAATTAATTAGTTAATTTAAAGTAATTCTTTTAATTAATTAGTTAATTTAGACTAATTCTTTTAATTAATAAGTTAATTAAGATTAATTCTTTTAATTAATTAATTAATTTAGACTAATTTTTTTAATTAATAAGTTAACTAAGACTAATTTTTTTAGTTAATAAGTTAACTAAGACTAATTCTTTTAATTAATTAATTAACTTAGACTTATTAATTAATTAGTTAACTAAGACTAATTCTTTTAATTAATTAGTTAACTTAAACTAATTTTTTAATTAATTAGTTAATTAAGATTAATTCTTTTAATTAATTATATAAAATAAATAAATAAAGTAATTAACCTAGGTATAAATATTAAAAATAGGCTATTTTTAGCAATAGTTAGACCTAGTATAATTAGCTTAGTGTCAGGGCACGAGAAGGTCCGTCAGGGCTGTCAGGGCCACTAGGGCCGTCAGGGCCGCTAGGGCCATCAGGGCCGCTAGGGCCATCAGGGCCGCTAGGGCCATCAGGGGTCAGCGGTCTATAAAGACCGCTGATTTCTACAACCTTAGTATTGAAAATAACAACTAATATCTTACCTATCTTCTGAGCCTGACAGATAAGTTATTTTTAATAATAAAATAATATATCTTATTTAAAGCAGTAGTATTATTAATATTAGTTTCTTTTGTTGTTTTTAATCTAATAGATTGAATAAGTGTATTAAAAAAGTTTAGACTAATTAAAATATTATTTTTTAATTATAAATTAGTTAATAAAAGTCTTTTATAAGATAAGATTAGTTATAAAAGACTTACTTTGTTTTCGATTTTACTTAGAAGCCTTATTATAAGCAATTCTTAGATAAGAATTCTTATAATATCTTGTATAATTAAAGGATTAAAAGCTTTTAATAACTTTAATTTGTTTAAAAGAGTATTTATAATAATAAATTAATTTTAAAAAGACTTTAAAAATTATAATAACTTATAAAGTATAAGTAATAATTATTTTTTAGTTACTATTAGCTTTAATAAGTAAGAGTTCTTTTTTAAACAAACCTTCTTTAAATATATAAGAAGATATAGCTAAAGAAGAGAATTAATAATCTTTTTTATTAACATTATTTATTAAATTAATATTTAAAGAAGACTCTAAATTATTAAAATTATTATCTACTTTAAAAATAGTATTAATATTAGAGAATTTATTTTAAGAAGCTTTAGAAAGAATATAAAAACTTATTTTAAAAGAGTATAACTTTAAATAAGTTATAAAAAGTATTAAAAAATAAGATAAGATTAAGTAAAGTTAAAAGATTGTTAAATTAACTTATAAAATATCTTATATTATAAAATAAAGTAAAAAGAATAATAAAGAAGAAAAATAAAGAATATATATAACTTTATTACTAATATTAATTATTAAAATCTTATTATAACCCTTATATTATTATCCTAATTACTAAGAATCCTTTTATAATATTAGATTATAAATTATAAACATAAACTTAATTATTAAAGTCTTATTATAGTTATTTAGAATTTTTCTATAACCTTTATATTATTATTATAGTTACTTAGAATCCTTCTATAACCTTTGTATTATTATTCTAGTTATTAAGAATCCTTTTGTAACGTTAGATTATAAACTATAAGTATAAACCTAATTATTAAAGTCTTATTATAGTTACCTAGAATCCTTTTATAATATTAAATTATAAATTATAAGCATAAACTTAATTATTAAAGTCTTATTATAATTACTTAAAATCCTTCTATAACCTTCGTATTATTATCTTAGTTATTAAGGTCTTATTATAGTTACTAAGAATCTCTTTATAATATTATATTATAAATATAAATATAGTTCTTAGTCTTTTTATAACTTTAGATATTAACTTCTTATTCTTTATTTTATCTTTTACTTATTATAATTTTAATTTATCTATTTTATCTATTTTTTTAAGCTTATTATTAGCTAATATTAGTTATTTTATTTATTTTATATATTAATTTTCTTTAGTCAAAATTTAGTCATTTTAGTCTTAGTTAAGACTAATTAGTTAGGACTAAGACTAACTCCACTTTTTTTAGTCTTAGTCTAGTCATAGTCTTGATTAAGACTAACTAAAAAAAGTGGAGCTAGTCTTAGTCTAGTCTTAGTCTTGACTAAGACTAAAAAAAGTGGAGCTAGTCTTAGTCCTGACTAATTAGTCAAATTTTAGTCCTTTAGTCTTAGTCTTAGTCTTAGTCAAATTTCCAACCCTGCTTCCCGGAAACCAGGTAGAACTAACCAATGAAAGCACCCGTCACAGAATACAATTAAATCCCTGTTAACATGTGCGTGCAATACCTCCCCACGAGAAGGCTGTTTCTAAGCCTTAGCCTACGAAAAGCTATGGCTTTGCTTGCCTTCTTCAGCCAGAAATTAGTGTAATTCTTCCTACGCTTCTTTTTCTTCAAATGAATGGCGTGTCTTGTGGCGTTTTTGTCAAATTATGACTTACTTAATTACCCTTCCTGAATCACTAGTGCACGTTTATTCAGAGGGCGCATTGTATCTCACCACTGGGGCCCCGGGCGGTGAGCCGCTATGCTTCTAATAAAAGGAGCGCTTATAACTGGTCACTTTTCTTCTCCATTCTCACGATGATCATGCTTTTTTGTTTACTCAAGGTGAAAGCAAGTCGTAAGCCGAGCTCCTCATAGCTTGTACTACACAACGTCGAGATTTCTACGCTCAGCGGGTCGGGAGTCAGTAAGTTACACTGCGTAGCTAGCAGCGACCGTTCGTGCCAAGACAAGTTGATTTCAGATATTAAGCAAGACAGCCTCTAGAGTCGGTGTCCACAAGCACTGACAGCCTTCTAATAATTCTATCTGAAGCTTTTCAGATGCCGCCAGCTGGTTATAGGGATCCTAAGCTGAAGGGACGAAGAGATATTCCTGGATGATGTTGACGAGGAGGAGGACTTGATCTCGGTGGGATTTACGCCAGGAGAAAGGGACCGTGCTGTGGAAAGAATGAGAACAGGTTGTTTTGTTTGCGTCGAATTTTGGCGCTTACGACTGGCACCAGCTAATAGAAGTGACTGAGTTTCGGGAGACGAGCGGTCGTTGTACCTGGGAGCCAGGGCTCAGACCACCCACGTTGAGAGCATACGGGTCCATGGTAGGAACGCAAGTTTGTTGTGAGTCCAAACTTTTGACTCGGCGAATATGGTCTCCGACATGTTGCAGGAGACGTACAAGACGATTTCAATCTCGACTCGTTCCTAGCCGATTGTTCAGCACGAGAACTGGGAAGAAGTGGTAAAACGGCTTGCGACGCTACGGTTGCCGACGGGTAAGCAGAGCCCGGAGAGAGGGGATGGCATGACGATTAGTCCGATTCAGATGGTGAGCCTAGACGGCAGCCGCTCTTACGTTGTTGTTTAGAGATGGCGGGTCATCCGTTGCGGAAGGGGACCGGCCGGCGAGAGCTACCTTATCTAAGCTTTGAGGAGAAGGACGACGTAATAGTGTCGATGTGGTGAGGCCGGAGTGAGTTGTTGCGTGCTGATGTGGGTTATGGCGAGGGAACAATGTGGGTGAAGAACGGCTTGAATCACAGGTGGTGTCAAGTGTGTCTTGGGACAGGCACGTGCATGTCAGACGAGTGTTGCGCATAACAAAATACCCGATGGAGGCATGGGTACTACTAGTAGTAGATTCGGATGTAGATTGAGTTTAGCCAGATCGGTAAGGCTGACTGACAAGCGAGGCTCTTGGGATTTGAAGATTGGATAAATGATTGTTCTTCCAATCATTGTTCATGTTGCTATCATGTTCAACCATGGCTGCTGGTAAGAGTCGGTTAACGGCTGAGGCTGAGCCGGGCTGAAATCGTGGTGTAACATGCCGAGGGAATCCTTTGTAGTAGAAGTAGCCCAGCCCACAGTAATAGAAGCATATACATGATGCATACTCGTACTTACTCGCAGTACTAGAAGTAGTAGTATTACATAGTATTGATTACCCGTTCTCTGGGTCGTAGCAGTCGTCGTAATGTGTCGTGACACCTACAATGATTGTTGCTCTGCAGTGGCACTGTTTTGGGGGGGCGGGCCTCTGATGGTATAGCGGCGGAGGCTGATTGGTTGGAGGCGAGGCTGGAGGGCTATAATTGGAAATGGTCGACAATGCATCCGGTTTCTATTAGGTGCACAGCCACCGCCAACGCAACGCACTACTATGAGGACTAGTACAGGTCGCTCCAGGCTATTACAGGGAGGAGGCGGGCTTGGCTGCTTCTAGTCCGCACTGTCATGTTATACTGTCTTTACTGGGAGAACTTGGACATTGTATACAGTGCTGGTATCGCTTGAGTACTGTCCCTTCCAGCCACCACCACCACCACCACCAACCGTCCCAGCAACGGCTCATCTCGTAATTACCTATGCGTCCACTTCAAGTTATATGCACGTGTAACAAGTCAGAGTAAGACTACTACCCACTAACATAGAAGCTACTACAAGATATCTATAGCACATCCAGGCCACTAATAGCACCAGCCATAGAGACCTGCAGCCGTGTGCCGCGGGAAGAAAAAAAATTGAGGCGGCCAAGAAAAGAAAAGAAAAGAAAAATGATGAATGTGCCTTACGGGAGTGAGAAAAGCCCTCCTTGAATAAGACTCAAAACAACTCCATCGCCCATGTCTGGCGGTAGTCCAAGCGTCTCTCTAAGCATTTCTCTTTAACACTGCTACCTCACCTACGAGGACCAGTATTACCATCGTGTCGCAGCGCAGTCTTCCTGAATCCTCGGTATATTCCCACTCGCCACGATCAGCGCCACCGCTTGCCCAGCCCGGCCACGTCCGTGTGTCCGATGCAATCATTGTCCTGCCGATCGCCACTCCCATAATACGACATAGAGATACATTCAATCCGGCATTGCCAGAGCCTTTGAAACGTAGACGGGGACCGTTCAATTTCATTCGCTCTTTTCTAGATCATCATCATCATTATTATAATCACTTCTGCGCAGGTTGTGAGCAAAATACAGCATACTAGGAAAAGAAAGAAAAAAAAAAAAAAACAGACAACATACGAAATACGATTCAACAGTCTGCTGTGCCGGTGGTCTTTCTCCACCCTCGCGGAGTCGAGACCCTTGGGGGCTTATTTTTGGCCGCGCCTTGGCCGTGTCTTGGCCGCGTTATCACAGGCATAAGTAAAGAGGCAGCTTTTACATACGGTGACCTCTTTACTGGAAGAGAAAAATCCCTGTCGCAACCCCTGCTCACCTCCGAGCCTGGGTCCCTAGCCTCTTTGTTTGCTGGCACTTCCGACTTCCAGCCTTTCACACCCTGTCCGTGCTGGTTTCATTTCTTACTACATACATCATCTCACTCAGCTTCTCCTTGCTTCCTCTCTTAATTACCTTTTGTTGTATTTTGGTTATTCGGGGCGACTATCGACGGTATTGCGACAAGTTATCATTACGTCGCCAACCTTTGTCTGCTAGCCGAGACATTGGCGCATATCGGCATCAGAGGAGGACAAAGAGAGACGCCGAGTCTCACCTCGAGCCTGTCTCGAGGCGTCTCGACACCAACACACGCCGTATGCTCTCCTCGCCGTCACATTCCAACATGATTCCTCCCGACTTCTTCACGCGCATACCGCCGGCCTCGGCGCTCCTCGTCTTCGCCACTCTCTTCACATCATCCACAACTTCCGCCCACGCTCTACCGCGACAGACCAAGACGATTCCCTACCACGAGCTGAACGTACGATCATGGCCTCTCGACATGCCTATGCCCACAGCGGCTTCCGCTATCGACGACATTCTCCAGCCTCGTCAGCTCAACACGGTCTGCGGCTACGTTGGCGGCGACCCTGACCTCCCAGCCACCTGCTCCGCTGGGTCACATTGCGTTGTCGACACCGACCACGGCGCTATTGGTTGCTGTCCGGACGGCGGACCTTGCTCCTCGGGTGTTTTTACCGACTGCGTTGACGCTAATAGCGGGCCTCAGACGGAGCGCAATCCTTATGTACATACCTGCTCTGGCTCCGATGTCTGCTACCAGAATCAGTTCGGTGATGGGCTCTTTCAATACGGATGTGGATCGGCCTCGAGCATAGCCGCCACGGTGCAGCCAACCGCGAGTGGGAAGGATAATGTTGTTTTGTCAAGCTTGTCAGTTGAATTGACCGAGGAGCCGAGTTCGCTATCAGAGCCGACGACGTTGGGAACACGAACAGCGACACAGTCGTCCTCGGAGACTTCTGAAACGGAGACGGAAACAGAAACCGACACCGAGTCAGAGACAACAGCTACAGAGACGACAAACAGCGAGACAGGGACAGAGACAGGTTCTTCGAGCACAGCAGGGCCAACTACCACTGGATCAGAAGACGAGATGGAGGGTGGCGATGGAGACCAAGACGAAGACAACGATGAAGGCGAGGCACCCGATGAAGGCGGAAATGATACCCCAACAGGACCCATTGTGGGCGGAACAATAGGAGGCATTGCCTTCCTCGCGCTGACGATCACGCTGGGACTGTATCTCTGGAGGCGCAAAAAGGGCAACACCCGTGAGGGCCCTGGTGGCGGTCCGGACAGAGAATACATCAGGTAAGCACCTCTCCCTGTAGGACCATTCATTTTTTTTGAACTTCATACTGACAACCAGAGTAGCAGCCCTATGGCCGATGGTCGCCATCCTTTCTCGCCCTTGCACGCCGTTCCCGAAGCCGACGAGACGCGTCTCGCCCCAAACCCTCCCCCTATTGCGGCCGCCTTCGCTCCCAACACGGAATCACAATACTCGCAAGACCAACGCCACCATCATCACCCGAACATGACAACATCCGCCTTCTACTCCTCCGACTCCTCAGGCGACGCTTTTGGCGGCGGCTCCCGTTCCATGGACCAGGATCGCACCCCGCTCACCAGCGACATGCCCAGATTCCAAAATGAAGAGTATCGCGGCGGGGGTTCGTCGCATGCCGGACCAGTCGAACCAACACCCGCTGCGAGTATAGGTACGGCGGTGAGCAGCGATGATCCCTATCATGAGGACCTTTATGATCAGTATCCTGGGCCGAGGAGGGGAGGAGGTAGCGGGGCGCTGTGGCAGCAGAATCGGAAGCAGAACCGCAACTTGACGTGGATGTAAAAGTCCAGTCTACGACTTTTTGAGTTTTCTATTTTTCTTGGTAACGCCGTTTGGGTTCGCATTTTATTTTTTTCGGGATACTCGCAGCATTGGAGTACGGACTATGGCTCTAACAGTGAGCTGGCGTTTTATAGGTTTGATTATAGGATTACTGACAATTGGCTCAGTATGGGCCAGAAAGGTGTTATGACACACCTTGGACAACAGGATTCATTCAAAGTATAGAGGAGTCAATTCAGGTTTTAGCGACAGCGACGGTATTAGGCCTTTGTGGGCAGTCGCTCTATACCTCGAGATCACATAGAAAGGAGAGAATATATTATAATAATGTTCAACCACTTTATGCCCGAAGAGGTGACTTGCATAAACTTTATAATCGGTCTCTGCAGGAACGAAAAAGTAGACTTTGGGTGATAAGGTACTGACTTTGTCTTAGTGTTCGGATCTACCCGCAATCCTCACAAAATCCAAAAATCCGATTCAATACGTCAGGGTCTCAGAAAGATATACTTTCGGGCTAGTTGCGCCAGTGAGCGCGTCATAGAACGATCTCAGGCACATATATTCACGCTCTCAATTGACTTCTTTTCCTTTAAGCTGCTTTTTGTTCATCTTCACTTTCTATTCATGGTGCTTCTGAAAGTCAACGCTTTCCCAATCACATTCCGCGCGACTACTACCAAAAGACTGTCCACCTCTCGACTGTACAATATGCCTTCTTCTAAGGGCAAACCTACTGACCCCAATCTGCGGGAGGAGCTCAAGGAAGGTAAATTAAAGTCTTCATCCGCCTCCAAGCTTTTTTTTTTTTTTTTTTTTTTTTTTTTTTATTTAACTAACATCAATACCAGAGATCAAGCAAGAGCCCAACAAAAGCGGCGGCGGCGAAGGCCAATGGTCCGCATGGAAGGCATCCAAGCTAGCCAAGGAGTACGAGAAACACGGCGGCGGGTACGAAAACGACCCGGACTCTAAGAACAAGCCGAAAAAGGGCGAGCCAGAGCAAAAGGGAGAATAAGCACACTTTAATTTAGCTGAATGTGCCGATAATAATAATTATTGATTCCTATGAAATAATATTTGTTATTGAGATCAAACTTTTCTAGAAATTACAGATAGAAGTCATGGAAGAATGAAGGAATGTGATCCCTGTCCTTCATGCGAAAGCGGTTGCTGGGGATTCGGAATGTGACTTGACTAGAGCGGTCTTCTTTCGGTCTGGATTTCCTATTGCAAACCTATTTTCCGGGTCAGCTCGTACTTCTTTGGGCGTGGGAAAAAATATCCCATTTTGTAAGCTTCTTCTGTAACCCCAAAGCTTGCGATACGCTGCGGCAGCAGACGACGAGTCAACTGGCTGGTTTCGGCGACAATGAATATCTATGTCGACTGACTAACTACACAATATATTTTAATGTTCCAACTAATGTATTCAAAGGCAGAATCTTCCTTTTTCAGGATTATTATTTAAGCTGCGGGACGACGTTTTGTAAGACTCCTTCAAGCTTAAGCAATAGTTTGAACAATCGCTAACCTAGTTTTCGCTACCCCAGTTCTCAGGATGCTTAGGTCTGAAGGAAAAATCGAGGCTGAAATATCATCTGGTCCAAAGTAGTCTAAAGTACGGAAGATAGGTGGGAGGAAGCTGAAAAGCACGGCTAGGGCGAAATACAAATACATCCCTGTTATGTGGCTGCGAAAGCATCCAGGGTCGCTTCAGTGAGGGGCCGTCGCACCCTTTGCAGAGCTGGCTATGCGAGAAAACAGTCACAGGATCATAAAAAAAGAGACTACATTCCGTGCAAAGTGTAAGCACTACTCATAAGGCAGCCAATGGTGGGGAGACAACTTGCACTGCGTAGTCGAAACGTCTGCCGGCGGCTGGGGCGGCACGTTCCGTAGTAACTTTGGATCAGGCCGCTTATACGTTTAATCAGACACTTACAAACGGGTCAGGTCTAAATATTTCTTGTACTTGCATAGAATCTTTCTACTTACCAGCAAGAGGGATAAGTATGAAAGCCCTTGCTGTTGAAGAGCAGTGCCGGGCATTTGAAGATTTCCGGTGATGCTCATTCCGTTCATCGAAGATGGGTAGGGGACTTTGAAGCTTGGCAACGTGTGAGCAGGGCTCTTCCTGCAGACTGCACAAACAGGGGTGGTATTGTCCCGACTGTTGATTCATTGGGCTTTGCCGCCGAGGCTTGCTTGATCCTTCTTCGAAAAATGCATCCATTTTGGGTACTTAACTTCCGATGACCCTGCGTGCACTGGATTGTGGTGCTTTCCTGACTTTTTCTGCATTCTTCTTATAAAATCTAACTAACTACTTGTACAATACTCATTGCGTATGCGATTAACTTCGACGCAAACATGCTCACACCCAACATGGGACGAGCTGGAGCTGGCCTCCTTAGGGCCTTACTCCTCTGTCTGCTTTTCTCGAGTCAGCCAGTTGCCGCTGTAGCATTCACCGATCAGTTCCAAGACTGGTTCCCACAGTACGAACGAATTTGGAGGAGCATCATGAAAGACAACTGCTCCGCAGAATACGAGACCTATGTCTCAGCCATCATTATCCCGGAAGAGATAGACTGGCGAGGTGGCGGCGGCAAGAACACCGGCATAGCACAGCCTGTTGTGCAATGTATCCTCGACAACTCCTCTGAATACATCAAAGCTGTCATGACAGGGGCCCAAGTCATGCTCGGTATCACGCCGACGGTGCTTTCGCTTCTAAGTGCCAGCTCGGAGGAGTTTGCTACACTGGCCGTCATTGGGAGGCGGCCCTTATTGGCTATGCTTCTTGGAATTGGGAGTCCGAGTATATACCTGAGCAGGGTGTTCGAGCCTTGGGACCCGGCGAAATTATTGAGGCAACGCAAATATTCTTATCGACAGCCGGAGCCGCGGGCTCTTGCGCAGACGACTATATGGGTGTTGCAATACGTCGTTGCCATGGGCTCTATTGTCAACATTGCCTCGCTAACGTGGCAGCTCGGCATGCGCACTATCGTAGCCATGTGGGCTAATCATCCTCTTGGTCCCATGGTTTGGACCCTCTTCATCATGCCTGTTCACCTAGTCGGCACATTCTGCATGTGGCTTCGAATCCAGAGACTATCCGGCGCCGAAGCAGAGTCAATGGTGTCTGCAACCTCAGCGGAGGAGTCCCCTCGAAGCTTCCGGGCACGGATGTGGTCGCCTGGATGGATAGCACGGCTGTGGCGGACGGAAACGACATTGTCTGTAGCCCAGCCAAGCCTGGACGTCAAAATTTACAATGAGACTCCCGTTTTCATAGTTCTAACTTGGCTTGTCTCCACGGCTATAGTTACCCATATCATTCTCGGCACCGTTATCATGTCGAACATATTGTTTGTTGGTCCGCTGGATGCTTTGGAGATTACGGGCAGGTACATGGTGTCGGTTCTTGTTTGTCGAATTGTTCTTATGTATGAGTTGGCTGGAATTCGGACTGCGTACGCCAAGAATGTTCGCTCTGATGATGATAGCGAGGTTATACCTCAGACAGCTATCGCTGAGTTACCCAAGGCACAGTTTCCCATGAGTCCCCGGTCGGATTTGACATCTCCATCTCAACTCGTGCACCGAGATAATTATCGGTTCACCTTTTAGCGAGCGTCTACTACAGTTAGTTCATAGCGGGATTTAAGCGTCTTTGAAAATAGAAGCAACTTAGCATAAGATCAATGATAACGAGTCATGTGCGAACCAAGTACTTCAAGACAGGCGATGTCTACCTAATATATATTTGTTAGTATGTACATCAACACCAAAACTGATTCGTCAAATATGGACCGTATTCTCGACCTGCCGCATGGGGTCTACCCCTGTCGTGTCGCCTTGGCTGACAACCAGTGCCTATCCACTCTTTTTGCGTGAATATTCCCAGCCCCTCAAAACCCCCGTAAATCCATTCGAGGCAGAGCACCCGAAAGCCGACCACGGCGATCAAACGGAGGCGAAGTACCCGTAAGAGATGCACGGTCGATGCGTGACTTAAGGAACATGGAGAGAGTCTCGCCCCCCCCACATGCGGGCGGAGAACGCAACCCTTTTTTTTCGTCATGCACCTTCGAAAAGATGCCAGCTGTAACGCATCATCCCTAGCTACAAGCTTACTTTCTTTTTTTTCTCTAGGATCTTTTACAGGTCCGATGCTTTCTTTTTTTTCGTGATTTGACGCTTTTTGTTTCGTTTCTTTCGAAGCCCCTGCTGGCTTCGTGACGCTCGTTTTACCCGAGTTTTTTGCAACCCTTTTTCGCGCGCTGCCTTCTCGTGTGGAGACGGAGCTGAAAAAGCCTTTCCCTCCAGCCGAGAGCCGCAGGGGGAACGATGCGCGCTCTCAGCCTTGTCAGCAAAGTCGCACCGGCTGCGGCTACCGAGGCGGTGATATCGTTATGGCTCTGCTTCTTGGTGATGGGTTCTTTGGTGGCCGCTGTGCCGGGCGCAGCGGATTCCATCTTGGGCGGTGATAACCCAATTGTTCCTGATTACGTTACACGTTACGGTATGAGCCCTCAGTGAATGATGCCCTCACAACTAAGCGCTCTTGGCAAAAGGTCAGGCCTAACATTGCTTTATAGCTCCTCTCGTTTGGTTACATTCTGAAGATCCTTATCTGCCGTCAGATCTTCTCAAACATCTACAGCACACTACCCCAAAATTGCATGGGAAGCCAGTCATTGATCGTCCAGAGCTTGACTTGGACAACTTAGATATTCTGAACAAATTGGCCGGGAAGGAAGTTGCTCTGACTTCTAACGATGATGTTACAGACACGCCTATGGCCGAGTGGCTACTTGGTGAAGAGCCTGATGCTGAAGGGAGGTTGCACAACTCCACAGCGTCTGTTATCATCGTGATCGAGAAAGAACCTGATATTGTCGATGCTTTCTACTTCTACTTCTATTCGTATGATCAGGGCGGGGATATGACTCAAGTCAAAGAGCCGTTTCGCAGTTTTATCGGCGATCAGGATGGGATGCACGTTGGAGATCATGTCGGAGACTGGTACGTGTCATGCTTCCGTGAAGTGATAATCGTCTGGGGATTATGAACTAACATATCGTTCAGGGAGCATAGTATGATCCGCTTCCGCGACGGGAAGCCTGAAGGCATATACTATAGCCAGCATTCGGGCGGCGCTGCATATGACTGGGATGATGATCATCTAACTTTTGAGGATGACCGAGTACGTTCAGTGCTGCAGTGACATTTTTCTTTTTCTTGCTTAACTAACGAGTTTTGAAGCCATACGTCTTTAGCGCTATTGGCTCTCACGCGAATTATCCATCCTCAGGGTATGTTTCTGAGCGCCCTTAACATAGGAAACGAAGTGTGCTAATGGCCTTAGTGAACAAACTCATGACTCCGTTCTGCTGGACTTATGTGACAAAGGCAAGCTCTGGGATCCAACTCTTCCAGCCTACTTCTACCACCTCGACGCCAAAAGCTTCGATCTGACTCGTCTCTCGCCTTCTGAATCTGAAATTGTAACTTCAAACTTCACATCATGGTTCTACTTTGAAGGAAGATGGGGCGACGAAGAATATCCCGCCGACGACGATCGTCAGGACCAAGTTCCCTGGGTTGGACTCAAACGATTCGTAACCGGTCCAAATGGCCCACAATTCAAAGGGCTTTTAAGAAAGGGAATTCTTCCCGACGATCATGGCAAGAAGAATTTTTTACAGTTTGCTGTAGCAACATTTATGGCGGTATATCCATACTTCTTGAAGGGCTGGAGGAAGTGGGTCACGATACTAGTGTTTATCGCGGTGGTAGCTTCAAGCGTTGTGACAGGGAAGCTTGTGGCGAGGCGGTATTGGGGAAAGAAGGACGAAGGGTACAGGAAAGTCTATGAGGAGATTCCATTGGAAGACAGATATCAGGAGTTCAACAGATCGTCCAGCTCGCTTAAAGAGGAGGATGTTCCCTAACGATGCATTAGAGATCTTTTGGATAGTATCGGCGTGTATTCACTTTTTACATTGCATCTTCGGCTTTTACGATGATAATCTGTGCTTGTGTCCTTCGTTCAAATCCTCTGGGGTCTTACTGTTTCGCAAAAGATCAATGATGGTGTATAATAGTGTGATAGAGTGGCCATCTCCCTGTACGATTTCTAATCCACATGGACACATAGCCGGCGATGGTTTCATTTCAAGTAAATCAAATCAACCCGAACCAGAACACAATACATGTACATGAGGATCTTGGGTGCACCGCACAACTCGGTCTCAGACATGAATTATCCGCAGAGTGTGTTTCAGCGTGACTCATTCAGACCATTTAACTTAACGACAACCTCAAGGCTTACTCCCTTGATCGGCCTAGACTGAATAGAACTTCGAATCTTCTCTACAGTTGTCCTTTTTTATTTCTCCTTGAAAGCCCCCAAAGAGAGAGAATGAAATGAGAGTAAAGGGGGGATACAAAAGGCAACATAGTACATGTCTGACAAGAGCAAAGCCGCGTGAAATAGTTGCTGCTCTTTTCAAAGGGATTCTAAGTCACAGGGTCTTGAATGTTCAGATATATGTTATTGTTAAGTTATGTAAAATTCATAAGATTATATAACGAATTTTAACCTAACACGAACCTGCCCGAATTTTTCAGAAGGAAAAATGGAAAATCTTGACAACCTCTAGTTTCCTACTTGAGGCAAAAGGGAAACAAGTTTAGTGGGGAAAAATAGACAGACACTACTACATATGCGACCATGCTTTATAACAGGGTATCACGGGCCGAGTCAGAGGTTCACGCGACAGAACGCGACATAGCAGATGACGATCCAGTATTCCATAGGCAAGCCGAGCGCAGGGAGTGCGGAACTTGAGACTAAGCTCCACAGAAAATCCCTTGCAATAGAAGTGCCATGCAATGAGATCTGGTAAAGGACCTAGGGTCAAATAAAGCTCCTAAGCAGACTAGACATTTAGAGAGAATTTAGGAGTAGCAAAAGCACATCAGCACGTCACGTTGATTTGAAAGATGTATGTAACCAATTGGTATTGACTTCTATGTACAGGCTTGTCCAAAATATAGAACGTATCTAATAAAAGAAAAATGGTGCTCTAGTGAGCTCGGAGCCAGCTTCTAATCGAGCTCCTCATCTTTGCACAGCTTTAAGGAGATAAATCATGGCCAACTGATATCTCTCCATGTGCTGCTGGATTCCCTGTTGTCGAGAGAGGTTTACTCGGCATCGCAGCCAAGACGACCAGTGAAAAGTCTGAAGTGGAAGTCATAGGCGTTGTTGAAGGTGTTGTCACCAGCAGGTCCCAGAGCAGTGCTAACATCAACGATAGCGTGCTTGTCGTCCTCCTCAGCCTCCCAGCACTGGCAGTTGATCAGGACACCACGGGACTGGCCGCACTCTGTAAGTTCAAAATCGTTAGTTTGTATGCTCTATGTAGAAAAGAGGAGCAGACTCCTCTAGGATTGTTTTGACGTACTCTCATCCCAGATTTTGCAGAACTCCATGTGGTCGGCACCATCAGCCCAGGCGCGGACACGGCGGCGGCTGAGGCCAGACTCGTGCCAGGTGCTGTCAACCTCCTGGCGGGTGGTGCAGCGCTTGTGAAGGTCGACCTCCTGAACTGTAAAACAGTGCTGTGTTAGTCTATGCCAGTAGTGTAAATGATATTTGTGGGATTCGTACCCTGAGTGGGGGCAGCGGTGGCCAGAAGAGGCGAGAAGATGGCGAGAGTCTGGAAGAACTTCATTTTGATGGAGTTGTGTGTTGTTTGGATTTGGAGGAGTGGTGGATGAGTTATTGAGGGTGATGTAGTTGATGAGGCTGTTGAGATTGATGAGTTGGATGATTGAATTTCGAAAGAGAGGGGATGTTTCGAGGTCTTATATAGATGGAAACACATAAATGGATTTGATGAAAAGTTTCAAAGTTTACAGTATACAAGTCCTGTCAATGAAGGCATCGTCAGTCAATTTGCCTTGATGGAGTTGTTCTCCAGCCTCGGCCTTCCTCATCTGGCAACGAACCGGCATCGTTAGAAGGCTGGTCCTAGTGAATAACAGTTTCAACGTCTCGAATGAGTTCTGCCTAAACTGCCATAATCAGGGCTGAGTATACTAGCTACAAACCATGATGTTTTTCCCCACGGTAGAGGGAAACTAGTGTGTCTGCCAATGATGGAATCAATGGGCACCACTCCAACGCATGATGCCAGTCGTTTTAGGATCCCCATTAGCGGCCCCCAGCCAACTGACCAGTAATTTTTGAGACATCAAATACCGAATAAAGGGTATGATATATGCCGATCAAAGAGATTGAACGTTGTTTCCAGGCTTTGAATCTCCACTGATGCCAGGTAGTATCGGGTTCCTAGTTTGGTGTGGTTGGTACCCGCAGTAGCTGAGAGGTCGCCAAGACGATGGTGGGTTGACCTCGGCTCTTATTTGCGTCGAGGCAAAACATGGCCCAGCTGGATGGGCTGTTTCGAAGATTCAGGAGTACTACCACATCAAACGTGTTTGATTAACCGCCCAAAGACAGAAGTTCGCGAGAACTCCTTACCAAGTTAGGTTGTTAAGGGCTCAATGAGGATTCCCAGCTGCAGCCTGTGAGATAGGAAGCACGTGGCGGGTGACAGATGGCAGGTCCTTCAGTTATTCATCTGTATCTTACGACAGTACACTAATATCACAGCTAGGAGGAATATTACGTATGGAGCCCTTTATGAAGCTTAACCCACAAACACCAATGCTATTGATCAGGCAACGGGGTTTACCGTCTTCAGTGACAAGGTGTGACCTTACAATAGTACCTCACGCGACAACTTTCCAGACTTCTATTAGTAGTTCTTGCCCCGATATAATCCAGAGAATGAACGCTGATGCCTATTCGTCTTCATCAAGTACTTCAAAAAAGCACCAAGGAATGATCTATTAGATAATGCAATCCAGTCGGGCATTTTTCTCTCAATGCCGCATCCCGCCGATCATCACCAACTGTCTTCCCCACAATATATCCCCCCGATATCCCAGAAGCACCCCATGGGAAGCGATCTAAGCCTTGACGCATAACTGGCAGTTGCGCAGCCTGTCTCGGCACTCTTAGCGGTTCGAGCTAACTCACGCCACAAGGCGGGGGGGAGGATTCGTTCTCGCGCGCGCGATGATTACTTCCCTGAACCTGGTACTGGTTTCACACGCGACAGATAAGTAAATACACCGAAATCATACCCACAATATCTGGTTAGTCGCATGATGCGGCAGCTGAGCGGTGCTCTGATGGCCACGCGTCCCTCAGGTACGGCTATCTCGGTCACTTAATGCTCAGTCCAGCTGTGCCATGAGCCTGGGTTCTTCGCGGGTGCGCCAATTTGATGTTGTTCGTCATAGCACACATACCAACACGAGAGCACACCCACATTTCAGCCCTGGAGCGGGTCGCCATGCGATCTCATTAAAGGGGGGAAGACGGTAATCTGAACGGCAAGTTCCGTGACAGCGTAGCATTCGAAATCTTCTGTTACAACATCGATAATATCATGTTACTTATTTTCATTACACCAGAGAGCCATGAAAGCCATCAATACAACATTGCTGCTAAATTTCATTTAAGGCTTCGGCTCCGACACGTAGCATGGGGTTCACTGGGTTCGGCTTCTGTAGCCAACTAAGCGAAGCCTTCCTTGCCCTGGGGAGCTGTCAAAGTCAAGGGATCCCAGCCCTATGGAAACGCAGGGATGCCCCGATTGCTGCTGCCTGCGACCAACAAAGAACACTACCGACCACACATGTAGATTTCGCATACGTAAGCATGGCTTCTTCCGAGGCCTGAGAAAAGCGAAACGCTGTATCATTCTGTCTTGGAAGGTCAAATTGCCCGAAGGAGTCGTGTGCCCCTCCAATCCTGAACCCCTCATGTGTATATGCACACGCCGATCATTTGATTCTGCAAGCTGGTTGGGCTTGGACGAATCTGAAAGGGGTTCATTCTTCCGACTATCCTTGTATTTCTGACAAGTGATAAGGCGGCATTACACATGAGCTTCTTGACTGAGTAATATTATGTCTCTTCTGGGCCTCTTGCTTCGCCGGTATTCAGAGCAAAGTAGCAAGTTTAGGCAGCGTCAATAGACCATAGCCGTAAACAAGATTCTTCTAGAACAGTAGTCTCCGGTACATCGGGGCGCATGCCAGTGGGAGTGGCGGCCTCCGAAGAATCAGAGTCAGAGTCAGAGTCAGAGTCGGACTCATCGCTGTCATAGTAGCGCGTATGTTGCCATGCCCCAGAACAAGTAGCAACAACAGAGCCGCTCGAGTGTAGGGCGGTACTACCTATGGGCGCATTGTGTGCTTTCCAGTCCCAGCTTGGCTGTGCTGCTAGATCACCGTGCAAGCCAACATCCTCCCATACTCTCACCTTTCCATCCTGTGCACCCGCCCAGACTTCGAAACCACCATCTTTTCCTGCGTAGACATCGCAGTGCAGTCTTTGCTGGGTTTCTGCCGGGCGATCTCTCAGTACACTAAGGAGTTGTCCCGTCACGCGGATATCGTAGACAAGCAGACCGCAAGAGTTCCTCTCGTTGATCACAAGATATCGTCCGCATGGACTCCATATCGTCTGAGAAATACCTGACCCTCCCACGCCCCCGTCCGAGATCGAATACACGGCGTGTGCCACGCTCCAGTTCGCAACCTGCTTATCGGTGCGAATCAGATCATACAATCCTACCCAGCGCGTCCACGTCCCAGCGGCAATGAGCGATCCGCCATCTGCAGAAGGAGGTAAAGCATCAAGGGCAGAGACCACTCCCTTCATCCCCACGCCGCCGCCCTTGGAGATGTGCCGTTTGGAAGGGATGGTAGGTACAGTGACGAGTGGTCCATTTGATGCGTGTCCAGAGGCGTCAAACAGGTCGAGCCGGTTGGTAGAGCCACACAAGAAGTGAGTGCCAGGGGCCTGCCATAGCAGCGAGCTAGGCGCAATATACTCTTCTGTCTCTGTCCTGATGAGCTTATACGATGCCAGTGGCGAAGCATGGGCATCATCATGAGGGAAGACGTGATAGAGTTGAATAGGGTGATCACGGAAGGTAGCTAGGAAGGACTGCGTAGCTGGGTCGCCGAGATGAAAGAAGGGCGCAGATGCGACTGTTTGCGGAGGCTCTGGCAGCTGAGTGAAGCCTTGTGGTTGAAGTGCGCGAGACTCATCTGTTGCGCCGTCAAGGAGGTCATCCGGTAAGACAAAGGCGCGAACAGCCTGGTCCGATGCTGAGGTGAGGACAGTCGTACCGTCAGCAGTCCATCGGGCCGAGGTGAAGAATGCAGAGGCCGGCGGTCGTGAAGATTCTGCGACAAGCCGAACACTCGGCTTCACCGTCGACATTTCAGGCGCTGGCGATGGTGATGGTCGTGGTCGTGGTGACGGCTTGGCCGCATCTGGCGTCACAGCACTCACGTCTTCAACACCGGCAGCCGGCATTTCGGGCTGATCCAGATCCTGAGCCTGAGCCATTGCCGTAGTGGACATGGGCGCCGTTGAATGATCTTCATTTAGGCCGATGACAAGCTTTCATCTTGGCGCAGTTCATGGTTTCCCTTGCAATTGGCAGTGTCGCATGGGAACCTTGTGTAAAATCCAGGTCGTAGGAGTTGACGCTATTTTTATTTTTATTTTTATTTTTGGTGTGGAGTCTGCTTGGTGCTAATTTGAACTACAGGTGGTCTGCTATGTACGACACGATTCTCTACGGCGAAACGACGGAACCGCGAACTATGTGAACTTTGGATTTTAAAGACGATGAAAACAAAGGGAGAGGTATTGGTTCTGGATTTATGGTCTATTTGCCATAAGACAGTATCTTTTTTTTTTTTTTTGTCTTGGGTTTTCCCATATACATCAGCTCTCAGAACCCCAACGATCTCGTCAAATTAGTCAATCATGACTCAACCCATAACGCTTTCACTTCTCAAACCTTCAGAGCACCCGCCATGAATTTACTTTGTCTATATTAAGATGATGTGTGAATTTGGCATTTGGCACGCTTACAACCGGTTCATGTCATCCGGCCTGGTGGTGTTGATTCAGAGCTCCCTTGGGTTGCTGTTTCACTAAGCTCTGTCGTAACAAAGGAGTGTAAGAAAATGATTAAAAAAAATAAAAATAAAAAAAATAAAAACATACACTGCAGTAGTCTTCGTAGTCTAGAAGGGCTTCATTGATGAAAACATCCGGATGAAAAAGAAAACGTACCTTGGAAGGAGTATATTCGATACAAGTAGGGTGTATCAGCACTACCCTACACGCATCCCTTCCAGTTCTCAAGTCAAAGCACTTTGGCAGATAATGAGCGAACATATTTTTTAAGCAGATTCTCTTTTTCTTTTTCATTTTTGTTTTTGTCCGGAGACTTTAACACAGCTCTTTTTGAAACAGTTGAGCAAATTAAAATACTATTTCGCTTTCCACACATAGCTCCTCACGACATTGTGATATGCAACCACTGATTCCAATTTGGAATGTCGGAAGTCCTTGACTCCGCGTGAAATTGAATGTCTTAATAACAAAATCTTTTCAAAACCAATAAAGGCTGCTTCTTGCTTCATCAACATGCCCTCTTGAAACAAGTGATAGTCCCGTTTGCAGGACCAACGCAGAAATGCCCAAGCGCCTACAGGAACACGGCGATCATGCAGGGGGGAGGGAGGGAATAAACGCTGGGATGGGGGAATTCGAAACAGGAGAAACATGGGAATTGCATATGTAGAAAAAGCAAAAGGTCGGTTCCCTCTCTCTCGGTAGACCTGCAGATTGATTGGGAGGAAATCGTTCCGCGCACTGACCGTGAATAACATAAAGGTTATCCGTACCTTTGCTAGGTAACCTTGTTCGCCAGTGAAGGTCCCACGTGCTTGAAGAGGTTCAGCTGTGATAAGCCTTCTGGAAAACTTTCTTACCGCAAATGGAAAGCATAAGACTCTACTATTGGCGGCAGAAAAGGCCGCTTCTGGAAAACACGGCAACCTAAGAGGAAAACCCGGTGGAGGCGGTTCTCGTAACGGGAAATTGACAAAGTGCCTCCTACTGGTAGTAATTCTCGTATTCGTCCTTGGGACTCGTACTTGGAGTTGTGCCTTATCGTACGTTGAGCGTGCGTCCTCGTTTAGCGTGGTTTAGCCTGTGGGAGAGCCTGTCGCGCATGCAGATGGCAGGGGAACAGAGGGTCTATCCGCCCACAGCGACGTCATTCAGCTGCTACTACTAGCCTGAGTAAGTATAGTGCTAGCAACTTGGGTGTCGACCACTGAATTTAAGTATCTTTGCAGCCAATGATAGGTGGAAAGATACTTTCATGACGCTGTGGGGTTATGACAAGCTGCCAGTGGCTCCCCGCGCATTCCAGTGGCCGCATCACTGCTGTTTAGTGGAACCCCCAGCCTAACCTCGCCTAACCTCGCCTAACCTCAGGCCTCTACTGCAGCACCAGCTCCAGTAAAGAAACCCCATGATCCTGCTATCCCCAATTCCAATTCCCCGTCCCGCTTGTTTCTACTTTCCGGTCTATCACTACTCACTACGTACTACTACTAACTACCTTAGTAGTACTACTACTCTGGACGAAACGGATTATTCTGCCATCTACTCCGACGTTGCGCACGATCCCAACGCGAGGCGACCGCATCTTCATCTCTGCCCTCTGCCGATGCCGTCGTGCAGTACCATAATGCGCCCCTAGATATTGCCCTCCTCTGCGGCCACGCGATTCCGACAGATGACCATCAACGTTCCATCCAAACTTACGACCCAACCACCGTCTCTGTCGATACCTCCCGACTCATTACTTCCATCGCTGTCCCGTCGCTGTCCCGTCGCGGTGGTCTCAACAACATCTACTTTCGCCCAGCGTCGAAACGATCACTCCTCCCCAATAAATCGTCATCATGGCGGATGCAGATATCTTCAAGCCGTACAGACCCGAATGTGATGTGCTCAAGGAGCCATCGTACCTCGAGTTGACCGTATCAACGTAAAGGTCATGAACCGAAAATATACATTGGACCAGCTGCTAACCTTGCTCAACAGTATTATCTTGCTCGGTCTCTTTATATCATATCTTCCGCAGCATTATCGCATCATCTCAAGAGGTACCTCCGATGGCATCTCCCCATACTTTGTCCTGCTAGGCGTTACCTCAGCCACCGCGGGCTTCGCCAATATCCTCACCGTTCCGCCGTCGCGGAATGCTATAGGTTGCTGTAAGGACATTGATAGCTTTGAGTGTGTTGCGGCTCTTCTTGGCGTAGCTCAGCTCGGCGCCCAATGGCTCTGTTTCTCCTTGATGTAGGTTGAACACAATCCTCCCTCGTTTACCGTATACTAACATCACAAAAGTTTGGTCCTTTTCCTTATCTTCTTCCGCTATAGCGCAGCGAATGTTCCTGAAGATGAGCTCGGGGACGACCCTCCCAGTTGGAGGACTGCCTTGGGTGTTGGCCTACTCTGCGTCATTCACGGCCTTGTTGTGGTCGCCCTAACCGCCGTCTTCTACCTTGCCTTGCCCAAACATCTGAACGGTTGGGCCAATTTCCTCGGAGTTATGGCCGCCGTCCTCGCTGGCGTCCAATACGTGCCCCAAATTTGGACAACGTATCATCTCAAACATGTCGGCAGTCTGAGCATCCCCATGATGTGCATCCAGACCCCAGGAGGCTTCCTCTTCGCCGCCAGCTTATACGCTAGACTGGGCATGCAAGGCTGGAGCACGTGGTTCATTTACATTCTCACCGCCTCTATGCAAGGTTCCGTGCTTGTCATGGGCATCTACTATGAACTGAAGAATCGCAACAGCCACGGCCATGGAAACGGTCACATTGACAGTGCGCCGGGTTCACCTATTGAACACCATGGAAATGTCCAGCGACGGCCGCAGGCTAATCGGACCTATTCTGAGGGCTGGGAGCGTGGCCTCCCGGGGCCTTTTACGGGCCATCCCGAATTATATGCCGAAACGGAGGAGGATCTCGACCACATTCAAGAACGTGAGGAAAGGGCCATCGCGCGCGAGAACCAGCCTCTTCTAAAACCAGGCGGCATCGGCAACCCACATAAGAGCTATGACTCAACTGATAACTGAAAAACAAAGCGTCGTTTGTTAGGCCAAGGAAATTGTTATTTAGCGCTCCATGGATATTCACACCTTTACTTGGGGTATACGCGGATTGTACATGCTCCGTCCGGAGGTTGTATGGCTCAGAATGAGTCATTCACAATTGAGGGCTTATGGGCCAGAGGAAGTAGCATCATATCGTATTATTGTACAGGCGTCTCGGAGTGAGCCATTCTGATTTGACCGATTGCTCATTGGGTACCTGAAATTTAGAGTCAGTCGGCAAGAGAATATATCTAATGAGTAGATGGATTTAGCTACAATTTGGCCAAGTACAAGCTCCAACCCCACGTGTAGCACATGGTTATAGGAATCGGTGACTAGGAGATTAGTGGTCAATATCCGTAAGGCTGGCGTATAGCTGCATGTACATTGGCAACACGCATATGCCTTGTGCCGCGTTGCGTTTCGTTGTGACACATACCCTTTTGAGGCAGGTTTCTGGAAAGAACCCTGATGTTCTACCTCGGCGCGACTCAAAAGATTTGCTCACTGATACACTGTGCCTTTCGGCTTTCCTGCTTGTACTGAACGTCGTATGTAGACTATGCAAATTTTTGACGCTACGGTGCCACCGTTCAACGCTACCTATACATCAATAAAATAAGTAGTATACATGATTGTGTAGTCTGTCATGCTCTCATTGAACACAAGGAAAATTTAGACTAAATACTCAAAATTGGTTCGCTTTCTTGAAATCTTCCTACAATTCACACTTCTACCCGTTTCTGAATGAACTCCATGGTAAAGCTATATTGATTCGCTCATTGATCCTTCGAAAAGTATATCTTCAAAGCCTCCCTGATCTTCAAAGTATCCAACTCCGGAAACAGATCATTTAAAATGATACCCTCATTTTTATATGGAAGGTCCATCTCACCGTTGGCCATCTGTAAGCCAAGACCACTCTGAAATCGCTCAAACGACTGGGTGTCCAACCCTGCAGGCATCCTGTGCTTCGTCATCGAGTCAACAAGCTTAACCTTTCCCTCCTTAAGATCTTCCACTGGATTATACACTCTCTCAAACTTCACACCTTTGACTTCTTCAACTAAATCGACATACTCGTTGAACGTCATGCGATCTCCAACGAGACAGCATCGAGTTTCCCATTTCGGCATATCGAGAACCTTCATAACAAACTTTGGGACGTCTCTTGAGTGTGTGAGAACGGTATAGCTATTCCCATCGCCTGGTATGGAAGCAATGTTGTTGTCAAAATCGATCCATGAGAACTGCGTTTCGTGGAACGCTGAGGGAATGCGAGGGGCGAAGCTATAGTCCATAAACATGGAGATGGTGAAGAGTGTATATTCGAGTCGAGATTCGGCGAGGCGATCTTGAGCTTTGAACTTCCAAACATATGATGGCGCTATTTGAAGCCATCTTTTTAATTTGTTAGCGATTCTAACGTATCCATGCTTTCTGGGCTAATAGGAAAGCGGGGAGTCTAACTTCTCCGTGTAGTGAACTCCAAACTCGCTTGGCATGAAGCGTTGCACGCTTGAAGACTTGATAGCCGCTTCGATAAGATTCATTTGTGACTTGCCACCTTCATCTGAGGCATGAGAGATTGAGCTGATAACAGTGTGAATCTTATGCTCGTCCAGGACTTTGGCCATGGCGTGGATGTCGGAGTAGTCAACTGCCACCGTTCTTCCATCATCTTTGGCTGTGCGGCTCAGGATAATGTAGTCATAGGAGTCATGTTCAAGAAGATAGTTGTGAATTGTTTTGCCAATTGTTTTGCCAGCTCCTGCGAGTGCGAATTTCACCATTGTGATGATATTTAGGAAGACAAGATAAGATAACCGGCGTTTGTGATGGAAATGGGGACATTCCAAGAGAAGATTCAGTTGTTGGAAACTATATAAACGACACTATATGTATAACTCACTTCAATTTGAGTCTACTTGAATCAGCGCTCGGGTCTATCGGTGATTGGAGAGCTGGAAGCTCCGAGTAACCCTAGAATGAAACTCACGATCTGCACAGCGTGCGTGCATGAATCCGCAAGTCCGCAAGTCCACCAAACCTCATCCCAGCGTGGGAATCCCAGTGCTTCAGGGGGGAGACGGTGTGGTTGGCAAACTATTAGGTAATTATACGACCACGAGCCACGCTACCACACAACCCAGATGAGGTTTTGCTAGCAGAAGTTGATACACTTGGCAAGCCGCACTGTCCATGTTACTGAGCCTAAAAGAATCAACATATGCTCTAGGACGCCCTAGAATATCTAAAGTCACGATCAGAAGCTACCTTCGGTGCTTGGTTACGTGGTCTCTCTTGATGGACCTTGAAGTGGTGGCAAAAATTAGTGCTATTTACATCTCAGCTAATAGCGATTATGCGGCCACCTCACCCATCTGATGATTGCTAAGATCTACCTTGTAATTCACAATGTCCACTTACAGAACGCAGCGGAGGTAAGGTTGCTCAAAGTCCGTGAGATCAAGAAATTTGCCTCTCTCGGCGGTAGGTTCTGGGGTCTTTAAAAGCCTCAAGGACTGATATCATTTCCACTCTTGGTTACCCATGTCTCGGAAGTTATTCTTGAGATGGCAGGCAGCTACTGCCTTGCAGAGCTGGTCTAGAGCTTCAAACACACTTAGGAGGAACCGTACAGCCATCAGACCAGCACAGCGCCCTGGTAGATATCAGAGCCACCAAGATACTTAAGCATCTGAATGAGTATTCTAATCCACGCTTTAACACTATATTGAACACTTATCTTAATTAACTAACAGGCTCTTTGTTATTTATTTGTTGAGCCATTGCATAGGGGGGAAATACCGGAGTAGGCAAGAAGTATATGTAAGTAGCTTATTTCCGGACCTTAAGAACCTTCACCCTGATGCCCTTTGAATCCGCGGGCCGATAACCTATGAAGCCTTCAGAGGTAACTTCCACATCCCGGTCGTCCGTATCATATAGTTCCATATCAACACTTGTAAAGATATTTGACACGGCAAGATAAAGCTCAGCATTCGCGAGGTTCATACCAATGCACATGCGGGCCCCACGAGAAAAGGGGACGAACTTGCTTTGAAGTTCCTTTCCCCCGTTAATCCATCGCTCAGGTTCGAATCGATATGGATCAGGGAAGTACCGTTCATCAGTATGAATAAGATAGGCTGAAGACCCGAATGCGATCTATACATGTGTTGTGAGCGGCAGGTTCCGTTAGTAGAGAAGGGGAATGGTAGAAAAACTTACACCAGGCGGCAACTTATAGCCCTTGTACTCCAATGGTAGGGGAGACGTACGGGGCAGACGCGATGGGACACCGAAAGACAAACGAATGCCTTCGTTCACGACACCAGTCTATGAACGCTATTAGCAGGAGTTCGTGAAACGCATATATGAGCAACAGCAGGTTAGCGTACAAGGTATGGCAGTGCTTCAAGCGACGCTAATGAGGGCCTAGACTGTCCATCCTCAGGCATAATTGACATAACCTCATCTCTCAGTCGGCGTAGTATCTCAGGATTCGCGAGCAAGTGGTAGCTAAGCGTTGTGAGAGCAGAAGCTGTTGTTTCAGTTCCTCCTCCAATGAAGCTTACTGCCTCTTTGGCATAATACTCCATGTTCCGGTCTGCCTCAGGGAGATGTTTTGAATCTCGCAGCTCGTGGAAGACATTCCTTACTCCGATATGTGGCTGCTCCGTAGCCAGGACTCTCTCGACCTGCCTGGTGATTTGGTCCATGAACTGAGCCATGGGCAAGAATGACTTATCGTAGAGGGCCAGAAGACTGTTAGGTAGCATTTTGAGAATACCAAAAAGCGCTGGGAATTGTCTTGTCCACTGGTTGTGGTACCTGTGGTTGTCAAACTTGCCGAGGTAGATGGCTTCTTCTATGCCGCCTCGCAGAGATTTAATATCGTCAGTGCCGAAGCAATAGCGACCAATCACATCCTGCGTCATTCCGTTCCAGAAGCTATGAATCTCCATGACTTTGTCCGTGCCTGCCAACGAGGCCAGACGCTGCTTGAAGGTATCAACGACTTCACCAAGTGCACCTTCGATGGCACGGATAGATTGTTTAGAGAAAGACGGCGCCTCGGCAGCGCGGCGCTTTCTATGCAAAGCTGGGTCTTTGGTGTCAAACATGCTGTCCTGATCAGAAGCCATGAAGTTGGCTACTCGCCATCTTGGGTGTTTCGGACCGGCTGCTGCGTAGATGGTATCGTAGTAGTCGACATCGTTGATATGAACCTCATTGGGGGTGATGCGGACTAAATGAAGTAAATCAGACGACTATTCAAGCAAATTAAAGTAGCGTGGTACTTGTTTAGACGAGACTTACTGATGGGTCCGTACTGCTCATGCAACTCCTTAATCTTGAACATATACCGTCCACCAATCCAGCAATCATAGTAGAACTCGTACCAGTAAGTAAGGGCCGGAAACCTTGGGCCAGGCACTTTTGCAAGAGGATGCAAGAAGGCTCGATAGAACAGTAGAGCAGAAATATAGACCACGATTCCTAAGAAGATAGATACAAGCACCTGAGACGAATTGCCCCTGGTCAGAATTTGTACTTGGTCCAACATGGTTAAAGATGAAGTGAAAATGTTTATGTTGGTGAGTTTGCATCTTGATCTTGGTCATTCGGGAGATTCCTTTATACATGGGACGCATCGAATTCATGGGATGAGACTTTCGCTCTTCGCTTTTCAACCCTGCCGCTCTTGAACACTTCGCTCTTTCGCTTCTTTCCTCTTCCGCCTTCTCGCCTCTTCGCGTTTCCGCTCTCCCGCATATTTTACCCTTTTATTCTTGTTACTTTCAGGGTTTTAATGCCATATATTCATAAGCTCAGGCTCTGACTAAGTAAGCGCGCGGGTCGCCGGGTATCGTACATATACTAGCTTATATCTAGTGTATGGCCGGGTAGTATTGCGGAGAATGAGTTGCGGGGACCTGCCAAGTCTGGGTCCTCGGACTGTAAAGTAAACCCCGTCTGGAGAAATAAAGTTATTCTTTATTTTTAGATCTATGAATAATATCCGCATGTTTATTTGTCACAGACTGCTTGTCAACCCGATCGGAAGCTTTGGTGTTAATCTCATTTGAGGTGGGAACGGGCAAGACCCCGAGTCCGGGCTCGGGATGTTTAGCGGAGACGTATCCGCACAGGGGGGCGGGACCTCCGATGATCACGGCGACTCTTGATGTTCGGAATGTCGATGTAAGAGAGCGAGCCGCGAGCCCTCAATCTTATAAGCCAACTACCCATGAGATTTCTAGTTATTCAACTTTTACCAATCTACAAAACTTTGCCTCCAGCCTGCATACTTACCGTTGTCTCTATCATCATGTATACTTGCAACATTGCCTACACTTCACTCATCAACCTCAATGATTCTGCTCCCAAACTCACTCACGAACAGGTCTGGGCCGGCCTCAAGAGGAAGGTCAAACATGCCGATGAATTTGTCCCCATCATTATTGGCTGCGAAGTCCTATCGGAAGAAACATTGGCAACGGGTGAGCTCTTCGTCACTAGAACCGCCACCTTCAAAGACGAAGAAACTGGCAAGCCTGGCAAGTCGGTAAAAGAGTATTGTACCCATTATGCTCCCTCACGCGTCGACTTCAAGCAGGAGGACGGCACCATGATATCCAACATCATCAGCAGGTGTCCTGTAGGCAATTTGATGATGACCTACTCTTTCCAATGGCGTTACCCAGATGTGGACGAGGGAAGTGAAGAGGCTAAGCAGATTGAGGAGAACCATTGGAAGGTAAGTGATTGTTTGCTGGACCCATAGAATTCGAAAATAACAACGTACATTTAAATGGCTAGGATGGCTGTTCATGGGAGCATTGACACGATTCGAGAGATGGTTAAGAAGGGTACAATTGTTTAAGGCAGAAGAAGTATCTTTTTAGTGTATAACTTGCATTAGAATCAAGTCAATTTTAGTACTTCTAGTTTCTCTTAGACTGGTATACTGCATTACATAAATTTAAAACATCCTTTTCCAACGAAACATTTTGATGTTGATTCTTGTTTGACTTCTCACTGTTTTCCACTGATAATGTACGTCACTGTCCTGCTATAGTGTTGGGTCGGTCTCTTCCTGCATAAACCAAGCAAAACTCCGCATCATTATCATTGTAAAGTCCGCAAATCTTATAGTCCGAGGCAGCCAACCACAGTTCTCGCAACCCGCTCGCAAAACAGACTTATAACACGCTTACTACTGGAGAATTAGTGACTGTCTCTAGAGAGAGTCGTATTATTGTCAATTTATACTACCCTTTATCTCCAACTTCATTCGAGGAGTCTCAGGTTTCGTATCAATCATAGATATTCATGATAATACGAATGTGAAGGTGGTTGCAATAACCCCGGTCCGACCCATACTACGTATTAATTCTAGTTTCAAGCAAGGTAGTGATCTAAGTGAGTAGTCATGAGACTGACCCAAAGCCTTTACCAAGCGATAGGCCAATCACTTCTACTGCAAGAATTAATTGCGAGCTTGTTCTACTGGGCTTCCAAAGCAAATTTCCTCCCTATGCGAAGGGTGCCCTCGACCAAAATGAATTTTAAGAGCTACTTCAATAGCATTCTTCTGTCTAAGGCTTTTGGTCTCTCTATGATGAATTCAATTGTCAATTTGAAGTTCGATAGTTTATCAAGTACTTACTTTCATTGAACATTACCACGCTGTCATTCCGGATCAACCTTAAAATTGCAAGCTAAACGCCATCGGCTGTACCCCGTATTGCAAGACAATCGTTCTGAATTACCTCTGGATGGATCTCATCTTCCTCCTGTGTATTTAAGACTCATATTTACTCAAGAGCACATGGATACATCGTGACTGAAGGGATAGTATGCTCAGTTCAGAACCCTTAGCTCGTACCAATGCTGCTACGGTTTTGAAGACAGGACAAATCAAGCGCGGGTCCTGCATCGAGTAATAGGAGTTTAAATCAAACTAATACATTCTGCTACTCAGCCCGGTAATTTTGCAGCCATCTATTCTACCAAAGGCATGTGCAGACAAACAACATGTCTTTGTTGCTAAACTTGTCTTTGTTACTGAACCTATCTTTATCACGAAATATTTCTTTGTTACTGATCCTCCCTTACTGAACCTTTTCATTCGTTGTCCTAATATCAGTTGCTTTGTTTCAACTGGGCTACTCTTCTAAATTAAGAAATCGCGGTCGAAGAAAAACCAAAGCTTGCCAGGCATTGTGATTCACAGAACGAAATCGAGCAACGTAGTCCGCTTATGGCTCTGAAGCAGAAGTGAATCAATGCCCAACTTCTTTTTTTATAGAGAGCAAGCACCATCAATCCAGCTGCCTGACGGATCAAGGCTACAAGTTGGAGCAGAACACTTCTTCAAAATCTACAAGAACCTATCACAACGATCTTGCCCACTCGATCCCGTTGCATTCCATAAATTCACATCCAGATCCTTCTTCTAAAAAAAATTCAACAATGCCAAGAGCCACGCTTGATCACATGCTTCAGGTCGAGAGCTCGACTATCTCCCTTTCCGATTTAGAGCAGCAGCTCAAGGATGGCGATATCATCAACACTATTGAGCATGCGCTAGGGTGGTACCTTATCCGCGGCGATAAGGAGTTTTCCATGTAAGTTCCTGTCTTGCATTTTTGGCCTCGCGTATGTTAACCAAATTCCAGCAACATCGACGATAAAGAACTGAAGAGCACACATCTACCCTTTGCATTCGTAGCGGATTAATAGTTGCCGAAAGACTCATTTGCATGCTAGACTAGTTAATTATAGAAACTACCTACTCTACTTTTCTGCCAAACTAGGCATTTCGCTCTTCTTTGCAGCCCCAGTTTTAATATGACCGGCTTCAGGGAAAACTGAGTCATGACTTTAGTTGTCCAAGTGTAGACGTATTAGACTCATCATCACTCATCTGGGGGCCGGGGGGCCAGTCAGGAACCCACCCGCCATGCGCTCGCCTCCTGATTGGTCCATTTCCGCCCTATCTTACACCTAACGTCCCGGACGAACGACTCCTACTCCTCCTTATTCGTCTTCCCCGATACCGCACAGCTCATTAGCTTTATTCCTTTTTCTTGACCTCGATTCCCCTCTTCTTCCATCATCCATTGGGTCCTCCTGGGTAGATCATCATCACTTTCCGGCACCTATTTACAAATTGCTACACCTAAAGCTCCGGGAATCTTGAACCCTGTCATCCACCCCGCCACGTTCCCCCGATACAACCGATAGATACAAGCTAGCATCGTCAATTCGAGATAACCATCATAGACATCCAACATGGCCATCTACAGCGCCGTACCGCCTCCTCCAGAGCAGACGAACCCCCAGCAGGGCCATGTCCTCCTCCCCGCCTCGCCTGCCCAGAACCAGTCCGCCACGGGCATCGACATCGACGCCTGGACCATCTCCGCCCTACAGTCCCTCAGCGTCTCCCCCGTCGCCCGCGGCACCGGCACCCCGCTTGCCATCAACATTGACGAGCAGAAGGATACCCCGACCAAGCGGGCCGCTGTGACCTTTGCTAATGGTGAAGGGAAAGCCGTCGAGGATACACCCCGCCGTCCGCCCTCGCGGCGGGATAGCTTGAAGAGGAGAGAGGCCCTGCTCAAGGGCAAGGAGGGTAGCCGGCAACGTCGCCGCTGGGAGAATGGTTAGCCTCTCCTACTCCTATACCATCGTATACTACCTCTCTTCTCGATCTATACTAACATGTGATACAAAGACCGCCTCATGGGCGTTCCCAACGCCCAGCCTCCGCAGCCCACCGACTGGGAAGTACGCCCAACACACACCATCCACCACAACATGCCCTATCAACTAGCCCAATTCTGGGACCGCGGCGTCCGTCAACGCGTCGAAGACAAGACCGCCCGTCTCGCCGCCCAGCGCAAGAAGCAACAGCTCCAGCGCGGCAGCGCCACCGGTCTCGGCAAGGGCGAAGTACCCCGCGACCTACGCGAGTCTGCTAAGCGCAGCCCCGCCGTACGGAGCTGGGTTCGCGCGCTGGAGGACCCGGTGCGACAGTTCTTGCACAGTCATTCGCCGGAGGGTAAGAAGAAGATGGAAGAGGAGAGCGATGATAGTCTTGATTCTGAGGATGAGGAGATTGTCTTTGTGGGGAGGAGGAAGGCCACGGCGGAGCAGCAGAAGCCAGGTGGTGGGTGGAAGATGGCGCATCGTGAGGTGGAGAAGGAGACAGTAGAAGAGGGTATGGTGTTTGACGCCTTTGGTGACAACGAGGGTGCCGCCTTCCAGTACGTTGCGACTTGCTCAGGATACTCACAGTTCCATCGATTGCTAATTGATGAGAAACAGGCGCTGGCTGACGCATTCCATCTCCGACTACTATGGTTTAGAGTCAAGATCTATCATGCTCAAGGATCCCTCGCGGAAGGCCGTCTATGTGGGCCTCAAGCCGGTACATCAGCGAGGGAATATGTCCGCGAAGCAGATCCCCGCCCCTATGTGGGAGTGTTGTTGATGGATCTCGACTGTCTAAATACCAAACTAGACTTGTACACTGTTGTCGGGATAGACCTTGGTAGAGGGGCATGTATCATCACACAGATGCATCCTTGGAAATGGTACTACATCATCTGCTTGCCTTTCTTGACATCCTTGTCACCCCCAAGCTTGGTCCAAGACCCGTCCGGCCAGGATAAGATTCTTCTCCCCACCTAGCAACTGACCATAAGCAGATATCCTCTCATCCGGCGACATAGCCAGAAACTGTGCCAGTCCCCCATTGCCCACATCCTCAAAAAGGACACCCGCGAGGACTTGTGCCGCCATCACGTTCACGCCCGCTCTTCGGAGAAAGACCTCCCATGTGCTCTCAGCGTCGTTCAAGAATCGCCTGAAAGCCAAGGCATGCGGTGAATACTGGCACATCAGTGACAGAATCCAGCTTGACATGGCATCATCTGCCCCAGGCACCAATATAGTCATGACGTTTGCGTCAAGAGCACAGGTAAATCCCACAAAGTCAGTGTAAGCGGCTATATCAGAGGCACTTGGCCCACCAGGGTCCTCGGCCGAGAGGTTCGCCTCTGAGACCAATACGTAGAGAAGCTCGTATTTTTCACTGATCGTCGAGACTCGTTCTCGCAATTGCGGAAGGGTCTGAGTTTGAGGTAATGACTTCTGCTTGGCTTTGAGCAGTGTGGTGACAATAACCCCTACACCTGGCGTCAAAGTCAACTCCGCCTCCGTATGCAAATAGCTCGAAAGCTTGCCTTGATCAGAATAAGCCGAGTGATCTCTCTCTAGAAGATGATCTTGTGGCCAAGAAGCTTCAAGTTCGCGAACGATTGAGCGCTTCAGGTCCAATGAGATTATGAAGGCCCCTTTTTCTGGAGGTACAGTATGATCGGGGACTGGTAATGGTACACGGTGAACAGTTGTCTGTTGCTCTGCAGATGGATCAGGCACTGCCTGCTGTGTTGAAGCAAGACCCGAGGAATCGGCCCTACATGATTGCTCAAGAGGGTCTTTGCTCCCGTTATCCAAACGGGGTCTTTTGATTGCCCGCATGTCCATAAAACCAGCTAGAAGCTTTGTGGTCGTGTGAGCATCATTGGAAAGGGGCAATAGAGTATTTCCCGTTGACTTTCCCTGCGTCGCGCGCCGAGTCATTAGAGTCTCCAGAGATTCCGGCTCACTTTGAGACGTGCTCATCGAGAGACTCAACACCTGGCAAGCCGTTTTCGAAGGCCTGAAATGAGGCGAAATTGTTTCACAATCGTTCTCTGAATCCATGTCGGCGCTGTCTGAAATTTCATCTTCTCCTATATTAAGTACGAGCAACAGGCAAGAACCTCGGTTCACGTAGTCTGCGCTAGAAAGGCTGACGAAAGGCTGTTTCTCGAGGAAACCCTCGTTGCCATCCACGGCTTCTAACAAAGATACGCAGCCGGCATTTGCGGGCAAAGGTGCCCATTTCAGTTCTTTGTAGATCTTTGAATCTGGAGCTCTCCGAAGGGTTGAGGTGAATTGTGGTTCATTCGCTCGGATCCAGTTGAATTGTGTGCTTGGCTTCGAGATGTGATCTTGCCATGGGGCAGGAGGGATTGTAAAGTCGATGGAAGGTACATTGATCCTTGAAGCCGAACCCATTGGGTCGAAGTTCTCTTGTTCAACAAGCAAACGAATCGAAGAGCAACGCGCATCCAGTACTTCGGCAAAGGCATTGTCAAAGAAACTCTCAGAATCTATGGGACACGGGGTATGTGACAAGTGTATGTCACTTTTCTCCAACACGCCCACAGATCCCCGCAATATAGTGTCATGAAAAATATCTCCGCCGCAACTATGTGGGCTTGGGCTGTTGGAGAGCAATGGCACGTCGATGCGCGCTTGTTGAAGTAATCCACAACCGCTTGCGGAGACATCAGGTATATGAGGAAGAAGCCGAGGAGCGCCATCTCCATTTTCCAGATCAAGTGGCTCCGAATCAATTCTTTCGTTGAGTATCGCTTCACACATATGCTCTATATGAGCATCGTGCGGAGTGCTTGGTTCAGCAGTCAGATCGATGGTGCAAGCCTCGACCGGAGGTTCGAATATTACAGTATCTTCAGACACAGGCGATAGCGGTGGTGTGACGGGGTCGGGCTTGGGCCTATTTCTCTTGGACTGCTCTTGTGAGCTAAGAAATGATAGTCACTCAAGATATACGCACCGCGAAAGTACAAGAGCCTTGGCATCCAGGATAATATCCAGTGGTTGGATCGTCGGCACTGCTCTCGGGCAGGATTGACAAAACTGGAGTTGGTACCCTTTCAAGCTCAATTTCTCTCAAAAGAAGGGAGCGAAACTTCTCGAACCCGTTTGGGAAAGAGAGCCCTTCGTCCTTGTCGCTCCTGACCGGGCTGAGTGGAAGCCATTGTGAAGCAAGATCGCATGTATGTCTCTTATATATCTGTTCTTGGTAATTTCTCATCTCAGCTTGCGAGTCACAACCAAGCTCTACCAACTCAAGTGGCAGCTCCAGCTCCTTCAGTCGAAACGTTCGGAAGAAATGCTGAGGCGACATTAGGGGCTCTTTTTGTTCTTGTCCCTCTTCTTCAAGAATCTTCTCCCAGCCGGCTTCGGTCTGGAAGGAATCTGGTTCAACCACGACTTTGGGTAGTGTCAACTTTCGAAGGCCAGGTTGGTCGATCAGGCCGTTAGCGTCTTTGTGCCCCGAGATAGAGCGAAGGCTTCTGACAAGATGAGAGAATTGAAAGGGAGAGTCGAGGTAATCTTTGAAACATCCTTCACTGCGGCCGTACGCAGCAGCATCGCTACACTCTTCGTCGACGGCATTCCCCATATTGTAGATGCGGCGATGTGGACTGGACTTGCTGGCCGCCAGTTGCACCTCACTCTGTCACGAGTTCTCTCAAAATCTCAAATATCATCAACGTTGATTATCAGGCATTTTGGCAAAGATGGGCATTCGGTGCGAACTGTGTGGGAGAAGAGGGAAAAAAAGGAAGGCAAGAGCAAATATCATTCGAACGTTGGGAGCTCCTTCCATCTACAAGGAATGCCATGAGCGGAATCTGCAGGAGCCACCGGTTCAGGGCTCAGTGGTTTTTCAATTGAATCGAAGCCTTGTGCTTAATGTCAAAAGAATGATTTCATTGAAAGCTTTACTACTAGTAGCATCCAGACTGATGCCGTGGCTTGGAGAAGATTTAACGGGCGATTGTTGAAACGCACTAAGGTACCTGGATAACAGTCACACTCACGCACATAGAACAGTCAGGTACGAGAGCACATTGTTGTAGCAGCAAGATCGTGTTCCAAAATTCTGGTATCCGGGGGCGACAGTTGAATGTCGATGGAAGAGAAAATGCCGGGTGCATACATGATGTGGGAAGGGCTCTCACTTAGAACCGGGTATGTGGCAGCCAACCAACTGTCATCACGCGGGCAGAGGAGTAGCACAGGAGTGCAATAATGTACGCACATCCAGAGAACAGGATGAGAGCCATCCATCCAGCCTCTCTACCGCCAATACCGAGCAAGGCGCCTCCGATTGGAACACTGCTCAGGGTTCCAAAACTGGCGACCATGGTCGCGGTCGAGAAGTAACGCCCATAGTCATGCGACGCGCAGAATTGACCGAGGCAGACTGGAATCAGACTAAGATTGCTGCCGCTAGCAAATCCGAAAGCCACACAGAATGCCACAAGGACTGGTTTAGACCCCATGCAAGGTAGCCAAATGCCGAGGACCGTGGCTGCGCAGAGTGTGATGGTCACCATGATGATGTTGAACCGGCCAAGCTTGTCAGCTAAAAGACCAGGAAGAAATCGGCCAGCCACGGAACCGGCGTTGAGAAGTGACAGCAGAAGCGAGCTGTCTGAAGCGGAGATCCCGTAGTCAGTGGCGTACGAGATGATGTACGTAAGGGGCACAAAAAGACCCCATTCCATGAAGAAGACACCCAGCGCAGCCAAAGCAAATCGGCGGTCGCGGAAGACGCTCAGATCAGGCCAAATAGAGCTTGCCTTGGGCTTTCCATCGTTGCTATGTCGGATGTATGGGCTGCTCTTGATGAACAAGTTGGCCGGCACCGCTAAAGCCAGCATGATAAAGCCCAAGATCCGGCAACTCCACCCAAAGCCTACACCGTTCTCACCCAGCAGGCGACGGAGCAATAGGGGAAACACTATTCCACCAATTCCACCGGCTGTGGATGCAATACCAGTAGCAAATCCTCGCTTGCGGTTGAAGAAGTGGGCAATAGCACCGTAGGCAGGGGCGTTTAGCAAAGCACCACCTATACCGCCAAGCACAGAGTACGTCAGAATGATCTGGTAGTAGGCTAAGGCTATTAGTGCTTGTTGTATCATAACATTGGGCTATGAAGACGTACTCTTGGAAAGACTGAGGAGCATGAGGCTGGTGACTATGAGCAAGCAACCGGCCGCCACGAGCGTCCTCGGACCATAATGATCGAAAAGTGGACCTACTTGGACGCCGACAAAGAAGACGAGGAACAAGTATAGACTGAAAATCCAGCCGATGTCCGAGTGAGAGTAGTCTTTGAGCTGATTGTTCTTAAAATAAGACTCAAAGACTGCGCTCGTATTGATGAGTCCATAGATGGAGACCATGGCAGAGAAAGAGCCAAAGACGACTAGCCAGGCCGTCAACCCGCCCTCGGGGTAGTATTCTGCGGTTCCATGGTCTTGCAATCCAGGTCTGTCCTCATCTTTAGATGGGCTTTGATCGCCACTCGAAGCATTGATGGCCTCCTTGTCCTTTTCAGGAGTGTTCAGCGTATCGAGTCGCCCATTTTCAGCGTTGGGGTCTGGCCCCTGGCCAATGCCAGTTTGGTTTTTTAGGCAGCTGTCCTCTGCATTGTTGCGAGACAATGACATGTGCAAGTCCGAGGACCCGATGCAGTTGAATTAGCCAATATCGGACTGATCCGTTGTGATTTCTGAAAAGTCTGGCATCGAAGGCTTCAAGTCGAGAATGGGGGTGGGGTCAAGATGAAAAATCCGGTGGGAGATGTCGGCGGTTTTATACGGTGAGTCGTCTACCCTGTGTTATGTAAGGACCTTAGCAGCTTTCCAAGCAGCCCATTGCCGAGAGATTGCCGATTGATTCAGTGTAGAGAGAATCGCCCATCAATGTTGGCAATTCGTATGTCAGGACACTGGTTGTAATTCATTTGTTCTGTACATCGCTGGTAGATGATGATCTTGAAAAAAGAAGTTGCTATTCTTGTTCCATCCAATACTACCTCGCCGTGACAGAAACGTGATGAGTGTAATGCTTTTGACCAAAAGAACAACGTGAAGCACTGGTGAAATGACCAATGTGAAATTTTAAGATATCATTATTATTTTCACCATTTACCAACAAGGTATCCCAGTCTGTCACAATGTCCATTATGACCCTGCTCTGCTCTGCTCTGCTCTGCAGGTTGTGTAACGAAATAAAGTCGTGGAGTGTAAGGGTGCCACAGACCAGAACGGTTAGCGCCGACTCCGCCATTCACCATTCACCATTCACCATTGCTCATTAATTACAAGCACATTCAGGCCGATCGGAATGGCTTGCTAAGGGATTATCTTAGTGGGGGAGCACCTTAACTCCGGGCTGCATCTTCCGGTACTAGCGCTCCTGCATCCACTGTAATCAGTGACGCAGTACTCGTAGTGCACAATCCGAGGGAGCTTGACGAAGCTCGACGAAGCTCGACGAAGCTCCCGTTTTCATGTCGACCTGCTCTTCCACCGCAACTCCAATATCTACGAACTGCTCACAGGTGACCGATCATGGCATACGTGGCACCGGTACACAGAGCTACAAGCGTTCGCCATGCGTTGCGTATGCGGTTCACTTCCCCCGACGAGGAAGACCTGATCGTCGCGTAAGCCACCGCGTCCGCCCTCTCCGATATATCCTCTTGCACCTAGCTGACAATGACAACCAATTCCCTACAGCAAGGCAAATCGATTAGAGATATGGCGTCCGTCCGAAGAAGGGCTGACATGCCTACACACGAGAATCGTCTATGGCACCATTGCCATGTTGCAAAGGCTGCAGCCGAAGGACTCTGATACTGCACTGCTCTTCATTGGCACTGATAGGCAGCAGTACTTCACTGTGTCATGGAATCCCGACAAGAATAATCTCGAGACAGTCAAGGAGAGCGTTCTTAACGACGACGCCGAACCGTATATGCGCCAGTCTCAAAGCCAGAACAAATGCTTGGTAGATCCTACCGGGAAATTCATGGCGATGCATCTATGGGAGGGCGTCCTAAACGTCTTCCGACTTCGTACCCGTGGGACGGCTAAGATGAGGCTGGAGTGCCTGGCTCAAGTCCGTCTGAGTGAGCTTTGGATGAAGGCGAGCACTTTTCTGCACAGTCGGACAGGTCATCCCAAAATTGCCTTCCTATACAAGTCGCGAATCGACCAGGAGGATGCTCAAATAGCTGTCTACCGACTTACAAAGGATGATAAAGGAGGCGATGCGTCAAGGTTCGACCCCGTGAAGGACAGAGAGTTCGAGAAGACAATAGCCGACCCTTATGCATCGATGCTTATACCAGTGCCGGTACCGGAAGAGAAGCGCTACAATGTTCGCAACAGAGAAGGAACGAAAGCTCATTTGGGCGGATTGCTGGTCGTTGGAGAAACGCTGTTGACGTACTTTGACAGCCTGACCTACACAGATATCTCTTCTCCTCTGAAAGAACCAAAGATTTATGTTGCCTGGGCCGAATATGATGAAACACGCTTCCTTCTCGCCGACGACTACGGCCGTCTGGACCTCCTCACCTTAGAGACGACGTCGGAGGGTGGTAGTGAGGTGGTGACTGGCATGAATGTGGCGCCCATGGTATTCGACAACGCAAACACAACGACTTCACGGGCTTCAACACTCGTGTATATGGGAAATGACCTGCTGTTTTTGGCATCACATCATGGAGATTGCCAGGTCCTACGCCTAGATACTTCATTACGAAAGATGGCTCTCCTTAAGACGATACGCAACAATGCCCCTATTCTTGATTTTGCGGTGATGGACATGGGTAATCGCGAAGGCGATAGTCTGGCCGGTAATGCCTTTTCGTCAGGCCAGGCTAGAATTGTCGCAGGTTGTGGTGCTTACAAGGACGGATCTCTTCGCAGCATTCGTAGCGGAATCGGTCTAGATGATACTGGTATATTGGATGAGATTGAAGGTGCTAGGGGACTCTTCACAGTACGATCTCATGGATCGGAGCTTGTCGACACGCTGGTTGTGTCGATGATCAACGAGACCCGAGTCTTTACATTTGACGCAGATGGTGGCATTGAGGAAGTGTACGACTTTTTGGGGATGATCCTTGACTCAGAGACTCTGCTCGCTGCGAGTCTGCCGAACGGGTATTTGCTCCAGGTGACACCTCGATCAGTTCGGTTACTGGATACCGAGAGTGGTGTTGCGCAATCTACTTGGGACGCTGCAGAGACTCAGATGATCACAGCGGCGTCCGCAAACAACAAGTGGCTCCTCCTTTCTGTGGATGGAGTGACACTAATCTCACTCAACCTACTAGACAATCTTGCTGCCCGCGTGCAACACACCGATCATACTACTCAAGAAGGAATTCCAGATCAGATTTCGTGTATTCATGCCGCTCAAGATGGTCCAGAACTAGGTGTATTGGGCTGGTGGTCTTCTGGGTCGATTTCTCTCGTGGATCTCGCTACTCTGAAACCTGTACACGGGGAGTCTTTGCGCCAAACTGACGACAGCGCTTCTGTTCCTCGAGACTTGGCTTTGGTTCAGCTTCATCCGCCTGAATCATCTGGTCCGACCCTGCTTGTTGCCACGGAGGACGGGAATGTTCTAACGTTCAGCATTTCCAAAGAAGATTCATCATTATCTGGACGCAAGACAGTTACGCTTGGCAACAGTCCGGCCAAATTACATATTCTGCCCCAAGGCGACGGTACATCTAATATATTTGCGACCACGGAGCATTCTAGTCTCATCTACGGATTTGAGGGGAGAACTATCTATTCTGCCACCACCGCCGATGATGCTACCTTTGTCGCGCCTTTCAACTCCGAAGCCTTCCCCGATGCCATCATCCTGTCTACTGACGATCATGTAAGGATAAGTCGGGTGGATCAAGAGCGTCTGACACACGTGAAACCCCTCCCTATGGGGGAGACCGTACGGCGGCTGGCATACTCGGCGGACCTCAAGGCCTTTGGGCTTGGCTGCATCAAGAAGGAACTCATTAACAACGAGGAGATTGTGACCAGCTCATTTAGGTTGGTTGATGAGATCATCTTCAAGGAACTAGGGAAGCCCTTCGAACTTGACGGCGGGTCATCCAGCAGCCTCGAACTCATTGAGTGCGTCATTCGAGCGGAGTTGACGGATTCCAGTGGGAACCGAGCCGAGAGATTTGTGGTGGGTACGAGTTTTATGCCAGACGGCGGCGTTGATTCCACAGTCGCGGATAGCACTCGCGGACGAATCTTTGTGTTAGGAGTGGACGAAGACCGTCAAGTCTATCAACTTGTCTCCTACCAGCTCAAGGGCCACTGCCGATGCTTAGGTATGCTTGATGGCTACATCATAGCCGGTCTGTCTAAGACAGTGGTAGCCTACAGATACACTGAGGATACATCAACATCGGGCTCACTAGAGAAGCTCGCTTCTTACAGGCCGTCCTCGATGCCCGTGGATTTGGATATCTCGGGGTCTATCATTGGTGTTGCGGACCTCATGCAATCTCTAACGCTGGTCGAATTCATCCCTCCTGCTGAAGGGGCGCGCGCACAGCTGGTGGAGCGCGCTCGGCATTATCAACCTCAGTGGGCTACATCCATTTGTCGATTGGGCGAGGAAAGATGGCTTGAAGCTGATGCACAAGGAAATCTGTCTGTGCTGCGGCGCAACGCGGACGCACCGACGGACCAAGACAGGATGAGAATGGACGTCATTAGCGAAATGAATGTAGGGGAGCAGATCAATCGCATACGAAGGCTCTACGTCGCGCCTGCAGAGAATGCCGTTGTTGTGCCAAAGGCATTCCTCGGTTCGGTACGTTTATGTTTGATAATCCCTGTCACTCCGTATCTGACTAACGTATCACAGGTCGAAGGCTCTCTTTACTTGTTCGGAGAAGTGTCATCCCAATATCAAGACCTTCTTCTGAACTTCCAGTCAAACCTGGCTCAATGCATAGAAACAACTGGCGAACTGAAATTTGATGAGTGGCGGTCGTTCCGAAACGAGGCCCGAGAAAGCGATGGCCCCTTTCGGTTCCTAGATGGAGAGATGCTGGAGAGGTTCCTCGATCTCAGCGAAGGCATCCAGGAAGAAGTGTGCGAAGGTCTGGGCCCAAGCGTAGAGGAAATGCGCAATGTTGTTGAAGAGCTCCGGAGGCTTCACTAAGCGTTAACGCAGGGGGATGAACATGACACGTACTGCTGGGCGTGGCAAGCAAGATAACGAAATGGGGTCCGATGGCATCTATATAACGGAATCATGAAGGCATACAGATATGATAAAGAATTTCGAAAAATATCCATGACAAGCTCATCAATTCATTTGTAAACCTCTGCTGGCTATTGTCTTGTATATGACCCGTTGAGGCTCCTTGTGATGACCAACGGGAGAGACCGGGACCCACTCTCGGCCCCAGCCAACCAATAAGCACCATTCAATTTGAACTCCCCGACGAATTGTCGCCTCAGGCCACCAACCACCAATCCCAAAATCTTCGGCAAACAGCATCATACCATCACCGAAAAAAGACCTCAAAGCCTCCCATCCGCCAACGCAACCAACCCCTACGACCCGCCACCCTTCCCCTCCGCACGAAGACGAAGAGTATTTCACGATGGCGGCTCTCACCAACGCTTCCCGCGCGTGCCTCCGCACCGCCAACCAGGTCCCGACCTGCGTGCGCGCCCTGAGCTCGACCGCGGTCCGCCCGGCCGGCGACAGCACGACGTGGACTTCGTACAGCAGCCCCTTCAAGGGCAGCGAGTCCAAGGCTGGGAACATCCCCGACTTTGGGAAGTATGTGTCTGGAAACAACCCGGGTACCAACAAGCTGTTCCAGTACTTTATGGTTGGTACCATGGGTGCCATGACGGCTGCTGGAGCCAAGAGCACTGTTCAAGGTGGGTTTGGCCTTTGATTTGGCCCATTGGCGTCTATGAATGAGTTTATGATGCCAATTGGACTGTGGCATGACCATCAATGGATGCGCGATGGGCTGTTATCGAGGCGACAGAGCTTGCTGACAGCTAGGGTATAGAATTCCTCGTCAACATGTCCGCTTCCGCCGATGTCTTGGCCATGGCCAAGGTTGAGGTTGACCTCAACGCGATCCCTGAGGGCAAGAACGTAAGTTGATCCGGTCTGGGTATGCACCACAACCACCAGTCCGCTGACGTGGGAAACAATAGGTCATCATCAAGTGGCGTGGCAAGCCCGTCTTCATCCGACACCGAACCGCCGATGAGATCGAGGAGGCCAACAAGGTCAACGTTGCCTCCCTCCGTGACCCTCAGAACGATGAAGACCGTGTTCAGAAGCCCGAGTGGCTGGTCATGCTGGGTACGAACACACCACGAACAATTCGAAACTCCGTGCCGAAGACGTAATTTTACTGACTTTGATGCTCTTAGGTGTCTGCACCCATCTGGGTTGTGTCCCCATTGGTGAGGCTGGTGACTACGGCGGTTGGTTCTGCCCCTGCCACGGATCCCACTACGATATCTCCGGCCGTATAAGGAGGGGACCTGCTCCTCTCAACCTCGAGGTTCCCGCCTACGACTTCCCTGAGGAGGGCAAGTTGGTCATCGGTTAAAGGAAAGCACAACATGAAGGGCGAGAAACGACCGAAGCATTGCCTTCGGGATGTACAAGTAAACACCATTGCAGGACGAGAAAGTGGGAATCATTAGACCTCGGGGACAGCGCGAAAGAGAGAGAGAGAGGCATAGGACGAAGGGGAAAAGGGCATTGCGGCGCTCTGTGTGGCAGGTGCAAACTCCTTGTTTCTTAGACCATCGGCTTTTATTACTTTTGGGTCTATTGTATAAAACACAAAATACAAGGTCCTAAACATTTTCGTTTGTTGAAGAGCAGGCATCACGCCATTCAGGTGATAGATTAGTGTACACTATCTACACAAAGAAATTATCAAATGCACGTCGTCATGGTATCAAGTGGAATTTCCAGCTAACTGTAGACAAATCACAGCGTCTTAGTCTATATGCCATACTTGCTGATGTTGTGTCCTACATTAATCCCCTTACTTTTACTGCCTTTAGTGGCCATGCCCATCATCTTTAGGCTCCTCTGGATCTAGCTTGATGAGCGTGTCGATACGCATGATGCTGATGCACGCCTCAACAGCAGACTTCAACTGCCGCACCTTGCTAATGCTGGGTTCCAGGACGCCAAGCTTGAGCTCATCTACCACCTTGCCCTTCATCAGGTCCAACCCGTAGTTCTTGTAGCCCTTCTTGTGAGCCAGCGTCTTCTCGTTCTCGCTACCGTCTCCCTCCTGAATGCGCTGCGAAAGGGCGTGCCGCGAGCGGAGCTGGGCTACCAGCTCGGCGGAGTCCTTGGCTGCGTTGACAGCAAGCGTCTTGGGGATAACGAGAAGAGACTGGGCGAACTCGCCGATGGCGAGCTGTTCGCGGGAGCCGACGGTGCCGGCGAATTCCTCGAGGTAGATGTGCAGAGCGGTCTCGGCAGCACCGCCTCCGGGGACGATGCTGCCGCTCTCTAGTGTCCTCTTGACAGCGCAGAGAGAGTCGTGGACGGATCGCTCCATCTCGTCCAAGGTGAAGTCGTTGGGGCCACGCAGAATGCAAGAAGCTGATGAGTGCGTCTTGGTGCCCTTGATCAGAATACACTCATCATCTGAAATGCGCTCTTGAACGACCTCCTCGGCGTGACCAAGGTAAGAGGGCTCGAACTTCTCATCTCCGTTCAGGTCAGAGAAGGTGCTCAGCAGTGTGGCACCAGTAGCTTTGGCGATCCGTCGAAGATCCTCCTTCTTACATCTCCTAACACCCATGGCGTTACGCTCAACAAACGTCTTCAAGCACATGTCGTCGATACCCTTAGTCGTCAGAACGACGTTAGCGCCAGCCTTAAACATGAGCTCAAGTCTCTCCAGAATCATGCTTGATTCGCGGGCTCGGATCTGCTCTAGCTGCTGAGGGTCGTCCACTGTCACATGCACGCCGAGCTTCATCTTTTCCTTCTGGAAGTTCATATCCACGCAGGCAATTTTGGCGTCCTGGATGCGAGTGGGCATGGCTTGCGAGGCCACGGTGCAGTTCAGAGCGTAGCCCTTGACCAGCATCGATTCGCGCACACCTTTACCGTGAGCCTTGAGAATGTTGACGGCCTTGACGGGGTATTTGGGCTCGTTCTTGTTGTTGGTAGTCTTGACGGCCTGCATGGCGTCGACAACCATGTCAGCAAAGAAGTCGGAATCGGCGCCAATAATCTTGCTAGACATCGAAGTCTTGGCGATGTTGAGGAGAGACTCGCGACCGAGGTTCTCAACCTTGATGCTGATGTTCTCGTTGAGGTACTTGATGGCCTCGCGGAGAGCCAGACGGTAGCCGGTGATGATAGTCGTAGGGTGTATCCGGTTCTTCATTAGCTCGTTACCCCTTCGCAGGAGCTCTGCAGCGATGAGGACAACAGATGTGGTTCCATCACCGACCTCCTTGTCCTGCTGCTGTGCCAGGTCCACCAGAATCTTGCCTGCCGGGTCTTCGACGTCGAGGAGACTGAGGATCGTGGCGCCGTCGTTTGTAACTGTAACATCCTGCGCATAATTAGCTGAGAGTCGCTACTTCTGCAAGGTCGGTTCAGGTTCTTACACCGATATCATCCACCATCATCTTGTCGAGCCCGCTCGGCCCGAAGGAGCTCTTGACAACATTTGCGATCGCTTGCGTAGCCAGAACTAGCCCTTGTCAGCGCCTGTTCTGGTGTTTTTGTGGTCATCGAGGAGCTTACCATTTTGATCACGAATGTCGGCCCCCGAAATCTTCTGGCCACCCAGGAAGAGGGTGCCATTGCGGGGCTGCTCGAACATGGACGCCATGGCTGCTGTTATTCAGTTCGATTAGACAGGCAACACAGTCGTGGGAGGTGAGTTGAGTTTGTCGAGCGTTTGAAGTCGAGATTTTTTTTTCTGCCTGTCTCGATCTCCAAGATGCTGCCAATGGTGGGAGCTCTGTCGCACACACCGCGGGCCTGGTTGTGCCCCTCGATTTTTTTGCCCACTTTCGGAGGCTCTGATTCTTCCAGTCCCGCTAAGGCGAGCCCACGAATATTGCGTAGGGGAACAGACGCTGCCCTATCAGGGTTAGCGTATAACGGTGAAAAGTTGACTGTTCTTCTCCAACTCCAACGCTCCTGCATCATTCACAGGCTGCGAATAACGTCAGCAGCACAAGCTCTCTCTGTACTGTGCTTCTCTATTTGTTGAGTTTCCATTATAGTTTTCAATTCATTGGAGTTGATCTTACAGCCTCGCACCAGCATTAGCTTTCATCGACTGTACGCTTGCCTCGGCTAAGTTTCTCTTTGTCTTATTTTATAACTGCTGCTTTAGCTCATGTAGAAGATGACTTGGATTTGCCGTTCTCATCCTAGCTGAAGCCTTCACGTAAGGTACTAGTATCTAGTGTTGCGGCCAGTCTGAAGGTGGAAGCTGGCTAATCACAAGACCAGTGGGCCAACCCAAGCCCTTGCCAAACCTTATCATGGGGTAATGAGTTTCATTTATTTCTGACAGTTCTGGAACCTTACTATCTTGGTCGATAAGGAGGTAGAGAAGCGAAATCGGCGCCAGGATAGGAATTGAAGTGGGCGCTAAGATAGGAATAGGTATCCGGTCACAAGGTCGGAAGGCTCTTCCGGCCCAAGATGCGAAAGACTCAGTCACTCCAGGCAAGAGACTACCAGCTAGGTCATGCCGAGCCCAATGCTTTGTACAAGTTGAACCATCTCCACGGATAGTTTGGCCTAACTACACTCAGAAGCCGGCATGATCAAGGAGTTTGCGCATCTCGATAAGAAAGATAGCCCTGAAGTTGTGGAGGGCAGTGCCGGTGTGAGACATCCGAGAGGGTCTGAAAACGGAGCAAGTGCGCCGGAGAACAAGACGTTGCTATTAACAAATTGAATGCTTTGGTGCCTATACCGGCCTACACTACTGCACGATTTGAAAGAATGTAGAATCATGATTGGATGGCGTTATCGAAAAAGGCTTTGTGGGAATTTTTTTTTTTTTCTAAAGGCAAAGGCAAGTGCCCCTCATGACACGACCGCGACTTTGGGAAGGCGAGATGGACTGCGGGGCAGTGTTACCACTGGCAGTGCCCAATTTCGAGTCACCACCACACCTTATTCAACTTTTTCCCTTCTCCCCTCCCTTCACTCCCTCTTCAACTTGCTCTTGGACAGCTTCTTCTTGTGGTTTCACAGCCTACAATTCGACTTTGTTGTGACTCATTCGGCTTTCTTGTGAGCCTAGTCACCCGCTGTTCTTATCTATATCTTTAAAACTGAACTAGCAGCCACCCGCTACCTATCGAAGCACGCCGGTCGACCGTTCCGATAGACAACATGGAGGAAACTAAGGAGCAGTCCAAGAGCGCCTTGAAAAAGGCCGAGAAGCAGGCCAAATGGGCAGCTGATAAGGCGGCTAAAGCTGCCAAGCAGGCTACTGTCCCTGTCGTTGGTGGAAAGAAGGCGGACGAAATCATTGGTATCACCGCCTCTAAGTCCGAAAACTTCCCCCAATGGTACCAGGAGGTTGTGCTCAAGGCCGAGATGGTCGAGTACTACAATGAGATTTCGGGGTTCTTTGTTCTCCGTCCCATCACCATGCACATTTGGTCCACGATTCGCAAGTGGTTCACCGAGCGCATTGAGGACATGGGTGTAGATGAGACGAGCTTCCCCATGTTCCTGTCCTCCAAGTCTCTAGAAAAGGAGAAGGATCATGTTGAAGGATTCGCGCCTGAGCTGGCCTGGGTCACCAAAGCGTTAGTACTATCTTATGCGATCCTCAATGCCGCCACGTGCTAACTCAATTCTACAGTGGTGAGAAGGACCTCGAGGTTCCCGTCGCGATCCGTCCTACATCTGAAGCCGTCATGTACCCTTACTACTCGAAATGGATTCGAAGTCACCGAGACCTCCCCTTGCGCCTGAATCAGTGGAATTCGGTTGTGAGATGGGAGGCAAAGCAGACCACTCCCTTCCTTCGGACACGAGAATTCCTCTGGCAGGAGGGTCATACGGCGCACTTGACGAAAGACCAGGCGGCAAAGGAAGTTCTAGAGATCCTCGAGCTTTATGCTGGAATTTACGAAGAGCTTCTGGCGGTTCCCGTGGTGCGAGGTTACAAGACGGAGAACGAGAAATTTGCTGGAGGTTACTACACTACCACCGTAGAGGGTTACATCCCTTCCAATGGCCGAGGCATCCAGGGAGCAACCTCCCACGCCCTTGGCCAGAACTTTAGCAAGATGTTCGACATCACTGTCCAAGACCCTGCCGACAAGAGCTCCCATCTCCACGTATGGCAAAACTCCTGGGGTTTGTCCACTCGCGTCATTGGCGTGATGGTGATGGTCCACGGTGACAACAAGGGCCTTGTACTCCCTCCCCGCATCGCCAAGATCCAAGTCATTATCGTCCCTGTCGGTATTACCAAGAACACAACCGCTGAAGCCCGGAAGAAGCATGAGGAAAGCGTGGACGAGATCCAGTCCAACCTCAAGAAGGTCAAGGTCCGCTGCGAGTCAGACTGGCGTGAAGGCTACACTCCTCCTTGGAAGTTCAATGACTGGGAGATGAAGGGTGTCCCTTTGCGCATAGAGTTCGGCCCTAAGGACGCGGCTGACGAAGTCGTCAGCTGGTCCCGACGAGACACTGGTGAAAAGGGCAAGATCCCCATCACTGACGTCGGCGTGAAGATTCCTGAACTTCTAGACACCATTCAGAAGGAAATGTACGCAAAGGCTGACCAGTCTTTCCGTGAGCACCGCCTTCAGATCACCATATGGGACGAAGTCCTCCCGGCCCTTGACAACAAGAACGTTGTTCTCATCCCTTTCTGTCTCGATATGAAGTGTGAGGACCGCATCAAGGAGCTGACCACTCGTGCCGAGGATACCTCAGATGTCCCTGAAAACCAGAAGCTTCCTGCCATGGGTATGAAGAGTCTTTGCATCCCCTTTGAGCAGCCTGCATTTGCTCTCGATGACAATACAGACTGCCTTAACCCCGAGTGTTCGCGTAAGGCGCAGAAATGGGTCATGTTTGGTAGAAGCTATTAGATAAAAAGCCGTCACTTTGGACGAATAATTCCGGTTCGGTAGGGTTGGTGGTTTACCACCCTTTGGCTGGGGCTGGAAGGGCGCTCACGGTCGGATGTTATGATACTCATCTTTGTTTAGGTAGCACGAGGTGTTGTTAGGTATTTTTTGAAGCTAGACAATCGGAGTTAAAAATGGATTTTGAAGGGCTTTATACGGTGATTTACGATTCTTGTTAGACCCTCTACTCTAATAGTTCTAGTAGTTGCTTGGATTAGCACCAAGCGTACTTCTCGTTCAACACCCACTCAATGTCTTCTGGTGATCCCTCTCCAAACCAGTTCAGGCTTGTGATGCTGTCACTCTCGCGTACTACGTGCTTTCCCCCGTTCGCCTCGCCCGCTTTTTTCAACCTCTCGTCCGGATTCCACAAGCTCACCGAAGCGCAAGCCCAGTCAGCAGCCTGCTTCCTCGCTCTCTGGACAATGGAGCCCATGGCTTTCTGGAGCTCCTCATCCGTTACGCCCTCCTCAATGACGAAGCGCAGGATGTACAGAGTGTTCTTCTCAGGCTTATCGACGGTACCGGAGTAGCTCAACGTCCAGATGGCCCAGACACGAGCGCCAGGTGAAGAGATACTCAGCGCGCCGTGAACGGTTGGCCGCTTCCCGGGGAAGAGTTGTTCGCAGACGAAACCTTCTCGGGCTAGATGCCATTGGATCTGGTCAAGGTCCGGGAGGATAGCCACTCGGATGGGCTTTCCCGTCGGCGAAGGGCGGGATAACTCCTTACGGAGCATCTTCTCGTCTGCTTCCACTAGCGCAGGCAAGTCATCATATCCGACCAGACTGAGCTTATCATCGTCAGAAGGTGGCTTCTTCTCAGCAGAAGCAGACCATTCGATGTGATTACTCTCAAACGCAGCCCAGCCTCTGTTAGCGTAGAACTTCTTTCCAATATCCGAGTAAAGCACCGAGAATAACGCCTCCCCCTCCTGGTCCTTCTCAGCAGCACCCAGCCTTTCGGCCAATTTGCTCATCATAAGACCAGCATAGCCCTTCCCTCTCGCCTCCGGCTCGGTGAAAACGCTAGCGACGCCGTGAGCTGTACCTTCACGGATAGTTGCAGCAGCAGCAGCGCCGCCGGCTTCACCGTGATTAGCCTCACGCCTGACGAGAGCGCGCTTCTTGAGCGTCTCGCAGGATGACAGCACCGGACGCGGGGAGGCCGATGACGATGATGATGACGATGGTGCGGTAGTGGTGAGAATCCAGTTGGTCAGCCCGCCGCGGCGGGCGAGCGGGATGTCGAGCTGACGGGTCTCACGCTCGAGGTAGCCGTCGAGGCTGAGGGCGGCGCCCCATAGCGGATGGGTGCCTTTCCACGTGTGGATGCGCTCCTCGTCCGTGGGGTTGGTGAGGATGAGGTTGGCAGCGTCTGACATGATCGCGGCACTTCTTCTACTGGCCCCCCCTCTTTTTTTAATTTTCTTTTCTAGTTCCCCTGTTGCGTTGTTTACCAGTATCTTTCCTGTTCCTGGCAATGTACTTCGGGAGTAGTCCCGGTATGATTGAGGGGTTCGTGGGAGTGCTATACGAACGTGGACAGCGTATTTTCACAGGGTTCGGACAATTTTGATGACAATTGACGTGCGATAGCCGACTCCAGCGGGAAATATAGGCACCCCTGTCGACTACCAATCGTCCCAAATTCTGGCTCACGATGCTGATTTCCGCATCCTTGAAAACCGCCCCGAAGAGGGGTATTTTTGCGCCGTCGCCGCCTGTCAGCCCCACTTCGGCCCGAGAAATCGGGAGTCGCAAAGGGCGCGTTGGACTTTAGGTTCTCCATAAGGCCAGACGCATGAGGCAGTCCTTTCGAACCCCAAGTTTCAAGCTCAAGCTCAAGCTCAGGTAAAGCCAGGGGGGCTTGTTCACGGCCTACGCAGAATTTACAATGTCCGTTCTAACAAAGCTCCTAAGCTCCGCATTCTCCGCCTAATCTGGAGTTTCGGAGATAAGAAGCGCGAGCTAAACTACGTCTAAGACCGGAGATGGACATTTGGTAGCAGATATTGCCCCGATGGAGAAGGCCATGCCCTACTCGCCGCCCGCTGGGGTTCGTTCATTCATTCTGCTTTTGGTTTTGCCTGCTGGCTGTCACTTGCTTCTGGGGTTTCCCTGGTTGCTTGCTGCACTTTGCCGCTCTACACACCCTGATGAGCAATGTTCTGGAAAAGAAGAGCGGGCGCGGGTCTAGGCTATCTGGAATCACGCCGGATGACTACATCACATCACTCATGGGCAAGTTCCGTTGTGTGTGGCTTGCATATTGACGCACACACCATCTGTTGGTATGGAGGTGGTAGTTGGGTAGCTTCTGGCTGGGCCTTCTGAGGACGGTACTTACTCCCGACTAAGACCGAGAGTCTTCCATTGCACGGTGAGAAAGATGCCAAATCATAGTATCATAGCCTAATAGAGGCAGGTATGAAGCCAATGAGCCTGGAAAGGGACCCAGGGGCTTCCAGAAGGAATGACACCGTCTTTCTGATGAAAAATACTGCCGGCACTGGTACCAGCACGAGCCAGCGTCATGGATTAGGTACGACAAACGAAGAACGGTTCACTATGCGCCGGATGTCAATGCTGGTAGGGGCAGAATGAGTGCGCATAGGTACCGAGTGAAGTATACCGTCGGAATGGCACAGCTAGGGGTACATCTGCGGCATCTGGAGCTATCACAGCTCAGAGCTGACCTATCAGAGGTGCAGCCGCCATTCTGTACGATGGATGTAGTGGAGGTGCGCACTGGCTGCTACCTTACAACCTTGGCTCATCACCACCACCACAACTCATAGTGTTGCGAGAATTGCTAGGACTGCTACCTGCCCAGTACCCTTACTCTAAACTATGACAGCTAGGCAGCCTTGCTGGAAGATTCGGCATCGCCGAGAACACGTTCCGGTGGAGTGCATTAGCAGCGTACCCTAGCAACGACACGTCCGGTCCGCGGGCGACCGCGGGGGAAGTTTGATCTGTGCTGCTATTAGCCTATGATACTCCTGTTATTGGGGGACTCGTTCAGTTGAATACCTAATTTAGGGCTGATCCCTGATGACAACAGGGGCCAGGGAGCCAGGGGCTTCGGACTGCTTGTTTCCCTGGCTCTGGGTCATTTTGGTGCTGCTCAACTCAATGAAGGCAGTGGAGAAAGGCCCCTGCTATCCATGGCCTTAGCCGCGTGCCGTACCCGCCGAGTCAACGGGTCATTTACCCAAGCCTTCCTTATCCCTATTAGGGTTACAAAGGGCGCTGCAACTTGTAAGACGCTACACCTAGGCCCTGAATCTGTGCCGTTTGTTGAGTGAGATAGTATAGCAGGGGCTTCGGCACCCGAGGCCCCGCCCAATATACGATAGCACTAAGCTATAAGCACACATTAATTCAAGTCAAAGCACTATTACCGCTAGCCGCCGCACCATGTCCGCACATGCATCACCAGCGATTAGGATAACTAGTAATTAGCTTAGCTCGACAAACGGCCATACCGCAAGGCAAGGAAACGAACATTCCGAATCAAGTACAAATGTCTCTCCTTGTACCGATTCAAGCAATAGAGGACGCCACGAGTCCAGGCAGTCCAATGCAAAGGCAAGCATGACAGCCGCGATGTAACGTCGGGAGGATACGTCGTGGACATCGTGGTCAGCAGGGACCGCAGCAGGTTTCGAGGCGTGGTGGTTGGCCATCAAGAGGAACTTGGCTCTTGGTCCAATGCAAGCCCAAATATTCCCCTCCAATGCATACCCGCGTAATGCAAGATTGGCCCAATCTAGCGTCGCCAGCAGCAGCCCGCCAGCCCGCCAGCCCGCCAGCGCGGCTTGCCGGCCGGGTGTTCGGGCTTTGGCCGACGTACATATCGATGCGCTTACTCAAGCCTCGAGTCCTGGAGGGGGTCAAGCAAAAGGCGCGCGGTGACTGATATCCAGAAGATGCTTGATGAAGATGATACCTGGATGGTTCGATCGTCCTCATAATGCCTGCCCAGTCCCTGGGCCGTAGCCTACTCGGTGAGTCGGTAGACAGATAGAGCTTACCAATCTCCCGACCACAGCATGGATTGCCTACCAAAGTACGGTACCTTTATTTGTCATGACCTTGTCACTTTGCTGGCTGGCGCGCAGGTGCGCGGAGTTTCCTGTGCCGCAATCCGCAGGGCAGGGACAGGCACGTTTGCGCCGTTGGTAGATCACCGACACAACGTAATGCTTGGCTATGCTGGAGATGACGGATCTAGCACGCGATACGTGGATCTAAATCATCGTGAACCGGGGTTGAGCTTACTGGCCTAGTTGAATCCGTGTTGTTGTTCCTACTTCGTACCGGCCGCCAGTTGTATACGTAGCATTATTCGTGGCCCATGCATGCTCATAGCCTCAATGAGTCGAAATGGGTGCGCTAGTCGCGCCCACGACACTCCCGAATTCCGACGAGTTTTTACCTGTGTGTGTCCTGTCCGCGGACTCGTGGGGAGAAGCAGCAGCAAATTAGACGGGACCACTGTGGGTTTCGTCTGTTAATTAGTTTGTCCCTCGAAGTCCTGCAAAGTGATGCATAACCGGGACGCGTGCTGACGGGGCTGGGGCCTCTTTAGCGTCGAAAGCGTGTAGGGCTGAATAGAAGGTTGAATCGTTCTTTTCGCGCTCTCCGACAGGCATTGACGTGATATAGCAGTACGAGACGGGAGACAGAGTTGTGCATGAGTAGTCATCGCCGGCATCATAGGCCGGGCTCTCAAATACATCATCATCAGCGCCGCTGCTGCGCAAGAGCTGCAGCTCGCTGCGGGCTCAAAGATACAAGCCTCACTCCGTCCCATCTTCATGCCACGCTACCTGGCTCGGCCGGCCCGCCGGGACCCAATGAGACTGCAACGGCGGCCGCTGAGGAATCCCTCCATGGAGTCGGCGTAGAGGTGTGGGAAGTTGTTGGGTGATGTACTGATAGTGACAAGACGCACCGCGCTGGGAAGCATTGGGTAGAATTGTGAAGCAGCACACTTAGAAAGGGAGGGTTCATGTGGTGTTCCTGATCAGCCGCACCCTGCGGGTTACACAGATTGAAAAGAGCGGGCATGAGATCCCTTGTCCGGCCTGCAGTGTAATTACCCTGCCAGTGGCTAAGCACGCCAATATGCGCGTTCAGGGTTTCTGCCACCACCCATCACGTCGGGGTCCAATAGAGGAAAGGCCTAGGCAGGTAGAGAGGTCGATCCGAACTGTGTCGGTGGGATATATGAAATAAATCATGGCCGGCTTGCTGACAATGATCCATACACTTCTCTCCGCTGTTGGCAGATCCCGTCTAGTCCCAAAGAAATCCAGGATTTCTAACATACCACACCTTTACATACAACCCTGACGGGCGTCGATGAATAATAAGACGGATCAAATCGTCATTCCTTTTTCCACACTAAGCCAAGGTGAAATACTTCTTTCTTCTGCGACACTTATCGAAGGAAGCATTAGTCCAGTCTAGTAACTAGTGGGGAAAAGACCCAAATCCGACGGTTGCTGCCGATAATGTAAGCCGCCGCCCCCCGATTCCCAAAAGGCCAGAGGAGGCGAACACGACGGCCGTCCTGCGCCTGAGGATGATCATCTTTCACTATATTTTTTTTATTTCCTTTTTTCTTTTCCTTTTTTTTTTTTTCAAATGGCTGACGAGCGATCGGAATCTAGGGCCAACTCAAAGGAGCTTGGTGGAGGATCAACATCAACATTCGCGCTGGCCAACCGACCAAGAGCCACAAGAGCCATGGTGGCCAAAGTCCGCACAGGATGTATTACCTGTAAGCAAGCCATTGTCCAGTGAATTCACTCCTTTGATCAATCGTACTGATCCATTACAGGCAAGTGAGTTGATACCGTGCCTCTTTCTGCTTATCCCAGCATTGTGTTTGGTGGACTAGCTGGCTAAACTGGGTGGTTTTTGACAGGAGGCGGCATGTGAAATGCGACGAGAGCAAACCAGGATGCCAGCGATGCATCAAGTGGCGAGGCCATTGTGATGGTTACGAGGATGGACGAACCAAGAGCCGGACACCGGAAAGCGGCAAGAAGAAGACGCAGACCTCACCGACGACGCCAACGACAGGGGAGCAGGAGAAGGTCAAACTCCCACGATGGTACCGAGCATTAGCAGCCGAGAGCAGCAAACTTCTCATCCGACCAGACGATGTCTGCGCCAACGCCAACTTGAAAGGCCTCGACGAGCGGAAGAATTCGGCGATAACGGAGTCAAAGGACGACGACTCTCGCTCGGGGATAAGCGGTTTTGATGACACGTTTTGGAAAGCGGCTGTGCCTTATCTCCTCAGACAGAACGAGGCGGTGTGGTATGCACACCTGGCTATCCATGCCCTTGTCGACGCAAAGAAACCGAGTTGGAACAATGACGTTGGCGGTGGTGGCGGTGGAACTGGTGGTAATGATCATGGCAGTGGTGGTAGTGCCAAAGCCTCGTATCGCCGAGCATTGCGATACCACGGACTGGCGCTCGGACAGCTGCGCAAAGAGGCCATCAATCGAGACAGCCTTCAGTCGGCAACGCTATGCTGTCTGTTCTTTGTCATCTTCGAGATGATGAACGGCGACGACAAGGCGGCGCAGGCGCATATGTACAACGGCTGCAAGATGTTGGATGAACTCCAGCGGGACAGTCAGAGCGGCGCCATGAGCAATGCCCAGGTCGACGCCATGCTGCATCGAGAGCTTCAAAAGGCTCTGCGCTTCGTTGCCATCCAGATTAATGGAGCGAGTCAGAGTCAGGATTCTATCTCTCAACCATCCTTGCCGCCGTCTCCGCTGGCGATGACCATGTCGAGCGAAGGCATCGCGAGCGAGGCCACCTCGGGCGACGAGTGGTACGGATTCGGTTTATGACCAGAGTCAACATGAGTAATCTTATAATGGAGGATTGGAGGGTCTGAAAGTTGCAATGGTGAAATTGTATCATGATATCTTGGAAAGCGAAAGAGCCTTTTTGTACTGAATAGTTAAGCGTGTGATATTCCCAAGTTCGACGAGCCTCTCACCAGGCAGGCACGAGACAAGACAGATCCGTGGCCATAAATGAGACAAACGCTTTCATTCTTTCATTACGTTGTGTTGTACTGTATTGTGTTTGAAGAAGAATGATGGAATTCAGATGGAGTGATTGAATAACTTAAGATAGATTGAACGTCATACTAGTGGATATATCTGTAGAACCTGACTCGGGCAAGGCAGGTACGCGAGGTAGCCTGAGTCGCGCTTGCCAAGGCTGGACTGTCCACTTTGGAGGGGCATTTCGAGGACAACTTCAACCGCCGATTAACCTCCATCCACCCCGCCAAACATGGATTACCAGTACTCCTAAGACTGTCAATCTCGACACGTCACTCTCACATCACAATGGCATTACCTCTGCCGTCAGGGCTGGTCCCTTCAGAGGTGGCCTTCCTCTGCGAAATGGAGCTCGTCACCATTGTGCCCCGACAAAAGCTCGACAGCATTGACCTTCTCTCGGTAAGCTACCACTGAACGCGTCTCCTCTTGATCTATCGCGTCTCGACAAGAAAAATCGCCTGACAATCTTCTCCACTATCACAGGGCACCACACCAGCTTTAAGACCTCCGAGACGCGAAGATGTCCCGTTATGGCTAGCGATTCTCCTGAAGAAACAACGGCGTGCCAACATTATAGCGCCGCCATGGCTGCACCCCGATTCCCTACAACACATTATCCATCACGAGACCAAGATCGACCCTACAGGCTGGGCGCCCCCGCCGCCTCCGCCTGTTCGAGCCGACGGCCAGGGAAATGCGAGGAGAATAAACGCGTCAGGTGCACAAGACGCTGTCCTATCACCGCCATTCCTGCCGTCATGCACTTCCAACGCCCCCGCCAGCGCGTTGCCGTATCACTGGTTCGAGCTGGCCGAGATGCTCCTTGCGCACGCATCTGATGATATTACGTCTGCTTCTGATGTTCGAGGGCTGCTTCGTGATCTCCAAGAAGTGCGCGCTGCTAAGATGAGGTCAATTCCTGGGCAGCTCAAGGATGGGGTAGACGGTGTGATGAGTCTTAGAGGTGTAGGCGCGATGGAGCTGGCAGAGAGCAGAGGTCTTGTCACAGGGGTTGTGGAGGGTGTGCGCAAGATCGGAGCTAGTGCTGAAGCTTCTCGGAGAGAAGAGGAGGAACAACGTGGAGATGCAGATATGGATGAGGAGCCCAGCGATGATGATATGGGATTATGAAAACAGTCATGAGGTCACACGAGATACCCGGAAAGATTTGGTTCAAGGTTAGTTGAATATGGGAGTGCACGGTGTTTGTTTACAGGAGTCCAAAATTCAATATCAAAGGAAATAGCCATTTCGTAAGTACAATGCCTCATTCAAATCGGCTCCTACTCCCATCTCCCAGTGTCCAATTCTCCCATATTCCGGTCCTTGACTCTCCCATACTCCAGTCCTTAATTCTCTCATATCTCAATCCTCCAGGACAATCGTGACCCAAAACTCATATCAGCCTGGCTTCTCTCTCTCAATAGTCTTCCCGTGGTTCAAATAGTTGCCATGTCTCGCGGCACTGTCTTCTTGGTTTCGTCACTTGGACCCTTTGGGTCGTATTCCGCGTCGCACTCGTGGTCAGGTTGATATTTGACTTGCTGCTCTTCCGGGCCGCCTCCTGACAGAGACTCGACAACAGGGTTATACTCTTCTACGCGGTTCTGGACAGGGTCGTACTCATCCTCCCCGCTAGGCAGGCTACGAAAACAACCAGGAGGGACCGCAGTCAGCCCATTTTGTCGATGACTGAGAAGCATTCCTGAACCATGCGGGAAGGCTGTCGTACCAAGAGGTGAAACATCGCTTGGTAACAAAGTTGCAGCAGGGTCGTGCAACTCGGTCAACCCCGATTCGTCTTTCGCCGAAGGCTTGTCACTCTGACAAGGCGACGAACGCCTATTTACCAGCGGCCGCCTCGCATCCATGTCGTCAGACTCTAATCTTAGCCAACATACATCAGCAAAGTTCATATACAACGAGGATCATCCTGGTAACTTACTTGGTGCTTCTCATCGCGATATCGTCGGGAGTGTCGATTGAGGGGCCATTGTCGTTGACGCTGTTGGACAGCACCCGATCAAAACCCCAATCTCCAGCAATTACCCCAATACTAAATCCTCCCACCGTTGGCCGGCCTTTGCTAGGTGTAGGAGGTGGAGCTTGCGTGCCCGTGGGAGTTTCTTGAGCCTCCTGAGTTTCCAATCTCTTGATGGCAATTGGCTCCTCAGAAGTCTGCTGCCTCTTGGGAGATGGCCTTTCACTGCTGAGGTCTTGATCGTCAGGTCCCCTTTTCCGATTATGTGTCTCTTCGAGAATTTTGGTTTCAGCTTCTGACCTTTCGGCTGAGTCTTCTGCACCATTATTCCTGTTCCGGTCTCGTATCTCTTCGAGAATCTCAGTCTCAGCCTCCGATGTATCGGCTGGGTCTTCTCTTTCGAGACTTCCATTCCTCTGTGGTGGGGTTTGGGGTGCCGGGTTGCGATGAACAACAAACCCGGTAGCCGGATAGGCCAGAGGAGGTACATTTGATCCCAGGCCGGGACCAGGCCACTGATTTTCCTTGTCTGACCCTGTGGTGTCGATCTGAAGCTGCGGTTGAGGAGACGGTCGAGCTAAAGTTGGCTCAAGCTGCGTGGGAGAAACTTGCAGATCGGGAGCTGGCTCTGGTTCTGGCTGTGGATTGCTTTGGTGTACTTGAACTGTCTCAGCTTCGGGTTCGGGTTCGGGCTCGGGCTCAGGGTCAGGGTCCTGATCAGGTTCCGCGTCTTTCCCGGAGTCGGGATTCGGCTCAGAGTCTGAGCCAGACTCTGACTCTGACTCCTGCTCATCGTCGCCATCTTGTTCAGGTTCTTGCTCAGGTTCTTGTTCAAGTTGTTCTTCTTGCCCATGATCTTGCTCTTGCTGTGGCTTAGGCTCAGGCTCAAGCTTAGGCTCAAGCTCAGGCGCAGATTCAAGCTCTTGCGGTGTTGAGAGCAGAGGGGAGGGTGACGAATGATCCTCTTTCTTTGGCTCTGGAATGATGTTAGCTGGAGGCTCGGTTCGCTCTCTAGACTCTTACTGAGAGTGAGAGCTCTGTGCTTGTGATGTTAACGGACCTAGTTGAGTCGAATGCTCTTGCTGATTTGAAAGCTGAGGTGCGGGTGCTACACAATCTTCTTGCTCTGCCTCTGGGTTGGTGTTAGCGATGGGCTCGAGTTGCCCCCTTAGCTCTTGCTGAGAGAGGGGGGTTTGTGCTTGTGATGTCACGAACCTAGTTGAGCCGGATGCTCTTCCTTTGCCTCCTCATCAGGGAGTTTTTGTTGTTCTTGTGATGGTTCTGGTTGTGATGACTGCTGCTGCTCTTGAGCACGCTTTCGTCGAATTATCACCTTTCGAACCCGTCGCTGCTCCGGTGCTTGAGGAGCGAGCTGTCGAACTTGAGGCTCGATAGAACCAGGGGGCCTATTGATCAGGTCTTGCTCTAGAGCCTCGGTGTACGGGATATTCTGTGCTTCCTGAGGAAGGGGCTCTGTTGGCAGGCCTCTCTGGTTCAAGCCGTTCATGAGAGGCACGGCGCCGGTCATCTTAGATCTGGCGCGGGTTTGACGCTGAGAATGTGCTCGGCATGGTGGCTTGCACTTTCCACGATCTCTATTCATTGTTGCAAAAACAGTCTTCTTTTGATAAAAGTCTGATGGTGGTGATGAAAGCGTTGGCAGATCTTAGATGGTATACGTTCACGAGTGAGGTAGTTGGTGATAGGTTCTGGGCTAAGTGTTGAAGGAAGAGTTCAAATGTTTGCTTTATACATTTACGTTGAAGCATGCTAGATTTTGAAAATGTCCCTTCTGACAATGAAAGATGGCGGTGGTTGCTGCATGTCTTTGTTCCCTAGGCGCACACACCAGGCAGTGGACACTATACAACTTGGACCGCACTGGGGCCATTATGACTCAAGGCAACAAAGAAAATAGATGGGAGATCATGTTAAAAATAGGAGACATAAATACTTCAACGTTCTGAAAAGTAAATACCAAAGAGCTCAAGAGTGTAGAGCACAAAGACGGGGGTTGGGATGGCTGCAATACGTGGGACACTTGCTTGCTCTTGGCCCTGGATGGCTAGGTCACCAACAGTCACCTATGATCCGCATGTACGATAAAGTCCGTAGAAGAGGTGACAACTCGATCCCCAGAAAATACAATTTCCCATGTTCCCTTATCATGCAACATGGTTCAGTCTGGTCCGTTCATGTCGGCGTTGGCAAAAGACTCGCAAACTGTATCCACGGAAGTACCTATGAAGATGCTCAGAGTGAAGCTCATACCGATGATCTCAGAAACGAAGCTTTAGTCTCGCAGTTGAGCACACCTGAGCAGTGGCTTTCAGAGATCAGCATTGACGCACGTCTAGAGTAGCAGAATGTCCGGCTTAGCTGTAGGAGTTAGTAGATTCTGAATGAATCATATTGACAGATCTAAAATTCTGTAAAAGCTGTAGCAAGATTTCAAAAGCAACTCTTTCAGAAAGATTACATAGAGGTTTTGGGGCGCTATACGAAAACTAGAGGCTACGATTCAAAACACGAACTGTCATATGTGACCAACACACGAAGCTCAGAAACACTGACTTGCCGTTTGTAAGTACATTCAAATCGCCGGATGGTCACCTATGAATACATAGGCCTTTCAAGTTGATTATGAGTGAGTATCTGAGTGGAAGATGTTGTCCTCATTGCTTCTCTTCTGTCTAGCCTGTTGCGCCGAGATCGCCAGCTTCAGATATCCTCCCAACCGGCACGCCATTTTGATTCCTTCTCCCATTTTTGCTTAGACGCACATTCACCACTGCAATCCAGCAGAAGCAGAAGATATTTGGTGGTCTCTCTATGCTTTGATCTCGTATTTTAAAACTCGCCCGTGCATCTCAGTTGTCTGACTCGTGAAACTTCTTGCGATACCTCATCGCTATGATTTGCCCTACTCCCTTTGTCAGTATACTGTTAGCTATTGCGCGCATGTCTTATTTGCTTCAATTATCTTACAGTCTTCAGGTTAAGAAGTCTTCACTAGTCTTGAGAAGTCGGCATCGGGCGTGCCAATTCGATTTCCGTGCCCCACAGTTTGTGGCCATTGAGTCCTTGAGCTCGAAAAGGCTTGAACATCGGGTACATCTGGAACACGGCTATTTCCATATCCACGAAGTTGCATTCTGCCTCGAATATGGTTCCCAAATCTAGAACCTCGTTGTTTCTTAGCTTGGATAGCGCGTAGCGTGCAACTTTAATCGCACGCGCACTGATGTATTCACAATAAGCGTCGATAAATCTGCAGAGACCGCGCTTCAGCAACCTCTCCCAAGGTTCCCATGAGCAGTCCTGTGATATTAGAAATAGCACCCTCGCATGCTCTTCTCTTGTCAATTGTTTCTGGGGTTGATTTTTCCCAGTGCTTCTCGCCCATTTTAATGTGATATTTCTCGTGTCCCTGTCGATGTACGCATGCAGAATGACCGTGAACTCTACATCGATAAAATTGTCATGTTAGTTTTCTCTCACGTACTTTTCTTCTACCTTTACTTTAGCTCAAAAATAGCTCTGGAACTCACCATCACGATAGTCTTTCATTCTCGCGCACAGCCACTCTGAAGATTGCGTGTAGGGCCATCCGGTACTTGTGAATGGCTTTTGTGCTTGGTCACCAAGCTTCTAGCCCTGGAAGACTTTCGCCAAGAATGCCTCTACAAATTTGTCGGTGAGTTCGCAAGCAGGTTTGAGAGCCGTCAAAGCCCGCTTGGCAATGCAAAAGCACACCGCAAGTTGCTCCTCATTGAGGTTATCAGGGCTGGACACAACGTTCGGCTGAGGCACCCTCCCTTCAATCCATCGACTGAAGAACTTCCGACGTTTCTCGGCAGGACTCTCGGTGGGTGCATCGCTCAGTCTATGCTTGCCGCTACTGCGCGAAGAAGGGGGGTTTGGAGAATCCGACTTGAGGTCCGTGGGCGAGGAATCCATGTCGCTGAAGGGCATGGATGTTGAAGCACGTTCGCTTCTTAGGTCGCGAAAGAGAGAAGAGGTGAAGGAAGTGAATGGTAAGGCACTTTGTTAGGTCAATTAAGGAGCAACCCGCTGAGACAGCGATGTTAGCGTGGCGAGAATGATGAAATGCAAGAGAGAGAAGCGTGAAAGTGGAATGAGGAAGAAAGTTTCAAGGTTGTAAGATAGGAAGGAGCCTCAGGATGTTCAGCGGCAGCTAGTAGCTCGTGAAAGTTCTCAGAAAGTTACTCGTCACCCGTTCGGTACTTTCTTGGGGAAAAAAAGAAAAAAAATTTCTTGTTCCAGAATGAAAACCTGGGTCACATCAATCGAGACCTACAAACAAAGATGCTCGTGGAGAATATCTAAGTGCTCTCTTGGAATGCCATAGTTCACACCACTTCAACGAACAGTCACCAGCACGAGAATGAAAGCAAAGGTAGGCTAACACGCACAGATGTAGTGCAACGATTCGTTGAGACAATCATTGTACTTCAAACGTTCACAATGATTATAGAATTTCACGTCGTGGAAGAAGTTGGATTGCCTTGATCTTTTTTTTTTTTTTTTTTTTTTTTTCCTTTTCCTATTTTGTTTTCTATACCAGAGCCACCAATTTCGCTATCTGACCTATTACCACGTCCTGTGGTCTTTTTTGCAGCTTGATTTCTCGACCTTCTGTGAAGCGTCGCATCTGGAAATGTCGATGTTAGCTTCCCTGAATGACTCGATCACATGGGGTTTTGTTCTTTAAACCGTACCCTAGAGAGGATGTCTAGCTCTCAATTTGTACTAGTTAGCACCATAGAAGAGAGTAAGAAGTAGCACTGGGCTTGTATCTCCTGAAAATTGGATACCCAACGAAGATGGCTTTTTCCATGGAGGGAAGATTGCATTCTCCTTGAAGCTCCGCCTGAAGGTCAAAAGCATTGCCATACGTATGCTGGTGTAGCACATAGCGGGCGATCTGGACAGTCCGCTCGGTGATAAAGGAACCGTAGCTTCCAATCATCGATTCCAGACTCTCCCGTAGGATGCATTCATTGGTCCAATACTCAACCTCTTCTGCAGAAATCATGCTGAAGATTTCTTTTCTCGTCATCTTCCGACCGTCAGGAGTTTCCCATCGCAGTGAGACTGTGGGAGGATCTTTAGTGATGTACACCCGACTCTCGATAACTAGAGTAGTCAGTGTCAGTCATCTTTCAAATAATTGCTTCAACTGTCTATCACAAGTTTCAGAGACTTACGAGGGTTCTCGTTGTTGTCGTAGCAGTAGTTCTGATAGAACAAGTAGTGCTCTTCATGATCTCCAAAGATCCACCCGTCACTTGCCGAAGGTTTCTGAGCCCCGTCCACAGATTTCCAATTCGTGAAGATTTTCTGGAGGAACTGCTCAAGGTGGTCTTCGTTGAGATTGTTCTCCTCACCCATAGCAATGAAAGCCTTGTTAGCAATCTCAAAGCATTGCTTGAGTTGTTCAAGGCTGAGATCCCGAGCACTGTAGAGTCCCCTTCCGGCAGGCTGTGGTGGATTCAAGAGCTGGGTGAAGAGTCTTCGCCGCGTTTGAATGGGTTCCTCGATGAATACAGCATTGTTCCCTCTGGCATCGCTCAGCTGGGTCGGAAAGTTTTCCGTGCCAGAGTCGGTAGTATCGGAGAAGGAACTCATGGTGGGCTCGTTAGTGATATAGGAGGGTGAAAGAGCTTGACCGACGGAGAACGATGTTGGGTGAAGAAATCAAAAGAACTTGTTGTTGAGTCGGAGAGGCCAGGCCTACTAGGTGTGTCTTAGTATGGGAACGTCTGAATGAGTGGAGGATGAGAAGAGGAAGAGAGGGTGAGGAGAAAGCTTTGGCTAATGAATAAGAAGAAGCTTCTTGATAGTTGGCGAGCACTGTTTAATAGCTAATTGCTATTTCCACGGCGCCTTCAGGTGAATTGGTGCGCGGGGTCTAGGGAGGAAGGAGGTATTGCTCCAGATGCCAGTGGTAGATATTTACCCATACTCCAAAATTCCAAAAACGCCCATTGAAGGTATATTGTGACAACGACAATAACATGGTTGAACGCCCTAAAGCCTTCCAATCACCAGTCAAACATACCACCACATGGTTCCACTATTTACAAAAGGACATCGAGTACTGATATTAGATGTTGAAATGTATTCTTTGGTAATTACTAGGTAAGGCATACTAAATCTAAGTGCTCAAAGCAAATCCCAACTCCTTTTTAGTCTGCCGTCTGAACGGGACCGGTGTATCTCTAACAGATATAAAAACAACAAGGCTATATAAACTCAATATGATTACCCCTTTTTATAAACGCCGGTGTATGCAAATCATGGGCTCGTGCATCCCCCACAGGCCACCTTCTCATCTTTATACTTGGCATCTCGCACCGCAGCGTCCAACGCATCATGCAGATCTGCATGGAAGAATGGCCTGTCCACGCCATAGACAGCGGCCATGCCTTCTCTCTCGTGCGCACCGCCGGAAGCAAGAGTTCTTTCATCGCCTTCGGATACGTGGCCAGATGAGCTGCTAACCAGTGCTTCTGCGTCGCGCGGACGATGCCTCCTGCTTTGGTATAGCTCAGGGTCCAGGACAGCGGCGATGGTGTACGCTGGCTGCCACCCATCAAGGGCATCATCATTCTGAGCTGAGGGGAAACCGAATCCAGAAGCAGCGAGGGCACGGCGCGTCCAGCGGTTATTGATGTTGGCAAAGTGCAGCTCCACAGCATCAGGCGCACAGTACCGGTCCAGTGTGTTCCTGAAGTCGATCAATCCTTGGACCGATGTGACATCCATGTTGTTAACGGCGCCAAAGTCCAAAATGACGGCTCGGAGGAGCGGCAGGTCCTTCTCCTCCTCGCCCTTCTTAGAGCGCGGCCCAGGGTCATTCCACAAGCGATCTGATGCTCTGTCGAAGTGCTCCTCGGAAGTCCTCCTGGTGTTTTCCATTATGTAGGTAGTGAGGAAATCGACGTGCATCGCTTGGTTGGTGTAGTTGTATCCTTCGCTGAATCGGTAGACAAAGATGCCCGGGTAGGGGGTTTCGATGACAATTTCGGGGTTGGAGGCGTGCTTGCCCTCAAGAGGCATGAAAATGGTGCGCTCGGCGCCCAGCTTGGAGCGCTTGCCGGGCTTAGGTGAAGATCCATGGTCCATCTTCTCCGTCTCGGCGGACATTCGGTGGGTGCGGACTTGGCCGAGGAACTGACCCTTAGTCCTAGCAAGTCGCACGAGCAGCATGGCGAAGGAGAGGCCAATGCCAGCGTAGATAGAGGTCTCGAGGGAGTCGACGATGGCGAGAACGACACCAACGATCCAGATGATTAGCTCGAGGGGAGCAAGCTGCCAGTACTTGTAGAGGTTCTTGGGTGGGGTCAGGAGGTTGCACACGGCGTGGATGATGAGACCAGCGAGGGCGGCATTAGGGATGTACTGGAACACTGCGGTAAGAACGTAGAGAGCGAGAACAAGCATGCAGGCGCTGAAGAGGCCAGCAAGAGGCGTGCGAACACCAGCCTTTGACAGCACAGCTGAAGCGCCAAAGGACCCGGTACAGACATATCCTCCAACAAAGGGGCTGAGAGCGTTGGCAGCGCCCAGAGCAACGATCTCCTGGGATGGTTGGATGGTGTAGTTGTAGAGTCTGCCCATAGCCTTGGCAATGGCAATGTGTTCGATGATGAGAATGATGCAGATAGCCGGGAGCTCAGGAAGGATGAGCTTCAAGAGCTTGGCATCAGGGCTCGGTAGACCAGCCTTCTGGAATCCCGGCTCAATGTGTCCAACAATGCGGAAGGGTGAGTTGTCGAGACCACGAGTACGGTTGACGAGGTAGCTGATGAGAGTAAACAGAAGCATGACGAAGGTCAAGCGAAGGGACGAGACGAAGGCCCACATCCTCTTCTGAGTAGGCTGCCTCTTCTCCATAAAGGTGCACAGATCACGAATGGCAAACAACAGCACGATGGAGCTAATACCGATAGCAGCATCGAGCTGGGCGTTGGGCAGGCCCTTGAGAGTGTTGATGATGACCTTGTAAGGAGGCTCTCGGGTGTTGACGTCGGGGATGCCCAGCGCGGTAGGGACCTGCGTGGACATGATGGTGATACTAGCGGCAGTGACGAAAGCCGAGATGGGGATGTACGGGATGAACTCGATGATCCACCCCAGACGGAGGAGACCGAAGAAGAGCATGACGGCGCCGGCTAGGAGGCTGAGGGCGTGGGCGACATCTTCGTTGCTGTACTGGCCGGGAGCGCTTTCCTGCACGTGGCTAACAACTTGACCAACGAGGAGGGATCCAACAGCGGTAGTCTGCAAGGGTCAGTTAGTCTCATTTGATGTTCCCAAGGATAATCAGATAGGTGGGTACCTACGCCGATGACAATGTCTTTTGAGGTACCGAATACCCAGTACAGAACAGCGCCAGTAAACGAAGTATACAGGCCGTATGCCGGTGTCAGTTGAGCGAGAATGGCATAGGCCATAGCTTGAGGAACAACAACCAGGCCAATAGTCAAGCCAGCGATGAAGTCTCCCAGTAACCAGCGTCCACAATACCGCCTAATCCATGATGAGGAAGGAAACAGGCTTTGAACGTAGTTGATAGCACCATCTTTTGTTGGTGCCAGATCCCGGATCCATTCGTTCACGGAGGGCTCCTGTTCGAGGTAGATGTCGGCGGGTTCGAGGATCTCGTAGGCTTTCCGGTCTAGGTCGTCTGGCTGTTTTGAGAAGCGTTCGTTGACGTCGATGCCGAGAACTTTGCGGGTGATGAAGTCACCGACTCCGGCAGATTTGTTGCTGTTTGTCATGTTGTTGGTTGTTGTTGTTGTTGGCGGTGGTGGGTTGTGTTGATTTTGTCCTTGGTCGGCCATGATGCTCTATTGTGTATGGTTATGTGCGTTGCAGTTGTGTAGGTGGAATGTACAAATGAGCCACTCCATACATATGGGGTATTTAGTTAGACAATCTAATAGTCCATCTAACAATATAGGAAGTATATGCAAAAGCAAACGCTAACAATGATGATTTGGGGAATAATGAAGAATATGAAGAAAGCGGAAAGGGAGGGTGGAAGAAGAAGCGCCGGGGATGAGCAGAGTTTTAAGACACGAGAGACGAACAAAACGGCGGCCGGGAGTTGAGACCGATCAAGATGCCCTGGCACGGCAAACGCATGGCTATCGGAATGGAGGCCGTGAGACTGCCGTCCGTCGTTGACTCCACCGCGCGGCAAGGCCACCCAAGTTCAAAAAGCCAAGTCTTTAAAGTCCCCCGAACCCCAGAAGACTAGTACTACTAACTCAGACTGTGTGTGTGTGAAAGTGGCTCCCGGCAACTTCCACTGAACAGAACAGGTGCTGGCTGTACTCGGTTGCAGGCGGCCAGGCCGGTTGGGCTCCGATCATCCCTGCAGCTTTTTTGATCCCCGGCGCCGCCTGCAACGACGACCCGGCTGCACGGTAGCTCGGGACTCGGAGGGGCGCAGGTTCGCCCCAGGGACAAGAGGCTCTTAAATCAAGTCCAGTAACGATAGTCTGTGTGGATGTGTCGTCGTTCTCCAGAAAACAAACCGGGAGGGCTCCGCAGAAAGTGGCCCCCGATTGAGTTTTTCCGCCGCGCTGATTGGTCACCGTGTGAGTCAGGACAGAGTTTGCCCCTGTCGCCTGTCTACCTAAAGGTAATCCATCCCCTGTCCTTTCAGTCAGTGGCTTGTTCACTGTCGTCGGCGGGACTCGTCGGCCGTCGGTGCTGTAACCCTAACCAGTGCAACCACTACGTTGACTGAGACGGCGTCTACCCCCTCCACTAAGGCCGCTGAACCCGCTGAAGCACCGCTAGAGCATCTTGAATTCAGCGGTGCGGCGCCGGCCGACAAGGATCCACCTCCGGCCCCGAGCGCCGGTTCTCGTCCGTTTCCTGTCAACAAGATCCAAGATCTGTGCTTTCCTCTGCAAATATACGTCAGAATGCGGTAAACAGATGTAATTGTTACTGGCCTTTCCATGATTTCAACATGCGTCCTTCTCACCACGCGCATATCTGTATCGGCCGACAGGGGCTTCGTCATAAGGGAGTGTATTCACTGCGCCTAACCTTTCTCTGGCATCTGCCAGTTCCGCCCGTGTCTGAGATCCGCGACAGGGTCGGCAGCGTCGCTTGGATGACATGACACATACTACTAGTACTAGTAGTCTAGTACGACTAACAATGGCTCTCCGCAGAATGTAGACTTTCCCTGTTGAGTAATGCATGATTCGACATTCTGCGAGCGCCACAAAAACGCCGGCATCTCACATTTATCTTTTCGAGGGGAGAGCATCATTACGGCGCGTACCTGCCATAACGATCCTCCCTTGCCAATGACATCGCGTCATTTGGAGTCTGTAAGGCGAATGTCAAACCTGCTTATTTCCCCATGCCTTTCCTTTCAATGGTCATCAAACTTTCCCATCAGTGAATATGCTGATATTGCCATGTTGAATCCATGTCGGGCTATTAGGTACGGCTAATGCACCAAGTAGGAAGCTTGGCACCGATGGCCCGAAAGTGGCCACTTGCTAAGCCCACTCTGATGCAGCAACAACAACTTTTTCAAATCAACCTCGACCCTTGGATACGAAAGGCTGCCGTAAAAATTGGGTAATACCAAAATAATCTCGATGGACCGGTCTTCGGCTGCCGCGGCCCATAGATAAGCTACTTAGTGTTATGTACGGCTCGGCCTCGCCTAAAGCTAACAACCGTTGATCATGAACAGAACAACAAAAGCCACCATCGTCACCTCCTCGCCTCTATAACCTCGATCCCCTACTCCTCCTCCACCTACTCCTCAACCCACTCGCCTCCCCATTCCCTTCCCCATCGTAGCTCTCCTCCACTCCCGACGACCGCTCCCTCCTCCCATCACCGCCCTCCGTAGCACCAACCTCACCCGCCTCCGTCGCCGTCTGCACCCTCCTCTCATAACCCTCCCCCGACCCTCTCAACGTCGTCGCCCGACTATCCGGTCTACTCCCAGCCTCATCCTCCTGCTGTCTCCTCTCCTCCGACGGCGCAGCCTCCTCGTTCTCCGTCTCGGCTGTCAGACTAATCGGGTCGCCTAGCTGGCTCGGGTTCGACCGGTCCCCGTGCAGCCGGCGAGCGGCCTTGGCGCGTAGCGTCTCCCCTCGCGGATCTCGAGCGCGGGCGGCGGATGGGCTGCTGGTGTTGTTGCGGTTGTTGGCTAGAGGGTTGACAACGCTATTCCTGTTGCCGAGGTCATGGAGTCGGGTTTCTACTTCTTCGCGTTCCCGCTCTTTGCGCTTCTTCTCTTTGTGGGCCATGATGCTGGAGTGTGCACAGGAAAATAATAGGAAGACGACTGCCGCCATTTTTTCGTCTGGAATACGGTTCAGCCTGGCCGTTTATATATTAGACCCGTTCAAGCCTGGGAGCTACTAGCATGTGAAAAAAAGGAATGACGACTAGTAATAGATGATGAAGTCTATTAAACGTTGATATTTTGACGTTGGTCTTGTTAGGTGAAAGCTGGTGGGAGACGCCGAGCCACTATCAGCGGGGTTCGCGTAGGCTCAGCCGCGGTGGAATTTGTCCATGACCTCACGACTAGACCTTGTCTTGGCCGCCACTACCTCGTCCCTTGGAATGAGGAGCGTTCACATGTAAACTTGTTCGAACAAATGGTGAAGTTAACACTACTATGACCGCCACATGTTGTAATACTATCGCACAAATAGTTCATATCCCATGCTTATTTGCTTCCCTCAGGTTCCTTTCGTTGAAGTAGGCAATGTCGTCCCCACTTCCTTCGCAGCTTACCAGGCACAATGTCTAAGTCCGGCATCCACAACGCCCGGGCCAGAAGGTGGGTCTCGGCGGCATCCAGGAACGGCTCGCAGCGGACAACCTCCCAGTTCTCCTTGTCCTCGATATAAGCCGGCTCGTTGGGCGGCAACGGATCCGTTCGCTCGGGGTAATGCGTGTCCACGAGCAATGAACACATCTGTAGGTCCACGTACTTAGCCGGATCCTCCTCATTTCGATCGTTGAGCCCGCTCGTCGGCAGCCACGTCCCGCTCCAGAAGCCGAAGCCTGTTCGGGCTTCTGAGAATTCACCCGGTAAGAGACCACGGAACTCGGAGCGTACGAATTTAGCGCGCATATTCCTGGGTAGAAAGTACGACGATGGGAAGCGGTACCATTCCTTGCCGAAGCAAACTAGGTCCCCCTCCTGGCCAACCGGCGCTCGGCCTTCTTCACCCTCCCACAGGGGCTTGTAGATGCTGAGCGGTGCTGAGTAGGCCGACCAGATGCCGTAGTTGCGAGCAGCCCCGATCACAAGGGAGGCTCCGAAGACGGCGCCTACAGCGAACAGCTTTAGGCGTGCGGGTATCTTGCCGATAAGCGTCTTCGGGTCGGAGTTGCCCAGAGCGGTGAGAAGAATATGCAACGAAAGCGAGGCATTGAGTGCCAAGAACGGATACGCTGGGTACATGAAGCGTTCCTCCTTGTGCGGCTGGGCGGTGAAAATTGCCAGCCACATGTAGAACGGTGTGACGAACACGACCGTTCGCAAACCCGATTGGAAGCCCTGGTTTGATGGAGTAAGCAGCTTCTGGAGCAGGAAAAGGGGCAGTGCCAGCATGGCCAGCACGAACCAGACATTGAAGTTGAGTATCAAATTCTTGATGTAAAAGTCCCAGGGCTCTGTCCCGTAAAGATCTGGGCCCTTGTCCGAGGAGAAGATGTTATACTTGATGATGTTCCAGAAGACTACCACGGGCTTCTTGAAGAAGAACAAGTTAATGAAGAAGTCCGAGGCCTGGAACAGTTAGTTATCTCCGCTCCTTGGTGTTGGGGAACAAGCCACTTACTATCACCAGCACGCCTGCCGTAATGCCTCGAGCTAACCGGAACAGGGACTCAAACGCGGCATCTTTGTCACCAAAGAACATGAGGACAACCTCCTCCAAGAAAAAAGGAGCGCATAGAGCAGCTGCGAAAGGCCACCCTACAACGCCTCCTGCAGCAAACCAGAAGATGCCCTGAGCCGTCTTCAAACCTCCTCTCCAATTCATAAATGCAGCAGCGCCAAACATACACATGTACATGGCAAAGCTGGAGGGCAGATACGCTGTGCTGGCATGGAAATTTCCAGGACTAGTGACGGTAGCTATGAGGAAGAACAGACCAATGCGGCCATTGATTGTCGAGCTCACAGAAAGGTACATGAGAGTCTGGCTGAGAGCGCAGAGTAAGGCAAGTCCATAACGAACGGCGTAGAATTCGGCAACCTGTAACCTGTAAGCAACCGGCACTGATACATGGCTCTACGCTTGCCAATAAGCACCCTTACCTTATTTGACTGAGGCAGAAGCCGCCTGAAATTTCCGACAACAGCATGCAGCGCTACGTAGAACCAGCTGCGAATGGCGTAGTCCGGTGAATACTCCCACGTTTGGAGGCCATAGCCATGGGACAGGTAATGTGTAGGCTCCCAGTAATTGAAGGTCTCATCGCAATCCTGAATAGGCGCAAACAGCGCAGAGACCAGATTGGCAGCCAAGAAGCAGTAGAAGGCCTTGATGGGCTCAACAGCATAGATGCTGGGGGGTCTGCGGTTAGGAAGAGAGAGATACGTCAGCGGGGCAGCTCAGCTCTGAAGATTGCGAGAATTGGTGAGGGCGTACTTCTTCTTTGCATGACCACCGTCAGGGTGGTGAAATTGCCCGCGCTCCTGAGGGGGATTGGGTGGCATGATCGTCGGATTATTCAGGACCAGACGTGTAGAAGTGAAGCAGACAAATCTCGCTTCGAAGAGGAAGATAAAATGTGAAGGTGGCATTTCCCAACTTTTGGGGAGCTACCCCTGCAAGTGCCAGTCAAGCCGGTCAAGCTCGGTGAAGAAGCGCTAATGCATTCCGCATGCCCCACCAGCCGCGGCTCACCTAGATTTTTTTTCAAGTTTTCTAAGGGACCGACGATCTGAAAGTTTGCTTCCGTTCATACTTTGCCTCTACATTCAGGATTTAATACGACACGCCTTAATCAGAGTTTCAGACCGCCACATCGTTATTACCTACTCTTTATTCCACTCATTGAGAAACCAGTCGAACACAATCTACCATTCACCATCTCGTCGTCCCATCTTGCCCGCGATCCGACTCGTATCTGCGCCGTTCGGCACCACCTCGCCGCCATGTCCGGCTTCCAGATCCCAGGCTTAGGCCATGCCACAGCCAACGAGAAGCTACCGCCGTTACCAGCTGAGCAGAACGCTACCGCTACCAACTCGGCCGCCGAGCCATCCAAGGATGTAGAAATCCCAGATGCAACACCAGACGTTACCACACAAACAGAGCCTGCTAGTACAGAAGCGGCTGGGCAGCCAGAAGAACAAAAACGAGAAACCCAAAATGACGAGGCAGAATCCATGGCTATCGATCGGCCTGAAAGCCCTCCTTCCTTAACAGGAGCCCTCGAAGCGCATTTGGGTGGACTCACTGGTGACAACGCCGAGCAAGCCTTATCAGAAGCCACGGGAGGGCAGAATTCGGCTCCAGTAAATGGAGCAGAGCCTAATGCCGTGCAAGGAGATAATCCAGAGTGGGAGATTGATTCCTCACCCTACGAATCCTCCTCAGAGTCTAGTAGCTCTGATTCTTCGTCGGATGATGACGACTCTGGAAACGAGGGCTACCAGCTGCTCGGCGTGGAAGAGACGGCACGGATGCTTATGGAGGCTGAAGGCGGCTCAGACGACGAGGGCGATAAGGGCGGCAAGTCGGGTGGCGGCGCACAGCTGAGAACCAAGAACGAGCAGGCAGAGGAGCCGATTCCACGGCCAGATGTTACCATCACTGCTGAGATGAAAATCGAGGAGCTAGGCGCGGTGGAGCACATCGTCGAGAATATGATTCTGGTCAAGGCCGTTACACCTGGAGAATACCAAGTCCTCGACACCGGCTCCGTGCTTTGCAACGCCGATCGCGTGGTGTTGGGCGCCGTCGCCGAGACCATCGGCAAGGTTATTCAGCCGCTCTACACAATCCGCTACAACAACGAAGACGAGATCAAAGAGTTAAGCATCGAAATCGGCACCAAGGTCTTCTACCCGGTCGACCACGCCAGCTTCGTCTTCACAGAACCTCTGAAAGCCATCAAAGGCTCAGACGCAAGCAATCTGCACGATGAGGAGGTCGGCGACGACGAGATGGAGTTCTCAGACGATGAGAAGGAAGCAGAATACAAGCGTTCATTGAAGGAGAAGAAGCGGAAGAAAGCTGGGGGTGGAGCGGCGGGGAGGGGAGGTCGGGATCAACCTCACCCGCTACGGCAGGAGATGGGACCTAGTGGTGAGCTGAACTACGATGACGACGATGGTCCCTATAGGCCTCTTACGCGACCGCCTGGCTTTGGATCAGGGCCTGTATCACAAGAGACATACGAGCCCCCACGCAACTTCCGTGGTCGTGGACGAGGCGACGTCAGGGGGAGAGGGAATCGCGGTAGGGGCTCAAATCGAGGCGGAGGTCGCGGCGGGGCAACACCGCGAGACGGCTACTCCATGCCTCCCCAAGGAGCAAACCAGCACGCGCAACCACCCCAGCCAAACCAATACCAAGACCCTCCCCCGCCAGCGCAAGGCTGGGGCGCTCCTCAAGCTGGCGCCGCTCCTGCTGCTCCGAACTTTGGCTTCCAGATGCCCGGCTGGCCACAACAACCACCAGCACAGGGTTCCGCAGCAACCCCGCCGCCTCCTCCGGGCTGGCCTGGTGCGGCACTAGGGCAAGCGCCTAATGCTAATGGCAACGCGTTCATGAACCCAGCGTTGTTCGCGGCTCTAATGAGCCATATGCAAGGGCAACAGCAGGGCGGACAGCAACAACAGCAGTGGCAACCACCGAGTGGTGGACAAGGTCAATAAAGTGGTTAGTGGGACAGTCTACGTGATTTATTACTAGATATTTGGATAGCATTCGAGGTCTTTAACATCATGATACCCCTTTCAATGAAGAAGTGCGATAGATCATTTATACGTTAGTCAATCGTGTATTTATGTACTGTTATAATCCAAAAGGCACACGCCGGCTTATACTCTAGGCTATCAAAATCCCGTTCCAAGGCTGCTCTACAGCTCACTCGCCTCCTCCTTGTGCTTGTAAAAGTCAAAGTGACCCAGCTCGTAGACAAGACCCAGGGTCATGCGAGCGTGCTGAAGCATGTGGTCGAATGACAGGTACTCGATCTTGTCATCGGTGGAGTGAATATGGGGGTCTGAGTCCTCAAAGGCAGACTCGATAACGAAAGCCGAGGGGTACCCGGCCTTGGAGGCAGAGGCGTGGTCAGAGCAAGCGTAACCGCACTTGGTCTCGACCCAAGGAATAGCGCAGTACTCCTCGATGACGACCTTGATAAAGTCTGTCAGGCCGGGGTCGACAAAGTCCATGATGACGCCGACGCTCTCGGGCTTGCCAGCATCAAGGGTCTTCTGCACGAAACCGGTCATGTCCTGCTGAAGCATAGCCTTGACGTCGCGGTCGTTCTTCTCGTATTCCTTGAAGATGTCCTGGCTGCCCAGCAGACCACCCTCCTCAGCACTGTACCAGTGGAACTCGATTGTGTTCTGAGCCTTGCCCTTGACGACATCTTTCGAGCCGAGAAGCGAGCGGAAGGCCTCCATGATGGTGACAGTGCCGCTACCATCATCATCAGCGCCAGGGGCGGCGAGGATAGACGGCAGCCACAGGTTAATGGAATCCTGGTGAGCACCAATCACAACCGTCGTGTTCGTCTGTCCGGGGATGGTGGCAATAACAGAGTGCTGCTGCCAGCTATGCGGGAAGCTCTCGGCGAAAACAGTGTCTTCGGCGCCGGCCTCAGAGATAATCTCATTAACCTTCTTCAGAACCCAGTCGGATGACTGCAGGCCGTACTCGGACTTGTAGTAGCGGGTGTGGAAGCCGCTAAGTTTCTCGAGGTTGGCCTTCATGTTGCGCTTCTCGAGGTGGCGGGCGAGTGAGTTGACGTCCTTCTGGTTGGTGCACTTCTTGGGGAAGACGACGGAGGACTGGGTAGCGATGTGGTTGGTACCCAGGGCCTCATTTTCGGTGATATCCATGAAGTTCTTGCCGTTCTGGAAGACATTTTAGTTAGCGCAGGCTCAGAACAGATAGGCTATGCGATGGAAAACATACGCGGCGGAGCTCCCACTTCTCCTCCTCGGTGACCCATTGCGTCTCGCCGGGAGCAAGCTCGATGAGGAACGTCTGCTCGGGGTTCAGCTCGACGGCGTTGACCTCGGCGGGCTCGATAAAGCGGGCAGCAACGGCGGGGATGCACGCCGCAAGGGCTGATGCGGATGAGAACTTCATGATGAGGGGATAAGGCGGTTATGAGAAGTGTAGGTAGGTGATGATGATGATAGAGAAGAGCTGGAGGGACCAAGACGAGGCAGCTGGACGATGATGTAAGGCACGGCAACCTGCGACACGGAGCTTGGGAGCGTGACCCCAGCGACCTCGGCGTTCCAAGCTTGGAGTAGCATCCTAATCGATAGCAGCTCCTGGCTGTTTAAGTGAGTGTGATTGGATGGTGCCTGAGAGGCCCCATATTTAGATGCCAGCCTGAGGTTTAGCCTACAGTACGTGGCCAGCGCCTTACCTAAGTACATGGAGCATCTGTTACAACAGGGCCATCTAACATGCCGATTCGGACCAGAAGCTGCGGTTTGACATGGCTTGAGCTTGTACAAGCATCTATGAACATATTAGGATGCACCTATCGACTAGTATCTATCAGCAGTATCTAGAACTAGCTGTACTACCAGGTATTCCATCAGCAAGATAATTAGATGGTGGTTACAGGGCAGAATGATGACTAAATCTGATCCCGCCAATCGTGGTAGCCTACGTCAGAGTTGTTCGGTTGTTCTCAGACGCCGAGTCCCGACAAAGTATCCCAATTGGCCACCAAGAAGAACTTGGAAGTAATCGCTACTGCAAGATAAGCACCGCACGGCTCAATATTGTATCTGATTCCCCTACGGCTTTGTTGAGCTGCTTTGCTACATAGTTCGGCTTTGTGCTTCCGGCTAGTAGCTTCACACTCGCATTATTACCACTTTCATCTGACCGCCCGCAACATATAAGTGCCGACCGCTTGGATCAGATAGCAACAGAGCGTGCGCCTTGGTCAGTCAATACGAGCAAGATTATGGTATAAATTGGCTGGGATCATCATGGGCCCCTTTGCTCCAAGCTGAACTTGGTCCCTCGAATAAGAATACCACCATATTTCAACCATTTCGTTTCCCTACAATGTCGACATCCGGTGTTTCAGCTTCCGCTCCAGCTTGCCTGGACGCACTCCCCAACGAAGTAAGGATTCCCTTTCATAGTTTGCATGCGGATATGTTGTTGATACAGACGAGCAGATTCTCGCCGGTATTCTAAATGGGCTTGCTTCATCAGACCTCCTGCCCCTGGCTGGTGTCAACCATCGCCTTCACCGCCTTGTTGCTAGACTCCTCCATCGCCGTCTCCTGGATGTGGGCTCACTACCCCAAAATGATCTGATCTTGGAATGCTACCATCCGAGTAAGAAAATTTCAACCCCGTATCTCTTCTGCAGGTATGAAAGCATGAAGACTAGGGGCGAAGGTGTGAGTATTGATGACTACTCACCGCAATTGTCTGAGCTGAAGTCACTGTATTCATCTTTCCGCCCTGTTATGGCGGATGAGAATCGGCGACCAAGACCCCAGACTTCAGAAAGTGAAGAAGAGGATGTCGAAGATGCTGCCGTCACAGAGGACATTTTCCTCGACGATGGTGAGCTCTTCTCGCAGCTTTGTTGCAAGACCAATTTGGTCAAGACAGGTCCTCGACGAGGCCTGTACTTGAGCCACGTCAACATCAACGACGGCGTCCTGCGCATATGGAGAGAGTGGCTTGCCAAGGCAGTAGACCCTGACACGCAACACGATGAAATCCTATGGGTTGATGATGACCGCGGAGTTGGCCTTCGCTTCCGCGTGACACCCGGAGCTGCTGAGCGCATGCCCGTCATTTCTGGCCCAGACGACCATCCTCCAGTGTTCTACAAACTTCAGTATGAGGGTATGTGATGGACTGTTTCAATTCAAAGCTGTGTGACTCTAACGCATTATGGTATAGAGCTCCTCGTACGAACCCAGAAGCTCCTCATGGCCGCTGAGCAATCAGAGGTGCAGGAAGTTTCGCATTCAGGTAAAGCCGTCGTAATTGCTTCCATGTAAGATTTGATTTTATTCCTTTACGTTTTTTTTTTTTTTTTTTTTTTTTGAATAGCACGTCGTGCCGTTCGGCTTTCTGTTTTACAGTTCAGGGCAGCAGCAAGTCGAGACTTCTATGAAATCATCCGACATATAACTTGAACAACAAGGGTCAGCCACCCAATCCCCAAGAAAAAGATCACCTTCTAGGCCAATGATTGCATATACTGACACCTTGGGTGTCTAGTCTTGGCGTTAGTGATGGGGCGTATATGCCGGGTATGGCGCAGCTATGGCGTTGTCTCAGCTTGTCATGCTGAGAAGCAACTTCGATATGGCTCCTTCGATCTTTCGAAATTCGCGACCAATCTACTTTCGTCCTTTCGTCATGACGACCTCTGGGGTACTGTGCACGCTTCTTTCAAAAGGCCACGAGTGAGGCTGGCCCAGGACCGAAACCGCTCTAATATTTTGCGAAATCAACTTAGCTTCGCTGATTTGAAGTACGTCATGGAATATGTACATGAATATTTATTCTTACATAAATTTATATGAAGTCATGTTGCTCAATATCATCTCAAGCTTATGGGTACCTGGACTTTGAGGCGTACTGCCCAATCTTCTGAGAGCTCTGGGCAAGTCCCGCCCTCTTAAACAAGCTTGGGACTTTGTTATCTTCCGTCCGATTTCGTTGCAGGAAGTTCAAACAGACATATTCCCCATTCAGTGCTTTCAAACAGCTCAGGAAAGACTAGCAGAGCTCTTCCCAGGAGCCTCGGCCATTCGCCGAAGCTCCACATCACTGCTCATCGTACCAACCTCGCCGTCATCACTCTCGTCTCTCTCACCCACAACACCACTTCTTCTTCCTACAGCGCAACCTTCATCCTCTAAAATGCCTCCCTTCTCAGCACCAGGATCACGCCAGTTCGACCAACCCCTTTTAAGAGCATCTTTGCTGGTCACAAAGAAGATAACCGCGTTCCACAACCCTTGAAGAGGCAGTACCGCCGCCGTGGAGACGTGGTATCCAAAGGGCGATTCACCTGTCATCCAGCTGTGAATGCGATTCATGCTCGATGGTATCCATGTGGCCAGCACACTCAAGGCGAAAAGAAAGCTTGTACGCAAGTAGGCACGCTTGACAGGGTCGGCGACGACGAACTTGCTCATGATCGATCGGGTCCAGCGGACGATGCGGTCAAAGCTAGGAGAGCCCGGAGGCCTCCCCTTGAATAGTCCGCAGTAGCGACGATGCTTCTGTCGCTGAAAGCTAGGCTTTCGACGCGGTTCCACGGGTACAGATGTCACTGTTGAAAAGCACTGTCCAGTCATCGGCTGCTGAGGTTCTCTATCTTCGGGCTCAGTGTCGAATGAAACTGTCGGAAGATGAGCCTTTTGTGGCTCGCTCGGTGCCTCGCTTGATGAGGGCGACGAGTGCTCGATGTGGACTTCGGTGACGACGGTTCCGTAGAAGCTCTCCTGAGTTCCGTCGGGAAGCTCAACTTTGGGTCCCTTTTCCTGCAGATTAGTTGACGGGCCAGGACGTGCTACGAAAAACAGAGCAAACTGACCTCTTCTATATGCGTTACCTCACGGCCCTTAGACGTCGTTGAGAAACTGCGCAGCTGATTGCGGGAACGAAAAACATGGTATCCGACCAAGAAGTATAAGATGAGGGACCCAGCGATACAGATCCATATCAGCAAGTAATATGTGTAGATGCGAACAGCATCCCATTCGCGGTCAACCCAACACCAGATCTTAGATAAGATCAGCCAGATTTTCATGAAGGATACTACCAGCAAATAGTGTGTTAATACTCACAGTTGCTTCGCCATAGACAAGCCCCTTGTCAGGATTCCGGATCAATAACAGCGCTAGGGCGATGACGAATGGGCCTCCGTAGCAGATCAGGCAGTACAGCCACCACCACTGCTGGAAAGAATCCGGGCTGACCCGGAGGTAGAAGACGAGGAACACGTTGATAGCCATGGCTAAGGACCACCATGGGTCGGACTGCATGAACCTTTTGCATTGGCAAGTCAGCGGTTGCAAATTCGGCACGACAGGACGTCGCCTCTTCCTCTCCCCTGACGAGACCTCACACCCACATCTCAAACATGAAGCTCTGCGCTTGACATAAGCTCGACTCCTTACCCTTCATCAACCCATCCATGGATATAATACTAGCAATGCTAGCCCCAACGTTCGCCACGCTAGCAAACACGATGAACGTATTCTGGACATTTCGAACCTCATGCACCAACCAATAAGCCACGAATATGAGCAAGACAGCGACCAAGCTAATACAGCCGCCCGTCCGCTCGAGCGATATTATAGTGACCAGTTGGGTTGACGACATCTGTTCACTGTCCGGCATGCTGGGAAACTCAAACTTGGGCATCCTAGAACCGCCATCCAGGAGGGGAAGTCCCCTCTCTTATTGTGGGAAAGGGGGATAGAGTTAAAGGGAACTTGTGCACAGGGCTGCTGGAGAGCGGTGAGACGAAACGGAGATTGCAAAGCAAACAAACTCTGTTTCTTGAGCTTCTGTTTTTCTTTCGCCCTGTCGTCTTGTCTGCTTTGGGAACTTTGTGTTCTGGTCGTTAAGCAAGAGGAGCTTGTTGCGGGAGTAGAAAGCGAAAGATGGAGTAACAGAAAGGAGCTCGGGGTCCACGAGCACGAAAGGGTGTAACACACGGGATCTCTCTTTAAAGAGAGGGACGAGAGAAGCGAAGCATACTAAGTTTTCAGGATACTCGGGAGGCAGCAGGAAGTAAAGATGCGTATGCGGGTTAGAGGGGGAACCAAGGAGAAGGAGAGGAGTGGAGGGTGGAAGGACAATAAGGGTAAAAGCCGTCTTGAGGGCGCACCATCATGCCGGTGACCGAATAGGTTAGGGAGAAGTTTGACCATCTTCGAGGACCTGTGAGCTGGCGGGTTTGGTGATCTAGTGGTTTTTCTTCGTGCGTCGTCGTGTTACGGGAGATGCGGGCAGCCGATCAAGGACAATCCAAAAGCCGCGTCTTGGGTTTGACCATGTACTACGCGGATAGTAGTTCTGGCCCTTGCCATATCTGGTGGGAACTTGGTATTCTGTGCGTCCTTTCAAGTTCTCGACGCGAAATCATAAGCGGTGTGGTTGACTTGTGGTAGAGCTAATCGTGAGTCGAAACACTTTGTTCGCCTCGAGTCCTAATGATTAGAGATCCCAAGACTGGGCGTCGAAGGTAACAACTCATATTTCCCACGCAAACACAGCCCGCCACCAAACCAAAAAGTGCAATTCTCATGCCCCCATTCCCTTGCTTCAACCTCTAAGAGCAAAGCTGAATGTCTCTACAACCCCGCATAAGACAAACACAGTCAACAAGCAACCAAACAAACATCAGTAACTCCGACCATTTTCCTCGCCAGTCCCGTCCCCTGAGCCACTGTACGTACCCTTCGGCGACGGGAAAGGCCCAACCAAACACTAATATCGAGTATGCATGAGTCGGGATCTCGGGAGCCATGGAGCTAGGAGCAGTCACTGACTGATTCGGTGTGTTTCTTGCTGGCACGTGGTTGGATCGTTTGTGGTTACACGAGATAAGCCATAGCGGGGATTGGGCGGGCTTGCGGGATCGTATAGTAGAGACAGGAGATGCATGTATGCGAGAATTGACTCGGTTGCGGGTGTGTCTCTTCTTTTTGTTGGCTCGCGTGTGTGAAGTCCTTATTGTTTGGCTACTTGGCTGCATATTGCTTCCTGTGAATGTGATGTTAACCATACAAGCGGCAAATCTTGCCTTCTGGTGTGGGAGGTTCTGGTAGATAACCTAGCATTGAATTATTGATCCTCCTCCATCATGCATTGTACTTGAAGTCCAATTGTTGATCATATTCGCTTGCTTCAAATCAGCGACAATCTTGCTTCCAATGTTACACTCTCAGACCTGCCACCTAGCTCATTGTCTCAACAAGCTCTAGGAGCACGATCGCATGGCCGTACGGCCCGCGTCAACGCGATCCAATATCCTGACGAGACATTGGCGGCAAGGCGGCGAGGAGCAGAAACAGGGGCATCTGTTGATCAATTTGGAGTAGCTTATTCAAAGATCGTTTCATTCTTTTCAACGCCAGGAAGTCCACAGTTATGGTAACACCTCGATTCATTAGAGTGATGACGAAGGCGCTGTTGGGTCGTGCAACTAAAAGGACTGTTTCCGTTAGGTTGCTGTCTGTCGAGGTCCAATATCAGATATCGGCAACAAGAAGGCGACACGCACTAAGCGGTGTTAGGCTTGCCGTTAACTATCTTAGCATCATCAATTGAGTCCATATCACAACGAGTCTAGCGTGGTATCTTTCATTTCTTGTCTTTTTGTTTATCTACTCTAAGATATTTTAAACCCAGATAGCCTCAATAGCTTCAATAGACATGATCTCTACCCCACCATTTACGCCAGGCCCAACTCCTTGTAGAAAGGCTCTGTGCTTGGCTCACGGCCGAGGAACTCAGTCAAGAATTCCATCTCATCCTGGCTACCGCCCTTCTCAAGCACAGTCTTGCGGTAGCGGCGACCTTGGGCCTTGTCCATGGGGTTCTCCCGGAAGAAAGAGTGGAACATGTCCGTGGAGAAGACTTCGGACCACAGGTAGCCGTAGTAGCCAGCATCGTAGCCACCGATGAAGTGACCAATGTTAGCGTGTCGGTTGCCCCATTTCCTGAAGAAATAGTCAGTAACTTGAAATACTTATATCAAAACCGAAAGGAAGATAACTTACATTCCCTCTCCGACGTCCTCGGGCCCCTTGATACCCGAAATGTCGTGACGCAGCTGGTTCCAAAGCTGACCAGCGTCAATCTTCTTGACAGCATCATGCGACTCGGGTGTGTGGATCGTCATGTCAAAGGTACCGATGAGAACTTGAGCCAAGTTTGCAGTAGCCGAGTTGAGGTTCTTGGTGGAAATGAGCTTTGAGACCAGATCGTCGGGAATGGTCTCATCTGTCTGCCAATGGCGCGAAAGAGACTTGAGCACGCTAGGTGCCCAGCACCAGTTCTCGAGCATCTGAGAGGGCGCCTCCACAAAGTCGTCGACAACAGCAGTTCCATGGAAATAGCTGTACCGGGTGCGGCCCACCAAGTCATGGATACCGTGACCCAGCTCGTGGAAGAGTGTCACCACTTCGTTGTGCTTCAGCAGAGAGGGCTTGTTGGCGGAGGCTTTGCTGAAGTTACAGACCAACGCGGTAGCAGGGTAGTTCCTTGAGCCATCCGGCTTGATGTACCCGGGCTCGATGTTGAAGTTGGCGTTGTGGGAGTATTTGCCATCCCGAGGATGCAAGTCGATGTACAGGTAGCCAACAAATTCGCCGCCACTGGCCTCGTCATTCCAGACAGTGTAAACGCGCACCTCCTCATGCCAGATAATGTCCTCAGGCTTACCAGTAGGGCTGAGCTTCTTTTGTGCTTCACCCTTGACCTCGACAAAGTGGAGACCGAAGATCTCCTCGAATATCTTGAGCATACCGTTAAAGGTGCTCTCCACAGGGAAGTACTGCGAGATCTTGACCTCATCGACACTGTACTCCTTCTCTTTCATGATGCGGGAATAGTACGATGTATCCCACATGTAGAAGTTGCCGTCAAAGTCGACACCGCGCTCTTCATAATCCTTCTTCTTGTAGCTCAGCAGCTTGTCCCTCTCCTGCTTTCCGCCTTCTGCAAGCCGCTTGCGGAGATCCGCAAGGAAATTGTTGACTTTTGTAGCATCCTTGGCCATCTTCTCCTCAATCTTGACGCTGGCATGGTTGGGGTAACCTAGAAGACGAGCCGCCTCGTCGCGAAGCTCAAGAATTTCTTGGAACAGAGGCACATTGTGGTTGGCCTTGTTCGCATCCGCGACGATGTACTGGTGGCGGGTCTCGCCGTTCTTGGCGTACTTGACCAGGGGAAAGAAGTGGTTGTACTTGAACCCAAGCTTGACCTTGCCTTCGTTCTCCCCAGTTCCCTTCTCGAGGTCGCCAATGTTGATGTCATCCTCAGGAACGCCGTCGAGGTCCTCAGGCTTGAACCAAATAGAGCTCTTGTCCTCGTTTAGGTTCTTCTGGCACTGAATGCATAGCTGAGCGAGGCGCTTCTGCACCTCCTTGAAGCGATCCCGCTGGGGTCCGGCCGGGATGAGGAGACCGTTTCGAACGTATTTCTTGCGCTCCTTCTCTAGCACCCGCAGTGACTCTTTATCCATTTCCTCAGAATCGCGCTGCTTGAAGGCGGCATCCACAATGTTGAATACGTCCTCACGCATCTTGCATTCGATGTCAAAGTCGTTGGTAATCTCATCTGATTTAGTCGAAGCGTCGCGCAGAGAGCTGTCGGGCGAGGTGTGCTGGTAGAAGTTCAGGACACGGCGAAGAGTGGCCGAGTTGTCATCGTCAACCAACATAGGCTTGAGGGTGTTGGCGAAGGTAGCATTGTCTGTCTTGACGCTGGCTACCATGTCGTCTAAGAGCTTCTTGTACTCGGCGTTCAGACGCTCGGTCTCACTGATGATGGTCTCTGGGGTGTGGGTGAAGACCGGCGGCGCCTGAGGCGGCATCTTGAAGCTACCGTCAGCCATGGTGCTGGTTGATACAGGGCGAAATTGTTGGAAAAAGCTGCCTGGGCGGGTTCTAAAGTGGTTGGCTAGAGACACTAGACGAGGAAATGCTCGATTGGAAGCCACGATGACGGCGAAGAGGAGGATGAGGAGGGAGACGGGGAGGAGGAAGCGTAGGTAACCGGGGCGTCGGAGCTCCAGTGTATAGGTTCCTAGGAAAGATTGGGTTCTTAGCGCTCGGGGGGTTCAATGGTGATTGAGCAAGTTCGCAAAGAGTATTATAGGTGGTAGAGGAGGGAAGAGAAGGGGAATGATGAAGTTAGAAGTGTAAAGTGTTCAGATGGGATGCTCTTGGAAGCTTGGAGATGCGAGGAGCTGATCGGTACATCATAGCGGCGCATAGCGGGGAAAAGGACAGTTACTAAAAGGAAGGTACCCACTCGCCTGCGCTGGCCGCATAGTCACCTGCAGTAAAGGTACTGACTGGTTATATTTTAGAATCCTCGCTGCCCAGTGTCTTATATTGATACTCCAACAACGGTCGGAATCGTTACTTGGGCCTTGCGTTAGAATAAATCAAGCATAATACAAGACACAGGCTGCTTGCTGGCTACATGGTTGGGGCGGTGGTGGTGGTAGCTGACAGGCACAACACACCAAAGCTGCAGTCCTCCCTCCATCTGACACATCACACTGCATTTTGTAGGGAGGACCATATGCAATATTTGACGTGGGCAATCATATGTTGATTTGACAGACGCCCGGAAGTCTCGAGGTATCTACTAGTACCGGATGGAAATTTCATACACGAGCCATCATCTTATTCAGGCTCTCTCCCCTTTGAAGACCAAGCACTCCCCCCAAAGTCGCCCAATGTCAAGTCCGTGAAGCAATCATAACACACAAAGCAACGCCGTTCCCCCAATCGTAGATGCAAAACATGGCGGTCCCGGCTCGGTGGTGCCTCTAGTTGGCAAGGATGGTGCGGACAAGATCTATAGGTAGACATGATTAGTTACTGCTCTAAAACGCAATACAGGCGGTCGCTTGAACTTACCAGTATAGTTGACCTGGCCAGAGCTGGTGTCGACAGCCTTGAGAAGCTCCTCGACCTCGTCATCTGTCATCTTCTCGCCCAGGTTCGTCAGGATGTACTTCAGCTGCCCGACACCGATAAAACCCGTCATATCCTTGTCGAACACTTGGAATCCGCGGCAGTACTCTTCAGGCTCGCCAGGGTCACGGAAACCACCAGGGCGGTTCAGCACGCGCTGGAAGGTCTCGAAGTCGACTACCGTGATCGCAGATTAGCACTTCCGCACGCCTCAAGGGCCGAAAACTTTCTGTCGCAGGAACTGGGAAACACTCACACTCGCCACCGACATTCTTCTCGAGGTCCTGAATCTCGCCCAGCGTGGGGTTCTGTCCGCAGGCGCGCAGGAGATCGCCGAGGCTGTCGAGGGCCACGCGGCCGTTGCCGCGCTTGTCGAACAGAGAAAAGGCCTCCTTGTAGTTGGTAGAAGCCTGGGAATCGAACTGATTAGAAGACATGATGACAGATGGTGTGCGTAGCAAGAGAACGGGCCAAGGTTGGGGTAATGGAAGTGCAAGAATGTGATTGTGCTGATAATGAAGCGACCGTTGGGTTGGATTTTTGGGTTGAACCCCTTTCGCTGTAGGCTGCGCCAAAAGGGCGAATCAACAGCGGTAGCGGGGTGTCTTTCGCTGTGTTTACACCGGCGGGCGTGGTCGGGGCAACCAACCGTTATTTGGCACTCACCATTGCGCTAAAGAGTCAAAAGACTTGGTTTGATGGAAGCTATTGTAGGTGCAAACTGGCAGGGAAAAGTACGGGAGAAAAAAGGTCGCCAAGGAGCAAAAGCTAATCAGGTCGTGATAGTCGGTGATGGTGTTGAAAGATTGAGAAAACAACAGTAGCTGACGACCCAAGACTTTTGTTGCATTGACAGGGGCCCCTTTATCCTGGTCGTTTTGCACAATTCTGGGCGTTATGCCAATTATGACTCCATACATTAGGTATCCCCTAGTAAGAGCGCCTACCGCCTGCTATAGCTGGGCAGATCCACCCACTATGATCACGCTCACTGTCACTGTCACTGTTACTGTTGTGATTCTGCCCATTGCCGGGACAACGGGCTTTAGCCTGGTTCACTCACACCCATTGGTCCTATTAGCCCCATTGACCGCCTCGCAGAACAAGTCATTTGTTCGTTAACCTTTGCGAGTTGGTACGAATTTGTACAGATATGCACACAGACTTGGCTCGGACTAATAAGTAGTAGTACTTTTATTGCTTCTATGATTGCTATTAATACTTAATCAGTACAGTTATTGACAGCCATCCCTAAAGAGCCTACGGGCACACTCTTAGCTACCCGGGGGCACCTGGTCGTAGACAAAAGTCATACAACAGTTCATCGCTTGACTTGAGTACTCCGGTACTGTTCACAGGTGTGATGGGTGCTGTTAGTCGTATTTCAACTCATGTAGTAATCCTATCTATGCATTTAGAGGTGGGCGCTGTGATCTTCTCACTAGCTGCGACTGGTGTCATTAGTGATTAGCCAAAGGACCCCGCAAATAGCGTCAATTCTGTCTCAACAGTTGTGCATCATCGACCACTTATTGGATTACAATCTCTAAACCGCAGCTTCGCAAGACGACAAGTGATATTGAACCCTACTAGTTGCTGCATTAGACAACTCTACGTATTCAATCATCATGGCTACCGAAGCTACAGCCAGGAGCTTCTTCTCGGCTCCCGGCTTTGCTGTTGTTGGCGCCAGCTCTAACACAGCCAAGTTTGGACACAAAGGTTACCAGAACCCTCAATGCTCTTACAGTCCCCTGTCTACCCACCAAGCCAGGCTATAAGTGTTAACGCTGTTTCTTACTAGTTTTCGCCTGGTACCTGGCGCATGAGCTGCCTGTTACGCCCATCAACCCGGCATCTTCAACCGTCGCTGTCGCCGGCAAGGACTATCCCGCCAAGCCTAACCTCACGGCTCTGGAGAAGCCCAAGGAAACATCCGTCTCCATCATCACGCACCCAACCGTCACCCTTGGCGTGCTCCAAGAGGCTCAGAAACTCGGGGTGTCATCTGTCTGGCTCCAGCCGGGCACCTGGGACGACGACGTGCTGAAGTTCGCGCTGACTGATGGCAATTTTGAGTCTGTTGTCTATGGGTCCGGAGGACGTGGGCATGACGGGTGGTGTGTTCTGGTGGATGGAGAGAAGGCAATGAAAGATGCAAACAAGCTATAAAAAGCTATAAAAAGTGAAATCTTAACTCGACTTTCTGTTATTTTAGACACCCAATATTCCTGTTGACTATTAGTAGCTCGAAGTCAAGTCCTTGATGAGTCTCGCGGGAGCTGGCGGGACCGGTTCAGCATCGGCACCCATATCAGTCCATGTATTAGTGCCATGTTAATAAGTTTTATAATATCTCGACTTAAAGACAAGCACTGCAATGTCAATTTCTGGGTTTATCCTTACCTAGGTAGTCTACCACGAAACCCAGGAGGCCTGCGGCCGGGCCTGGTTAGTTAGCAACGCTGCTCTTGCTCAGGTTTTGATCACCCCTGCTCAGTGAGTATCGCCTTTGATCACCTTACATCACCTCAACCTCGCCCATCCCTCCGGCGGGCTGCACGCTAACCTATCACCTCTCGCCTATGCATTCATACTGTGTCCCCTCAACTTCATGCGACTTGCACCATGGCTCTGGTTCTGGTTGGTCGCGCCAGCGGCGAGGTGCAGGCACAACTCGCGATAGAGACCAGTTTCTGGCGGGAAGTTGGTAGGGACGCATGACTCTTAGGGACGCATGATAATAGCAGCCTCTCATTGGCCAGGGCCAGAGCCAGGAGAAGCCCACAGATACCAGAAGCAAAGGCAATCAGAGCAAATGCACTAACAGCAGGGTTTCATATCAAGCCTGGACAAGGCTGCGACGGTATAACTAAAAATGTCTCGAAGGCTTCATTCGATCGCTAGATGCAATGTCTTAAGGTTTCTAGAATATCAGTTAAACAATAAGGATGCTTATACATTAATAACTATACAGTCCTCTATCAGATCCTAGCCCGAGTGCAAGGCTTGCTGCTCATTGCTGTCCCGCTAAGAACTCTCCTAGAAATCCTTCATCCCTCTTGTGCGGTTCCTCGGAGGATCATTACCTATCTCCTTAGCAATCCTTGCCTCTACTCGCTCATCCTATGCCTTGCTCCTACCTGTCCGTATATGCTATCATTTCGTCCCTAGTCCACTATCTTGATCCTTTCGACAAAATATAATGCATTGTCATTTGCTTGTAATCTACGCATCACTCGTAGCTGCGCTCATCGTACCTCATCGAGAGCCCCATTGCCCTGCGGTATTCTTGGTTCGTCTTAATAGCCCTGGCAGGCTAGGCCGCGAACCACGTCTCTCTATCAGCGTTGTACCTCTGATATATCATCTGAGGTGGCTACCCTTGGAGAAGCTGCTCGGCGATTTCATGTAGAAGGTCCACCAACCAATTCAATCGCTCATTGCCCCCAGTGCCAGGCATATATAGATGTCCTTTCAGCCTGCCACAAGAGCAGGTGGGATGGGATCAGGGTGCTTGCGCCCTTCCCTCGGCCCCCACAGTCACCAGGGCCGATCATTACCTGCAATCATCCTAAAGGGTCTCAGCTGCATTTTTGACATTTTGCGGTATCGAAACTTCGAGGGTATAGCAGCAAACGATCCTTGTCGAATCTAAGCTAGCAAACCGAGCGTTTTCGGCACATCATGTTTTATCAAATCTTCGTGGGCCTTCTCGTGCTTTCAACCCAAATAGTACTTGTTGGGAGAGTCATTCCATCCAACTCTTCTTCTGTACTCATCACTAAGCTGGACTCCCCTCAGCTCTACGGCGCTTTCTTGTCTCGCCCCGGCAGAGCCTTTGTCCATGAGTGATTGCAACGATAGCCTTCACACCCTCCGAGTCTTCTGCTTTATAGCATCTCTTCGGGTCGATTGTCAAGATGTCAAAGCTGTGGACCTGTTCTCCTAGGGCTAAAATCCTCATAAGTAAAAGAAGCAGGCGTAGATCCATGTGACAACTTACTAAATGAGACGGCCGGTGGTGATGCTTGGCGTCTGGACCTTTGGTCACTGGTTGTTTGAGTGTATACTGCTGCATGGGATCCGTTGGAGGCAGCTGTCGCCTCAGAAGTAACTATTCCTGTACTTGATCTTTGTGGCCTTCGTGAAGGCCCGCTCCGTACGCGTCCCTCCATCGTTGATGCAGCCCTATGGAGAGTCTCTGTAGGTCCGCTCAAATGTATGTTCATGTCGTCCTCGCTATCATGGCCGGTACCGTTGGAAATAGGTGGCGAGAGAGATCTGTCCCTCAAATGCGAGCGTTGCGATGCTTCGGTAGATCTTATCGCACCCGGCTCGTTGCGGATGGGTCCGTAATGCATTGTCGAGCGATTGGGTCCCCTTAATGAGTAGGGGGCCGGAATAGGTCGTGAAGGGACGCGCCTGACGTCTGATACATGAGGAAATGAAGCTGCGCCTGCCGACATAAGAAGCACGAAAAAGTACTCCTCGCCCTCTTCGAGTTCGGACTCCGAGTGGGATCGAGAGTCCAGGTTGCCTAGCCAGTAGCGACAAGGCGGTCGCGTAGATGAAGCCGGCGACTCGCTCTTAACGAGGGTGCATGCTTCTTCGAAATTGACTGGATGCTGTTAGCTTGTGTTCACAGGTTTAGACGACGAAAACGCGAGGCGGTAAAACCTCCATCGCCGTCGGGCTTCGAGGAGCTTGCCTTTTCCTCCTGCCAGAATATCTTCCCGAAGTTGAGCACACCGAGAGTTCTGATGGCATTGGACTGAGACGCAAGCATCTGCGTTCCATCGACTATCGAAAGGCCAAGTGAGACGGAGCTCGCGACCTGCTGCATTCATTCCGACGTCCAAAGAAGCCATGCGAAAGTAATTGAGGAGATTCTGTCGTGCAATGAGGATATCTCGGGATTTCTTCCACTCCATTGTCCGGGAGTCTTCACCTTCCAGGAATGCCTCGCTCGGCAGCTGGTCCATCGCACTGGTGAATAGTCTCTCGACTGCATGGAAAACTGTGTCATGTTCCAACGCGTCTTCAGACAAGCCTAACTCCTCCATGACACTGTCCACATTGAGCCACCGGTCGTGAATCAGTAGCTCATTAGTGGTTTGCAAAAAGTACAATGGCAGATGAAGGGACCCGGCTTGAACGAAGCGTAAGGTTATGTCGGCTGTTCTCCTGCAAGATTGCATACAATTCTTGAGGAGACGACACACGGACGTAGCAAAGAGCGAGTCTGGGATCGATGCTTCCGGCGCTGTCGTGAAACGCCCTTGCTCTTCTTCCTCCGCCGTCCAGAAGAAGCCATGCTCGCATAAAATTGTCCAATATGTTTTCGTCAACACGACCGCTTCACAGCCGAGTCCTTGGATGATGTGACTAAGCCTAGAGTTCTGCAGGCGTGGTTAGCAAAAACTGACCTGTTGTCCCGCGTCGAAATTGCTCTCCGGACAAAAGGTAGAAGAGAGCACTAATCCCTATAACGCACCTGGCTGTTCTCCCCGGCACAATAATACCATTTGTCGCCAAATTGTTCCCCAGTAAGATAGTCGTGCAGCCGCTTCCCAGTGTCAAAGTCTATATTCCTTTTGGCCCTGCTGACATCTGCATACTGAGGCTCTTCCGCATTAAGCATGTCGCTCAGTTCTTTTACCATGTCAGGTCGCGCAAGCAGGACGCTCTTCCAGATTGCAAGGATGGACGCTGCCTCTTCCTCAGCCCCAGCGACGGATTGTCTTTCGCGGTTTGTTCGTCCGTGGGCAAAATTGTAGCCAAATTTCAAGGGCTGATTTGTGATACTTGCCGATCGCCAGGGTGTTGTCTCATATAATAAAAGGCCCTTAAGGTAGATGTTCCCCGTCAGTGTCTCGCTTGTGAGAAGATCTCCATGAGCCGTGGAGATGATCGCACCGTCCGTATCGACATGCAGGAATAGCGCCGACTTGGTCCAATTGTCGAAATTTTCTCTTGACACTCGTTCACGCTTTATTGATGTTCCCAAGTCGTCTCGGCCTTGCCGGGGCTCACCGATTATGAACTGAACATCTTGACCAGGTCTGGCAGCGAAGGGCAACATCGACCTGCCGGCGCTTTGTTTCGCAGCCTTCAGCTCAGACCGTCGCACTGCCTCAGGAGACATTCGGGACAGTCTTGCGACAAGGCGTCCGCGAGTGGTGAAATTGAACCTCCAATTGAAGTTTCCTGTGCTGCATCTAACCCCGTGGTTCTGGGGATACCGCATCAGGACAAGCAGGGCTATCTTGAGGCCTTCGCCGTGTGCGCCGGCCTGGTTACTCGCATTGGCCTTGGTTGTGCCGCCGAGATCAAGATGACTCGGTTGAAGCGTGGCATTTCGGTTCGTGATGTCGATGGTTCCGAACCCATCGCGCGCCTTGAAGTGGATGTACCCGAGGTAGTCTTGGGTGTCGTTACGCCCAGGTTTCGGGACTTTGTAGACGATCTCCTGTGATCTTCCGAAGACTCGCTCCTGGCGAATGACATGGAAGTCTTTCTCGTTCAGACGGAATTGCCTGACGATAGCATCCCGCCTAGGCCAGCAATATGCATCAGTATATGAGACGAAAGGCGATCCGGTGGCAAGGCGGGATTCGCATAGGGAAATATGCTGCCTGGGCATACCAATTTTGCAACAGCTCTCTGAAGGCTTCCCTAGGCTCCCAATTCGTATACGTCGCACGGATCGGAAAGTTGATGGTCTTGCTTTGATGGATATCATCGAGAGTCAGCTCGCGGTCACTGCTATCTTCATCATAATCGTCATATCCGTAAGACGAGTCAGAGCCCACGCTGATGGCCTCGATGCCGTTTGGAGCATCGGGGTTGGCAGCTGACCCCGAGGGATGCCATGCGCTGCCTTCAGCCATTGCGTTTCGTAGTGGCCGGCCCTGCCACTGAGATGCTGATATCCGCTTGGGGATTCACGAGTGAACGACGGGCAGGCGGGTGGGCGCACAGGCAACCATCAACGCATTCCCCACACAACAAGAGGAGAGACGAAGACCAAACAAAGATGCCGTTCAAAGTTGCAGACGGGCGGCTACTTATGCGTGTGTAATATCTTCCTTGCAGGTGGTCCACCGTAGTGCGCGGACCAACATACAGTGCCATCAGCCACCCAGCTACTTGTAATGTAGCCTGATGCCCAGCCTTTTCCATGTCACACTGCATTATCACACCGGAGAGACAAGCGCTCAGCATCCATAACTCTTCATAACTTCCAATTTTCGCAGGCATGCGCAACAGCTGTGGGCGTCTCTGGGTCAATCGAAGTAGGAGGACTGCAGCTGCTATGCTAATACCGAAAACGAGCGCATCTCATGCAGCAGTTTCTGGCCTCAAGTACGCAGTAATTCCGCCCATATTTGTCACTCTCAGGCTTCGACCGCTCATCGATATCGGGATTCCACCCTGTGAGCCCTATCTCGACTCTCCTTCCGAAGTAGGGTCCTGTCACAATATCCCACTTATTCAGCGCTATCGGGAAGTACAACACATGCCGCTTCTTCGCCCTGAGGTGTTTACTTCCGTAAAGATTGATACTAAGCTCCTCCGCTAGCCTAACCACCTTGGCAAATCCGTCGGGGCTTTCGAGGTCGCCATCGGAGTCAGGCTGCCGGGGGAAACAGATTAACAAGGCTTTCAGGTTCTCTTAGTTGCGGAAGAGTGTAAGTGGTCCGTTTTCGTAGTAGCTCCACTCTATCGACCGGTCGTCGATGTACGAGCCATCAAAGTTGATCAAACCCGTCGTCCAGCAGCAGAACTTCCGTTTCATGTCGATTCACATAGTTAGAGAAGGTCTGGACGACATCATCGCGATTAACACTAGATGACGTATCGTAATACGCCTGGAGCTCAATGTCGGCCACGTTTTGCTACCACATCGTGAGCGGTGCCGAGGGGAGTTCTTCTGGTCGGTATGCGCTGCACTAGTAATGGTGATTCAAACGAGGTGCTGCGCGAATGGGCTCAGACTGAAGGCAGAAGTATATTCGACCGGGCCATCCTGAAGGTTACGTACGACCGGTTACCGCCAAACGATGCGGCCCTTTGGCTCGCAACGCTACTGAGTCTCCAGATGTACCTTTTAGATATTAATGGAAAGGATGGATGGGCTGCTTATGCTCGTCTGCGCGACATTGGCCTCATAGTCGGTTCACAAAACCACAGGTTCAGCAAAGCGATGATTCATGGGTTCATCGAAACTGTTGGCCGCGGGCAGCGCGGCTCGCGAGTTAAATAAGTCAAATCGGACATTCAAACTTGACTTATTTGCAGAAGTACGTTGACTTACTTGCTTATTTGACTCGATTTCATCCGGTGTTTGTGCGATTTGTGAAGCTTGCAGGCTATCAGACTCGTCACAGTGATTGCCACTGAAGGGTGCAACTGATGCTGGCAAGCCCTCGAGATTTACTAAGGCCTACCGAATCCCTCCTCATCTTCAAAGACTTACTCCTAGAGAAATCAAGTCCTCCAAGCTTTATGGCGTCTCGGCGGAGCCAATTCTTAAGGCATTGCACCGACTCTAATGTCGTGGTATCGATCGAAACTCGCTGCGTTGTGAGCGTCAGCTTTGCTAAGCTAAAAGCCCTCTCGCAGTCAGAAGCCATGGCCGAAATAGAGAAGATGTCAAATGCGAGAGCGCTAAGTGTCGCGAATCTTGCCTTACGGTCAATCCACCACTGCATCGGATCACTCACTGCAAGAATAATATGTAAGGTATGGGCGTTGGAGGGTTGGAGATAGTGGGGAGTTTGCAATGGTTGAGCCGGCCCCACATTAAATCATGCCGTGCCCGGACGTAAACAAACGCGCTGCGACCCTTGACTTGACGTACACAAGACATCTTATCTTGCTCGTCGCTAGCTTCAGCTCCAGTTCCACCTACTCGTACAATTTCAACGTCGCTAATCTTTACACGACCAGTCCCTTGTAGCTAGGTGTTTTTCTCTCTCTATTCTTGCTCGCTGAATTGCATTCGCGCTCTACTTCTCTTCTTCAACCTATCTTGTTCGTCGGAATGTTTTGCATCTGCCTCTAGCACTGTCACGACGCGCCAACGCGAACCGATATATCGACGCTTCGACCGCCCTGAGTACCACGTTTTACGCTCAATTCAATCATACCACGGGGCTGCGATAGCTCCCAAAGTCCCTCAAAATGGACAATGACGCGGTGGACGACCAGTACTTTACCTACGAGGGTCGTTTAGCGTCGTTCCAAAAGTCCAAGAAGCGAGGCTCGACAGCAAAGGGCTCCAAGGCCCTGAACTGGCCACACAAGAAGATCTCTCCAGAAAGCGTACGTTCTTGACCCTGTGGCACCTGATGGGTTTGAAATATTGTATGCTGACGTGTTGGTGTAGCTGGCCAAGGCAGGTTTCTTCTTCCAACCATGGGCCGATAACCCGGACAATGTGGTGTGCTTCCTCTGCCACAAGAGCATGGATGGCTGGGAGGAAGGCGATGATCCTCTGCATGAACATCTGAAGCACTCGCAATCCTGCGGCTGGGTCATTACTGCCGCAGTGGAGGCGGAAATCGAGGGCTACGCGCAAATTCATCCGGCCGAGGCAAGCATGGTGGAGGCGCGCAAGGCCACATTCGCTGGCAAGTGGCCTCATGATGGCAAGAGAGGATGGAAATGCAAGACCAAGCAGGTGAGTTTGATTTTTCTCTCCATTGATGTATAGATCGCACCTGCTAAAGAGATGTAGCTGGTCGACGCCGGATGGAAGTACACACCAACCCCAGAATCAGACGACAACGCGACTTGTGCCTACTGCTCCCTTGGTCTCGACGGCTGGGAACCCAGCGACAAGCCATAGTACGGTTTCTCATCATTCATATCCTATCTAGTATAGGTTTGCTAACTTGAAAACAGCGACGAGCATTTTAAACGTTCACCACGTTGTCCTTTCTTTGAACTCTCAAAACAGCCAAAGCCCAGGAAGACGACCACCCGTGCAAAGAACGCCCGTGCATCCAAGGCATCTCGGCTATCCACACAATCTGTCGCAACCTTTACTTCCGAGGCGCCCGAGTCTGTTGCGGACACAACTGCCGCCCAAGACGACACGGTTCTCACAACCACATCAACTATGACACAAGGGGGCAAGAAGACGCGCGCGAAGAAGGCTACAACCGCCGCTAAGGGCAAGAAAACAAAGGCGAAGAAAGAAGAGCCAGTTGAGCAAGAAGAGCCCCAAGAGGAAGAATATCATGAAAAGTCACCCGTCGCGCCGCCTCCTAAGCGAGCCACTCGTGGAAAGAAGCGTGGTAGCGATGCTGTTGACGAATCGGCAATGACTGTCGCCTCTGAAGCACCGGCTCGCAAGAAGCGTGCTACGAAGACGCGAGGTGCTGCCGCTGCTGAAAGTTCGGTGTTGGAGCCTCCTCAAGATGAAGAGATGGCGGATGCTCCTGAGCCAAAGAAGGCTGGTGGGCGCAAGAAGGGACGGGTGGCATCTACGGCTCGGACTACGCGAAAAGCTTCAGGGAAGTCGAACGCTTCGATGGCTAATACCTCAGTGTCTTCCGTGGCTTCTCTCCGAGACACCCCGGCCGAGTTTCCAAGTGATGATGAGATTGAACGCCAGTTGGAAGCCGATCTTGAACGGCCACTGTCGGATGACGAAGACATAACAGCCGACTCGGACTCGGAGAGACGTAAAGCTAAGGCTAAGTCCAAGACGAAGACTGTTCAACAGAAGAAGACAACAGACTACGCCATGTTTGATCCTGCCCCTGTGGAACACAATGAGGAAGAGATGGACAATGAACTTGAGGCTCTTCGCGCGGATATGGAAGTGGGTGAGCCCCAACAGGCGCCTCAAGAGTTGGAACCAGAGCCGGAGCCGGAGCCGGAACCTGAACCGGAAATCCTGAAAGTACCAAAGAAGGGTCGGAAGCCGGCTGTCCGCAAAGCTTCGAAGCAGTCAAAGTCCAAGAAGGCGCAGCCAGAGCCAGAACCTGAGCCAGAACCAGCAATGGTTGAAGAACCTGAGGAAGAGCCTCCTGAGCCTGTGTTCGAAGAGGCTCCGGAAGAGCAGGAAGCCAGTGTGGGAAGTACCGACACAGTGGTGAAGAACTCCGAGCGCAGTCGTCTAAGTACTCCCAAGCAAGACCACAAAGGACAGTCTTTCAAGGCCTCGCCAGTGCCAACCGAGGCTGATGAGTTGGCAGAGGAGCCCATGGGGCCAGCTGAGCCGCCCAAGAAACGCGGTCGTGGTCGGCCATCCAAGGCTTCTGTTGACTCAATGGAATCTGTCAGTCTTGTTGAGAAGCCGGCCGAGGCACCTGCTAAGCGTGGACGCGGAAGACCATCAAAGGCCTCTCAAGAAGGAGCTGCTGCGCCAGTGAAGGCTGCTGAGGCGGCTCCCAAGCGAGGTCGTGGAAGGCCCAAGAAGGTGTCGGTAGAGAGGGTATCGGCTGAGAGCAAAACTTCTGAAGCTGAGGCACAGGCACAATTGCAGGAAGAGGCAGAGGCTGCAGAGATGAGAGTAGAGGAGTCTGTGGCGACTGAACAGGAGGAGCCTGAGATACTGGATGAGGCCTCCGGACTGTCTGCTGTTCAGGAGTCGCCAGAGATTCCCGAGCGGCAAGTCAGTCAAGCGCCATCTACACCGGGCCAAGGCACCCCTAGCGCGTCTGCCCGTCAAGCGGCTTTGTCCCCGTCCCAATCGCCACAATCCTCAGATGCGGAGAATCAGCCGCCCTCTTCTAGGCCGTCTGCAACTGTCACTACTAAGCGTATTGCTCTTGCGCCCGTTGCAGAGACCCCAAGCCGCGCTTCTCCATCCAAACTATCACCGTCCAAGCGCAATGTCCTTGCTGGTCTGCAAACCAGGACGCCTTGGACGAATGTCGACTTGGAGACGGTCCTCGCCTCGCCCGCTTCAGGAGCAAACAAAGAGAATGCAGTAGAGCAGCTGATTAAGAAGGGCTCGGAGCTTACTAGCCCTGAGAAGCAAATGACAGTGGAGGAATGGATTTACCACAATGCCGGGCAAGCGGAGAAGCTGCTCAAGCAGGAATGTGAAGCCATGGTTCACCGCTTCGAGACTGAGGGTACCAGAGCTATGAATGTCCTAGAGGGCCTTGTAGCCGAGTAGCGCTGGTACAGATGACTTGACGAAGGGAATTATTAGACTGGTTTATTGTTTTGAAAGAGGTCTGTTCTTTTTGGGGGGAGGAGTTGGAATACTGTTTGAGGCGTTTGGGTTTGGGTCCTTTTTTACTTCAATGAATGAATACGACTCCATTTCAAATCTGCTTTTGAATCCGACTTTGGGTGCTTGCGTGTTGTTACCATGTGTTGAGTGAAGAGACTGGCTCGCGTCAAGACCATCTCGTGCCCAAAGCATTAGAGTTTGAGATATCCCTTGTGGCGCTTGTGTTTATAGTGTAGTGAAATGTCTTTCCGTACTGTAGCTCAAGAATCGTTTTTTGTCCCGCGGTGGCAGAGACCCAGTAAATTGAGTTATCCGTGTGATTCACTCAGGGTGGTCTGTGTTACAGTGCTCGATCCGTGTAAGTCAGCTAGGACCTAACTCACGGTGGTACGGGTTTCAATATCAAGATCACAAGACGATCAAAGCAAGAGCATAGTTCAAATGAAGTCTTCTTTCTCATTCCACAAATTAATCCAAAACAGTGTCCACACACCGCCGCAATTACAATCCTCCTCTCGGTTCATCAAGTTGTCTCGTGCCCAAATCTATGCATCATGGCTCCCCCTCCACCTAACAGTTGTTGCAAATTGTTCCCATGCCTCTTCTCCATGCGTGTACGCATTCCCTGCCCCCCGCTGTTTTCTCCAATGCGAAAAAAATCACTCCCCCCGTCGCTCGCTGTTTGTCTTCCCAAGTATAATGAAGGTATAGGTTAAAAAAATGTATGTATAGGTAAGGAACGTGGGGTATCAATCAATCAATCCAGTCCATGCAATCGCAATAAAAATCAATTCAGATTCTCGTTTCATGCCCGGGTATCTTTTCCTTGGGGTCCAAAAAAGTTATGTGCAACGCCGGTCATGTTTATCAAATGAGTGTGTGAGTGTCGTTAAAAACGTGAGTGTCGTTTTTGGTGTCGTGGGGGAAGCGTTTCATAGCGTTTCCCCAAAAAATAGTTTTTAAAACATTATTTCGTTTTAGATTAAGGAGAGTCGTTGAAATAAAGCGAGGCCGGAAAAAAGGCAGAAAAAAAAGGGGGTGTGCAGAGCACAAAAATTAGGACTCGCTTTTGGTAAAATAAAAATCATGTACGTATATATACGTGAAGAAGGGAAAAGTTGAAAAAGGGTTTAGGCGAAGAAGGCCGCCAGGATGGAGAGCAACGTCGCGGTCAAGCCGAAAGTGGTACTGCGGAGATGAGAAGCAGCGGCAGTTGGAACCGTGGTTGGCGCTGAGCCGGTGGGTGTTCCAGGGGGTGTAGGGAAGCTCGACCTGGGCGTGGTTGAGAAGGTTGGCTCCTCGGGCAGCTCAGTGGTTGCCGTAGACTCAGAGGAGGTCTCTGAAGATTCGGAAGAAGTTTGCGAAGTCTCCTCAGAGGCTTCAACGGTGCTTGTTGGTGTGGGGACCACCGATGAAGCTTCAGTGGTTTCCTCGACAGTGGTAGTTTCCTCGACTGTGCTGGTCTCCTCAGAGGTGGTCTCCTCAACAGTGGTGGTTTCTTCGACAGTGCTCGTCTCCTCAGATGTGGTCTCCTCAACTGTGGTAGTCTCCTCGGCGGTGCTAGTCGCCTCAGAAGTGCTAGTCTCCTCAGTCGTGGTCTCTTCAACAGTGGAAGTCTCCTCCACGGTGGATGACTGCTCAGCTGTAGTGGTCTCCACAGTCTCAGTCACGGTGGTAGAAGGGATTGTCTGGAAAGAGCCACTGCTCGTTTCGTCTTGAGCCGTACTGCTCACTTCGGGCTCCGACGTGACGGCCGTCTCAGGAGCGGTAGTTGTCTCTTCGGGGTCCGCAGCGCGACCTTCACAGAACGACAGGAACTGGTTGAACTCAGGCTCGATGTACTCCCGAATGGGCTCATCCTTCGTCGGGTCAGCTCGGACGCTGATACATTCCGAGCAGGATGCGTACGCATCTTGGAAACTGGTTCCGTCATCACAAAGGTCGTCAGACTTGCCCACAGCCAGAGCCACCTTGTAAGCATCGTCACACACCGCGAAGCATACAGCTGGGGTCGCTGTATCGCGCTTCGTAAGTCTGCGGCGCATAACTTCCAGGAATGTATCGCGCTTGGCAGGCTCAACCGTAGTGGTAGGCAGCGGGTAGGTACTCAGGCTGATCTGAGACTCGTAGTTGCCAGTGGTGATCGTGGTGGTAGTACCGTCTACCACCTTGGTATACGTGTCGTACTCAAAGATATCGTATGCCAGACCGAAAGCCTGAGGATTGAGGTCAAAGTATCCGAAAGTGGGCGGGTAGTAGCTGGTCTCGTTCTCTGGCCAGTTCACCTTGGGGAAGTTGGGCGGAGTAATGCAGTGCTCAGGTTCGCAGAGGAAATCTTCGCTAGGCGGCGATGGCCAGAAGTTGCAGCCGTCGGGCTTAGGAGGATCACAGACTTTGCCGGGGTTGCAGCCGAAAGTCAAGTTCGATCTGGGATCAAACGGCGCGGAGTTGCCAGTTGGCACAGGGCAGAGAGTGACTTCGAAGCGAGGAGTCACAACGATGGTGTCTCCAGGGGCAGTGATTGTGGTTGGGGGAATGACCACCGTCGTGGTAACGACTTCACCATCCTCCGTAACAGTCGTCGTCACAGTTGAGGCCGGAAGAGTAGTGACCTCTCCGGGAAGCGTGATTGTCTCTCCCGGTTGAGTAATTGTATCGGCTGGTTGTGTGACTGTTTCGCCCGGACGTGTGATGGTTTCTCCGGGACGCGTGATAGTTTCTCCTGGCTGGGTGACTGTCTCGCCTGGCTGGGTGATGGTATCGGGATCAGGGGTGATCGTTCGCGTCACCTCCACAGGCACACTTGAGACGACTGTGCTGGTTACGGTCTCAACGGTAGTAGTGACGCTTGTGACAGTCTGGGTTGTATCTTCAGTGATGGTCACCGGGTACGATGTAGTGAAAGTGCTCGTGGTGGTGAGAGTGGTTTCCGACCATTCTGTAGTGACCGTCGTGACGGTATCCGTAACCTCTACAGTCGTTGGGATGGTAGTCGGGTCAAGGATGGTGGTCGGAATAGTCGTCGGAATTCTGGTGGAGAAAGTAGTTGTAGTTGTGGTTGTAGTAGGCACCGTCGTTGGTACCGTCGACACCTCCGTTGTTGTAGTTGTGGTCCAGTACGTGACGGTGAGAGTCCCACACTCAGGAGGAGGCGGCTGGCAGCACTGCCTCCTTTCCAGATCAGATTCACCTTCCTCGTAACCATCACCGCAGCACTGTCTTCTTTCCAAATCTCCCTCCGGGTACCCTGTGGGCTCAGGCTCATCGTTGTTGATAGTAACGCACCTGATCAATGTCAGTATTCGTGTTTAGCTACCTTCAAATCCATATTCCGCCAAGGTGATTGATCTTGTAGGGTGAGAGCCGTTCAAAGACAGGGTTAAATGACTTACTCAACGACAGTAGTCTCAGTGACCGGGTAAGACTATAGCTCAGTTAGTATTCGCCGCATTTGTACTGAAGGAAGGTCCGGAGGAACATACAGTCTCAAACGTGGTAGTAGTTGTCGTCCACTCTGTAGTCGGAATGGTCGTAGGGACGGGCGTAGGGACAACTGAGGTTGTCCACACAGTATCCGTTGTCGTGGTTGTGCTCCATTCTGTGTCTGTCACGGTCTCTGTGGTCGTATCTGTCTCCGTAGTTGTGCTCCACTCGGTTTCGTAGCGCTGTATTATAGCATTAGCGACGCATGTGAAGATTCTCGAGGAAGCTACTTACAATCTCCGTCTCTCTAATGATGGTCGTCTCGCGAACAGTGCAAGTTTGATCGCAGGCGAGGAGATTGTAGTCGGAATCGTCCACTACGACGGTTTCCTGGGCATCGTAGTTCTTGCTAGGCGTAGTCTTGTTACTGTATGTCTGCGCTACTGCGCCTGATGACAGAGCGCTGAGAGCGCAGAGAATCCAGGTGTTGCGCATATTGTCGATGTTTCGATTGAACACGAACGAGTGTCAGACCAAGATCACGCGAAATGAGCGGACTTTGGTTGAGAAAAGAATGTTTCTAGTCCTGTAGAATAGGTGAGCAATTGCAAAGACGATGCGGGTGTGAATTGCATGAAGAGATTGTTCAATGAAGGGAAGCTCTTCTTACCAACAGCGAGCGAGCGTATCAGCGCTGTGACCTAGTTGCACCTTGGCGCCTTTCAAAAATGAAAAAGGCCTTGTGCCAACCTTAGGGACGAGTATCTAAGGCGAACGAGCGATATGAGGCCCGAGCTGGGTTTTGGTGGGTTTATTGAGAAGCCACCAAAGACGCCGTCTAAGTGCAGGGACCTGATGGTATCAAGCTTGACCTTGTTGGTGGTGCTATTGTCACTCGGCGAGATATGGAGAGACAATGGAGCTACAACCCGGCCACGTTGACAAGATTTGACGGTCTACAAATTCCTTGCCAAAAGGTATTATGACGAGAGAGGGAGAGGAGTAAAGGAATCTCACACATGCAGGTCGTGAAAGCTTGGGCAGCGCCGGTCTAAATGTTGCTGTACACGAGTGGAGTAAACGACCGGCATGGCAACAAGGCCATACAACAAAGCTCGCTTCACAGGGCAGTGAGCATGGGAGGGCGAACGGGACTCGATGCAATTTGGCCGGGTACTACATTGCGGGCCTTATTTGGCCAAATCGGTGGGATGAGACCCAGGATAATGTGGGCGGAGTTAAAGTCGACATGGCCATCCCTACGACACATCTTGTACAGCCCGACGAAGGGTCTGCAGCTATGGTAGCCCAGTCAGCCTGGTGCACCTTGAGCATGCTGAACGTTCTGGACACCACCTACTGCTGAACAACTCATGTTGCTCGTATTAACTCGCGCGAGCATGTAAGCAAAGCCAGCCTTGATGCGGGAGGTGCAACCAGAAGCCAAGCTAAGAAGAGCATTGCGGAAAGCTTGGGTCTTGGGTTTTTGGAGAACCTTTGGAGAGCACCACAGCAAGAGGCACAGGAACCGGGATCTCTTGCGCCAAGACCCAAGTGATATCTCGCATGGACCGATGGGTGGGTGTATGTGCGTGTACTCGACGTGGGAGTGGATGGGTCGGCTGGACCTCCGCCTAGCTTACACAGGTACCTTACACAGGTACCCGTAGACTGATTGAGTAACCGACAATGACCGCAAGAGAGTGAGTGAGACAAGGCGGCCGGTGTGGTAACTGGTAAGACACGATCAGAAGCGGGGCCGAAGGCAGAAGAACAGACAGGGGTGGGACAAGCAGCTTGCCAGGCCGGAGCAGCGGGACGAATGGAAACTTGGTAAGGTGACGAAGTGCAAGAATAGGGTGGTAGAACCAATTGATGACGGCCAAGCCGTCGAGTAAATATCGTGTAAGACTCGTGAGTTGCCAAGCTTCTTTGTCATTCGTCGTTCTCGGGTTGAGCTCCGCCCGAAGCGTGAATGAAAGTCCTTCTGGGCAGTCTCTTTGGGATGGAGGGTGTTCTGATCTGGCTTGTGCGCTTTTCTCTATTGCCTCGTCTTGGGTCGCCAGCTATGGCAGTGTAACACTACCTCATAGGCAGATCGGTCCACCAGAAGCACAAGTACGGGTATCAATGTGCAATGTTACTCAACAAAGATATTCACTGGAGCGGCCTCCTTCGGACGATGCCGGGGTGTAACAACAGGCCCAGCCCTGTATGATCGAGACCCTTCGACAGCGATGGAGTCATCCATGATGACATGAAAATTAATACCTAGCTTGGTTTGGTTTGATAAAACTCAGTCTTACCAAGACCGCGAAACAATAATAATTTCAACGTCTCACTTAATGAGCGGCGAATATGAGCTCACAACGGAGTTTTGCTGGGGCTTAGCTCTATGCCTTGACCTACCTTAATGTTGCTGCCATGCCTTCAAGTTGCCATGATGGGCTCGAAAGTGGGTGGGTCGCAAATGGTAAAGTGCACGAGTGAGCCCGGCATGAGATTCGTGATTGCAGCCGCAGACGGGTAGGAAAAATTAATGAAGAATCTGCTCAAATCATCACAAATCATCACAATGAATCGCAAGAAGCGGGGAAGAAAATTCCAACCTCTCCCGCCTTTCGTGCTGGATCATGCCGAGCTGCAGAGATGCAGGCTTGGACGCAACGCGGTGAGGAGCTGGAGCTTTCTCTATTGGTCGCCTTCTTGGCCCCCAGCGCCCATCGCGCCTTCCGTGGGGCCTAATGCACTTTTTCTTCCACTAAGTGTAAGTCCGCCGGCCGCTCCTGCCGTTCGTCTGTGTGAAAACATGTACCAGGAGATAGTACTACCTTAGTACTATACCCAATCTACATTATGGGTACCAAGAGGACCAACTTGAACTTGAAGATATCTTAGTATTGGACTACTTGGTAGCATTGGAAAGAATCAGGCAGATTAGACATTGTCACATTCGCCGATCTCAACATGCGCGTTTGCAGTCGCAGTTGGATCTTCGCATTGTGCCGTTGTGGCGTTTGCGCGGCAGGATATGCGAGTGTTTTTTGTCCAATGTCAAGTTCCCGTGTCCGAAGCTCTCAGGCTGTCAGCCAGTCAGCCCGTCGAATCAGTCAGCCACCCAGCCAAAGAAACCGTTTCTTACCTAACCCGGCTAGTGCCCGCATCAGCCACCAGCCCTGCAAGTGGGTCGCACTTGCCCATCCAACCTTTGGAGCTAGAAGCTCCTGCCCGCGCACTATCTACCTTGCCGTTCTTGCCTCCAAACATTCCCAGCAAAAATCAGATGTAGGGAAGGAACTATCACCTTTGACACCAGATCGAGCCGCCTCTGCAGCTCCGAGAAGCTTCGGCCCTGAAAAGTGACGACAATTCTCAACTCAATTGAGGGGTCATGTACTTGTACTGATTTTTGTCTCTTCTCGCGGCCACCCGCCTTTGTTGCAATTTGTGAAGCCTTGTACGTGTAAGGTACTCGTACCCAAGTTCTGACAACGCCTCAGGTTGTCTTAGTCGTGCTTCTCCTGGTAAGATCTTGGCAAGGCTGACCCACCGCAGACACCGCTGCTCTTTTAAAATGAGATTGTTCACGTTATTTCCGTCAACTGCTGACATGCCGGATTTATTGATCCTCTGCCGTTGCCCCAGAAGCCGTAGAGAACGCCTCAGAATGCTCCCATCGGCGCTCTAGCTAATAATTAGTACGAGTACGAGTACTGTTGCCAAGCGCACAGCATGGCCGAATATGGATGCAACCCGTCATGATCGCGGTACCAAGGTACTGACTACTAGTAGTTACGCTACTAGCAGCAAAGTGTGTTTATGCTGGTAGCATTAGCTCAATCTGCATCTCACTCGCAGCGTCGCTGCATGTCTCCTCTTTGTGCACCAGCGAGGCAACGCCCGAGGGCCTTGCTGTTGCTCAGAGCGGTGCTTGGCTATCGGCTTGCCAACGCATGCGTAGCCGGACAGATCCCCTCCCCTCATATATGCTGTACGACTATACAAAGGCCAAGGTGTGGTCACAATTATGGTTATGCTAATGGTGACGGTGGTGGTGGTAGCCGATGCTGCCCCTCACTTGGCCCGTCTTGAAGGTAACGCTGCAGTGCTGCCGTTCTGTTGTGCTACCAGTTCCCGCAATGATCTTTGCCTCCAGCAAGCCCGACTATTGAGCACTGCTGCTCGTTTAAGCACGGTGACTGTTAAATATTCAAGCATCGGGTTGAATGCTCTCGTCGGCGGGGGACATCTTAAGCTCGTCGGCCAAACCCACCAGCAAGCACCCACGGCAACACTCGGACCTGACAACAAGCTAACTACTAACTACTACTAGTACCATCTAGTTAGGCGCTGCCGGCTCTACAACCATGGCTGTTCTATTAAATGCCATCTTTCCGTAATAAGATTTTAAAGAATAATCTTAAATAGCACCGCCTCGCATTGAATCATCACCGCCAAGATCCACGCACTTCAGTCATCATCATCATCATCTCTTCGTCTTCTCGTCTGATTGCTAGGACTGAAGTCTAGATTAAAACTTACAGTCTTGTTTTCTGGTAGGATCCAATGTCAGCAGACCAGCAGTTGGTTAAGATGATGGGGGGGGGCGAGAAGCTCGGACCGTATAAGGGTTCTCGACAACACCCACAGGCTCGTTGCGACCAAAGACGATACCGAAGAGGGACCACAATGCGCGCTTCGAACCTATTGTCGGCCATTTAGCCTGCTTACACGGCCCAAAGTACCCTTCCTGGGAGTGTGAGGGTGCGGGCCCTGCGATTAGTCGCCCGTCCTGCACGATATCCCTGTCGCTACCCATGCATTCGTATCCCAGCCTCGAGTGTGTCGATGGTAAGGTCAGCACATGCCACGCCGCCGATTGTTGCTCGGGCCCAATGGTCTGGACTGAGCCCCGGCACCCGTTCGGCTTACGGGCCCGGCTTGACAGTACCACGTTCAGATGCTACGTACTCGTACCGCCTTGTACGAGTACTACGAGTATAGACTAATGGTATCTTGGAAGGCCATGGTACCTCATCACGATGCCAACCGGCACAATTCAAGCTCTGGGGAGCCGCTGCATGAGTCTACTACAGCGAGTGTCTTGCGTGCTTAGAGGCCTCTTCCTCCCGGTTTCTCTCTGTCGATTGAACGCGTTCGATACATTTCGCCTTGGAATCTTTCGCCGTTGCCTTGACGCTCCCACAAACGCTCACGCACACACCCATTCTGCCCCTCCACTCTAAGCCTCGTACAACCCTCAGCAGTCATTGGAGAAGCCCCCCCGCCTTTTCATGTTAGATCAGTCGATGCTGTGCTTCTTTTGTGCCTACCCTCGCTTCTCTGTGGCGATTTCCGATGGTCCTCGCGGTCACTGATGCTTGAAATCCCTACCACCAAATTGTGACTGAGGCCTTGCCGCTCCCAAGTCTAGCCATACCAACGGCAAAGCTAATCAGTGGAGGCGCCCTGTTACTGCCTGCAACTATTGACTATACACACGCTTCAGGGCACTCCAGGCCTTTTTGCCCATCCGTATCGTCAAAGGCTCGTCCAGTTGTGGGGTTTCTCAGTAGGCCACTGTTCAACACTGCAATCTCTTTCAAACTTCTACTGAGCAGTATACATTTTTGCTTCGTTCATCGAAGCTACTCTGGCCTCTGGATTTATAAGTTCGCGACAGCATGAGGCAATAGCGTAGGCTTTTGAGACTCGAAACATCATGCCGCGCCTATCTCAGTTGCTTTTGCCCATCTGGGTCGCCACAGCCAGCGCCCAGTTCGTGGGATGGGCCGAAAATCAAGTCAACGTCAGCATTTGTTACTGGGTGCAGCCACGAGGTAAATTTACCATCATTCTAAATTTGTTATAGAGATCAAGAGCTGACAGGATAAAGCGGCTTTGATTCGCGATACAGTCTATCTTGATGGAGGCGATATCTCGTGGTCTCCAGGACTGTCGGACGGGAGAGTCGGTTCTCCAACGGACACAGGTGAGCCTGCCATATGATGACCGTGACTAACTCAGGGATTAATATGCAATCGCCAGGCAATCTTCAGGGCACAATTCTCACCTACAATCTAAGTTACCCATTCGATAGTGACACAAATATCACCGGGATCCTACTCGAAGATACTATCTCGAAAGCCATGGGTGGTGAAGGTAATAATGCTAACGGTGCCGCTCCCAACTTCAGAGACGGTGGTATGCTCGCGAATGATGCTGGATTCTTTCTTTACGGTGGCGCGATCTTCAATGTGGAAACTTACGACCCCCCAAGCGAGGACTGGGTACTATCTTATCAGACGAATCAGTACGGCCCTGAAAAGGGGGGTTGGCAAAAGGGGTTCAACTTGAGGACTCTTGACGACGATGTTTCTCGATACATTTCCTATGGGGCCGCTGTCAATGCACCATCAGAGAACAAGGCTTGGTACTTCTCAGGGATGACGGCGCCCGGCGGGGTTGATATCTACGCCAATGTAGATGCGAAGAAGGAGCATGCTCCAGAAGAGATATCCAACAACATGATAGAGCTGGACATGAAAGAGCAGAACAAGGAGAAGTGGACCAATAAAACTCTTAGCGGAGGTGTCAAAGGCCGAGCCAATGCCGAAGTCGTTTGGGTCCCAGTTGGCGAGGAGGGCATCTTAGTCGTGCTAGGAGGTGTCGTCCACCCCGACTTTGTCACTGCAGCTAAATTATCAGACGATGCAGACGAAAGTGTACGTATCTACCATGGAACAACCACCGAGAATCAAGTGTATTCTGACATATCTGCAGGAAGAAGAGAGTCCCAAGTTCATGGAGACCATCGACATTTACGATATTGCCAATGATGAATGGTATCAGCAACCCACCGAGGATGGTCCCGGTGCTCGCACAAGGGGCTGTGCTGTTGTCGCGCCCGCTGCGGACTTTTCTAGCTTCAATATTTATTACTATGGCGGATATGAGGGCATTGACAGCACAAAGGACTTCTCCGATGAAGTTTGGGTTCTTTCTTTGCCATCCTTCACGTGGACGCAACTAAGCAAGGGGTCTTCTTCCCATGCGCGAGCTGGACACAAGTGCTTTATGCCTTATCCGGACCAGATGATGGTCTTCGGTGGGTATAGATCCACTCCTGGGTTATCACCCTCTTGTCTTGAGCAACCTGTCGTCATATACAATTTGTCCAGCGGCGAGTGGATGGACTCGTATCATCCTGACGAGCACGAAGACTATGTCATTCCCGACAAAGTGCTTGACAAGATCGGAGGAGATCCCACGGGCGGCGCAACGGCTACAACCCCGGCCACATCGGGCTGGGCAGATGATGATCTCGAAGATCTCTTTTCGGAAGAGTATAACATGGACAAGATTACAGCGTGGGGTCCTTACACTCCCAAAGAATCAGGGGGTGGTCGACCAGACTTGCCCGGTGATGGTGACGATGACGATGGCGGTGGTGGAGGCTCGGGGCTACCTAGTTGGGTCGCGCCGGTACTAGGCGTAGTCTTGGGGTTGATGCTGATTACCGCTGCCATCGTCGTCTTCTGTCTGTGGCGACGCCGCAAGATCTTCAAGAACCGACAATTTGATGACGGTACCGAAGATGCCGGTAGCCGAATCTTGTCATGGATTCGAGGCCAGCCGACGGATAAGGCTGCGACTGTGACCTCGTCCGACGACACGCCGGGGTCGCCTATGATGACGGAAGTCAAGGCTGCAGCCTTGACGTCTACTTCGGGATCACCGCAGCCTCGGTTGGATCATCACAATAGTGAACTAGCAGGAACACCTATTGCTGAGCTTGATGGTTAGTCCGATCTTTCGTAACTCCATTTTCTCTTGTAGAAACTGCTAACATGGATAACAGATACATCGCCTCCTGCGGAGCTTTCGGATAGGGCCCTGACACCGGACGAAATCATGTCGAGATCTTCGGATTTCGCCTCTGATAAGGCTCGCTCACGTGGCTCCATCAGAAGCGATCTCGACAGCAACGTTTCGTCAACCGACCCTAGAGGAGCAGAATCGCCGGTCGTGCCCAGCGGGGCTGTTGCGGGACAGGGACAGCAGTTGCGCTCGCTTTCAGAAACTCTTGCACAAGCCAGCGACTACACCAACCGTAACGGAAGGGACAGCGCTGCATCGGGTCGAGAACCGGAGCAGCTTACACCCGTGTCGCCTCCAACTGCGGTCGACCCGCATGGAGACGAGGACTACATTACGGCGCGGGCGACCATGGTTAGCCCATTGCGTCGTAGTGTCTTCCATGAACATGACGAGGAAGACGACTTTGGAAAGCCTAAGAAAGATTATGAGCAGTGATGATTTGTAAGGAATTCTGCTGGCGTTCTGCTACAATTGGTTTCCCGAGGGCACATTTGGGTTCTTTTTGGCAAGGAGTCATGATTGGAGTTGGCATTTTTCAGTCGGGTAATGCGCGACTAAGAGTGAACGAACGATACCTGACGAGAAGATGTTTCATGTCTATCCTTTAAAACTTTTTAATGATTGTTTAGCCAAAATATGTGCTCTACCTATACTTCTACAATTTCATCTTCTTCATCCGCTTCTTTAACTTCTTTCACATCTCTGTCCTTCAGCTCCTCTGGTACTGGAGGCATCTCTTGCTCCTCACCCTCTTCGTCGCGCATCAGAACTTGCACTAAGCGGTCGCACGCCTCCTTGACTTCCGGCTTGTCGGTCTTAGCGTGCGTTTCGCGTACGATGGGGTATACCTTCACTTGTCGCATCAGATCTCTACCCTCGCGCGTTGATGTCAGCAGCATAAGAGTTTCCAAATGTGTTACAATGATAGTATGGTCGCTGTCGCGCTGCTTATCCGGAGGTAGCAGCTGTAGATCAGGGAGCATATCCATACTCTCATCGACATCATACTCCTCATTACCCATGATCGGCAGCAGAACGTAAGGCAAGATATTAATATCGTCGTCTGAGAGGAACGCTGGATGAGAAGGCACCTCAAACGCAACGTTCTTGATCGTGCTAGCAACGCCCTTCCGGCGGATATCAGACTTGTGTTCAGTAAAGACTTTCATCTTAGACAGTGGAATGACGTTATCGTAGTTCTGGGCGGCAAGGAAATAATTGCGCACGGAGGCATGTTTGGCCAGGTCGGCGAAGACGTAGGCGAGGTAGTCAAAGTCTGCGTCCTTGTTGTAAGAGCCATCCTGACCTTTGACGAATAGATCCATGAGCTGGTCGAGGGTGTTGTCTGAGGTGGAGAGCGCTTCAGGCGCCGGTTGCTTGCGTGTCAGGATAGATTGGAGGGACTCGTGCTTGACGAGGTTGGCGAGGAGCATGGCTAGGAGATTGGCGTTGGGCTCCTCGGCGTTCTATAATGACGATTAGTATCTGCTGGATCTCTTGTTGGCAATTGCAAGACGAATAGTAAGACGTACAACTATGCGCTGTAGAATAACTTCCACAAACTTCTCATCTGTCGCTAGGTTCTCTAGCACCGCAACATCGCCAGACAAGTTGATCAAGATAGTAACCGCATGTTCAGATATTTTCTACACCCCTCGTTAGCATGAGTGAAGATAAAACAAGAAGATATATGATAAGGTCCATACAGGATGATCTCGGATTAAGATTTTGAGATTCTTTATCGGCGTAAACTCATCGGCCTTGAAGATGTTGGGGTCGGCCTGGGAATATGGGACCAAATTTTCAATGGCGAGTTTGCGAATCTGAGGATTCGGGCTGGCGATGAAGCCCACGAGCTAGGAAAGGCGTCAGTACATAAGGCTGTCATTGAGATCAGGAGCAGATACTTACCTCTTCTAATTCAGTTGGCATATTTACGGTGCCTTGTGATTCATAGGTAAAAAATGTTTTGGTGTAAGTGAAAGTTTAGTATAAATATTGTCGTCGTAGTGAGATGGAGGGGCAAAAGGATAGGCCGTGGGGTTGAAGGGTCTGATAATTTAGTGGGCTGTCCATCGTCATAGCTCACTGAAGAGTATAAAGTACAGCACTCAAAATGTAATGCTTGCAGTGGCAACAGCCAACCCTCATTCTCTCATGTGATGAATTTGATAATGTTTGCTTTTACTACCATCTCAAAAGAAACGCTAAATCCTCGCTTTCAATCTCCAAAATTCTTTCTCAGACAGTATTCTTGAAAAATAATTCAGGAGCACAACGAAGGCATGCAAAGGACTCGCTCACTAAAGCGCTGGCGAGAACCCTTTGGTCTTGTAGTGGGGCTAAACCCAAAAAAGAAAGAGGGGCGCCAAATCGATAAGACACAAATTTTTGAAATTCTGCCCGCCTCCAAACAAACCGCCCGCCCGCCGAACGAATTTCGTTGCTCGAATTTCCCCAGAGGCACCAATTCCGTTCGTGAGAACCGCCAAACACCATGCCCAAGGCTACAACTCCCACAGCGACCCGCCAAGGGCGGCGCCATAACCCTCTAGAAGACGATATCACTGCGACGGGAGTATTGCGCACCAAGTCCGGGAAGCGCAAGTCTCGAGACGTAGATGCTGAGGACGATGCCGACAACTTTGTCGATTCGAAAGCTTCCAAGAACATCCTACGCATTGGGCGGGAACTCGCGGATGAGGATGATTCTGGGAAGCCCAAGCCGCCCCCGCCAGCTCCTATAAACAACTTCGGCTACGATTCGCGATTCAACGATGCCGAGGAGCAGGAGAAGCTCTACGCCGACGATGACGAGGCCTGGGGCGACGATGATGAAGAGGTCGAGGAGATTGAGGTCGACCCTGACGACCTTGAGACGTATAGAAAGTTTCTTCCGGATGAGCAGGATGAACTGTTGAAGCATGGCTGGGATCGCCGGCCTACAGGCGAAGAAGAAAGTGACACAGTCAACTTAGCCGACCTGATCCTTGAGAAGATTGCAGCGCACGAGGCTGGAGAATCAAGGAAGGCGGCTGGTGTACCAGACGATGACTATGAGCTACCTCCAAAGGTAGTTGAAGCCTACACCAAGTAAGTGATGGCTGTACTCTCTGATGGCGAGCGACGATGGCTAACCCCCGACTAGAATCGGTCAGATCCTGTCAAGATACAAGTCTGGACCCTTACCAAAGCCCTTCAAGATCCTGCCTACCGTCCCTCACTGGGAAGACATCATCGACGTCACTCAGCCCGAGAATTGGACACCGAATGCTACTTACCAAGCCACGAGGATATTTGCCGCCAGCAAGCCTGCCATTGTGCAGCGCTTCCTTGAGATGGTGGTGCTGGAGAAGGTCCGAGAGGATATATACGAGAACAAAAAGCTCAACGTTCATCTATTCAACAGCTTGAAGAAGGCTCTTTACAAGCCGGCAGCTTTCTTCAAGGGCTTCCTATTCCCCCTCATCGGCAGTGGTTCTTGTACCCTGCGTGAAGCGCACATCATTTCTGCGGTGCTCGCTAGGGTCTCCATCCCCGTCCTGCACTCCGCTGCAGCTCTGAAGGGTCTGTGCGACATTGCGGCTCAGGAAGCATCTCAAGGAACCGAGGGCGGCGGTGCTACCAACATTTTTATCAAGACTCTGCTGGAGAAGAAATACGCCCTCCCATACCAGGTCGTTGATGCTCTGGTGTTCCACTTCATGAGGTTCCGGAGTGTGGACCCAGCCTCTGTCCAGAATGTGGACGCCATGACAGGCGTGTCTCAACAAGGCGATGCTAAGACAAAACTTCCAGTCATCTGGCATCAAAGCTTACTAGCGTTCGCGCAACGGTACAAGAGTGATATCACTGAGGATCAACGTGAGGCCTTGCTGGACCTGCTGCTCAGCCACGGTCACTCAGCTATTGGGCCTGAAGTGCGGCGAGAACTCCTTGCTGGACGAGGTCGAGGTGTACCGCTTGAGCAGCCGACGGTGGAGCTGGATGGAGATGATACCATGCTCATTGATTAAGCCGAGTCGATTGGAAATCAAAATGTGAAATGAAAGGATGACGGCGTTAGGAGTATTCATCGGATGACTGGCGATCAATTCAAAACAGATATGGAACATTTCTGATCCTTAGCAAACACCTCAATATATACACTTTTACTGGAACGCCGACTGATGCAATCGATAATAACCATCTACTGTCTAGTACGAGTAGTCTTTGCAAGAGCTCCCTTGACTACTCTTTCCCAACTCAACTTCCACAGGTAGGAACTAGATATGGAAAGCGCTGCTGGTAAGGGAGTACCTGGCGTAACTCAAATCCCATCACCAACATCAGAGAATCTAAGCTGCTATTGCAGCTAGGATTTTGCCCCCTTTTTAGTGGCGACTCACTACTAGCTCCGGGCCTCACCTAAGAATATAACCAATTTGCGTTCTAATCCTAAAACATTCCTACCTATGAACTAGATATCGCTTCTTAATCCTTCTCTTTCTTCCTATTTGCTAGGTCTCCCGCGTCTACTGAGCACCTGCTTGGAAGACCGAACAACGACCGCGACCTGACGCCTCCTTAGCGAGGAGTCATGTCGAAGCAACTAATGAGAGAACCTATACAACCTAGTAATAATCTATTATCTTCAGACGTCAAGTAAGCTGTTCTCTCAAAATCGCAAAAAGTATACTGGAGACTCACTTATCGACGTTTAGCTATTTCAATCTCCCTCAAACAAACGAAGCAGCCCCCATCTTCGTCCTATCACAACCGACGCCATCCATATCTACATGCTCTTCTGAGGGGGAGATTGCAGAAATAATGCCCTTGGGCAGACCATCCAACGCAAGCAACTCGATATCTCTGCCGAGCTCGACGCCTACCACTCCCTCCTTCGGTGTCGATCCTCCTCGGCCGCCTCGTGATGGGTATGAGTAGGTATGGTTCCCAGAGGGGTACTGGGCGGAGCGGCAGATCATTAGTATGATGCGTCAGAGCTCTGGTAGTGCTCGGCCTTGGAGGTGGCGCACACGCTCGGCTCGCTCCACGGGGGAGACGGACACGCCAGGCGTGTCGGCTGGCCCAGGACCCTTATCGGACCCGAGCCTCGGGACAGTACGTGGCGACAGCTCTTCTATACCGACGCCGACAAATCCAGCTCTAGTTGGCCCGGCGAGTCCATTCTTGTCTGAGGAAGCACATGTGCTATCGCTGCAGTATCCAGGTTCTAAGAGCCCGGAAGTGTTTTTGAACGACAGTCAGATCAACTTGCTGAGTCTACACAATTCCAATGAGCGTGAAAAGGAGATTCAAGACGGAGAAATCATAGACCATGTGCGCCGCAAACGTATCAGTTCAGATTCTGGTCCAGCCAGGAAGCTCTACCTCAAGACCATGAAGAGCATCGAGGCTAGACTCAAAGGAAAGACCATCAAAGATGTACGTTTTGTCACTGCAAGTCATCATGAGCAGGCCGGATACTAATTGTAACTTAACAGAACTCAGCACAGGATACACGTCCGAACAAGTCTTCAGGGGGCATCGACTCGTTAGACGGCCATCGCACGCATATGAGCAGCCAGAATCTCGGCAAAACAGGTGGGCTATTTAACAAAGACGAGCGTGGAGTGTTCAACATCACTCGGAAAGTGTTTGGAAAGGCTCCCTGGCATCGTAGGGAGTCAGGCAGCTCCACCAGCAGTGTCTCGAGCTCCATCCGTGAGATGCTCAGAGGTGGGACACCTCCCGGTACGCCAATGTCGGAAAAATCAATAAAGGGTAACGTGGAAATCCTGCAAAAATATGGATGCATTCATTACTCACAGGAAAGTAGGGTTATCGGTGGCAGTCATGTCTCAATTTCCTAGTGGGGTGAGCTTTGCGAACAGTAATATCTTCCTCGCCATGGTCGCTCACAAGATGTGTAGGAAGCCGTCAGGGTCCCAACGCCTCCCCTTGGCGAGCATACAATTGATGGTCGTCAAGCTCGTAGCATTTTCACGTCTTCGACTCCAACCCCGATGGACAGTGGAAATAAGCCGCCAAGCCTTAATGTCCCTAAACGCCAGCAGCTTACACGAGGTGATGCTTACGTCCGAGGCTTGGATGGGCAAAGGGCAGGATGGTGGGACCGCACTCCTTCAAAACCCATGAGAAGAAACCCGATCGACCCCTCCCGGAAGTTTGAATTCGATGTTCCCGAGCACCTACCAAACAGTACGTTGTGTCCAGCGAACAGGACGCATAATGGCGGTGGTACTGGTGTTTGCGTCTATCACGGGCGAAAACGACTCAGCTCAGGGCTCAAAAATGACCCAATGACATATGGCAGCTCCGACTAAATAAAGATAATAAATAGACCGCTTGAATTTGACAAATCTACTATCGCTCGTTACATAAACCCAGGTATCCAACGCCCCGCCTTGCTATGCGATAACAACTTGTTTGTTTGTTTTTGTTTTTTAAATTAGATTAGATCTCTTCTTCATAATATCGACATACTTTGTTCTCAACCACTTCTAAACGTTCCGACGGAAGGGCTCATAGCCCGAGGAATTCTCATAAGGATAAGAAGAGGGCGACATGCCATAGTCCTGCGCCTGTGGACTCATGTTGTAACTTGAGCCGTCAAATCCATTGTGACTAGGGTAAGAAGTCTGGTGTTGAATTGGCTGGATTTCCATATCGTACGGCGTCTTGTTTAGCAAGGTGTCGCCCGAGATAGATGCCTCCCGGGGGCGGTTGTTCCACAAAGGGAAGTACTTCTTGTCGAAGAAAGAAGTGATGTTCTTGCTGCGACCCTCTCCGAGCCAGGGGAAGTCCTGAATATGAGTCAAGGTAAGGACCGTGAACCAAACGAGGCAGATGGTCGGGGTCAGCCAAGCGCTTTCCATGAATTCGGCTAGCTGCTCAACGTTGTAATAGATGAGAGCAACGAGTCCTATTGCCAGACCAAATAACAAGAAGATAACAGTCTTAATGATGTGCCAAGGTCTCCAGGGTTTAACATGTGAGACGATGGTGAGGATCGTCAGGAGAATCAGAGCAGCGCCAGACGCAATATATCCGTACGCGAACTGTAAATTACCAGCATGTTAGTCAAGATTCTTCGATAAAAATGAATCCAAGTGCCAATCTCACCATCAGCGTATAGCGCTTCCGCAGCCTCCCAAGGGCCTTGAGTTGAAAGTCATCAGAGGAAGAATCCAGCTCCTGGGTCGCAGGCTCGTCTGGCAAGTCTTGCTTCAAATTTACACCTAGTGTCTCGAAAAGGTTGTTGACCATGAGGGACTGGATCGTTATGGTAATCCCGGAGAAGTATTGTAACCACTCCGACGTTGACGCACGTGAGAAATCCGACTGGGCAAACTGCTCCCAGAAACTATCATCTATGTCGGTTACATTGTTGATTGCTTGGTCCAACGTTTTGCGATTGTCTGGGTTCTTCATCGGGTACTTTTCGAAGAAATTATCCGTCAAATCGGTCAAATAATCCTTGATATCCTCGCTTGTAGCTTCGCGTAGTACATCTGGTTCGTCGAGCTCGGAGCTAAAATCGATGTCGTTGAATATCTGCGTGACTTTGGACCAGATGACGAACTGGGTGAAGCCCTGCATGAACACAATGAGCGCCAGATGGAAGGGGAAATGCAATGTGGCCCAGATCTGCTGGCGCACTGAGGGTAGATGACTGTAACGCATCCAGTCGAAGTAAACAAGCAAACAGAAGTAGGTCGTAGCGAGTGCAGCGCATACGACCCCGATGGTTTCAATATCTAATCGAGGAAAGTCAGACATGCTTGTTTTCCGTGGCCCAGGGTTATTGGCGAAAGGGAGGAGGAGGAAGTTACTTACTCCAAGCATCGGGAGTCTTGACAATCTTCACAATATCCTGACCAATGACGATGACGCCGTCACCCAGAATAAGGACAGTAAGCAAGCTAACGCGCTTCATCAAATGCGTCCGTGTCAAACTGAGCACCTCGAAGAGATTGGAGATAATTATGGTAGCAAAGATTTCCATGAAGCCAACAATATACCATGTGACGAAGACTCGGCTGTTGCCATGATGGAACCGGAAAGCAATACCGAGATAAACGGCGGCGCACGAGAAGTTGATAGCAATTTGGATATAGAATGGGATGTGTGCCTTCTTCCATTTGCGCGCGTGCCAGAGAATGCTGCCATACTGAACCGCGAGACAAAGTCGGTGTACCATGAGAATAAGAGCTGTCCATGATATCTCAGTTAGCAACAAAGGTATACTGGGAGAGAAGTAAGGTGGGGTGTTTACACATGACTCTCATGGTAGGAATGTGTTGATCACTGGGATTGAAGTTGGGAGCAACGACGGCAAATCCAACTAAGACACCCAGGTGGATGGCTCGAGTTGTTCGTTCTATACAACATCATCACCGTTAGCAAAGGGCGTATTTGATCGAGCTAGGGTTGAAGAGCACACGGACCGAAGACACTGTCCGTGACATAGCGAACATCGTATAGGCAGGTAATGAACCAAGTCGACCACAAAATACTGAAGTATCCGACATAGGAAGCAAGCTTTTGCGAGCTCGTTAAGGATTGTGTCTGGGAGAATACAGTGTAGTTGGCGGCGAAGAAAAGATCGAAGAAGAGCTCCAAGGAGGTGGCATCACTGTGCTAAACGATAAGAGTCAGCTCTTGTTCCTCAAACTGGTTCTTCTTCCTCCTTTCTCTTTCTCTTTTCTCTTTCCCTTTTAACCTTCTTGTCTTCAAGTCGATAATAGCGTGGGAAGCTCCTCCTTCAGCTTCAATCATTCGAAGAGAGTGATGGGCAGCTGTACAGGTACGCACCTTCTCAAACTCGGGGACATCCGAGTCCTCCGCCTTCGGGACAACGGTAATCTCGCCATCTTTTGTGAGTTCAGTCCGGTCCTGGTTGGGGATTACGGGGCTCTTTATGAGTCGAAGCTCCTCGTTGATGATTTGAACGACATGATTGTCGTCTTTGGCCATGATGGGCAACCCTTTTGACTGTTGGTAACTCTCTTTCAGACGCACACTCCCTCGTCTCCCCTATGGTAACTGGCCGTGCAGAACGAAATAAGGAAAAAAGAAATCGTCAGATCGAAATTCCACGCGGCAGGGCATGCCACGCGAAGCATAGGAAGCCATAATATATTATAACATCCATGTCATTTCAAGGCTATCTGCGTACGCGTACTTCACGACCGTTCCTCTGAGACGGGGCCCCCATCCCCAGCCCTAGTCCTCAACAGGGGCCTCAAAATAGCTCTAATCGTTCGACATAAGCGCTAAATGCAAGCCAGGGTGAAGCTTTCGATGGGATGCTTACCCTGGGCCAGTCTCAGCGCCGGCTAAGTAAATGTAGCCTTAAAGCTAGAGCAATCCAGAGTGCCGACCTTTCCATGCGCAAGACGAAAAGATCATCCCCGAAACTGTCAGGTTTTTGCCAAGAAAACGCCTGTAAGCGGTTCAGCTTTTGCCGAAACAATAGCTTTCTTTGTGCCAATCCGGCTTTCCCACGTTTTATTTGCACGCGAGTTACGTCTTGCCTGTAGGGCTGTGTGGAATTGGGTTGCATCGCTGGGATACTCGTATTACTCGACTTATCGCCGAACAGAATGAAGCCTTTCACGATGTTGGCCGCCTATGCTACGATCGCTTAGAAATCTATTGCCAAGTCACGATTTCATCAGCCTCATTGCTTCCCTTACCGAATTCTTTCGGTGCTTATTCTAACCTTACTTATTCGTAGCTCGTACAACTCCTAATGCCTGCATGCCAAGTACAAATACCGTGGCTGACAGCTGGGAGCCCTGACAAAATCAGCCAACAGCACATCACGCTATAACCAAGGGCTCCTGGTTATCACGCAGAAATAAAAAATCACAGGCTATTCCCATTGGAGAAGTAATCTATTTGATCGGAGAATGCTACGACTATCGGGTTTATAATGTATGTCGCGGTGTATTCCGTTCTAGAAGCAGGGGTTCGTCTCACAGAGGCGGGCCCGCTCTGACTTAGCACAATCCTCCACCACATAATTGGAAACTGGAAAAAGCATTCCATGGTCGATACGGTCAAGCTTGAGCCATTCATCGGAGGAGATGTGCCGAGTGACATGACAATACCCTTCATTTTACAGTAGAGCACATACTACTACTAGTATACTACTATGATTACGAATGGAACTTGTCACATCTAGGTGAAGCTCGTCTCCAGCAGCAGAAGAATAACCGTAAATCTATCAACTAACACCAACCTTCATGGGAGTAAAAAGAGGCAAAATGCAAGAGTCAAAGGAAAGTGAGAACGTGTAACCTTATCAAGTCTCTCCACGAGGTTCGGCGATGAAATTCCTCAGCCCTGTCGGTGAATTTTCGCCCCCTTGCTTACAATCTCGACTAAGTCAGTCTGAGAGTCTTCAATCTCATTTTCAGCCCTGTGCGTAATAGCGCATGCCATTCTTGTCACATGGATGGCGCGTGTTTGCGATGTTGCGGCTTTCGCCAATATGACTCGTTCCCGTTCTCGTTCTCTAAGACATGACTCTTCTGAGAAAGGAAGTCCCGTTGTCGCCCGCAAGCCCAAACGGGATGAGTTGTCAGAGGCCCCTACCCTCGGGAAGAGAGGAGAGAGACGGCCCTATCAAAGGTGGCTTGCGTATGCATAAGTGCAAGACCCCCTAAGAAAGAGCTACTGTGTATTTCATATGGTAGTGTTCCTCATGTAAGCGACTTCCATCGCTTTCGGCCACATGAGATGAATATGTGGTACTGATGGGCAAACTTCATCTCCTAGGACGCAAAAGTTTGGTAGCGAAAGATAATTGCGGCAGTCAAGATGAAGAATACATGCACTTGGTAGTATCATCTAGCACAGTCAACCAATATGGTGAAAAAGATATACATGTTGAAGTCCGGTTATATACGACGAGAATCAGTGACAAGTAGCAGTAGGCAGCATACAGATCCTCCTCAGAAAGGAGAGACCGCTGGTTTCTTGTTTGACTTTGTTGATGAGATATCGTAGCCTCGGCGTGAGCCTCCCTCTAAGTAAACTCCTCGCGAAGCTTCCTAACGGCGTCGACCATCTGCGCCCCAGACGCGAACCCCGTATGCCCGACGCCGTCGCCCCACGAGACCCCGATCGACAGAGCACCCCAGATCCACCGGTTGCCGTCCTTGTCCATCTCCCAGATTGCACCGCCGGACTGACCACCAGCCGAGTCGATGTCCGTGAAGAACGGGCCTGACTCGTCGCATTCGAAGGATGGTTTGGAGTGCACCTGAACGTCGATGGCGCGGTAAGGCCGTGAGCCGCCATCCTTGTCACCAGGATAGCCGACGTGGGAGAAGAGCGGTTGGTCGAGCTTGGAATGATCCGGGGTCCTGACGCCAAAGAAGCCAAGGTCATCGCCTAGCTTCTGGTCAAGCACGAGAACGGCCCAGTCAGCCTTAGTGTGGCAGGGGGTGCCGTCTTCGAATCCAGTCGGAACCATAGCTACCTCAACCTGGGCACTCCCAAAGCGGTCTCCGCCATCATAGCCAGGGGAGAAGGTCCCAGACACAGCTTCCGAGGGGTCGGGAACGCAGTGAGCTGCAGTTAAGACATGACGAGGGCCGACGAGAGCGCCAGAGCAGAAGACACCGTTCGACCAGTACAGACGTCCAGCCGAGTGGAAGGGAAACTCGTCGATATTCCATAATGTACGGTCATCAGATCCTCCAATGATGAACCGCGAACTGATCTTTTCAAACTGTGATTTGTCCTCCGGAGTCCAGCCCATCAGGGCAACCGGTTTATCACTGAAGTAGCTGTTGGGGACATATCTGACTTCGGGAATGATGGCGTTATCCTGCCTCGATTCGACGTGTAAGGATGAAGCGAAGTTGGGATCGAAGCCGACGGTCATGTCAACGGCATACTTGCTGGGCTCAGCCCGGTTAGCAATAGGGCTGGCCAGCGCCCTAAAACAAAAAGCAAGAGCGGTACCAGCCGCGTACGTAGCGAGATGAACCATGGCGAGGGATAGGGTATTGTTAATGGAGATGATAGAGAGCGACTTTCCCCACGATGATAAAGCACAACCCAGATCGACCGGCAATTTGGTAAGGAACGGTAAGTGAGTCCAAGCTCAACTGTATATAAAGAAGGTGAGGTGAAAATGAAGGAAAGCTGAGCGGCCGTCACTTGACAAACTCAGGTCAGTACAAGTGAGTCAAGCCGTTCAGAGAGGAAGAGGACGAGGAAGGCCGGAGAGTGAGCGGAGAAACACAGAACTACGACGGGCCGGGCAGATCAGCAGATCATGGATGGATATACACATTGTGAGGTACTCTCTCCGCAGCCCAGCCAAGAGCAAAGTAGCTTACCGAGAACATGTAACATCGTGCTTGGAGTGACTGGTAGCCTGTTGAAGCTGCCGGGAAACAGAATCCATAGAAAGCCAAGGGTTGACGTTCTCCGGGCCCCGGCCCAGTGCGGCGGTGAAACAGAATAGGCGCCAATAGGGGCGAAGGGCAAGGAGAGCATGAGGACCAGTGAAACGGATTTGCTTGCCCAGAACAATGGGCGGCTTAGTTGAAACTATGAATTGCCCGAAATAAGCTGGGGAGGTGTTTGGCGGTACGCGATGATCGGCGTCTAATCAATCTGTGCTGCCCATTAAGGGAACCGCAGGGGTGTCGCATAGACATTGGAGAAACATGAAACGGTTCTTATCCCAAGACTTGGTCTGAATTGCGAGATTCCCCGCAATGACTTTGTTCCATCTGTTCGGCTTTAAAGATGAGGATAAACATGGCCAGCATGATATAGAACCCTTAGGAAATTGGAAAATGGTTAGTCGGGGTTGCAAACAGAAGCAGTTGAGAGGCTTGGCCAATGCTTAAGCTCAAGTTCAAGTTTGCATCGTATGTGGGAGAGACGGGCGCTTAAAGAGGGACTAGACCGCCGTGCCACCGCCGAAGCAGCCATGGCAGGCTCCGATACTGGCTACGAGCCCTCCTATCTGAAACTCCTTGTTCGTTCGTTTGCTGCTTAGTTGACGCGTCCATCCAACTAACAAGATCCCGTGATGTCGCGGCGCACGAGGAGTTGCCTTGTTCGTCATTCTTGTCATTTGGAATTCGCTACTGCACGTCACCGGCACCAAGCGAAACTGGGGTACAAGTTCATGACACCCATGGGTACTGCGGCGATGGACAGTTGACCTAGCGGAAGTAGATGAGTGCGTAAAGACACCATCCTAAATTAGATGATATACACAAACCTAAGAAGCCGGTCATCAGGAACATAGCATCCGCTACAAAGTCATGAATTGGTCTGCCTCCCTCTTCGTAGAGCGGGCTAAGATGGATCAGGGCGAATGAGCAAGGAAGGCCGTCAAGAGATGACTGCCGCCCGGTCACAAGCCCGAACATCCTATGAATGAGTAAGATAGTGCGTACGATATACACCAGCGAATGGCCCTGATGACTTTTCATCTGTACTACAAAGATGGTGCAAGTGGTTGGATGAGAATAGAAGCCCAGTTATTGGTGGGGGGAACAGTTTTAAGATTTAGTGCCCGCGGCGATTAGCGATTGGCAATCGGCGCGTAACTCAGGCGTTTAAGGGCCTAAACGCGTCTGCAGCTAACGAGACGCGCCGGCAACCACATTTTCCGTTCCTGGCTCTGACCTCACCAGAGCAACATGACGTGACCATCACAACCAACGGCTCCGTTTAAACACATATTTGAGTCGGCCGAAGCACTCAATCGCCATCCAAAGTCTCTTTACGGGCTGGCCTCAACTCATGGCAACCGAACCCGAACCCGCTGGCACCCCGAGCCGCCTCAAACGTAGCGAACCCCCTACCGACGAAGATGGAGCTCCCGCCGCCCCAGCTTCTGCCAAAAAGCGCAAAGTCAGTGGTCCTGGCAGGAAGAGGTCGACTTTCGATGCCATAAGTGCAGCGATCTCTACCGTCTTTGGCGGTGGAGGTTCACCGCAGCAGGCGCAACCATCGCCGGGCGGTGCGGCCCCGGCCTTGTCAGCGGCCCCAAGCCCTGTCCGCCCTGCTATCAAGATGAAAGCGCTGAAGGGGACAATCTGGGATACCGAAGATAAAACGCCTCGCCTATCTAATTCTACGAATACGACACCGAAATCGGCAAAGTCGAAGGGGAAGGGGACACCAGGTGCTAGCCCCACGAAGCAGAAAGGCAGCGCCTCGAATGCGAATACACCCACAAAGCCTCGATCTGTTGGTCGACCGAAAGGCTCGAAGAACAAGCGGCCATTGAATGATGATGTGCCGTCGGAGATTGAGCTCGTGGAGGCTGGACTCGATGCCACTCCTACGGGGCCTAAGTCAACTGGCAAGCGGCTATGGGGCTCTTCAGCAGCGTCACCGGCACCAAAAAGCATATTGACGCCAACAAAGAATCGGAACCAAACGCCGAAAAGCGTCAAATTCGATAAGCAGACAGGGGGCGAGATGTTGTTTGAAGATTTACCGAAGACCAAGAAGACGCCAGCACAACGGCCGAGCCAAGAGCCGGAACCAAAGCCTGTACCGGAGATCGTATGTGGGATATGCTCCAAGGGGCGATCGAAACCGCCCAACGAGATCATTCTTTGCGATAATTGCGATTTTGCTGTACATCAGCAGTGCTACAATGTGTCTGAGATTCCCGAGGGAGACTGGTTGTGCAAGTCGTGTTCACAAGACGATGCAGTGGTTCATACAGAGAAGCTAGAAGTTGCACCACCCATTCCGGCTGCACCAGCACAAGCTGCTGATGTTCCGGAAATACCTAATTTTGAGCGCCATCTACGGTCTCTGCAGAGGGTGTTGTTGGATCGCTGTGCTGGTAGGAGACGTATCGACTTGTTTGGTCTACAAGACGTGCAGGATAAGACCCGACATATTGTTGAACAAACGGTTGTGGCTGGCGAGGGCAACTCTATGCTTCTGATTGGGGCAAGGGGAAGTGGAAAGACGACAGTGAGTCTGGGTCTCTCTATCAGCTGCTTGAGCGGAAGCTAACAAGATCATAGCTACTGGAAGGCATCATCTCCGACGTCTCCAAAGAGCATAGCCAAGACTTTCATGTTGTGCGGTTGAATGGATTCATACATACCGACGACAAACTTGCACTGAAAGAGATATGGCGGCAGCTAGGCAAAGAGATGGAGGTGGAGGATGACCTTGTCCATCGAGTAAGTTCAGCTCGTTCATGGAGGGTGCCTCTAATATCGCTAACACACGTAGACCAACTACGCGGACACCATGGCTTCTCTCCTCGCCTTGCTGTCACATCCTTCAGAAATTCTGGGCACCGACGAGGGAGTCACCTCTCAGTCTATCATCTTCATCATTGACGAGTTCGACATGTTCGCAGCTCATCCGCGCCAAACTTTGTTATACAACCTATTCGATGTCGCCCAGTCTCGCAAAGCACCCATCGCCGTACTAGGCTGTACCACTCGATTGAACGTGGTGGAGTTGCTTGAGAAAAGAGTCAAGAGTCGCTTCAGTCACCGCTACGTCTACCTGACGCAACCCAAGTCGCTCCCGGCGTACTGGCAGGTCTGCAAGCAGGGGCTATTGGTGGAAAGGAAGGACGCGGAGAAGGAGGGTATCGATATGGACTTGGAGGGCTACGGTGAATTCCAGAAGTACTGGAATTCAAAGGTAGAGGTAAGCATTTTCCCATTAACTGGAATGTGAATACGCGTATGTGTCTAACCTATTCCAGGACCTCTACAAGCAGAAAGCATTCCAGGAGCTTCTACAGTACCACTACTACACGAGCAAGTCTGCATCGTCTTTCTTCAACGATTGGATACAGCCTCTAGCCTCATTGTCACCGGCGTACATGACGATGGAAGTGCCAAGCATTGGATCGGAAGTTACTTGTCTAACACCACCCGACTCCCGCACCCACCTACTGTCAACGTTATCAGACCTTGATTTAGGCCTTCTGATCGCCGCGGCTCGTTTAGATATTGTGGCGCACACTGATACTGTAAATTTCGCCATGGCGTACGACGAGTACAGCTCCTTGGTGGGGCGGCAAAGAGTACAATCATCGGCCTCGGGGATGCTAGCTGTCGGAGGAGGCGTCCGAGTGTGGGGGCACGGTGTGGCTGGCATTGCATGGGAGAGGCTCATCTCACTGGGACTACTCGTTCCCTCGGGCCTTGGGGGTGGAAAGTCTGCAAGCCATGGAGGGCTTGAGGGGAGGATGTGGAAGGTGGACGTGGCACTGGAGGAGATCCCGCTGGCTGTGAAGCTCAATGCGGTGCTGGCCAAGTGGTGTAAGGAGCTGTAGATGAATAAACCAACAATCGCATCACAACATGGAGCCCATGCAGATAATAACGATGAGACAGACACACATGCGAAAAAAAGACAGCATGACATTGAAAAGCCATGATGACAAAGAATCACATTCCCAATCGCATCTTGCCAGATGATGCACCTCGGATCTTAACCGTGCGAGATGCTTCTTTGCAGAGTAAAGATCAACACTTGTGGCTTGCTAGATGGCCTCAGATTGCCTTTTTTTCCGAGTTGTCTTGCCTATGTTTCGGTGCTTACGCAAAGGATCTCTTACTTTATTCATCTAATTAGTGTGTGTATGTAAGTAATACTCTTAGTAGGCTTGGCTTGGCTTGGCCAATATGCTATTTTTGTCAGCAAAGCTCATACCATCTAATGCCGCCACTGCGCCTCCCTGCAATGCGATGCGACCGAGGCAAAGCTCATCCTAGTGAAATGCTACCTACCCTACAACATCCATCATTATATGTTCATCTTTGTTCCGGTTGACGACGTCATGATACCAACCGTAAAAAGGTATGAGGTAACCTTTCGGAGTTTCTTATCTGTCAATGCTACGAGTAATATATCTCTGTCATCGAAGGCCAATTCACGGCCCGAGAAGGCTGGTTGTGGTGGTTTGATTGGCGGTTTACAAGAAACTTGTGTCGAAATGGAAACAGATCTGTAACAAAACTACCAACTCTGCCACCAACAGCCAGCACCACAAAACTCGCAGAGAAAGAGCACTAGACAACCCAGCTAGAGTCCCAGAAACCCCTTGCTATTCGGAGAAATCGGCACGCTAAGGGAGGGAGAGACAAAGATCTATGTCACAAATAACGTAGTTAAGTTGGTGGTGGCACTACTATGCTATGTACATACATACATACGCCGCACGCGCCCGCCTGCGCAGCAGGGCAATGCAACGAGACACTTGCTGTCACGCTTTGGCTTCCTTCGGACGAATCATACAAACCCGCCAAACCCTGACCATGACCATAACCATTACCCCCAGTTTGGGAAACCCCTGCTCATGCTGATGGGCTTTCTCGCCAGAACTATTCCGTACCAGCTGACAATTCAAATTCAATTAAATGACGCCTGTTGTCCCGCTTACCTATGTTCGTGTGGTTTATTTCCATGTTATCCGTCTTTTGTATTATCTCCAACAAGTGACACCTTATACCTACTTAAAGGGAAAAGGAAAGTTGGTAGCTTAAGCTTAATGCGATAACCTCCCCTCCCTCAACTGCCGCCACCCGCACCGTTCGGGTTCAACAAAACGAGCTCCCCCGACAAAAGGACATAAAAGACACCACAGTGGAGGAATAAAGAAGAAGAAAAAGAAGAAAAACGGAAACCCCAGCCCAACATGTCGAAGCGCACGACATTCACAAGCATAACCCCCCTCCCCAGCACCGTCTCCCGCGAAACCGCCATCCGCTTCCTCCAAGACCACCTCGGCATGATCGATCTCAACCCCCTCGTCATCGACCGCCACCGCATCGAACCCCCCGACTACGCCGACAACGACGAGCAGCAATGCGCCTGGTACTCCATCACCGACCGCATCGAGTACCTCCCCGGTGCGGGGGACTGGGCCGCCGGCACCACCAGCTACGCGACCGCGTTCCACGACATGCCCTGGGGCTTGCAGACGCACAGCTATGCCGCCATGGGGTTGGAGATTCGCGGTAAATGGTCTGTGGGCGGCAGTTTGCCCGGGGAGCCGCATGAGCCGCAGGAGTTGGGGTTGGGAGCTCCTGAGACGGGGTTGTATTTGAGGGAGGATGTGGATTATACTTGTAATGTGCTTATGGCTGGGTTTGTCAAGAAGACGCTGAAAAAGGCGCATACGACACTTGTCGAGACGCTCAAGGAACGCACCGAGGCTTTGCAAAAGCAGCAGCAACAACAGCAGCCGCAGCTCAACGGTCACGCCAATGTAAATGGAGCGACGAGAACGTCACCGGAGAGGGTAACAGACATGCCGAATGATAGGCCGATAGTGTCAAGGCCGACAATATCTCGGCCGCCGTTGTCGCAACATCCTGTTCACAGCAGCAACAGTAGCCGGTCGTTGCAGTCCAACGGCAGCGCGTATATGAACGGACCGCCATCCGAGAAGCAGTCCTTGCAAAGGCCGCCTTTCCCACAGCAGCCGGTCAATAGCAGCAGTAGCGGCCATTCATTGCAGCAACAGTACCATCAGCAGCCACCTCCATACCAAGATCCGCGTATGCAGCAGCAAGATCCGCGGTATCTTGGCCAGCAGCAACAACAACAACAGTCACAACACTCGCAGCAGGCATCGCTCCCACCGCTGCGGCAGTTTACGCCTCTACCGGTATTCTCAGAGCCTGATCGGGGGAAACCTGTCCATCAGCAGCCCACGCATGAGCGGCTGCTAATGCAGCAGCAGCCAGACCGGTATCAGGGATACCAGCCGCCGCCACAAATACACGAGGCGCCGTGATGCAAAAAGCAAAATGAAGGTAGCCTCGGAAAGTGTAGATCATTTTTTTTTGGAGTATGGAGAGAAGTCCAGCGTTGTTCAGATTTAATCAAAGCGAGAAGCATTTTACATCAATGATTTCCAGGGTTAATACAAGTGAGGAGAAGGAGAGTCCTTGAACAGACAGGAGTAAAGCAATGCCCAGCATAAGATAGCAGAATGTTTATCAAAATTTCAAGTTCTAAGCAGAGTAAGATTTACATGAAATCACTGTGCAATGGCAGTTTGGATTGTTTTGAAGTTTGATATCGATTCGGTTCAAAATAACAATATTGATGAATAAAGTATGGTCTATACGCCAAAAAAAGAAAAGTAAGACCCCATTCTCCAAGATCAGCAGTTCAGTCACCCTTTAGATTCCAAAGAGTAATAACAAAGAATAAAACAAAGTAAGAATATAAAAAAAAATATTATCCCATCACCATAAAAAAAAAAAAAAAAAAAAAAACCCTAAAGCCAAATGTCGGCTTAACTCCATTACCCCCCCCAAAATTTGGAATCGAAGACTGAGCTGCTGCAAATGTTTCCGGGAGTCTGTTCATGCCTCTATCCCTTTTTTGAAAGAAAAGAAGAAGAGCTGGTTTACAGAGCGAGCATACCGGCGACGGCAGCACCGATCAGGGCGAAGACGCCGAACTCGCTCTTCACGTCGGCTCCGGACACGGGAGGAAGAGAGACGGTGGGCTCAGGAGCACCGGGGGTCTCCTCGCCACCAGCGGGAGGGGCGGGGGCCTCGCCCGCAGGAGCAGCAGGAGCCTCACCCTCGGGAGCAGCGGGAGCCTCGCCCTTGGGGGCAGCAGGGGCCTCTCCCTTGGGGGCAGCAGGAGTCTCACCCTTGGGGGGAGCGGGCATCTTGGTGGGCTTGGCCGGAGGGCAGGTCATGCAGGGCTGTACATTATACTGTTAGTAATCGATTGTCTTTTTGTCTTGTATATTTATAAGAGGGGAGTTGGGAAGAAGGGGGAAATGCTCACCTCGACAACAGTGCAAGGGCACTCCTCAACGGTGATGGTGGTAGGCTCCTCAACCTCATACACCTTGCCATTGACAGTGAAGGTTGTAGGCTCAGGGCAGAAAGTAGTGAACTCCTCGACAACCTTAGTGGTAGTAACCACAGTCCCGTTCTTGTGGTCGTAGGGAACCTCCATGTGACCACGGCGAGCAATGGGCATCTTGGCCGAGGCAACACCGGCCAGGGCAGCAACAGCGACAACAGCGTTGGAAAGCATCTTGAAGGATTGTGGGGGGTTTTGTGGTGATTAAGGTAATGTAATTAAGAGCTGGTATAAAGCGAGAGACGAGGGAGGGGATAGTCTAGCGAGTGACTGTAGTTTGAAAAAACTTGGAAAAGAGAGTGTGTGGAAGCGACTGACTGATTAGTTGGTGGGTAAGGAGAGAGGAAAGAAAAGGTTGGTTGTATCGTGAGAAAGGCATCCTTATATGCTTGATGGAGCGTGGTGTCTGTTGTTGTGAGATCACTACGGATTGCAACCAACATTAGCAAGAGAATACTAACAAAAATCAAAACAATCGCCGCAGGCATTACCCGAAATTCTTCATCTAAGACATGGACCGTCCAATAGCGGCCCGCCGTCGCCAGCACGAATCCATCGCCAGTCGCCGGCTGCGTCCATTCCAGTTAACCAACCGGCAAGATTACAGCGTGCCAGTCGAACCAGCACCACTTTGCAAGGCGATGAGTATAGCTGAATAAAACCCACCGGGCAACGGGTAGAGAACATTCCCTAACGCCCACGGGCGTTCATATCACAGGTAATCTCGGCGTTACTTTTTCATTTAACCATGGTCGATTCTGTTGCAGATCAGAGCATCTTGGTAGGGAGTTTGTTTCTATGTACACATGCTGTTCGCAGTAATAAAAAAAAAAGCCAAAGCGATTGTTCTCATCTGGGACACCTTTGTCTCGCATCTTCTATCCGAGGGGACGATAGCCGGGTAAGGCAGAATGCCATTTCGTAGTAGCTTCCGGTCGTTCACATGTGCTTTGAGCATGCTCCTGCCGCCCGGAAATCATACCGGTCCAGTCTCTTCGCATGGGAAATCTGAGACCCAAATGCATTGTCGTTTGCCCGTCCTCGTCCAAGAAGCTATTTCCCGCCTTTCCGGAATGATGCCATACCCGCGAGCGAGGTGGAGAGAGAACGCTGAGTAATTACGATCGTTTTCGTATCGCCTTCCCTCAGTACATTATTCTTTGGGATTTGGTTAAAGAAGTAAATTCTTCAGGTGACCGCTCTCATCTATGCCAGCTTTCCGCCTAACGCCTCCCTTCCCCCATCCCTGGTTTTTTTTTCCCAAGATCCAGCAAACGGGGATAAGCAACGTCTCGCTACCGCCGGACCCGGACAGATAAGCGAAGAAGCCTGGTCTCACCGGAGTCGGCCAGCCGGCGCGGCGCCAACTATCATGCGTTTGTATCGTGATGGGGAAAATGAATTGAAAAAGAAAATTTGTTTCTTGGTAGATGAAAAAGGAAAAAGAGAAGTGGAAAAGAAGAAGTTAAAAAAAAAAAGAGGTATGATGAACTCAGAATGATGAAATGGCAGCAAAAAACACCAATGATGCACATGCAGCATGACTTATGGAAGGGAATCTATTAGAACATCCGTTGTCATGTGGTGGGACAACGGCTTAGCGCGCCCGTCGCACCTTTACCGCCCAAAAGTCATCGTGATGGCGACGGTGACGGTGTGTGTCGTGGTGGCGGGATCTAGATGCTTTTTGAACAGTTGTGAACGACTCGTGAAAAAAACCTCGTGCCAGCCACGAGGTTGACCGCGGAAGGGGGGTAGTTGGGTAAAAGCCAAAAAAGGAAAAAAGCCGAAGGTTTGCTTTCGCCACGCGAAAAATCATCATGTCGTCGATTGCCCGCGTAAGGGGTGCGCCATCGTCGTCAAGCCAGCCGAGGTGGTGTGGCCAAATTACTTTCGGTTTGACCGGCTCTGGCTGCGCTCAGGGCCGCGACTGCCGGAGCCGACATTGTCGATATCGTAGGCTCGCAGCTGCTGCTCGTACTTGGGGCTGCGAAGAAACTTGGGTACCGAATCCTGCACATGTTCTGTTAGCATCGGCTGCCCACATGGCTCGGCGTGGCCGGAGAATGGGGCTAAAGGGTGAAACTTACACTGGCCATGAGTTTGAAAACGGCGTTTTGAGCATCCTCAAACAGCGAGGTCACTTCTTGCAGCGTTTCAATCATGGTGACATCTTGGCCGACAGCCTTGGTCATACGAGTGGCCAGGTTGTTGCGCAGCTGGTGGTCGATGTTGAGCTCGCAAGGCGATCCCGGGGCCAGGAAGGCATTGTAGATACCGTAAGCCTGTGCCATGATCTCCTTGACGCTATCAAGCGACGTGGCGTTGGGATTCTTCTGCGCCACGCGGGTAGCGGCCTTGCAGGAGCGGACGAACTCGTCAACATCCTTGTAGAATGACAGGTTCTCCTCGCAGTGGGTTTCCCGCAGGTTCTCGCGGAAGAGTAGACGAAGAGCAGGGTCGTTCAGAATCTTATCCAGGCGTTGCGTGTTGGAGTCACGGGTAATGCCACCGTTGCGCTGCGTCGAGGCGCCCGTATCACTCTCCGAGTGACGTCCCCTGTTGCTCCCGCTGATGACATCCTTCCCATGCTGTGTGATCTGGTAGATGGCATATTTGGTAGGCTGGAACAGGTTACAACCCGGGTTTTGAGACATGAAGGAGCGGTCCTGTGCTACCGGCTCCAGAAGGTCGTACTCGACAAACAAGGTAGCGATTTCAATCGTCTCCCGACGGTCGACAATGGTAGAGCAGTCCATGAGCCAGTCTGAAGCGGCTCGGCCGGTCAATGTCTCCTTGTACACCTTGCCGTTGACCTTGCGCTCGGCAGCCATCTTGACACCTGTCAGACCATCACGGTAGTCGTGCAGCGAGTCTGAATCGGCCACGTTCACGCTGGACTTGACGTTCCTCCCGTCACTACCAGCGAATCTGCGGAAGATGACGTCGACGGTACTCCGGTCGTGGAGCAGCTTGTCGGTCTGCAGATCCCGTTCCAGAATGACCAGGTGGGTGGAGTTGAGGGCAGAGAGCTCGGCGACCTGCTTCTGCTGGATGCCGTTTTTCGAGCAGAACCGGTCCAGAACGGTGACACCTTTAGGTGTCAATTGCCAGACAGAGCCTTTCATGTTGTAGACTTGCTGGTACTTCCCATCTGCGCTCTCGATGAAGCGAGCTTCGAGAAATCGCTGGCAGATCGACCGCGCCATATCCTTTGCCATAGAGAAGGTGGTTGTGGTCGTCGTTGTAACGATTCGCGATGGGTCCTTGGGGTCAGGCATGCGGTTAGACTGAGAGAACTTGAGAGATCCGAGATTGTTGATGGCATCTTCGGAGAGGAAGGTGTAGTCGACCTTGGTCAACCGCACGCGATGTGGTGATAGTGGTAACAGGCTGACGATTAGTGTGGAGAAGAGATCATTGAAGTCCTATTTGCTCATGTTAGTTTTGCTCTGAAAGGTCGATCGTAAGCAAGTAGCGATTGGATCTGCTTTGGCAGAAAAAAGCGAGAAAAGTCTGGCATTGGTAGGAAAATGGTGGGGTGGGAAGGAGGCCATTCCCAAAATGAGGGTTCCGGTGATCAAGTCCAGATCCTGCTTAGCAGATTGACATAGCTAATACGTACCTTGGTGAAAGGACGCTCATCGTCCGTCATGCGCAATAAGCGCGAAGAAGTCTGATGCATCTTGTGGTCGTGAGGGTGAAGCTTGATTGGAGGCTGAGTGTTGGGGTCTGTCTCTGAGTAGGGCTGTGAGAGCAGCACCTTGGCCGGCGCGGCTGCAGCGGCGTGCTTGCCTTCCGCGGCGGGAGTATTAGAGGACAGAGACTGGTTCGAGGTGCTCCTGAAGATGGACTTCCTGGCTACAGCCGTGGCAGGGCTTGTAGGCTCCGAGCTGGGAAAGGCACCGGGGGCGAGAGAGAGGCGAGCCAGAGAGTTGCGGGGTCGAACTGCCGGGTCGGAAATGTTGGCGATGCGACTCTGGGTCTTGTCCAGGAAGGAGAAGATGCCGCTGGAGGAACGCTGAATTCGAGGAACGGAAGCAGTGCTGCTGTGGCGAGGGGAGTGAGGATGATGAGGCGGGGGAGGAGGAGCAGCTCCAGTGGCGGCGGGTTGGTCGTGTTCAGATGCCGATGACGCTGGATCTGCTGCTACTACGGCGGGTGGTGGTTGTGATGGTGGTGAGCACTCCGAGACTGATGATCGTGCAGTCGCAGCCGAGGGAGGACGCTCGTGCTCGGAGGTCACAGTTGCTGAAGGTGCTGGTGCTGCTGGAGAATGTGAAGGCGAGGATGAGGTCGTGGTGGAATTCGGATCAATTTTGTGTGGCTCCCGTGGTAGTGAATTGGTTGAGTGCGAGCGTCGAGACACGGCGGCCATCTAACGGGTTTTGGATTGACGGGAGAAGATGTAGAGGAGGGAGGGGGGAAAAGAAAAACTAGGGGAGCCTTCTTTTTTTGTTCTCTCACACGCTCTCACGTTTTTGTCTTAGTACATCTAGTAGGTAGTAGAGTAGTACTACTAACTGTAGCAGGAGGAGAAGGGGGTAAGGTTAAAAGAGCCAAGGCAGAGCGTAGTGGAAATAAAAAGGCAACTGGTAGGATTATGGAGCAGTAAGAGTTATTAGAGCTGAGCAAAGGCCAAGTGAAGAAAAGGCGTGTGTTTTAGTGTGAGTGGGCTTTGTAAGGTAGACACCCGGGGCAAGTTGCTTGGGACACTTGAACTTGGACGGAGGGAACTAGGATGATGGGATGGCTCTGGCTTTAGCTTTGGCTTTGGCTTGAGTTTTACGCTGGGCTGGGAGAGAGAAAAATGGCCTAGGATCCAGGTCAGGGTATGAATTGGTAAGGTACTCGTACTACTAGCAGTAGTCTTAGAATGGTATTACGGTACGGTGCGGTGCGGTACGAGCGAAATGGTCCCTGGTCGTCGCCTCGTGGCCCTTTGGCTTTACCTTTACCTTACAATCTTGCCCCCATCAGGCACTGGAGATTTATGGCCGGTCGATTTGCGAGGGGGGGGGGAGTATGTACATGCTAACATGGGGAGGGGGTAACACTAAGTTGATGGAGATGGAGATGGTGATGGTTGATGGTGGGTACAAGACAAGGGGAGGGGCGTCGTTAGGAATTCTCCACGGCCAAGGCGTGTCCTCGTGGTGGATGGGTCGTAGAAGCACCAGCAGAACATTCAGAACACTTTCCGGGTCTTCCAGGCCCTTCAGGGGGTTAAGCTGACGGTGCGAGGGACGGTGATAGCACCGGCGCTCGCCAGCGGGCACTTGGTAGACGCTACTCCAGGGGAGTATCCTGCTGAAGCATCCCCTGTGACTTCTACGCGAAGCCCCTGAAGCTGCCTCCAGCACGCCCTCTCTTGACCTCAACTCTGAGTCCGTCCTGGCTTCTGCTCGACACTTGCTACTAACGGGGCACTTGCGGCATCCGCGGCTTCCTCTTGCACCGTGCTGTCCTAATACCTGCTAGTAACTCTAGTATCATCCTTTTTCGGCATTGGCCTCAACCCGCTGGTAAGGCCAGCCAGAATGCTAATTGTAGATATCCGTCAGTGGTTCAATACCGTGGCGGCATCATCTCCATTTCCAGTACGTATGTTGATACGCGTCGAACACCTAATATCCAATCCCTATCACCGCGAACGAATCCCATCCGAGACCAAGAGCAAGCCCGACTCTTTGCGCCCAGCTTAATTAACAAGCACGGGTACGCGGGCGCTTCAACCACGGAATTTCCACATGGCATCCTTTTTTTGGAGCTAGGGCCGCTGCCAGTTGGGCGCTTTTCGACGCCGGCTAACTTATTACTCCCAGTCTGTTCGCTTGCAAAGGGGCTGGCCAGCAAGAACCGGGACCCACTTCCTGTTCTCGTAGCGACCTCTTCAATTACTGCATAATACGCCTACCGCCTCTGGAAAATGACAGCCCTCTGGATTTGGGGCCACGGGGCGCTGCGTGGTCTGCCCTGTCGGTTCGCATGTCTGGTGATGGCCAGGGCTTTAATGATCGCTCTCATGCCCTCGCTGATAGATTACGAGTAATACGGAGAAGAGTGCCAACTGTCAATCTGGCAGGTCGATGTGCGACAAGGGCAATGAGGCAAGGCTTCAGCTCGCGTGGACCGTGCTTGAAGTCCCAACTTGAAGCTGGCCGTTACGGGCTCGAACTGAAGCAGACCGAAAGACTAATCTCAACTCAAAGCAGCGGTACGTCACGTCTCATCTTCATGGACCGGCGTGCATAGACATGCTATGGATCTATAAAGTCTGAAGTTGACGTTGGTGAAACAAGGCTTAACGGCATCAACTACCGACAAAGCTTTTTGATACTGACCGCTCTGATTCTAGAAAGCGAAGCGAAGTCTAAACTAGGATCTCGAAAAGATGATACTTCTACAAAGTACAAGTTAATTGCGGTCGTTATGCCCTTCCGTTACTCCGAGCTCCCGAAACACATCACGACCTCGCGTTCACCGAAGAACTGCCCCGTGCTTTCCTGCCATCTATCCTTTTGCTCAAGGGTTCGGGTAATGCGCGAGGCTACGTGAGACTTCAGTCATGATAAGCAAATCATCAAATCATCAATGCCACCAGCAAGGTATGAATGTGTGAATCACAAGGTAGTAATATTAGTGGCAGTGCTTAAAAGGGCACCCATTACTGCTAATGACATGCATAGTACTAATTGCTACTATCTGTACTACTGCAATACATTCGAAGCTACTGGTTATTATTCATCGCCTAAATATTATCTGTCTACTGCAGGAGAAACTATTCACCAGAAGTTGCAGGGGGGCGTGTCCTGAGAGAAGCGCAGTACCTCTGGGGTTGCTTGCGTGCGGGCGTGAGTGGATTGGGATGGTGTGGTGCCGACAAATCCCAGCATCTCGCATGATTTGAGCGACAGGCGGGACCTCGTGGAAAAGGCAGTCTCACTATTACAAGATCGGCGCGCGTGGCTTTCGCAGCGTGGCCTCCCACCAGTCAGCGAGCCTGACGAGCCTCCACCGCTGCGACATCACGTTGCGGCCACGCAGCGGGCGATGCGCATCAGCAGCAGCAGCAGCAGCAGCAGCAGCACTCATTACTTTTTCCTCTCCCATGCTGTGGTATGCTGCCATTTGGGGGCCAAATGCCGCTCCTGACCCGTACAGGTTTAGTACTACCACCACCGGAGGAGTAGTACTCCGTAGAACCCGTATTGATATCGCTAAGATTAATAACCGACAAATTCAACAACAGACATGTATAATCATTTGCAAGATACGATTCATTACGGATAAGTGTCAGCTGTAGTTCTCTTACTCTGCAGGTATCCGCTTCCCGCTCGGGCCACGGCTCGTTCCATAGAAGCATGCATGGAAATCCAATGTTTGACGCATGCCCGCCAATCTCCAAGGAACCTTTCAGCATTATGTACCAACAACACTGGTCAACTTCTAAACTGACAAAAATCGCGTTACCAGTAAATACTAACGTACCCTGTCTGTTCTACAGACTTGACCGCTATGGAGCAAAAAAATAACCCTCTATGGCCCCCAAGGTTACCGTTGCTGGCCCCCCTTTCACCGAACTCAGGGTGTCGTGAGCACTAAAAGAAACTGATTACTGACACCGTTCGCCGCCAACGGGACGCTGCGCCACGGGACGGCACCGACACTACGACTACAATGTGCTATTATGATGTCAAACGCCCGCGAAACACAACATACACATGGGCGCCGGGAGGGCACAGACGTATTAATCGTTGTCGCACAAATCAATGCTAGTTGATGACTGGTACTGACTTATGCGGGTACTGATGTGCGCTGTACAGAGATTCAGAATTGCCGACGAACTACGACGGTAGTTCTTACGAGGGTGTTGTATGCGCAGGTTTCGAATAATCATGACTATATCGTGACTTCATGTCACCGTACTGACGATATGATTAGACAATTGACCAAAGTAAATTTTCCTCTTTTCTTTCTTCTTCGATCTCTCTTTCGCTCTCTCTTTTGTTTTCTTTTTTCCCTCAAGCCTCATTAATGGTTAGCGTCGCCGTTCGAAGCCACAGAAGGATAAAAGAACATCCAAAGAAGTTTTTTGGAACAAAGAGTCTTTCTTGAGTTAAAGCTTCGTATCGGTAACGCCGTAGCTAACGGTCATAAACGCATCGCCGTCATCTCCGCTCCCGTTCCTTTTTTTTTTTTTTTTTTTTTTTTTTGCTTTTTTTTCGAACGCGAGCGTCCGACGGCCGACACTAATCTGTCGGAACGACGGAAGCCAAGCGACTTTTTCCGAACTCTAATACTTTCTCTTACCTACTATCAGGCCACTAAGGGATCAATCTTTATCAAGGTTCATCTAAGCGTCTCGTCTAGTCTAGAAGGTGTTTGAAGAAATAGAAAAGATCCGAAATCAGGCCATCGGCAAAAACTTTGATACTAAGTTATTGGTGTAGTAATTATCGCGAGCTACATTTTGAGTACGACTATCTTCAAAAGGACCGGGTGTCAATTAAGAACGTGGCGTTTAGAACGGTGTGAAGTTGCTGCTTTGTGGGTTGCGTTACAGGCTGCAACTTGTTCTTGCTGCTGCTACAATCATTATACTTGCTGCATCGACGGAGGCAGGTCACGCTTTTGTGGCATGCGATGCGCATAAACGTAAGAGAGACGACGGTGAAATCTGTTTGGTTGATTCGCTCCTGTCGGTAGCTGCTAGCGTGCACAGTCATTATTAATCTGGATGCCAGAGACGTATTTCTGTTCGTGGCAAGGCTCCCCCCTCCCTCCCCTCTTTTCGCATGGCACGAGTTGGGAGTTGAGGTAGGGTTGATGAAGCACCGATTCTGCACCAGCGTAGCGACGTGGTCTACACGCGACTGCGGGCCACGTTTTTCTGTTGAGAGATGTGCATGTAATGATATACACATGCTCATATTATAGCCTCACTCAAGTCAAGGTGTGCATATGTAGTTACTGAGGACCCGGGGTCTGTGTAGTTGAACTTACCTCAAGCAAGCAACCTACCTGCACGTCGATTATTACTCGGTCAACTAGACGGCCACGGCTCATGCGGACGCAAATTGATAGCCAGCCAGTCAGCATACCGACATGGCAATATCAAAGTCTTCGCTTGATGACCTTATCCGTCGTGATTTACGGATTACCTATCAGGTAATTACTTCATTGCATCCTGCTACCAAAATCGGTCAGTGGATAGATGACTCCCCCGGAGCTCTTGGCAGACTCTGGAAGGTGATCAAGAAGGTTCCACCAAATTTTCCAGAATCGCAGAAAGCAAAACTCAAAATTGCCATGTTTGTAGTTAATTACCTTGGGTCCCCTAGAGTTCCTCCTTTCGTGGGGGATGAGGAGGTGGTCCATGCGCGGCACGCGCTCTTCATGGGCCTACCGGTCCCGTCGGTCTCCTTGGCCCTTTGAGCTGGCTGAAGACTGAGTCTGAGGGAGCTAGAGCCAATGGGACGCACCACATGGATCCCTAAAAGAAGGCGTCGCAAATTGGTAGCAATCTGGCAGCTTTTGCAGCCCGGAAGTCTTTCCTTCTGGAGCACAGAACTGCCATCCCCGGCGATAGCTCTGGAAGGGTAATTCCCGTGTGAATGGGGGTGAACCTGTCGGGGCCCACGGCGGAGGGTCACGGACCCATCTCGAGTACAGCTTCGACAACCCCTAGGCACGGCTGGCTGGCTGTCCGGCTGACTGAGGATGGACGATAATACCCGGCCTGTTTGTATTAAGTAGTAACACTCCATTCAAAAACCGTCCGGCAGTTACGTATGAACCGTATCCGTGAGCAAGTTCAGCTTGATATCCAGGCAGAATCAAGCGGCCGAACGGACTCTAGACACATATGGCGATAATCATTATTAGATCCTTGACCTTAGCATGAACACCCCCAAACAGTACTGCCGCTGCGTTCGCCCACCCCCAGGTTGCCATGCGAAGGTGGTCCTCAGACGGGGACCCCTTCGCAGTCATCAATGCAAGAGCCTCATCGACCCTGTCAGGATCTGCTGGAAAGCTGAAGACTGATCAGCCTGCGAGAACCTGCGCGCCTGCAGGGGGTCGCTTTTGAGGCTATAAAAATAACGAGATGATAGATCAGCCCAAGTTCGGGACAACGGCATGGGTTCTAAGGAAAGACTGCTATGCCATGTGGGAAACGACATATGCATAGGCCGGGCATTGAGCTCCTTGAGCCCCAATGACAAACCACAAACCCGGTCAACTCGTCTCATCTTCTTCGTAACGGTCTGTCCTGTCAATGCGGCTTGCACCTCCTGAGCCCTCACCGACGGGACTTGTCTGGACTCCCCTCCTGGCGAAAACTTGGACGGTTCTTGTGATCCAGTCCGGCTGCTACGTGCGGCGGCATCCCATCGGCGCTTCAAGATGTAGCGATGTTCAACCGCGTTCGGCCGGCCTCAAGCGCCGTTACGGCCGAAGCGGCACTTGTGGGTATCGCTCCCGCTTGCCATCCGCTGCAACACCAGCAATGACCGGAGGAGTTCCATAGTAAGCGATCTAGGAAAACCAAAATTACTGGAAGCCTGATTGCTGGTTAGTCAAACTCTTGTGGGCTTGCCTGAGGGAAATGTGAGTGAGGATAGAGAGGCTAGGCAGCTGGAACAGTGCCAGGCAAAGATGCATATCAAAAACGGATCCTGCTATGGTCGTTTTGGCGTCCCTCAGCGTGCATGACGGAACCACTCAGAATCCTGCTGAGATAGCAGCACCCTTCCAGCACGGGATCTGCCTGATTTTGTCGTTTAGAATGACGCCAGTGACAATTTAGTCTTGAGATCGTCGTCAAGACTATGAGCCATGACATGCGCCAAATGTGACCGTGCCATGCATTCTGGGAGCGCAACGCCACCGCGATTTGACATCTGCGTGCTGGATCAGCGTGAGCCCTGCCTGGACGCCACATCAACTACAAGTAAGTCTTGGTAGTATTTAAACCAGACCCTATCATCCAGTGTATACTGCATAGACGTGTCTCAAACCTCTCCCATTCCCTGCTAGCCAGTGGTCGAGAATAATACACGTCTACCGCCCCGCATCGGCGGAGAGCTCAAGACCGACCGGCGCATATGAGACTTATGTTGAACGGCGCCTAGAACTCTGTGGCATCGGACTCTGGGCCATAATTCTGCGCGAGGCTAGGCGGGCTAGCGTCCTCTGTTCCATCGCAAATGGAATGCAAAATGCAATGCTACGGACGAAATTCCCCCCCCCCCCCCCTGCGGCTTTTGGTGTCGGCGCAGGAAACAACTGGAACGGGGTTCAAGTCTGAAGCGACGGTGGCTCTGCCCTCTCCATATTTTATGCGTCAAGAGAAATACCGTGAATTTTGTTGATAATTGACACTGTCTGATGCTATGGCTTAGACGCATTCTGTGCTGTGCTAAATAGGGGAACCTGAATGCTCCGAGTGGATGCCGCCTAGCACTCCCCACGTGGCAGTAGCCTTGGGGGTCTTTCCTTGACTCCTCCTTCCTGAGCCCTGACCGCCTATAACCACAGCCAGCAAGCGAGTGCCTGAGGTTTCAAGGTCCCTGGGTTTCCATTTGTCTAGCAGCAGCCTCTTACTCGCACTTGTACTAGCCCGATCGCGTGCAGCCGGGAACGTGAACTGCTTTACACCTCCACCATGTCGCTGGCCGTCGTTGTCGGCAAGCCGCCGCGGACCGTCTCGCTGTCATCTTGTGGTGAATGAATCGGTTCCGGGGACGAGACAGTTCTCGGCCGGAATGGGATGGTCTTCTTCCCTATGCCTGTTGCTCAGGTAATATACTAATGCTAGAAGCCATCGTGTTTGCTTCAACCTCTTACCGCTGTCGTACAGCTCGGGAATAACAATAATTACCCAACCCAACTAGGTAGGACCCAGCCCCTCCCACTGCACGTGGACAGAAGGTCAGCAACTAATTGCTAGTAGATTAACCCCGGCCTTGGAGAATTCAACATGCTCCACCGTCAGTCTTTCAAAAGCAAATCAATCGATGCCAATATTGGCGCTAATCTACGCTTCAAGGTTCTCCTGCTTGAGCCTGGGCCTGGCGGTCTGCGAACCACCGTAGTAGCACGATGTACAAGCACATGGCGCCATGGAGACACCGCAGGGGGGATGGGAAAGGCGGGTAAACCAAGAAGAAAAACTATTGCGGCGACTCCAGACGCAGCCTCAATAACGGGCATCGCGACAACCAACCGACAGTCCTTAAAGTCATAACAGTGATTCATTGCTGCGGTGCTGTTCTCAAGGAGCCTCGGAACGACCTTTAAGTTTCGGAAGTCGCGCAAAATGACCATTCCGACTCGGGGCTGCTGGCAGGGCTGACATCAATCATTTCAAAGCCAAGTGTAGAGGGGGGGGAGGAGAGGGGAAGGGATTGGGGCGGCCCAAATACTGGCACACATCAAAAACATGGCTCGACACGCAGGTGGTGGAGGAGTGGCCCTATCAATCATCAAGAACCGACGAAACATTGAAAACCCCGGCAAGCCAGTCGCCCAGCGGCATCAGAACTCGAGTGGGGACTGCCACGTGGATTCGAGAAGCCACGCGCTTTTCCTTCAAACACGAGCAGGGGCTTTCGGCGATAGGGGGTGGGGCCAATCGAAAAAGCTTGGTCTGCTTTTGCCATGTTAGCCGGAGGTTTTTTTTTTTTTTTTTTTTTTCAAATTCTCTGTTTTTTGCTTGGCTTTTCTTTGCTTTCTGCTCCCCCTTACTACGGTTAGTGGATCTAACGAATCACTGGCATCAAGCTGACAATCTGACATTTGGCTCAGTCCCAGTCGCGGCTGCACAATGCTACCAGATTTGTCCCAAACGAGCTTGATTTGGGCTCCTTTGCACGACTGGGGCTCCGTCAGAGCGGCTAAACAAGGAAGGCCTGCCTTAATTTTTTGGATATTGTGCAGTGTTCATGGATCGTCCGCACCCTGAAACGTTTCCACGTTGCCGCGCGGGATTTACAAGTAGGGTTTGCGAATATTGCGGTCAGCCTCGGACCAAACACGCGAGACCCAGCGCCCGCAAAAGTGGATGAGGCGGCTTCAATAGTAGCTTCCATTTTCCCACGTTTTATCCCTGATCACCGCGCGACGGACCCTTCTTTAGCTTGGAGGCTGGTACTCGTACATGTACGTGCTCGCCGTTATTAGGCGTGGGATAAGTACGAGTAGGGAGTAGTCTGGTCTTGGCGGCGCTATCGGAAGGAGATCTTAGGAACGAGAGTCAGTGACCAGCAGCACGCCGGACAGGGTTGACAGGCTCAACAAGGTCTGTTTGGCTTGGGCCTAGACGGCGACGAGCGTCAGATGGCGCGGATGGCGCAGATGGCGCAGATGGCGCAGATGGGGCTTGCGAAAATAGGTGCTTCCCCAGCGAATGCCACATGGCAAGCCCATTAGGCATGGACCGGGATGGCTAGCATCCACGAGGCAGCCCTGGATCGTTTCGTCCTGAGCAATCACGTTTGTCGCGTGTCACTCCGCCGATGCCGCTTGTCTTGCCTTGTCTTGGATAGGGACATCTAGAGCTTGTCCCTGATTATCTCCTTCAACCACGTCCCGGCTCATTCGCCAGGTACGAGCAGCTAATGTATGTGTTAAGGGTCTAATCTAACCTACTCGTACCGCCAGTCCCGAGCTGCGGATCCTATGCCAGTCGGCCTCACGTTATCCGACCAACCTACCTCCTGTCTGTCGGATGGGGTTGTCTCTTACGATCCCGACTGTGTGTTAGCTCTCTGGTCATCACTCCCCAAATCAGGCGTTGGGCTGTTGTGTAATACTCGTAGCCCGGATCCCTATTTCATGCGGCCTGCAGAATTCCGTCAGCCCGCATGCAGGTGCTGCAGCCACCAGCTCCTCCTATGCGACCTCGTCGGCTATCGCGTAGAGTCCATCGGCTTCCAAAACGTTTTGTAATCATTACAGCAGAGCATTCAGCTAGAAGCTTGCATTTCATCTTACCAAGGTGGAGGGTTACGGTTACCAGCCTGTCGGTCTGCTTAAGGAGTCGAACCCTAACTCGAGATCTAACACTGCTATGCACCCTGCCGGCACTATCCATCGCGGGGAAGCCGTCGCTCAATGGAAAGTCTAGGCCAGGCTTCTCCAGTTGAGTCTAGTCCTTCATGCTGATCTTGATGGGGAAAACACATGCGAGCTACGTGATTTTGATGTTCATAGATGTAGTCACTGCGTAAACTCATTGGGTCGTACTTGAGTATTCCACGTGTGAATGTATGTATGGCTTTAAGTGCAGACCTCCCCTTTTCCTTTTTCTCTGCCACACCATACCCAAAGGTCAAGCCGATTTTCTACCATGTCCCCCTTCTTTGGAACATACCTTCAGCTCCCGATGGATTCGCTTCACCGTTGAAACTCATTATCCTCGTCTGCTTCCGAAGCTCCTTCTTCTTACGAGAACGTTCCGCTTTGGCGTCGTGTTTGGAGTTGACATCGTCCACGCCAACGTCCTTGCCTGGCGCCAAGATCTGCCGCAACCATATGGCGCGGACATGAGCAATGGCAATTATGAACCACATTGGCACGAGAATAACAGTAAGAGTGGCTGCGGCGAGCTTAATAGCTTTGCTATCCAGTGCTTGGCCAATTTGGATGGTGGCGCTGGCGAGACCGGCGTTGGGGAAGATGAAGGACCACCATTGTAGAGCGAAACTCATCTTGCGGACGCTGTGGAGAATGGAGACGGTGGACAGGGCCGAGAACCATATGGCGATTAACCATAGGAAGAGGCCGGCCGGGACAGCAATTGCGTACCAGAGCTCGCCCACGGGGAAAGTTGTGATGCCGAGAAAGTCGTCCGGCAGCTTCTCCATGGCCTGCTTCCCCAGTGCTATGAGGCCGGCGCAAGTATAAGCAGCCGGTCCCACGGACATGTACATGCCCGGACGGAGCGATGGGTCTGGCATGCTTTGGTAGATAAGTCTATTCAAATAGACGGTGTAGACGAAGAAGGCGAGTATCCAACCGAGGCCAAGGCCAGCAATTCCACCGATTATCAGCTCGATAGCATACTGCTGGGGCTGCTTCTCAGCAATATTGGCAGCCAGCACTCCACTGACGAGGAAAGGGTATGCTGGCAAAACCCATACGGGCATAGCATCCTCTGGCGTGAGCTTTTCGACCTGGAAGATAACGTGATATTGCAGGACGGCGATAAGCATAGCGCACGAGAAGTAGATCCAATAAAGAACACGAACAGCGCGAAGCAGCCACTCCCCACAGGCCGGTACACCATAGGACTGTATACCAAGGATAATGAGCGCAAAGTTGACCCAGAAACCGCCGAAGAAGAAACTCTCACTCGGATGGTGCAAGCTAGTACGTATAGCACGCGGTTTACGAGCGAAGCGAGCGATGATCAGTCCCAGGAAGAGGCAGAACAAGACCAAACTGACGATATAGAAGATCTTGCCGATAGTTTCGAGACCGGTGAAGGTGTATGGTTGCTGAGACATGAGGGAGGCCATGGAGTTGGTGGATAGACTGGCTGGGAACCAAGCCCATGATATGCGGAGAGAGCGCTCTGCGAAGGAGAGCTTCGTTCGACGACTGTCGGTTTCTTCTTGCGGTCCGGCAGTCTTCTCTGGGTCTTGATCCGTGGTAGAGGGTGAGTCCTTCTTTGTTAAGTCGGCGTGGCCATTGGCGTGGTTCAGATCACCGTTGCCCTGAGCGTAGTCGCGGCTATCGATTCGATGGTCCATGGTCCCATTGACCTTCTCGGTTGAGCCAGAAGTGACTGAGGCCATCTTGGTATTGTCGGCGCCTGTCTGGGTTTGATTCGCTTGCACCATCAAATAGCAATGTGTTAAACCAATTGGTGTACCAACAGGGTCGCGATCGCGGGATTGACACCTCCAGCAAAAACTCTCACGACATTAATCAATTCAAAGAAACCAGAAGATCTATATGTACACACACTCGCACGAGAAAACAATCAACAGCTTCAGCTATCCCCCGCAAAGGGCAGCGTCATAGCTCTCCATCAAGCCATCCATCTCAGCAGGAGATTGGTTGGCAAGAACTTGCACGGAACCTACTAAAGGGCGGCATGATCATAGCCAAGACATTTGCACCGGGAACTGCCAGGAAAAATGGTTCTTGACCGCGTCAGCTTCGCCAAGCAATTAGTTCTTGTTTGTTTCATGCCTTCTTCCTTGCTCTATTAGCCGAGTATCCGTGGCCATAGTCCGGGTTTTGTAGACCACAACTTGAGATGTTTCTTCGGCTCGTCGGCCAAGCCAAGTTGTAGAAAAGGTTGCATTCTTCTATCTTGTAACCTTCCCGTGCTTTCGAATTGTCTTTGACCAAGAACACATCGTATCTTGACGGAACATACGAAATGGCCTAAGCAGCTCCGATCACGGTAGAGATCTTCTAGCTATTCAGCTTTACGCTAATAGAGGGGGATGTCTCATGGGACATTACTGAGTTCCACATAACCGGTTCATCCCCATTATATTACGCGGATCAGAATGCTTTTCTTGTGGAGTATCTCGAAATGCCAATGATGATCTTAAAAACACCAATATCCCGACCATCGCCCTTGTCGGAGAGACTTGAGATATTGAAAGCCGTAGTTGGAAACGTAGCTTTTCGGGCATCACGTGTGAGTTGGGTGCCTGCATCGGTGTCTGCAGGTACTGCAGCTCTTTTCTCTTTACAGCATCAGCATGCATCATGAGGGTCGATTGCGTGCAGATCGACCAAGCACGGACAGCGGCGCAGAGATACAGTCCGATATAATCAACGTTGGAGCCACTTTTAAGTCCAGGCATCGTACGATTGTTGTCAACAATTGAACTTTACAAGTAATTACAATGAGTAAACCTATCATGAGACTTAGCTTAGAGACAGAGCTGAGGTTCTCTGCAAGGTACAGGTAGATGTCATCATCTGTGATGCCAAAAGGTCTTTGACATTCTTCGCGATAGCCCCGAGTCATGATGAGCCTACACAGTTTTGCACAATATGTGTGTATTGAAAGCTAATGAATCGTTTGCTAAACGCGATATATCGACACAAGCTAACTAGGGTTGACAAGAAGAAAGCCGCTGTCTGAACAATCTTCCAGAATAACGACAGAGCTAACAGATCAAAAGAGAACTTGAAACTACCTATCCAGCAAGACAGAATTTTTGGTATCAATTCTAGTCCTGCTATTCCAACGCTGTCATAGCTTTTGACACCCCAATCCGGCATAATACACACTGAGCTTCTCAGAACGAAGCTCTCTCAATTTAACAACCCATCACGTTCGCGCCGGTCCATCTGAAACTCTTCTTAAACCCACGCCCATAGCCCTCAACGCTCCGGCCTTGATTCTGCGCCTTACCGTAATGCTCTCTTCCTTATACACACCTGCGGCGCTTGTTTCATCCCAATCTGCGGCTGGATCCGGCGGCTGTCTCGTGCGTTCTCCAAGGGTAGTCATACACCGTCTGTAACGGGGGGAAGAGACGGCATCACCGGATCCTTCGCAACGGGCCCAGCTCAAGGGATGTGAAGTGACTATTCGCACATGAACCAGTTTTCAGAAGACTTCCAAAAAGAAAGCTGTTGTCAATATGGGCAAAGAAATTTCGACAAGTCAGATTTCTGCGCGGTTCGGCCGTGAGAAAAAGGATCTATCGACTCCTTCCAGAAGCGCACAAGCCACGATCCTTAACAAAACAATCCTTCTCGGCGTCAGCAGTTACATCGCATCCGAGATTGTAGTGGTCCCTTAACTTCGGATCAAGGCGAGTAGGATACTTGCGCGCTTGAAGATCTCGATACTCGTATATGCGGGACTTGCGGTCTTGGGAGGTGTTCTTCCTTGTCTTCTCCAGATGTGGCAATGGTGTCGTTCTAACACGCATTGTTCATCTCTTCAAGCCTCACGGGCCGCATGTAGAGGCATTCCTGTACTCCGTTTTTGAGAGAAATCATCCTTTCTCGAGCTTCAGTAGTCCGTCAGCACTCGCAAATATCCTCTGTTCGAAGTTATCTCAGCAAGGGATTTCGGTAACTTCCCGTTTCATATCATCTTCGTCATGAAAGGCAGCTGAGAAACACCAGGGTTATCTGCTTTCCCTCGGCAGAAACGACATACATATACTCTTCGAAGCGAAAGCCGCGGGTCTCTATAGCCTTCCTTAATAGTTAGCCAGATCACGTACGAGCGTTCCTTGGCGAACTCAAACAAGAGCCGGCGCAGGTCGAATGTGCCCACGAAATTCCATATGCTATGTAATCTGGACTTTCTCTACATATGGCAGCTACCTTTCTAACCCTTGCACGAACCGATGATCCTCTCCTTCAGCCGAGGTTATTGATGCTCTTCTGCTCGTCCCCTTTCCGTTTGTTCTTCAACACAGGTGTAAATTCAAACCCAGTAACGCCAACGCTATTTTGACGGTTCTCGATAGAAAACCAATGTAACCGGGCCACCAAATCCTTTCTACATAGACTACATGAAATGACATGGTTATTCGATGCACAGTCCTCTTCGACCCTTCCGCGCAACAAGTCGCCCCGTAAGTCCTCATCGGATTTCTATATCGATGCCGGCGCTGCATCCTTCCTCCACCCCTTGTAGCCCATGTTGGTCTCAATAGCCTTCCAGACATGCTCCACGACTTCCTTATCCCTGAACCGTGAGGCATCATGACCCTCGCCACGCCAGCGGTCCACCCCAGTCGAGACCACACGATGTCCCCAATTCCGGACGTTATCCGGGGCAACATCACCCCTCCAGCCGAGGTAGACTCCGAGGACGTGCTTGAAGAGTTCGTTCGGGTTACTCCACTTATAATTCTTGAACTGCCACGTCTGCCCTGTAGTAAAGACGGCCACGACACGGTTCCAGTACTCAGGCTTGAACTGCTCCGGCCCTTCGACTAGAATAAAACGCATGGGTCTCGTCGGGTCGATGTTCGGCATGCTGCGCTGAACGTGCAGCATGCTAGCACCAGAGCCTGCATCCGCAGGGACGAACTTGCCGTCCTCGAGGAAAGACCGCGCGTTCGAGAGGCGCAGAAGCGCTGAGGCTGAGGGTGATAGCAGAATAATAGGGTCGGGTCGTCGGGAAGGGTTCTTGGTGTTGATCGGCATGCCTTGGTCTCCGCTGCTGCTAACAGGTTGTGGCTTCTTCGATAGGAACGGTGCTGCTAGTTTCCGAACATGGGAGAAGTCCTATCATAGCTAGTCAGTCTTCCGGTCTTTTGCTTGTTTGGCAAAACACGATGCGCAGTCATCTTAAACTCACTGTAGGCTTAACTCCGCGCAGGGTAGAGTTCCTGTCTCCCATCCGGCGCTCCCCGTTGTAAACGCTCGCCAATCTCGGGTCCATAGTTCCCTTTCCTGACCTCGCTTGTGAAGCCCCAGCGGCTGCGCCAGACTTAGCCGTCGCTGCGGCCCCTCCCTCAGCAGCTACAGCATCAGCCTTATCACCAGCGAGCGGCTTAATATACTCGCTCTCCTCACTCGCGCCCTCTAGCCAAGTAATCAGATCAAGACGCTCAATGAAACCCAGGTTCTGAACCTTAGTCTCGGCACCAAGCGCATCGTTGAACTCAGTAGCAGCGGCATTGTACTCGGGAATAGCGCGCTCGCGATTCAACCAGGCAAAGTAGATGGAGCGGAGGTCAACAGGTGTATCGTTGGAGGCGAAGCGGGTAGACGTGGAGATTGGTAGAGCAACGGAGCGGTCTGGGAAGGCGAGATGAGTAGCCTGGGCGAGATCTACGGCTGGTGATGATGGATCGTCGGACGCGCTCGGGGTGAAGGCCTGGTTAGCGGCGATGGACTGGCGCAGCAGCACGAGGGGATCGTGGTCTGCCATGGTGGGCAACGTTGCTGTTGGGGGATCCCCGAGGCTGCCAATCGTTAATGTCGGTCACGAAAATGTGTTTTTCTAATGATGAGAAGAGCTACAGGTGTAGTTGTTCGTCGAATAACGGCAAGGGCGACGATAAATTTTGAGGATGGCTGTTCGAAGGATTTTGGAGGTTTAGTTAGAGGCGTCGCGTTTTTTGCGAGAGCTTGCTGAGAGCTGCACGGTCTAAGGTGCAAGGGTCGTTGGAATCCGGCCAATCAGGTGTAGAGCTGCCAACGACAACGGCATTCTGCCCACCACTTGATGAGATTGATCTCACAATTGAGATGCGAATTGGAATTAGTACTTCTCATTGAACTTCAAATGGTCGTTAGAGAAGTATAGTAGCAGTATGTGCTTCATTTAAGTGTCGAATTGCCTTGCTCATTGTCTTGAGTGAAGGTAATGATCGGTCTTTCAAAGCGTTCGCTAATTGGTTTTCAACAACAGAGGAAACCATGAGCAATTTGGAGGCAATTCACCACAACTCACAGAAACTCTCGCAACAACCCATACTATGGAGGACCATGTAAAAAATAACTGTCCATTCGAAGACATTAGCTATACACGATTCTTGCTATAAGAAGGTCGTCGCAGTCATACGAACGTGCAAGTGGGGACGTAGGGTAGACATCGTCTCATACCAATCGACGCTTCTTCTCATAGTTGGCAGACCACTCGGCCTGCTCTAATCGCATTCCAGAGGCACTCATATGATTTCTATAGGAACGGTGGTTACGTCTCAAGTTGCACCGTCTGTCGCTTCCCAGAAGCAATAGCATTGCACAAGATTGGGTGGTTTGTCACGAGCTCCGCTTCCCAGAGCCACACTGTGGCTGACTTTGATTCGTTCTATTTCATCAGAACTGTATATACACTCCCCAAACCATTCCCTTTGTAGTGTCTAATATGCTTTCCCGGCCGCGTATATCCAAAATAGCAATGCCATGCGACCAACGACGCCCAAAACGCCTGCTCGCGTCTCCTCGCTTTGTCTGTAATCTTTATACCTTTTTTTTTTTGTCTTATATACCGAGCACGAGCTTCATCCGTTCGTAGGTATAGAAGCTCACCGCCACCATGGGAATCACTTTAACGTAGCCAATCGTTAAGCCGACGAAGAAACCCTTTACCCCCCTCTCACGGAAAATCATGCCTGCTGTCTCTCTGAGCCGGAGGCGGCGCCCGTCACCGACAGCACCGCCAACTTGCATCCGCCGCCGGATGACCTCAAAAGGATATGACGCCGTCTGCGATACGAGACCAGCTATTCCTCCGGAGGTTAGCTCGGCCCAGGAGCGGAGCGAATCGGGCTTGCCCTTAGGGTGGTTCTTTTTCCGTGGTAGGGTCGTGTATTGAGCTACTGAAGGGTGGCGCATCATGTCGCTGACTGTGTCGTGGGTCAAGAACGAGGTACCTGCATACGGCAGCATGCCCAAGATGGTTGGGAAAAAGCCACGATAGAAATTGGCAATGCCTATACGAGGCGCAGCATTCTTAATCGTCTCGGCAGCCGCGGTTGCGGGTTCGGGCACAGGCACATTCGGCAATCTCGCGGTGGCAGATTTCTGAATAGGCGACTCGTTGTATATCTGGCGACAAATGGAAGATAATGATGAGCGACCATCGCGCTTCGTCTCGAACGCTAGGCGCACGCGGACGACCTCGAGTGGATAGGTGAAAAAGACGGAAGTGACGCCCGCCAGACTGCCGCTCAAGAGGCGTCTTAAAGCCGTCTCCTTGTCCCGGGAGGGAATTACCATGGAGCGTATTTGCTCGTAGGCGAGGAACTTGATGCCGGCGTAGGGAAAGATCCGTAAGAGTGTCGCCGAGTGACCACGGTACAGTCCGCGACTTCCGTCCTGAGCGTATATATCCTTCATGGCTGTCGCTACGCCGAACCATGATCCCGTATATTTGGCGAACTGCGGACTGCTGGCCTGGAAGAGGATTTTGACTCGGTCGAGAGGTGCAACGAGAGTTTTGGCCTGTAGTAGTCAAAGTCAGTCCCATCTACTCATACCCGAAGGTATCGCCCTGGTAAAGAGAAACTTACCGCACATCCCGCCAGGCCGCCGGCCACACCTGACCTCCAGACATAGTCCCAGGTCCGGGTATTCTTGCGTGTCATCACATCCTGGGCTATGGACGGGACAGGCTGCTTGGTGGTGACGGCAGCGAGCTGCTTCGGGGTGCTGTCGTGTGTCACCTCCGACGTGGACGAAGCATGGCTCATGAGGGCGGAAGGCATTCGATTGCGGGTCGGCTACAGCTCCTATGGCTGGTGGAATGGAAATGAAGGGCGCCTAAGGAGGTATCATGCCTCGGAAATTTGTGATAAAGGACCTTGATGTAGAACAAGAAGAAGTATTGTTCTAAGAACGGTATGAGGAAGAGGAATTGGAAAGGTAGGAGAAGTGATAGTTGCGAGGTATCGCCGGCGGGCAAGAAAGTTGCGCTGTGCCGATAAGAAATTGGCGTCTCGTGAGCGGGTTGGACGTCATGCGTGCAGGTCCTGCCTTAATTGCTAATGCGCTCCGCCATAATAGCAGGAACAGGGCTTCGGCTTCAGTGGGTTTACGGCGGGTGGCCAGCGCCCACAGCAGCGCTACCAAGTACTAAATGAGCATTAAAGGCACATCAAGCCGAGGATTGCCGAGCTTAGTCCCCGCGATAGTTTTTTGCAATTTTTCCTCATCGACATAGGAAAAATACTCCGGGAGCGGATCAACACTATTAGAACTTTACTTCTAGCAGTAACTACGGCCTCGTGACATGGCTCAGCCATGTTCGACGACTCGGTCCTCCGTGCTCTACGAGAGTAACGATAGTAGCATTGTGGTCATCGACATTCCCCGGACCCTGGAGGAGGCCCAGGCCCCCCAAGATTTAGACAACCATCCCGCCCGGCCGATCCCCGCTCGTCGCATCTATTCGGCTCAGCCGATTTCTGAGGTCTATGATACGCCGGAACCGAGAGACACCTCCGGGTTTATCGGGGCACAAGCACAGGCCAAGTCCCCCGCTGCCCAGATAGCCGACTTGATGACCACTGCCGCTGTTGAGAGCGCCTTAGAACATGTTCACTCTTGTTACCCTGGTCCGTTTCATCTTCCAAGACTAATCGCCGAAGAGAAACATGATCCATCTGTTCCCGCCCCCGACGTGGATTCTGGTGCCGGTTCGTGCTACATCCCGGACCGTTCCGAGTATTATCATGGCTCGATACAAGATCTAAGTAGCCTGGTGAGCCGCACAGCTCCCATATTTGATCTCATCGTGCTTGACCCGCCGTGGCCGAATAGATCTGCTAGGCGCAAAGCCAACAGCTACTCTACCACCTTCAACCTCAATGATATGCACAGTCTCCTAGAACATATCCCGGTAGCAACACACCTTGCGCGGGACGGTCTTGTTGCCGTATGGATAACTAATAAATCCAGCGTCCTTGATTTTGTATCATCATCCTCTGGTCTCTTCGCCTCATGGGGTCTCGAACAGGTGGCTGAGTGGACGTGGCTCAAGGTCACGTCCTCTGGCGAGCCTATCTACGATGTTAATTCAACATGGCGGAAGCCTTGGGAGAAGCTGCTTATCGCCAAACGTACTGGCACTCAAACGCCGCCGCGACTTGCCTCCAAGACACTCATAGCCGTGCCAGACTTACATTCTCGAAAGCCTAACTTGAGGGGGCTATTTGCAGAAATCATTGGTCCTGGACACAAGGGACTCGAAGTCTTTGCTCGCAACTTAACCGCCAGCTGGTGGAGTTGGGGTGATGAGGTCCTCAAGTTCCAGCACAGAGAGCACTGGGCCCTATTGGAAGACCTCAGCTGAATCGTGATGAATGGTGCGTGCTTTCAAAATTGTATGATCATCCAGGACAAAGAGATAGATATGTGGCCCTAGATCAAGTGTAGGTAGTATGGTACATATTTTCCGTGTAGACTCCATAATAATACAACAAGAACCTCCCGAATCACTTATTCACTGTCGTGGCGTCCCGTCTTTGTTGATGTTAGCAGGGTCAACAGCTGCCTCCTCCGTCACACCCTTCTTCGCCTCGGCCTCTGCCACAATGCCTTCCCACTTCGGGTCCAGCTGGACCTCATTGTCCCACTTGACTTCACCAGAGAGCATCTTCTTCGCCAGCTCACGCAACTCCTTCCTATCTTCCGATTCTGGCTGCTTGCTAGGCAGGGGGATCTGGCCCTTATACGCCTTGCGTTGCTCCTCCTGCTGCTCCTTGTGCCTATCCTCGCGCATCTCCCATAGCTCATTGTGCCATGGTGTCTTGTTCTCCGGGAGCTCAGGCCACTGGAAGGGCTTCGCCAGCTCGACAGTCATGATTTTGAGCGATTGCGGCCGGTACCATGAATTGGCTAGGTTGGTGCGCTGCGCGAGCGGCTGCTGCTTGACGTAGGATCGGACCTTGCGGACCTCAACGCCGTAGAGGTTCCATAGGTAGTCGCGCAGGTCCAACTTGTTCCAGCGGAGGGGAACCTCGAAGCAGGCTTCGTTTGGAGGGAGGTGATCTTTGCGGAGGAAGGTGACGACGCTGTCTGGTCTGGGAGACAAACTTTTTGTTAGTATGGAATCGAAGAAATGTGCCATCAAGGGGTGCTGGAAATAGGCAAAAAAACATACAGAAAGACCTGCTTCAACCCTATCTTGAAGCCCGGTTCCTTTAATGAGCGCGCGGCTACTCTTGCTGCTTCGGCCATGGTTGTGATCCGGGGTTGTTGGTCGTTGGAAGGTGAATAACTCGACGTCGCGATGCTTTTCGCGAGCTCATGGGAGACAGAATGTCGAGGATCAAGGTGGCTTCTGATTGGTGTGAGTGGGGCTGCCGTTGAACCCCTAAGGTACCTACGGACAGTTGATGGGATGGGGTGCCTTGCAGTTGGTTTCACCCTAGAACTCACTACAACTCACTGTAAGCAATCTGCTGTAATTATTTGCCAGTACTCCAATTAGGCAGTCCGCTGGCAGCTCAGTCAATGCAAGCTCACCTTCATTCTGGGGGATTGGGTCAAGGCAGGGCAGGCGCATTGATTCCCGTGATATCCTATTGTCTCCCCTTTCAACCATTTTTTAACGGATCGTATTAATAGAAATTCTATTCTCGAAGCATTCTTCCCTCATCTGTGTGTTTCTTTCCAGCAATTAACGAGGGTTCACTGCCCTCGTCGGCCTTCACTTATTCGTCTCTTTGTCTCACCTACATTCACCTCCCACGAGCCATGCTTCTTTGTCCACACCCTCCTAGGGCTCTACAACAAAAGCTTTCTTAGGCGCGATGGCGTTCTCGAGACGCTTGCTTGGCTGGGCTGGCCCCGTCAAGAAACTCTTCAAAATGGACAATGAAGAGCCGGCTACAAGAAGCAGCAATGCGCCGCCACCGCTTGCTGCTAAGCCGGAGACGCCTTCATCCTCGAGGATTGATACAGAAGATCACGCAAACGGCATACCTTCAGACTTTAAGAGCGCACTGGAACAAGCAACTTTGCAGCCCTCGGTTGAAGAAGGAGAACCAGAAATCACCCTTACGGAAAAGATGGAACGGGCAAAGAAGTTGTACCCGGGGTCTAAGGATTGGGCTAAGGACGAGGCGAGGTTGTTTGAGATTCTTTATCTTAGACAAGATCTTCCAATACTCCCAACTCATTGGAACATTGACTTCAGAGGATTCCCCATACCTGAGAATATCTTCGAGACGTCAGAGGAGTATCCGCCTATCATTTACGCCCACTGTAAGAACGGATCTAAGGAGTTCACTGGTGAGTACTTGTTGATCTTGCAGACAAAAGAAATAACTGACACATTAGAAAAGCTACCGCAGCTATTGGACGACTAGTGGATCTCACGTTATCAGTTAGGACTCTGCTTGAGTCCGAGGCTGCCAATGATAAACATGGTCAGCAACAGTTGCGAAAGAGGGCAGCAGAGCTGATCAAAGAAGCGTTGGACGACTTCATAGCTTGGGCAGCTCGGGATGGTGGTTACAACAAACTGAAGTTTGTTCCCAACATTGTAGCTGAAATCGTGGAAGCCCCTGAAACCCAAGCAGATGTTGTCCATTTCATGAGAAGTCGCATGAGAGGCCTAGCCAAGCTCCAACAGGAGTTTTACAAGACTGACCAAAGCGATGACTTCTGGAGTATAACTGAGCCGAAACTCATGGGCTCAGAGTCCCGTTCGCGAAGCTCTCGGAAGAAGAGATACAGGGCAGGCATGAAGAGATCCCCGAATCAACGACCCGATACCTCAGATATTGCCAGGAATGAACAGACCGGCAGGCCCCCTTATTATGGGTCCACGCGGAAGAAGCTCGATTTTGGTGGTAAGAAACGCCGGAAGTGGAAGAGTCCTACTTCCGATATTGACGAGCTGGCGATGTTTGACGAGGTTGACGAGGTGGAAGACAGCCCGGCATCATCAGTTGAAGCCCCTGACGACGACAATGATAATGATGTGCAGGAGGCGGCAAAGGTGGTGAAGAAGGAGCCCATTAAGGAAAAGCCCACTGCTATCGCACCTCCCGTCACTCCAAAAGCAAAGAAAGTCAAGTATCGACGGGAACTCCCAGTTGTTTATGGATTTTACATATTGGGAACATCAGTCTTCCTGTTGACAGCTGACTCCGCCAAAGGTGACTCGGGTTATATCAGTTTTCAGGTCGACATTGACTTGACCGACAATCACCAGAGCGTCTGGAACGCTCTAACGGTGGCCATTGCCGTATGCTCGGCAAGGGATGAGCTGATGAACCGGGTCGGAGACTTTGCGCCAGCGGCCCTCAATTACGACAGCGATCCTGACGCTTGATTTGGGAATCAGGATGGAGATTTAGACGAAAATGGCGTGGGATGTGCAAAACGGGTTGCTTTTATGTTTTCACGGGTCAAGGTTGAACGCGTAGTATAGTCATGATTTTATGCCACGGCGCTGATTTACACGGATACCCCCTGATTACTACTACAGATTCGATGCTAGTTGCTTTTTTTAATGTTGTTTTTTCACGTTCAAATTCGGGTCGTTTGAGGTTTTATGTTCAGCTTCATGACATTATGTGCTCTATGTCTATCAAACGAAAAACAAATGTTAGCAGATCTGAGAAGTTTCTTTTCTAATTTCCGCCCTCAACGCCTGGCAGTGCCCACATCATCCTCCCGTAACGAATGCTTTGTAGTCGTGTTTGCCCCCTCTCCTTGATTCTACAAATGTTGGTACAGACATTGGTTTCCTTGTCGTTTATCACACAAACAAAGGGAAATTTTCAACAAGTATAACCCGATGCTTTGGGTTCGCCTTAGAGTCCCTGATGCTCAAGCTTCTCCGGCCACCATACTTCTAGCTGTCTCAGCAGCCGCTGATATAGGAAGAGCATGCAGCCGCTTTGGATGGATGTCCACACGCCACGGGGCACCACGCCACGGAACCAGCCGGCAATGCCTTCGCTGCGATAGATAACACGGAGACCAGTGAAGACAGAGGAGGTGCGCAGTGGGGTGGCGCCGGGCTTCGGACGGTGCGTGCTGGGCGATGAAGTAGAAATGTGGCGTCGTTGAGAAGATGCTGCTTGCTCTTTGGCAGGTGTCGACGCAGGCTCGTTGACTTGGGTTTGCAGACGCGTCTTGACGACGTCGAGGGGGCAGGTGATAACTCCAGCCAAACCTCCCGCTGCGCCGCCGGTGAACAGCTCGAGTGGGACACCGACGTCACGGCTCTGCTTATATATTCGTGCCCAGGCGTGGAATTGTTCCCAGAACATGAATTGCAGGGCGGAGAAGGGGAGATCGCGGTAGAGGGTGGCCTTGTAGCCGTGGAACAAGGCGGCTGAGCCTTCGGTCTGGATGATGGTGCGGCCGGCATCTAATGTTCCGCGGTAATTGTAGCCGGACTTGAAATGGGGGTTGTTGTAGCGACCTTGAAGCTGCAGTCTGGTCTTTAGGACCTCGGAGGGGACGTATACGATGGAAGATGCTAAGTCTCCGAGGAAACCTGCCTCAAGTTAGATTTGCAGGTCAACAGTAGGGGATGTCGCTTTTAGGAGAACTAACCGGCGGAAAAATATGCAAGCTGCTGTGGCAGACCGAGGTCTATTAGGAAGCGTTTGCTGAATTCGTAGGTCCCGAAGAACATAACAGTGCCAGGGAACGATCCTCCCAGTGCAGGTGCCCATCCTCCGTACAATCCCTTGCGGAAGCCTTCCTGTTTCCAAATGGTGTAGTATGACTGTCCTATCGATGTGTATTTGCTGGGAATATGGGGGTCGCCTTGCTGTCGTGTTTTGACGGTGTCAAGCGAGTGCATAAGCATATCACCAGTTGCACCTCCAATACCACCCGCTAACATAGCCTGTACGATGAAAAAAAGTTAGTAATTCGAGCCTTTTCTCGCGACCAAGGCGGAGACGGATCAGTGACGTACGTGCGAGAAAGGTGGTCTGCCCTCGGACTCGACATCTTCGTCGGCGGAACCCATGCTACAGGTACCGTCGCCTTCGAGTCCTCTAATCTCTCTTTAAACGAATATTTCAACTAAGAGAGATATGTAGCATGGCTAGGTAACTTCAATCGTATGTCCAAGGTCAAAAGCAAGCCAACCTTAACTAAGAGGTCGCAAGCCTGTGCTCGCTTAGCGTCGAATATTCCCCCCCTGGCAGGGAATTGGCGGCTGCGCTTTGAAAAACCCGAGTTCTAATGTGGTCGCCTAGATGGAATACACGTCGTGCGAGCTTCGGTGACCGAGATGAGGGCGTCAATGGTGCGGGTTTCGTGGTTTTTTTGGTGACGTTGGTTGCTGGTCAGCGCGGAGCGCTCTTCAAGGTTGCTAGTGCCGAGAGAAATTTCCAGGGCAGTGTCGGGTTTTCCAAGCTAGTAGCAAGGCACGAGTTACGTGGGTAGCTACGCCATCCCGCTATCGCCGAGCGCCCTTGGTCCGTGCGCATTGCATCAACTAACCAGCTGAATATAATGTTGGGATATTTGGGAAGAAAGGTACAAGTAGCTGCGGATGTGGTATTCGTTGGATAATAATCCTATTTGAGCCTTATGTACAGATGGCAATGTGCCAGTTGATACAGTAAAAATACACTTGCAATTATACATGACTGATAGAAAAAGTGAAAGAACAGCTTTTACGGCATCAACGGCCGCTCATGATCCCGCCACTTTATCGGCCCAAACTTGCTGAACGGATAGAGCACAAAGGTCATCTTTCCTTCAATCATCCTCTTGGACACAGGACCATATGTGTTGCTATCCAGGCTCGATCCTTGCGGGCCATCGCCCTCAACCCAGACATGGTTGGGCGGTATCTTCACTGTTGACACAGGGAATGGCTTCTTTGTTCGTATCACATCACCTTCCACAGCGACGATCCTCTTCACTGCTACCGTGTCGGGGTTGTATGGGCTCCTAAACGTCTTCATCAACACGGCAACTCTGCACTTCTGCATGGTATGGAGACGTACCTGAGCGTCACAATCATTCCCCTCTCCAGGTCCTTCTGCGCATTCCGCTTCCAACTGAGGACAACATCACGTACTATGGTCGAGTCTTTGTCTGAGTTCATGAGCGGATACATAGACGGGCCGTTTATTCTGACGGGTTCGGCGACGTGAATTTGGAACGTGGCGATGACCGGGACCCACGTCGCCATGGCAAGGAGATACCAAGCTGTGAGCCCGGGCAGGCTCGTCTGAGCCCGCTTCCAGAATGGACCGAGCCCCATGAACTCCCGTATGTTGATGTGTTTGGTTGTTTGAGAGGGGGTTGTGTGAGGTCTAAGTTTTTAAGGATGAGGTGAAGTCCCTAAACCAGGGTCGGATTGCTTGGCGCTAGTGGCTCTCGAAGGTGAGAAATCGCAAACCATGTCGGTTGGCTATAACAACCTCAGAAAATTTGAGAAAACTTACATGGTGCTTTACAAATTATCACCACTGAGCATACCGACGAAGCGTTTTTTTTTTCTTTTCTTTGATGATTGTATTGAACATGTCTTTCTTGAATTCATTCTGGCATCGTAGTGCTGATGTAGGTGCCGCCGCACTCGTACATCGTGCACACATTTCCGCCGTTACAAAATGCCTGGACTCATGCTACAATGAGACAGCGGGCTGTCCCATTAACAGGACTTTTTCCTAACCCAGATGCAGCGTCTAATATGCCCGTCATACCCATCCCTTGACGCCTCTCTAAGCATCCCCCATTTATGCTAGAATTTTTGAACTGATTTTTTCGTCACCAGATATCACAGCCTCGCTCACAAGACAATCATAGCTTTTTGTTGACCTTTTCTTAATCCTTCCTTAGACGGTTTCGGGGATGTTCTCATCGCTGTCGCTCACACTCTCATCACCGCTAACCTCCGCGTTCTCGCGCTCACGCTTCTCCATCAGAGCCTGCAGCTCCGCGTCATCGCTCTCCGTCACAGCCTTGGGCTCCATCTTGACTGTGAGGCTACCTCCTGCGGCTGAGATGTTCTTGCGGACGTCCACGATCGCCTCTTCCAGGCGGCTGATACCCGCGCCCTTATCCAAGCATGTGCTCGTTAGAACGTATAGCGGCGGTGATACCAGCTTCACCTTGACTTGCGTCTCCTCGGTGTTCTTCTCTTCAGCAGTCCGCAAAGCCGACTTGACTGCGTCGATACCCTCATAACCAAAGCAAGTGACTTCGATATCGGCGCGCACCTTGGTAGGCTGAGGTGTGAGACGTTTACTGATGTAGAGCTTGAGTTCGTCCTCGACGGCCTTGGAGGTGAATGTGATGTCGTTCCACACCTCAGGGTTGCTATACTGAAAGTCAATAAATGTGCGACCAACTGACCATATACTCAGACTCACGTGATAGACAGCTTGAAAGCGTCAATAGCGTGGCCGAACTTGCGGTTCAAAGGCCATGTTATGCTCTCGTAGAGGGACTCGATGGGGTCGTTTGTCTTCTCGGCAACGTGTCGCATGATCGAATGGACCATCTTGCTCTTGTTGTACCGCTCTTCGCACTTGACGATATCTTCGGGGGAAACACGACGCTTCGAAAGATCGATATAACCTGATCGTTTTGTCAACCACCGTTCCTAAACCAAGCGCATTGCTTCCAGTTTTGCTTCATACCCTTCTCCTTGTCCACACGTAGAACAACGACCACCTCATTGCGACCGACACGAATGAGCTTCTGGATACTTCGAATACGTCGGCGCGAAAGTTCGGACAGCAGGATCATGCCATCAATGTTATCGTATTCGAGCAGCTTCACGTAGGCACCCATCTCGGCGATCTGAAAACCTGGTCAGCGGGGGAATGATCTGATTGCGCTGCGCCCCCCGAAATGTGTGAACGAACCTGCTTGACATTGACCATGACAAAGCTGTCGATCTCCGGATACTTCTCCTCGTAAAAACGGCAGTTCGTTAACGACATCTTGGCGGTGTTGTTGCGGAACCAAGTAGGATGTTGGTATTATTCGGGCTCGTTGGGTGTTGGGAGGGGTGGGGGAGTCGGGTCCCAAAAGGCAAGGTTAACGGTTGCGCAGCTCGGAAGATTTTCGTCGATGACTTTTTTAGATTTTTCAGATATCCCCAGTGTTAAGTTTGACAGTCCTTCGGCAGAATCGGTTCAGCTAGCCAAAATCCTTGCCGCGGCGCGTTCTGCTTTTTCTTTGTTTCGATTCGAAGGGGAAGATCGTAGGTGAGGAGAGTCATAATTTTGACATTTTCCACTCGTACCGGTCAATGGTGGGGTGTGGCGGGGTGTGGCACGGCGGCAAGCGGTAAAACACGGCAGAACTGCCCATCTTTGCCTTTGCGACTTCAGGAACGTCAACGCCAGAGGCGGACCCACGTGACCTCAAAAGTAAACATTCGAGCTTCGAGGCAACGTCGGCGATCCTGTCGATAAACGCAATTGACCATGGCTCCTGGTGTGTGACTCCAATCCTTTTCCTAACGGAATTTTCATGTTTCAGGAGGACTGACGTGCTTGCAGCGACCCAATACGAGCTCTCCCCATCGCCGGGCGACGCGGTGTCCGCCATCGCATTCGCGCCGGGACAATCGTCGAAGCTCCTAGTATCGTCATGGGACAAGAAGCTGTACAGCTATGATGTCGCCAATCCGGAGTCGAGTCTGTTGCAGACGTACGAGCACAGGGCACCCGTGTTGGATGTAAGCTTCGGCGACAACGACAGCGAAGCCTTCACAGCTGGGATGGACTGGGTTGTGAATAAGTATGATACAGCGTATGATGTGTTCAAAACTCGTAGCTAATCAGGGGAATTAGGGTCAACTTGGAGAGTGGGGAACTTACCGAAGTCAGCAAGCATGCTGCGCCTGTGCGATGTGTCGCATACAGCTCTGAGCACGGTATGGTGCATGATGGAAGAGCCATGTACGGTCACTCACTAACTCATTTTCCAGGGATTCTTGTGTCAGCTTCTTGGGATTGCAGTCTGAATCTGCACAATATCCGCGATCCGTCTAGTACCCCTATTAGAGTCGCCCTACCAGGCAAGCCTCATGCACTCTCAGCCAGCCCATCCAAGGTGGTCGTAGCCATGACTGGTCGCATAATCAACATCTACGATTTCAAGACGATCCAGGATCTCTTCTCCAGTGGCAACACGGAAATCAAGCCTTGGCAACAGCGCGAGTCATCTTTGCGCTATCTAACACGGGCAGTGGCTTGCATGCCTACAGATGCCGGATACTCTACCAGCAGTATCGAAGGCCGTGTCGCAGTGGAGTGGTTCGAGGATACGGCAGAGTCTCAAGCTCGCAAGTACGCTTTCAAATGTCATAGGCAGGCTGCTCCCGACGGTGACGGTGATATCGTCTATCCTGTCAACGCTCTTGTCTTCCACCCCAAGCATGGAACATTCGCATCTGGTGGAGGTGACGGTACTGTTGCACTATGGGATGCTGAGGCCAAGAGGAGGTTAAAGCAGTACCAAAAGTTCCCCAACAGCGTGGCGGCCCTAGCATTTTCAGGCGATGGAAAATATCTGGCCATTGGTGTGTGCCCGGGTTTCGAGACCGGTCAAGAAGACTACTCGGGTGCTGGGCAAACAGGAATTTTCATCCGAGAACTCGGCGAGAATGAAGCAAAGGGGAAGGGAGCAAAGTAAATAATCTGAATTGAGGGAATCTATTGGGTACGGCGTTTTGGCTTGGACTTGGCTTGAAAATACTACAACGGTGGCCTATGTGATGGCTATGATAAAGAAGTAGGTATTTAGATACCCATACAAATCAGTCGATTAATGTGGCAAATAGAACAGGTGAAACAGGATATAGACATCTGCGCTATATAATCCCCAGAGCGCTCAATTCTCGGTCAATTTGCGTGCCACGGTGCTCATGCTTCATTCCTCATCCCTCATCCGCCTCCCTAACCTAAGAATCCTCCTTCTTGATTTGTGCTTCCATTGGAAAACCATCTTCTCTTTGGCCCTGCTCTCGTGTCGAAACGTCTTGAGGGGAAGCACTTCGAGGCGTCAGGGGTAAATCTTGAGGGGGTGAGCGAGCCTTTCCATCGCTTTGTAGGTTGGTCTCCCTCGAGCCGTTCTTTTTCAGGTGGGATCGACTAGCTGGTGATCTATCGCTATCAAAACCATCGCAACATTGGTATTGCCGGCTCTCAGGTTGTGGGGGAGCAGATCTCGCAACGGGCATCTTGTAATCCTTGATGCGAACCCCTTTCACAAAGGTATATTTGCCTTTGCGTTCTATGCCTCGTGGTGCATTGTTGGGGACAGGTTGTAACTTCGTCGATCCCTTTGACCTTGCACCAGTAGGTAGATCGGAAAATGGTCTCGGAGCATCGCCGTTGGCCTGGCCTTTCTTGCGTTTTGGTAGGGGTTCCTCGTCGATGATGGTTTCCATACGCCGCCTCTTTAAAGACTCATGAGCCGGCTTGAATCCTCTATCATTCTTTTTAGAGCGGCTGCGAGGTGTTCCCGGGATGCGGCTGCAATCCCGCGAGTCGGAGTGCGGAGAGTGAAAGGAGAAATTTCCCAGCTGCTCACACGGGGATGGAGTCCTCGGTATTCTGCCGATGTTAGTACTTTCGTGAGCTGCAATAATAAAGGGGGAGGTTGATGAACAAACCTTGAGACGTGGTCTAGCTCTTCTTGGGTCCTCGGGATCGTTATATAAGTTTGAGATATTCTCTCATGCTTTTGGGATGAGCTTATGCTCGATGGTTGCGGACTTTCTTCGTGTTGGCTTGTTATCGGGGTGCTTTGGATTCTCCGTGCTTGCGTTTTGTGAAAGATATCCATGGCTTAGAAGCTTCTCATAGGGTCGTTGATGACTTCATGAGCTGATGGCTTGAAAGTCGTGATGATCCCTGATTTCAGCGCCGCTGATAACTGTCGTTCTATGAACCAGCAAACGATAGATTGATTCGACATATGAGGCGAACGATGAAAACAGTGCATCTTTCTGGAGAGATAGTGGGTGGTTGCTATGGGCAATGCGAGTCCAGTTGGACCGCTCCTTCCAGGTTTACTTAACACGGCACACCCTTTTGCTGATGCAGCTCTGGGCTCGTCACCGCAGGGAAGGAAGGCACTGACCCCGATTGGCTTGAATGTCAAGGAAAGCATCAAAGCCTTTTATAGTTCAAGATTACAATGGAAAGAAGTAAAATCAGCTTGCTTGCCTGAGAAGACACGGCTGTGCTGACTCTCAGGAAAATTGGAATAATCGAGGTAGAAGTCTAAACAAGGAGAGATGCTCACAGGTGCCGGATCAATGTATTACTTCAAGTGCCTATTGATCAACTGTTCATGCGCAAGACTACTTCCATCCCTGTGCTTTAAGAGCAATAATAACCCCTCCAAAGAATCACCAACCATATCTTGGGCCTCGGACAGGCTCTATTTGCCAAGGTTCTTGATTATAGTGGTGGTATGGCTGAGCCATTGACGGGAGCCAACGCCAGCAATCCGGCTTGAGGCGAACGCTCTACTCTCCCCCCTTTGGTGGTGGGATCGGCTGCACTGATATTAGTTAAGCTCTTTCACCTGTTTGAAAAGCCTACACCTACCTGGCGTTCAGGAACGACATCGAACGTGCCACCCATGTTGAGCAGCTTGACCTGTTGAACAGAGTCGGGTACTTCATTGCCCCAAAGCATGGTGTGTGGGAACCCCAAGTCAAATGGTGCGGCCGACTCAATTTCTCGAATATCCTCCGCCGTAATCTCCAAAGTCAGGGCTTCGATGTTTCCCTTGAGATGTTCCACCTTGCGACCTCCAACAATCGGGAAGACAAAAGGGGCTTTGTTCATCACATATGCCAGAGCCACACTGGTGATGCCGGTGTTCAGGCGATTGGCGATCTTCTCGAGTGTCTGACTGATCTTGATATCATGGTCGCTGAGCTCCACAGGCCTGCCCCCTTGAGCCTGGCGTTGCTCCTCAGTCTTAAATTTGCCGGCGCCCAAGGCTCCCCAGGGGGCGATACCCATGCCCTCGTCCTTGCACATGGGGATGATATCTCTCTCAAAATCACGGCACGATGCCGACCAACGACCCTGATACACAGAGAATGGTCGGAGGCCATGGTTGCGAGCATATTCATTCGCTTTGCTGTGGAATGGTTGGCGCCGAATTCCAGAATTTGGGATGCATGAGTTTACTCACCTGACAACCCAAGCCGGACAATCACTCATTCCAAGGTACAAGACCTTGCCAGAGGCAACAAGATGGTTGAGAGACTGCATCAGCTCCGGAATAGACGTGTTGTAGTCCCACCAATGGATGTATAGCTACAGACTGGTGTTAGCGGAATTCATACGTGAGCAAGTCTTTGGGCAGTACCAACCAAGTCGATGTAATCGGTCTGCAACTTCTTCAAGCTGGCGTTGACAGACATGGTCAAGTTCTTGGTGCCCGTTCCCGAGTAGTTGGCCAAGATCGGCGGAGCGTTAGGGCCTGCCCGATAGTTTGTTGTGTATTTCGTTGCAATGACTATGGTCATCAGGTTAGTTCATGAACAATACGAAGAGAAGGCAGAGACCATACCCATCTGATCACGGTTGCCTCGCTTCTTCATCCATTCTCCGATCCAAGTCTCTGACTCCTGGAACTGGTAATTGTTTGCTGTGTCAATGAAGTTACCTGCCATATGTAAGCTTGTAGAACAGTAATCTCATACGCTTTGGAACATACCTCCTTGCTCATAGAAGAAGTCGAGAATGCTCTCTGTAGTAGGCTGGTCGCAGAATCCCAAGCTCGGTTGCCTGAGTATCTCATGTCAGTTACCAGAGATCATAGTCATCACTGAAGATCGAATTACCAAGCATTGCCAAAGTTCATGGCCCCAAGACAGAGCGGGCTAACCTTCACCGATGCATTGGGGCTAAGCAAGCGGTAGCGGCCGAGAGGGCTCACTGGTGGAGGAGCGTTGGGAAGAGGGTTGAATTTGGCCATGGAGGGCTACTGGAAGAGAAAGTATATTTATGTGTTCAGAGCACAAGTCAATGGCAGTAGCGGCAGAGGCAGTGGGCAGTTGAGTATGGTACTGTAGTTATATGATGGTGTGAGAGAGTTTGGTTGACTCGTTGCGCGAGGAAGTGTCTCTAACTTATAAGTGCTTCTGAAAGGAAAGTGCACAACCTCTCCTGCGTATTGCCTGCCGTGGGCCGCCTACTGCATCATCGATGGACTGATCTGGTAGAAGATTCGGACTTAAGACTGGCAAGACCTCCACTTGTATTCGCAGTGGGATTTATTGCTGATCTGGTAGGGATCATGGTTATAAGTCTGTGGCCAAGAGGAGATGGTGCGCTAGTTGTGCACTTTCAAGCAGCCACAAGTCAACAATGCGATCATCGATGTAGATAGTTTGGCGTGCCTTCCAGAATGCAACCTAGATTAATAATGTCTTTCTGTTGGTCTTCTCATTCAATTACTCTCCATATGAAGTAGTAGTGACGATTTAACACTGGGAAGTTGGTCCCACATAAGGTATGCTGTTGGTGTTATACATGACGAAGGCAGAAGTACTAGTAACATGAAAGACATCCTCGGTACGGGATTGGTTCTGTCTTCAGCACGGAGGGGTGAACCCAATTGCACGCGCCGACTCGGGTAGAGAGTTCTCCGGGCCGGACACTTTTTAAGTCCGGGACTACCATATTAACTTCATCATATGAAAGTCGGGTATGAAACTCGGGAGAAGCAATCATGTAGAACTATACCAAAGTCCTGTCAATTGAGGGAGTAATCGCCGAAATCATCGGCGTTAGGCCTTTGGAAGCTCTTGGACAGTACTACTACGAGTAGTAGTAGTAAGACGTCTGACAGAGTTGCATAATGTCTGGGGTCGCATCAAATTCTAGCATTTGGGAAGGCATATTTCCGATCATTCGTCTGGGCATTGTCACTGTCAAGTTAATTCTACTCCAGATGGACACACTGGGGGAAATTCCAAGTTGGCAGCAATGCTTCGTCCATTTGAGGAATGGGACGTCCGACCGCGAGATCAGGCGATGGATCCACTTTTACTTGAGTCGACGACTCTACCGAGAAAATGCCGTCCGTCCTCAACTCAACCTCACTTTATTCTACGAAAGTCGCGAACCCTGACCTACGTCCCTACCTAACTTCAATCAATTCGCCGTGTTGAATTGGCCATCGGCAACGTCTTGATTGGCCAATCCCTTAAGTTCGTTCGATTGTTTTCCTCTTGACCGGCCCCAAAACCATACGTACTGGCAATCAGTGCCATGGCCGCGAACCATGGTGTCCCCTAAACCAGTCCCGTCAAGGGCCGCCTTGAACGCCCTCCGCGGCCTCGTCTTCACCACATCCTGCTCCGTTGTTCTCCTAGCCGAGGAGCGTCGACGTCGATCGAAACTAGCTCGGTCAGCTATTGACAATGCGCGAAAACTCCATACGGTCAAGGCTCGTCGCCGGCCAGTCGCCGCTGTGGATTCTCAGCTCTCGGACACGGACTTGGAGTTATTCGACTTGCATCGAGCAAGTGGCGCGCCGAGCCGGAAGAAACGCACACGAAAGAACCCTGAATCGAAATCAACGGCAGGCGATGCACGGCATGCTGAGCATGAAAGAGGGCTCTTCCTATCCTCTTCCATATTAGCGCAGTCACCCGACACCTTACAGAAGGAATTATCTCCAGATAAGGTCTTACGAGACTCAATCGATTTTTTGGAGACACGATTGGCACAGATCAACACCAACGTCTCTTCAACCTCTCGACATAAGTATGGGCAAGACTTTCATAGGACGGCCGCCCTCAAAAGCTCTTTGCGACCTTCAGATTTCTCTCGTCCCACAAAAAAGCAAGAGGCGAATGGTGGAAACTCAAGAGTATCCTCGAGGTCATCCAACCAAGTTGAATTGGCAGAAAAACAAATGGCGGACGAACTATCCGCTGAGGCCGTGGCGTACTTGCAGTCGCTGCCTCCGCAGGGCTCTAGTGGAAGTGGACTGGACGAGATAGCCTTCACTCTCTTGAGGCGCCTGCTCAATGGTCTTGAATCTTCTTCAACAGGACACGAATTGGCACTGACTTATCAGTCTTTATCTCTCGAGCTTTTCAAGAACATGTTGTTGCGGCTTCGTTCGATGACCAACTCTCGCCAGGCACGGAAACTAAGATTTCACTACCTAAAGTTTCTGAAAGTGGTTGTGCAGAGCCAAGAGGTGATTTCGGAAGAGATTGTGAACACAATCGAGCCATTGTACTCCAGTGTATTACAATTGGCCGTGCCACTTCTACATGATCTCAACGAGAGTGGTAGCCGTAATGGCATGCGGCGAGCACTCCAGATCCTCTCCAAGTCAAACTTATCCTTTACAGTCGACAACAATTCTATCTCCGAGATTATAGACCACCATCTACGACGGTACGAGGACTTGGGCGCTACCTGTCGATTTTACAACGCACTGCACGATGGTGAACTTTCTTCTGTTATTGATATTTCTCCAAGCACCCACTATAAGATACACAGACAGCTACTTGATGAAGCTTGTATCCGTGGGGACGACGTCATGTGTGTCGAGCATGCCGAAAAGCTTGGACAAATTGACCACAAGCGAGCTAGCCGTTGCGGAAGTATCTGCATTGCTACTCTCTATTTGGGGCTAGCATCTGGACGTCCGGTATCCATCGACAATGTCTTGCAACAAATTGATCAGGCAAATTTGTTGGATAGCAAAAAGATGCCTTCTTCTCTCGCAGCCTTGACGGCCCTGACCGACAGGTACGCGGAACATGTCAGCGCACCTGAGCTCGAAATCCTAATCCGCACACTGGCCAAAAAATCCGGGATGGCACTTAAATACACCTGGGTACACTCCATCGCCGAGTATCACGCAGATCATCTGGATCAGGACTCTATGCTTTCATGGCTTCGTTTTTCTGTGCATCAAGGGTACCGAGCTGCTCCTTCCTCCTTGCACAAATGGGCTCGTAAGTTCGTTCATAGTTGGCAAGCGAGCGATGAAGAGCTGGCCCGTTTGTTTGAAAATCTACAGGGCCCCCGGAGAACCAATTCCTCACGCGAAGGTTGGGAGACGGGTTACATTCGACGCTCAGAAAACCTCCTTCGCACCGAGTCGTCGAGGATGGAGCGAATTGATTTCGAGGATATGCAGACAAACGCTTTCCAAGGTAATTGGCAGAGCGTGTGGGCGAAGTATGAGGCACGTTTAGCGTCGGATACACATTCTTCGCTTCGCTGTTTCCGCCTGGCGGTATTAGCCCGGCTCAAATTGGACGATGGAGCGACAGAAACGACAACGAAGTTGATTAGAGACGCAAAGCTGGAAGGTCAAGATGTGTGCCCGGTACTCACGCCGCTTCTCATGGCTCAGCTTGCAGAGGGGAGGGATCCCGATGTAACGATCAGGGATGCCCTGCAACCTGACTACCAGATCCAAGACATGATCTACAACAAGGCCGCCTCTGTGGCTGCAGCTTCCGACGACCGGGCAACAGCGATTAAGATATGCAAGATGGCTGTGCAGCACAATGGCTCGGGTGATTTGCTCTATAACCCCTACATCTTTGCGCACCTGTTATTTGGGTATACTGGCTTGGAACAATACGATGCGCTGGCGTCTCTTGTCTCACGTTTCATGAAAGAGAAACGATGGTGGGCTGGAACCAAGATTGCTCTGCAGTCCTTGAAACTGGCAATGAAGGCTGTTGCCAAGAGGGCTGCAACAGCAAGATCGCGACTAGAAGTCCAGCAATGCGAGAAGATGCTGCGACAGCTCACCGACGCCCATCAGCACGGGTTTGATTGCAAGCAGACTCCAGACGAGAACATCACTCTGGTCGACTCTCTCGCGGACATATACAAAGTCTCAATGGAACTGAACTCTAAAGATGGCGAGCAGAGCGACACGAAGAAAGTCGAGAAGAGCCAGAAGGGGTCAAGGGCTCGGACGCCTTCGAAGTCCCGCAACTGGGTTTATAGCCGACCATCACTAAGGTATACGACAGTTAAGACAAAGAGCGTTCGGCAAAAGGTGGCATCTGACGGGTTTGAGAACCACGTCAATACTTCGCCTCGAATGGCAGCTGCGGCCATGGCTTCATGATGTTCTCGGCCCTTCGATGGTTTAGTGGAGGAAAACCCGCGAAGGATTGGCCACTGCCCACCTACTAGTACCACTACAACTAGTAGTACTACTAGTAGCTAGTCATCATGTATCTTATCTGAATAGCAATGCTAGTACTATAACTAGTTAGACAATAGAAAAGAAAAGGAAACTGGTCTTGCGACCATGTGATAATTCCATTTTAGGATCAGTCGAGAAGCGTCGTCACCACAAAGAGCATCACGATACCTATCTGCACATAGCTCGAAATGGATGGAAGCTGATACCGTTGTCCGAGTATATTACCTACCCATCTGGTGACATGGGGATGGCAGCATGATTGGCGACGGTAGATTGGTCGCATGCGGACAAGTCGGAATAAACCGATTGTGTGGCCGAACCATGACATGTTGGATAGGACGGATGGGCACCAATCGTACGATGTCATGCGAGATCATGCCAGTACGACGCTGGACTCGGCTGGAGGTCCCCCAAATGGGCTCCAAATGGGCCCCAAATGGGCCCCAATGTGATGACCATGACATGTAAAAAAGGGAAAGATCGGATGAGAAAGCATCCTTCTGATTGGTCCAACCGTGTGGGCGGTGAGAGGCGAAGTGGCGCCACTCGATTGTCGTTCAACTCATTTACAGCGCTATTTGGAATTCTTTGGACCCCTGAACCTGCTGGGGCCTCACCACCGCAACCCGGCAAAATTTCCTTGGTTAAAACAGTTCAAATCAGGGCCTTCATCTCCCGCTTTCTGGCCCAATTGCCTTCACAGGAGGTTTCCAAGAGTCCGCCTGCGAGCGACGACGACGACGACGACGATCAAGGGCTCTCCGATCAGAAACTGTTTGTTGCTGCTGAATGTTGGAGCCCTGAAATCGACTTTCGCTCCTGTCCTACTCAACCCGCCTGCCTATACCCATATAATCGAACCATCACTAGGTCCCGCACCTTGTTGGGATTTTTTTTTCCTTACCGACTCGAGACGACATACATTCCAAGTCATGACCGAGACAGCAGACGCGCGCGCGAGGCGGCGTGAGGAGTTCCACGAGGCCGATGTCGTCGTCGTAGGCGCAGGAATTTTTGGATGTGCTATTTCATATGCTCTCGCCAACCAGGGCCGGTCCGTACTTTTATTGGAGCGATGGATGCATGAGCCGGACCGCATTGTTGGGGAGCTTCTCCAGCCGGGCGGCTTCAAAGCGCTCCAAAAGCTTGGACTGGGCAATTGCCTCGACAACATCGACTCTATTCCTTGCCTGGGATATGTCGTTAGCTACTATGGCCAGGCGAAAACGATTTCTTATCCAACTATTGACGAACATGGCGAGGTGACACACCAATGGGCGGGTCATGGAAAGGAGGGCAAGAGGCCCATGGGAAGAACATTCCACCACGGCCGCTTCATTATGAATCTGCGGAGGGCATGCTTGGCGCATAAGAACATAACTGTTGTGGAAACAGAGGTTATCAACACCATCCGGGGCGAGGATTCAGACCAGATATTGGGCGTGGAGACCAAGACGACCAAGGAGAATGGCGAAAAGCACCACGATTGTTTCTTCGGGCAACTCACTATTTTCGCGGATGGATATGCCTCCAAGTTCCGCAAGCAAGTCATACCCACAGCACCGATCGTGCGAAGTCGGTTTTACGCTCTGGAGCTCATCGACTGCCCGCTTCCTGAGCAGTACCACGCCCTGGTCATCATTGGAAACGCCTACCCCGTTCTTCTGTACCAAATTGGTACCCACGAGACTCGCGCGCTTATCGACGTACCCATAGACCTTCCCGAGGCGAGCCCTGCTGCAGGAGGCGTGCGGGGATACCTACGGAAGTGTGTACTACCAGCTGTTCCTGAGCCTATCAAGTCCGCGATGGTCAAGGCTCTGGAGGACGGCAAGATCCCTCGCAGCATGCCTAACAGCTGGCTTCCACCGACCAAACAGACATCAAACGGCGCCATTGCGCTTGGCGACGCCATGAATATGAGGCATCCGCTCACAGGAGGAGGCATGACTGTGGCATTTAATGATGCCTTGACACTCTCTGAGCTCCTTCACCCAGATATCGTGCCTAATCTAGAAGACCACAGCGCCGTCAATGACGCCATGGACACCCTTTACTGGCGCCGGAAACCTCTCACAGGCATTGTCAACGTCTTGGCCCAAGCCTTGTACGCCCTCTTTGCTGCCGACGACCCGCAACTACGCGCCCTTCAGCGCGGCTGCTTCGGATACTTCGAGTTAGGGATGACCGACGGCCCATCAGGCATGCTAGCAGCCATCCTCCGTCGCCCAATCGTTCTCTTCTACCACTTCTTCAGTGTTGCGTTCCTGGCTATCTGGATGAATGCGTGCGATGTCATTGGCGGGCCTCTAGGAATCTGGAAGGCGCCGTTAGCATTGATTGACATGATCTTGATCTTGTGGAGGGCTTGCGTGGTCTTCGTGCCTGTCATGTGGCGCGAGGGTTTCCGTTGATTGATATAACTGTGCTATTCAATGGGGGATTTTGGCATTGCGGCTATTAGGCGTTTCACCAACGGAAAGGGAGGGGCGTTGTGGTGTTTTGGCGCGTTTCCATCACACGAGAGCGGGTGTTTTTTTGATATCCTTCCTTTGGGAAGAGGAGTCTTATGCGAAACTTTTTTGAGCATATACTTGATGATTACATACGATTAGCAAGCACTTGGATAGAGGCTATGCGTCTTACGAGCACAACATTCATGCAGCAATAGCAGATCTTAATAATACAATTAACCTATTCCTTGAACACGCAGTATATAGCGAGATATGAACCGTTGAAGGCGCATGCATGTAACAAGTCCCTTCGTACCCATGTGCTATCGATGTTTACATCAAGAGTCCTTTTTCTGTGTGCTCGTCTCTACTTTCTCTATAGCGCTCTAATTCAGATTTTTACAAAGCTGTTGCACCTGGCTGGTCGAGCTTCTGCTTTTACTCCGATTGCCATGCCTTCAGAGAGAAAATCAACAGGGTCTAGCTCAGCCGTCTTCTATACACGCCCATCATCCAGCTAGCCCTCAAAACAGCCAACCCCAGCGCCATCTTGATGCTGTCCTGGACGACATTGAGCTTGCTGCCTTCGACCTCGTGCCACTCGATAGGTACCTCCGCCACCTTGATACCCGCGCTGCTCCCAATAACCTCCCCGTCGGAGCCCAAGATGGGTGTGGCGGGCGCCGACTCAGCGAGCATGAGCATTTCAATATCGAAGATCCAGCCTTCGGTGTGCATGTAGGGCACAATGTGTGGGAGGGCGGCGCGTGTGAAGAGCTTGAAGCCGCATTGGGTGTCGCGGATGCGGGAGGTGGCGGGGGGTGTGAGGATCGTGAGGACGAGGTGGAAGGAGCGCATTAAGAAGTTGCGTAGGGCCGAGCGCTTTGTGACAATATGTTAGCCTGAGATTTGAAAAGGGGGAGGCTGATGCGTACCTTGACCACGGCGTCGCTACCGACGAGGTGAGCGCGGCTGCCAATGGCCACACCTCGATGCGACCCATCCACAACCTCCTCACAGCCCTCAATCAGCTTCCGCACATCACTGAACTTGGACGCGCCATCTGCGTCAGCGAACAGCGCATACTCGCCTCTGACATGGCGTAGACCATGCGTGACACCGCCACCTTTCCCACGATTCCTCTCCAGCGTCACCACCCGGATAATGTCCTTCAGTTTATTCCTGCTCGCAAAGTCCAGCACGACCTGCACAGTCCTATCTGTGCTGCCATCGTTGACGATGATAATCTCGTAGCCGCCCCCGGTCGTTTCTCCATCATGCGCGTGCCGGCCTGAGTGTTTCTTATTCCCACCCTTCTTCTTGCTGCCCGCTACACGTCCAAAGTGCTCGTCGAGGTATGCTACGGCTTCTTCTAGGGTCGGGATGATGCGCTTCTCCTCGTTGTAGGCTGGAAAGACGACGCTCAGACGGAGCTCGGCTGGTTCGATGGTGCCGCCGTCGGGTATGGACGGCTGTTCGTCATTGCCTGAATCATTGGACGTTTGCTGCTCTTGTTGCTCCTGCTGCTCCCGCAGCCTTTTCTCGCTATCTTGACGCTCTGCTAGCCAACGATCGTACCAGCATGGTAATTCAGCCGGTGTCGTGGCTTTGGAGGAGGAGATGCCGCATGTGATGTACTTCTTCTCCGAGGCCGCAGCAGCTCTAGGTTTCGGGGCGATGACATGGAGCAGGAGGAAGAACTGCAAAAGAATGTTACGATTAGAAAATCAAATTTTTTTTTTCTAAAAAAAAAAAAGTTTTGAAGAGGTCAAGTAAAGCATGGAGAGTTGAGGGATCAATAACTTACGCCGACTTGTAGGACGAGGACGACGGCTACTGCGACAGCGAACTGAACGTGCGGTGGTGCTGCCTCAAGCCACTCCCACAACGGCACGAGACGCGCCGGGACCGCTGGGAGCGCGTCCATGCGGGCGGGAGGAAATGCGTTGACCGAGGAAGAGTATCTGGTCGTAAGTTCTCCTCATGAGGGATCAATTGGGCGGAATGGGTGCAGGTCTCGGGGTTTGCGATTGAATTGAGTTAAGGAGAAATAGAGTTGGGCGTTTTTTTTTCCTAATATGACGGCGCAACGAGGAACCAGAACACGCTGTCAACTGATCGACAGGGCCCCGATTCTACGTTGGAGAAAAAGCATGGTTCAGGGAATGCCAGGGTTAAGGGTTAGGAGCTAGCGTGGGGCCAAGTTCAAGCCTCCCCGCAGCGGCCCCTAGCTTAGCCTTTTCTTTGCTTTTTTCCCCTTTCAAGGGTTCAATGATGTACCCAGGTCTAGATCTTCACGTGAAATCAATGGAATGTGATATTGATTCGAGCAGCATCAATTTCCCTTTAAAGCCTTTACCTTGTTTAATACTTGATTACGTGTGGTCTTAAGCTTGGCACTGACGATGCCATTGCCAGGTATGCATGCCTCCACTTACACCACTTCCCTGGCGCCCACCTCTTCGAATAGCTTCTCTTGGCTTTACTCCTCACCAGAACAGGGTACTCAGAAGGCGACAGGTAAAGATTTAATAGTGTAAAGCCATCGACCCCAATTTTTCCTCAGTTTGGCAGGTGGTAAAACAACCCAAGTGAACTTTACCGTCCATTGGCTATAACTCTTCTTACTGAATATCATGTCATTGAATCGTATAATGTCGCTACATGTGCTAGCTCTTAGTGTATCCCAATACAGTCCGGATTCTGTAAGTATCAAATAAGCGCCGTTCCCATCTTAATCTTCCAAGAGCCTGAAAAGATCAGTAAACAAATCAATCTAATAATCCCACTATAGTTCTACAAATGCCGTAGTATACCGCGATGTATGCGTGCGTGTGTGTGAAGCATGTTACTTTCCCACCCGCCCAGGAGAAATAGCCAACGATTACTGCCTGTTTTTCTTCAACAATTTTCCACCTCCAGTCCGACTGAGCCTGCGACCCTTGTTCTTTGGAGACTCCGCCATGTTGGATGCTTCGCTCATCGGTTCGGGAAAGAAGTTTATAACGTCTGAGTCTGATGAGGCCATAGGTTCATGGCCTCCCTTATGCTGCGTTGGCTCCGAGGGCTCCATTTCTGTGAAGCGGCCCAACTTCGAGGATGGTCGACTTGCGGGCTGCTCCGAAGCAGCTGTGAAACTACCTACGCGTTCACTGAAGTACGAAAAGTCCACATCAAGGCTGTGGTTCGGCGTGTGGTTGAGATAGAAATCGGACGGAGGTGTAGACGAGAGAACAGGAGATGCCGCAGTCAAGGGAGATGGTTGCTTCGTGGAGGTGTGTATAAGTCCAGGTATGGAGGAAGACGAATCGTGCCTTGACGAGCGGGTGCTCTTATGCCGTGGGTCAGCGATGGTAGGACCTATGGCAGAAGCAGATAGCGGAATAGGAGCTGTGCCAACTTGTATTGGTTGAGAATGGGCTGTTTGCTGTATAGCATGGAAGCCCCGTGTCGATGGAGGCGGCCGCGAGTCTCTGGACAAAGATGGCCCAGCTCTCTGGCCAGCGGAAGTGGCTCTCGCATGCCTTTCGACCGCAGGGTCCGGTGTGTCTTGTGAGCGATTGTTGGGTTGCAAGGGATGATTCGAAGAGGTTTCCGCAGTGTGAATGCGAGAGGTCGCCAGCGCTTTTTGCAAGCTTATCTCCAAATTCCCCGAAGAGCTAGCTGTGTCACTGTTGTTGTCTGGAGGTGATTGTTCCTGGAGATATTCAGGCTCCGAATGAGCGACATCCGGGATAGAGTAGATAATGTCTCGGCTGCCGTCCGCGTAGGGCGAGACACCTGCGTAGCTATGGGCGCGAGGCATGCGGCCAGCCGGAGGCTTCCCCGGGTAAGACACAACAGACAGGCTGCTTCCAACCCGCGGGAAGTTGGGGACAGGGAAACTCGTAGGATGACCGCTGGCTACCATGGCGCTTCTCCTGCGATTCTGCTCGATAATCTTGGGCCGGTCGGAAGCCTCTCGCCAGCTTGGGGGCGCGCTGGCAAAGGCATCGGCTGCGGCGTGGGTGGGAACATGGCGGTATGGAACAACTTCTTCTTGATCCTTCTTCCTTTGCTCGGCAAGCTTCGCGTGGTGTTCCTTGGCTTGCTGGCGACTTTTGCGTATGTTGGAGAAGATCGACATGGTTGGTAGCTGAGGCACGTCGTGATCGACAGGCACAGGTACCGACAGGTATGTGACGGCTGCTAGACTAGACTAGCATTAGTTGGGCAAGGCTGGAGTGCTGCTATTGAAAAACCTGATGTGTATCAATAAAAGGTATTCAAATTTACTTTGAAGCAGTCAGCTCGGAATCGGGCATTCAAGATGTACCCATGGCAATGAGGCTGTTATTGAGATCAAAGGATGGAAGAAATACAATGAAAGGAGAAGACGAGGGGGATAAAGTCAGGTACAGTAACTTCAAGTTGTCATAGGATGAGACGAGGAAAGGGCAACTGAAAGTGCAAGTCTCTTAGAAATGAAGGTGCGATTGATGGTGTAAATTACAGAGGCAGGTACGCTTCCTTTTATCAGGCTGCTGGCTGTGTATATTTTATGTAAGTACCTACAGTGAGGAGGGGAATCAAGTCTAGGACACCAACTTCTTATGAAGACTGGCATATCTAGCGCCTTACCATGTATTAATATTCTCGCTTTGTCCCATTTTGGAACCAACGTGCGCGTGCGCATGTGCATAGGTATGTACCAAGCCCGGTCATCAGCTAAAAAGGAGGACGGTGGCTTGGCTCTGTCGGGATAATTGGTTTAGAACCCGACCCTGGAGGGAACCCTTGGAAGCCGTGGGATGGACCACCATTTTCACAACTAACCCATCCTTGGCCTAGAACCCTTGGATATCGCCCGAAGGTCGCGATGGATTCGTACTCCAAGAGTCTATAAAGAAGCAGGGACCACTCACGGGAGCGTAGAGGAAGATCAGCGATCAGCTTGCCTTCGTCGTTCTTAGGGCCAGCGCGATAACAATCAGTTGACAAAAGCAACTTCAGCCAAGATGCCATCGCCCCCTCGTACCTCATATCGCGCCTCCCTTGTGCCTTGACGCCCCTCGTATCCGAGCTGACAGCCTTGAACTTGCTTTGGCGTATCAGTTACTTAGATGGGACCTGTCAATGAACGGCTACCGGACTAGGGAAATGGCGGCGCTGCAAGGCGATGTGTCCCGGTTGCACAGCAGGCCTTTACACCATCCTGGCTCCCGTGCATGGCTCGGCGAATTTGTGTACGAGACTACAAGTGTGAATTTTCCGAATCAATTGGGCTACGTTACGGGTAGATACGTCCTACGCCACCCACTTAGTATACTGGGCACTCGCATCGCGTTCGGCAGGATTATCGACGGGCTGAATACCCCTGGTAGCGTGCTCATCCTCCAACCATCTTTCCCGCTTCCGATTCCGAGCTGGCCGAGATTTCCATCTGGACGATCTTCCTTGATCCATCATGCCCCATTCAGTATCATATATGACTAGGCCCTTGTTGTGCTAATAGATGGTGTGGCCCATTTGTCCTCGGACCACAGCTTAGTTATGCGCTTCGTTCCCGTCTGTCGGTACATAGTTTTATGAGGCACAACCCATTGTCCTGCGTTCCAACTCTTCGGGGGCATATGCGATCCTCAGAAGATCTTCCTGGCATTGAAGGACTTCTGTGCCGCAAGCTGTATGCCATTGACAACTGTTGATACCGACCTGGGATACCTGAAAAGATGGTAGGAAGGACCGAAATATCAGAGCCGATACGGGGGGGAGCCACACGATCATTCTTTTCACTAGCAACTTGGTTTGTGCATATCAGCCCGAAGGCATCCAGTTTATCCCTTCCTCGAGATAAGCGCAGTGATAACTATTGGTCTCTGCCGCAAGACCACGGGGAATCAGGCAAGCAGCTCAAGCAAGACTCAGCATCTAGATTAGGCCGTGTAACCTCTTAACGAGGCTCGTATCAGCTGTTGGATTGACCGCGTATTCTTCGCGGCCTCAGGTTGAACGATAAAGCCAAATCACATGAGGGCCGATGGGCTGATGATTTGTGAAGTTCCTTAATAAACAGGTTATACACATGATAATCTCACTAATCAATATATCATATATCATCCCGTGTTGCGCGAATGCATTCCGATGGTCACAGACTAGATCTCACCAGACGGCCGCCGGGATGTGACGGTGTGAAGGTGGAAGATAGGTACAGCAAAAGTAAACAGACACAATAGACCGTCCTGATCGTTTGGGCCTAGACTGATCAACATCAATACGACGCTCCGAGAACGATCAGGGCCAAGGTCTAATTGTGGCGCTGCCATGATGACGCCGGCGGCCGGTTCTTTTATGTTCACTGGATGAAAATGATTGCGTCCATTTATTCCTATTGCAATGGGCACTTTGACTTTTGTGCTTATTAAAAGATGCGTAACAGAGTGACTACGATCAGTGGCCGCCGGTTTCACAGAGGGCCGGAAACCACCTTAACCTTAGAGAAAAGTGGTAATAATAAACCCCGGCATGATGCACGGAAAGCCGGCGGTGTATACTGTACGGTACGTATTGAGGAATCTTGATATTGAAATCGTGCTCGGTAGCCTCTGTCGGAGCAAGCTAAGTTCCAAGATGTGCTCGCAGCCTTGTTTTTGGTATAGTAGATGTGAGAGCCAGCTTCGGCTGATCGGATAAATTGAACGTATTCATCTGATATAGCACCTGGCAACTGGAGTCTATCTAGATGCAGTAACGTGCTAAGGCGGGATCCCTGAAGGTTAAGCCTATTATTAAGTTGTCGCGCAGCATGGGAGCTCCAGCGTTGACGGGTGAAGGGTGTGGGGGTGGTGAATGGCAGTGGAGAGCCAGCCAGCCCTCTGGGACTCTAGCGCTCTTTGGGCGTCTGAGAGCCTGCCAGCGCTTGGTTTAGTGCTTGTCAGTGATTGACAGTGCTGAGTTGGGCCACGTCGAGGCCGCTGGGGTCGACGTCAAAGTGGATGACAGGTCACGTGTACAGATGGAACGAGTGAATCAGAATCCAGCAACCTTGCATCGCCGGGAACGGTTCAGTTCGCATTGCATCACCCCAGCAAAGCACCCCATCCACCATCCGCCATCCACCGTCCATCCATCATCGCATCGACACCTAACCCGAATCTTAGGCCCAACAAGGCGCTTGTCCTCTCGACTCGTGCGCTGCGACCAAGACTTCATTCCAAACCGCACGCCATCTCTGCACGTTGTGACCTGACCTGCGCGACCGTACACGAACTGCCCCTCCGCCCAGCGAGCGTCCCTCAATTTTTTTTTTTTTCAATCTTTGCGCCTGCGCCCGGCAGATAAACGCTGGCTGCGGCCCTGCCACGCCACGCCACGCCCCAGCTTTTCCCAGCTCGCCTCATTCTTACCGCACCGCCGCTCGTTTCTCCGATCCGATCCGAGACCTCAATCTGATTCAAGCCTCGTTCGAGACGTAGGCGCTGTCTCAGTATTGACCCTTCTCGCTTTCTCTGCCGTAATTTCGCGTTGTTGGAGGTGCCTTGGGGGAAGACGCCATTACCCTTACCGCTGTCGCCTGGTCCTCCACGTCGCCACCTGCATGGCATTTTGAATGGGCCCATCGACTCGTACGTCAGAAGTGAGCCAACGCCCTGCGCTGAGGCCCACGCCTACCTTCGCGCGTCGCATCAGCCCGAACCAGCTCCATTCCTAACCCCGATATCGATCTTTCGGATTTCTGCCGAGATTTACTCTTGACCGCTATCGCGCGCGCGCCCAGCATCACCATATCGGACGTATCAAGGGCGGAACCGTGGCGGCCCTTACCATCCTGAGTCAGAACGAGACAACATCCGAATTATCTCTTCAGCAGCATCTTGAAATTGCCCCGGACCTGGTAGCATACAATAACCTCCCCTCGGAGGGCGACTCCGAGCCGTTGATGATGGCACAGCCGGTGCCTCATCAGGCCACGGATAAGAAACGCGTCAAGGTTTACGAACTTCGCGAAAATGACTGGTACGACCGCGGCACGGGCTTTTGCATGGCCACCCTGACGCAGGTAAGAATTTTCTTCTGTTCTGGCTCAAAACCTGGCCTTGTTGCCCCCGTCGCATTTGGCAGGGCCTGGCTCTTGCCCAGCGCTTGACACAGCTTACCTTGACTTAATACTGATCGCGAGACTGACGAATACCCTCAACAGAATGCCGAAGGACGAAAAGAGCCCAAAGTCGTAGTCGAATCGGAGGACGAGCCTCATCGATGTCTTCTTGAAACTAAGATCTGTAGAGAGGACGGGTTCCAGAAGCAGCAAGGTTAGACCATTCGACCGCCACTACTCCTTTCAATGCTGATGTACCTCATTAGACACGCTCATAGTATGGCAAGAGCCTGGCACGCAGACTGATATGGCGCTGAGCTTCCAAGAAGCTGAAGGTTGTGCATTGATATGGTGCGTCTTCACCAAGTCCTGCATTAGTATCGTTGGGTTAGCTAACAACCAATAGGCGTTTCGTGAGTAACGTTCAGCAAGCCTTCAATGGCAACCTCGGAGGACCAGGTATGTTACGAAGACTAATTATAAGTCAGTCCGAATACTGATCTTGCCATAATAGACGATAGCCTGTCTGAAGAACTCATCTTGGATGCTCCCCCGACAATACACCTGCAACCCGCGGAGCTCGGAAACTTGCCCGAAATCGAGAATAGCATGCGCATCATGAGCGCCTCAGCTAATGGACGCGACGCACTGGCCAAAGCGATTATGGCAGAAGACTACATCAGGGAACTCACGCCGCTTGTCGAGATGGCCGAAGATCTCGAGAGCCTCCACGACCTGCATCGATTATGCAACATCATGAAGACAATTATCCTTCTTAACGATACATCTATCATCGAGCATGCAGTATCAGACGAATGCGTCCTGGGAGTTGTTGGAGCCCTCGAGTACGATCCGGACTTTCCGAGCCACAAAGCGAACCACCGTCATTGGTTGGACAACAAGGGGAGATATAAGGAGGTCGTGCCCATCGAAGACGAATCGACACGCCGAAAAATCCACCAGACTTATCGATTACAATATCTCAAAGATGTTGTTCTGGCCCGAATCCTCGACGACCCTACCTTCTCTGTCCTCAACTCCCTGATCTTCTTCAATCAGGTCGACATCGTCCAGCACCTACAGGGCAACGCCTCATTTTTAAAGGACCTCTTTGGGATATTCACTTCACCCTTCCAAGAGGCGAAGAAGAAGAAGGAGGCTGTCTTGTTTATTCAACAATGCTGCGCGATCGCTAAGAACATTCAGCCACCGGCACGTTCGTCGCTGTATGCCAACTTCCTTGCTCACGGCCTGCTGCAGGTGATCAACTTTGGACTTAAACATAGCGACGTTAGTGTCAGGGTGGGAGCTACGGATATTTTGATCTCGATCATCGACCACGACCCGCTATTGATTCGCCAGACGATCCATCGCCAGATGAGTGACAACCAGCCATGTTTGACCGATTCTTTGATAGAGCTGCTGCTTGTCGAGGTCGATTTGGGGGTGAAGTCTCAGATCTCAGAGGCTATCAAGGTCCTTCTCGACCAAGGCGTCCCGCTGCAACAAGCTTCCGATAAGTTCGTGCAAGCTGGTGCTGCGAACGGCGACTTCGCGAATAGGCCAAGACCACAAGCAGAAACCCAACCTCAGCAAGAGCTGTTCCTCACACGGTTTTACGAACGCTCGGCACAGAAACTCTTCAAACCCTTGACTGATTTAGAGCGACGAACGGACATGCGGTTCCCCGTACAGCAGGCATCCATGTTCAGTTATCTTATAGAAATTTTGTGCTTCTTCATACGCCAGCACCATCAGTATAGCCGGTATTTCGTACTCAGCAACAATATCGTGCAACGTGTCAGCCAACTTCTCAAGAGTTCCGAGAAGTTCCTGCAATTAGGTATGTACTTACCTCGCTAACTTTGACAAGCCCCGCTAACAGATGACATAGTTGCTATCCGATTCTTTCGCGCTTTGATTGGCATGCAAGAGGAGTTCTTCATAAAGCATCTCGTGGAGAAGAAGGTACTCGGGCCGATCCTCGAGGTTGCAAGCTCTGCCGTCGCCCGCGACAATCTATTAAGCTCTGCCACACTGGAGCTATTCGAGTATATTAGGAAGGAAAACGTGAAGGATCTCATCAAGCACCTGGTCGAGAACCACAGGGAGCTCTTGATCAGCCTGAGCTATATGTCTACATTCCGGGACATCGTGATGCGATACGATGAAACACAAGGCTACACTTACGACTTAGACTTCTTCCTCGAACCCGAAGAGATTGTTGGCAGAAAACCGCAAACTAAGAGAATGATGGAAGAGATGCTCTCCGTAGACCCGGCCGAGGAGGAGTATTGGAATACTTCGGACCCAGAGGACGAAGACGAGCACGCTGGACCGGCACCCGACAAGTCATCTACTAATGGCTCATCGACCCCTTCGAGGCCGTTGGTTGATTATCCCTCTGACGAGGAAGCCGACGAAAATGCCGATCCGAACACAGAACAGTCCAAGGATCCTGAAACCGGTGGCGACAGCGAATCAACTCTCCCTCAAGTCGCCCCGCCTGAGCGGCTGGCCGAAAAGCGCCGACGAGAGGAAGATGAAGAGGACGAGCTCGACAAGCTCATGCAGAACAAGCGTCGGAACAGCAGCTCATCTGCCTCCAACGCCTCTGTATCATCTGGCATATCACGAAGACGGAAAAGCTTCTCAGCCGGATCCAGCAACTCATCGACAAAGAAAATGACCATCACTTTCTCTCAGGCGCTCAAAACAGGTGGCGGCACACCAAGATCGGACGAGGAGTCGTAATTTGGTTAAAAAAAAAATTAACAACTCATATTTTCTTTGAGGAAAGGCGATGGCGTCAAGGAGGGGGGTTTCTTTCTTCGTTTTGTGTTTTTCCAAATTTTTTCCCCGGGAAAGGTCTACATTGGCATGAGAATGATTGTGGAGCTTATAAGCCTGATGCTTGTGTTTTCTCTCTTTTCCCCCCTTTACCCGTTCTGTTCCGGTACTGGATATAGGGGGTTTGTCGGTTCAGCAAAGGTCTTTCTTAGTTAGGCACGGCTTTTTCTTTTGAGATTATTTCGAGGTTCTACTATACGTAGGGGCGTCGGGGCGGGGCATTGTGACTTAAGCACTTTCGTCTTGGAGTTCGCCGAGACGATGACTACATGAAAGTGGCGGTCTATAGGAATAAAAATTACTGTGACACCAATTCTTCAACTGTGTCCGACGGGGAGCACTGATGCGAAACGCAGTAATAATGCTGTTTGCTCGAGTCAGGAGTGAGAGTAAATGAAACATCCCTGACATCAACTCAAAAGGAATACACACTTGCCTAATGATATTTTATTGGTAGCAACTGTTCCAATTACAGCAATCTGAGTTAGCATCTACGACGGATACTAACCTTGCTCACTCGTTAATCTATGCTTATTGCCCATAGTCTAACCTCGCCTATTCATGCATTAAGCCTCCGTCCAACTGCTGCATCCATCTTGTATAGCCATCAAGCATCTTCGATGTGATTCTCTTTGGCTCTCGTGATAGTGCTGCTTCGAGGTCACCCATGCTAATCTCTAGTTTCACCGTACCCGTTTCGTCGTCGTCATAGCGTTCTTGCACCGTGATTTCTGTCTCTCTGGTGATATGTTTGATTTCAGCTCCTGAGTGTCCCTCGCTGCGGGCTGCCAGCGTAGGAATATCGACATCAGCTGCCAGGGGTTGCCCGCGAAGGTTGATTCGGAAAATGGACTCTCGCGCGGCGAGGTCCGGCAGCCCAACATATATGGCCCTGTCAAAGCGGCCTGGACGCATGAGGGCCGGGTCAATGGCGTCTGGACGGTTGGTTGCGGCAATGACGAGAACGCCTGAGAGATCTTCGAAGCCGTCCAACTCAGTGAGCAACGTCGTGAGGACGTTCACAGATCCCGTGCTGCGAGCACCTCCACCTCCTTCAGAGCGCTGCCCGCCGATCGAGTCGATTTCATCGAAGAAGATGATTGAAGGGGATGCAGCGCGGGCACGAAGGAAGAGGCTGCGGACAGCGCGTTCAGACTCGCCAACGTACATGTTGAGAAGCTCAGCACCCTTGACAGCGAAGAAGTTGAAGGAAGATTCAGTAGCCAGGGCTTGAGCGGAGAGTGTTTTAGAGCAACCGGGAGGCCCGTAAAGGAGGAGTCCTTTCGGGGGGTTGCGGATGACGCGAGGAGTGGTCATGTCCGTGTCCTATCGCTTGCGGTTAACAGGAGGGGAGGCATCAGGGGGTAAAATTTGCTCCTACCTTGGTATACTTAATCATCCGTGCGAGGGCCTTCTTGACGGAGTCTTGACCACCGACGTCTTGCCAGTGAACGACTGGCGGTTGGAGATTGATATCTCGCATGGCTGATGGGCGTGTGTGGTGTAGTGCGTGCTCCATATCCCCTACGCTCAGGTATTGCTCCATCTCAAGCCCCGTTCCCTGGCATCGCTTACGCATTCTGGCCGCATATTTGCCAAACGCATTGTGTAACAGTGACAGAAGATCCTGGCAGCTGAAAGCATGCGTCCTCTGTGATATGTTCAGAAGACACGCTTCCTTCTCCTCCGGACGGAGCGAGGGATCGCGATATTTGAGAATCTCGAGACGCTCAGAGGCGCGAGGTATAGGGAGAACAACATTTCTGGAGAAACGACCTGGTTTTTGCAGCTTGAGAGGTATCTCCGCATAATAGTCCAAGCAAGTTGCAATAACCACCACTCTAGGGCGGGTCTCCGCATCCAGATCTGCTACAGAGCTGAGGGTATCCAGAGCGTCAGCAATGGTGTCGATGACAGCTTCGCGGTTAGCACGATCTTCGGGAACGAGCTCCTGGAGGCCGTCGATCAGAACCATACAGGGCTGCTGGGCGACTGCCTGCTGGAAGACCTCTTTGATGTACGTCAGTTTCGCGCCTGGTTTGATCCAATGTACCTTTCCCCAGTTCGTGTCGGCAATCCGCTTCAAGATGAAGGTCTTCCCATTGCCATGCCCGCCGTGGATGACCAAGCCACAAGGTGCCGCTTCAGATTTCACGGGGTAGGATTTCCCAATGCTCGCGAGGAAGTCGTTGATATGTTCTACAGAGTTTGTGAAGCCTGGGACGCCCTTCAGAACCAGTTCGCCCCTCTCCTGGTTTTGAGGATCGTCGGCGGCAGGATCCTGCCCACCAGATGGGAGAATGCAAACTTCAGCGGTGGGCAGGTCGAAGTCGGCTAGGATGTGCTGCTGCGAGTTCACGGATATGACTTTGTAATTACGTCGAAGCTTGCCAATAGAGACGCCCTCGAGAACCATTCCAGGAAACACTTGTTCCGCTCGTTCTGCGAGAATATCAGTACTTGAGTTCGAAGGTGAGATGAGTCGTGGGAATTGAAAAGCAGCTTACTGAGGGAAAGGCCGATAGAAAAAGCCCAATGATAATCGTACTTGGAGCTGTAGCAGATATCCTCTGCTTCGGTGGCATTGGAACTGACATCTCTCACCACCACCTCTCGAGCCTCTGCTGCCGGAGACTCAGCCGGCGATAATCGAACCTGATCGCCAATCTTGAAGCCGGTGGCGTCCTGAAAGGCACGGCTCATCATGACAACATTAGGGCTGACGTTCTTGTCGGTCAGCACCCATAGCGCGGCCTCTCGCTTCAAGGGACCACCTTGAGCGCTCTCTCCCTCGGCATTGAGCTTCTCGATAATGCAGGTCTTACCATTCTCGAGGAAGCCCGTCAGGGCGATGAGCGAGTCCTTGTTGATGTACAGGCGAGCGGCGCCCAGCAGACTGGCCTTTTCAAGGCTTGCGTTAGCCAGAGGACGCACCTTGGCCTCGATGCTTCTTTTGGACACCATATTTCAGAACATAATTTGCAGGCGTTGGATGTTGTGCAGACGGCTCTGTTGATATTGATATTGATGTTGTAGAAAGAAAGAAAGAAAGAAAGAAGGAAAGAAAGAAATTTCAACTCGGGTGTCTGGTGATAGACAAGCAGTAGGTACTATAGTGGCCACACTCAAAAATTCATGGTGACATTTACATATTCTGGTGTATATTCCTACCATGTATTTTACTCTGTACTTTACTCTACTTTTTACTATCGAGAGTCACTTTTATTAAGTTGCATATGTTGTTCTCCTCAATTTTCGATTTATGCCTCGATACTGTCAGTCACAAACTGAGTCATGACCCAAATACACATTTCTGAACGACCACAAAGGGCTTGCAGCGTAACTTCAAGTTCAAGACAACAGGGGAGTTTAAACATTAGCCACTATCTTCTAAGTCGTGTGTTATTCGCTATGGAGAATGAAAACAGATTACATTTTGAATGTGAACAGTCGGCAGATAAACTCTACTTATAAACCTCAAAAAGTGACTCTCATCAATGAACATTTTCTCATTTATGAGCTGCTTGTAATTCAATCGTGGTGTCGAGTTCTCGAGGAAGCCCCACTTTTGTCTGTGAGATGTCAACCTCTACCTAATTATTCCGACCTCGTCAACGCCTCGTCTGCAACCCTTATGCCACCACAAGCCTCCATGATTCATCCGCCCTTATGATCCGCCTCCAATGGCGCGGCCAAGCTACGCTGCAAGCATGGCGAAACAGATGCTTTTCCAGTCAGACGCCCTCTAAATCTCCTCGCCCCGAATGGCCCCAGCTCCGACGCCGCCAGCCTTCTCCTGCGACGATCCCTCCGAATGTCGCGATACCGGTAGACGAGTCTGAACATCAATTTGACCGCGCGAGATCAGTCAATGTCGATGATGCGCCTACAAAGATTACAGCCCGTCAGTCTAGGGGTCACAAACCATCCGATGGGCGGTCCAAGAAGACCGGGGATCGTCGTCCACGTCCCAACTTGCGCGCACGCAAACCTCGATCCCGCGAAGGGAGGGCAACACTAGATTGGGAGGCCGTGAGAGAAGAGCCCGAATCTACGGCTTCAGAATCGAAAGATCACATCAAGAACATGTTGGTTATAGGTGGCGTGAGCACAAGCCTCACCCCTGGTGATTTCTACCGCCTGGCGCCTAGTTGCCTCTCTGAATGGGAATCTAGTATCAAGAAGGGTAAGATGCGAATCTTTCTCTCTATTTCCAATTACTAACTCGGTCCTTTTGTCTCAATAGTTGAGCAACTTCGTCATCACAAAACCTTCGAGCCTCGCGGCATCTACCTAGTCTCCTTCACCTCGAGCACAACCGCAAAAGCCTACCAGGCCAACCTCGAGCGCCTTATGGAACTCTCGCAGCACAAACTTCTGACTACCAACGGGTTGTGGCAATCCACTGTTCAGCACCGTCTCCTCCCACCAGACGATACGGATGTGAGCCGGGATGTCGCAAGATTAACGGTGACGTCTCCTGGACAGAAACAAATCTATATAAAGCGCGAGCGCACTTCCAAATGGACCTGGGAGCAAAGACTTTCAGCCCAGCTCCAACCACTAGGCTTCGGCGAGAAGCCGCCGGCTGTGCTGATCAGCGTGGCTTCGGGGGGTGTTCAAGCGTCGAAGTTACAGCATTTCATCGCACAAGACGGCTGGAAGCAGGATCTAGAGTGGAAGGTCTCGAGGCCCGTAGTACTCGAGAAGACGGTGGTCGGAAAAGAGGAAACCGAGGCAGGGAAAGCCAAACCCAAGATCAAGGATATCAAGTTCGTTGTGGCTTGTGAAACGGAGTGGGAAGCCAGGCGATTCCACCGGAACTGGAACGAGCGCATTATTTCGAAGGTAGTGGATGGGGAGTTTGCGTATCGACACTTGATCAAAACATCGGTTGTCACATGGTGAAAACGATTATATACACCGCTCATGGCACATGTACCATTACATTGTATCAATATCGAGTCTTGGAATGGATAGATTATATACCCCTTTATCGAATTGTACATATTCTACCAATTCTCATTGTCCGAAAGGAGGCAAAGAAAAGAACGCGTCACAAGAAACAAAAAAAGGTATATCAGCTCAGCAAAACGAGAGACAATTCGCATTAGTCCCAGATCAAGAACAACCCGAAACTCCAGACCATATTTGCTCTCTAAAGGGGGAAGGGTTTGTGATAGAAAAGAGACCAATTGCATGGTGGGGGTGGTAAAAAGCAGTAATAAAAACATGAACATGACCTAAAACCTTGCCGCTCTTTCGCAATCTTTCATTGCCCGTCTTCGTGCCTTCCTCGGGCCGACTTCTCTTCTCTCCCACCAGTTCTCCCCCTATATAGAACCTTCTGTCTCAGCCTGTGGCATAATATGCTCATCCTTTAACATGCCAAGGCCTTTCTCGTCCAAATAACCCCCGCACGCGATTGTGGACGGTTACTCTTATCTTTCCCATGTAGAAGTCTTTCAGCGTCTGAGACTCGCCATGCTTGCTTGCGCACATCTAACCCCAACGGTAACGAAAAGCAAAAGCGCAAAAAATGACGCTTCCAGCGATCCTCCCCTGTGTATCAGCTTAACAGCATTTGCTGCCGGCGTTGCTTGATTTGTCGCCCACATTGACACCAGTGCTCGCGGAGGGGTCGTTCTTTGAGGAGTCGACGAGACGCTTCTTGATGTCGGCGGCAAGGCTGTAGAAGGCCTTGTCGATGTTGATGTTGCTCTTGGCGGAGACCTCGAGGAAGGGGATGCCTAGCTCGTCGGCTAAGGCCTGACCCTGCTCGGTGCTGACGACACGCTTCTCTTCCCAGTCGCACTTGTTTCCGATCAGGATCTTGTTGACGCCCTCGGTGGCATGCTGTTCGACGTTGGCGAACCATGTGCGGATGTCTAGAGTAGGAGAAAACTTGTCAGCATTATGCAATCTTGACTGCCGAACCACTCCAATCTGACACAACCGAATCGAAAGAGGGGCCGCCCCAGGGGTGCGAATGTTGAAAGGAGAGGGGTCCAAGAGGCAAATACGTACTGTTAAAGGACCGCTCGTCGGTAACATCGTATACTAGCAGGATGCCCATGGCGCCACGGTAGTAGGCGGTGGTGATGGTGCGGAAGCGCTCCTGGCCGGCAGTATCCCAGATCTGCAGCTTGACGCGCTTGCCATCGAGCTCAATGGTCCTGATCTTAAAGTCGATGCCGATGGTGGTGATGAAGGACGGGGTGAAGGAGTCCTCGCTGAAGCGCAGCAGACAGCACGACTTGCCGACGCCGGAGTCGCCTATCAGGAGTAGTTTGATCTGGATTGAGGCACGGTGGTTAGTCTTCTCCCCATCGTTGCTACTATTTGGTCGGGGATGAACGGTGTGCTGTGCTTTTGGCAAGATGGTCGGGCTTGGGTTGGATTGACGAGCTGTTGCACCGATGATGGGATCGTGACTGAAGCGCTGGGCTACTCCGAGTCGTTCCTCAGGTGGACATGACAGAAAGGTCTTGGTCGGTACGGAGCGGTGAAATGGAGCGTACCAGGAAGTCATAGTTGCGATTGCCCGACATGGTGGGCGACGGAGTCCTACACTAAGGCGAGGCGCGCGTGAATGTAGCTGTGGGATTGCCGACCGGTCGTCGAATCGTAAGAAAAAGAAGGAGAAGGGGTCGAGCGCGGCTCGTAGATGTTGTTGTGTATGGGTGGGTTGATTGATGGATGGATGGGAGGTTTCGAATGGCAGGTCGGGTTGACGACGACGACGAAATACGTCAGTGCGGCGGGCGGAAATTTAGGTTGGTGGTTGAGAACCGAGATACCTAAACGGATACAGATTACAGCAATAGAAGAAGCACCGCCCCAAAAAGCCAACGGCCAGAGGTTCTCTCGTCTCTTCTCGGTACCTACCTCTAGGCGGGCGGGCGCTGGGCGGTGACCCTCTATTATCAGCTGCTAATAGCTTGAATGGAAGGTCCTGGGGGAAACACTGGACCCCGAAAGAACACCCCGTAATAGACCGCTAAGCTTCTGATCATAGCGCCATCCAGAGGCTGCAGGTTGCAGTTACAGTGCAGTTAGTGGGGAGGGGTTTACCTTCAAGTTACCCGAAGCAGGCAGGACTTGCAGAAGGGATCGCCTAATTGATTACTCGCAGGCCCTTTTGAGGAGCACCACATTCTTACCTTATTACGAGTACCTAGCAATCTACATCTAACCTCGCACTTGACACCATTCCCACCCCGGGCTATCCCATCCCATCCAATTCAAAGTTTGCTGCAGGCGATCTGCATCCGCGTTCTCGTGCCTCGCCGCCAAGTAGCGTTTGCTTATATACATGTCAATGCTATACCCATGTGGGCCAGTTGAAAGAAGCTAAAGGCTGCTGATCGGATAGTCTCACGCGGTTGGCTCAGCCTTACCCCGTGATACAATACTACCATTCCCTCTACCCACAACCCAGATAGGCAATCCTTGGTCAATTCTACTAATAGCCGAAAGAGCCATAAGTCTAGTCACGGAGGCTCTGACAAGCGTCAGTGCCTGCTTGTCTGTGCTTGAACGATATCCGAGTTGGCCTAAGACTCACAGCACCTACAGCAACGGCGCAGCACTTACATCGCTCAAACCAACATCGTTGAAGAACGGCCGTTCATTGTATTCCTCAGTTCAATACTCCATAAGAATCGCATACGCGCTTCCCTGTGCCACTGTCCGCCATCATGTCACCTACTCCCAGCACTCTCCAAACAGAATCTGGCATCCGCATGTGCACTGCTTCGTCTTACGGCCACATTGCCCCTTTTTCGAGCAGCAGTTCCCAAAAGAGCTCCCATTGCAAGTCTGGCCGGTCTCGCCGCCGCAGCGCCCATCCTCTGAGATCTTGAGAGTTTCAGAGTGCTCCTTGTCCGATTCGGTAGGAAACGGGACAGGTGCGAAACTAGGCTTTGGCTTCTCAGCATCATCGTCTCCGCCTTCATTGTCCTCCTCGTTGTCGACAATCTTGCCAAGATTCATGTTGGTGCGGGCAAAGATGTTGTTGTATGATTTTGGGATGGCACCTGGCACTGCTGCGAACTGCTCCTCGCCGTCAAACGCAGGCGGGCCATCGTACTCACCAGCCTCGCACTTGTCTCCCAGAGACTCACAGTATTCCGCCCAGACCTCGCATCCTGCACCTCCGGTCAATGGAATTGAGCTCCAGCATTTCTTGCTCTGAGCCCAGCAGTCGTCGACCGAGTTCCAGCATCCTTCGACATCCGAATGACGAGGAACCGGCTTAGCACACCAGTTGCCGTTCTTGAGCGCGCAGTTCTTTGGTATAGCTCCGTCTTTCTGCTCATGGTCGGAGCCTGCGCCGGAAGATTCTGGCACAAAAACCTTTGGCCCAGGGATCTTGTAGTCCTTGGGGTCATCCTCGTACAGGTTAAATGTCAAACCTGGTGCATCGTCCTTAATGTAGCCAGGGATGCTAACGACCTGGTCTTCAGGCGCGTCAAGGCTACCCTCTGGGCCGTCGTTGATGAAGACTTGGGCACAGCTGTGAAAGAACTGGGGGTCTCCTCTGTACGCTTGGTGCAGGGCGATGAGCTCTGGGCGCACGAGGTAATATCCAGTCGGCAAGCCTGATGGAAGATCAACCGAAAGCAAGCCCTTGTTATCGATGAGCTTGTCGACGCACCACTTGTCGTTGTCCGCATCGTATCCGTCCTCCCAAATTTTGACCCAGCCCGGACCACTGGCGGAGTCGCCAAACATGTCGTCTAGCTTCTTCACATAGACCGAGCATGGCCCTTGGTGGGATTCATCAATGGATCCAGGCTTCTCCGCGTTAGGATAGACGCGGAACTCGAATGTCAGAGTCGATCCGGCAGAGGCTGGGCAGACAAATGGGACCGACTTGTCTCCATCACGTCCTATGTTCGTACACATGGTCAGTACGTGCTTACTTCAAAGCGAACAGCGGCATCAAAATTACTCACCACATGCCATGACATCTCCATTCAAGGGATATATAGGAGCTGTGGATGTCTTTCCATCCTCAGGCATGCGGACACATGTGCCGTCGCCTTGATTGTCGCCGTCAATGAAGAATGTAGTAAAGAGCGTATGAGCGCTAGCTATAGTGGCCAGACTCAGAAGTTGGAAGGTGAGTCTCATTGTGGAGATGTAGTTTTGCTTGTCGTCTTAAAATGAATGGAAGAATGGGAAGGCGGGCAAGATATAAAAGTCAACGCCCAGCAGCTTCAAGCCGCAACTGGTTGTCAGTCAAAGACAGTGAAATAGGGAACGACCGTCAAGGTCAAGCTCTCACAAAGAGGTAAGTAAAGGAACGATAGAAGAAAAATGACAGACGATCAAAGGAGCGTGGACAGGCACAGCATGAGCCTTCTACGAAAAGGAAGGGAAGTTGCCTTTGCATATATATACATTGCAGATTGGGTGTGATACAGTCTGCTGCCTCCCCACAAGACTAGTAAACACATCAAACAGTGGCTTTCATCCTTGGTCCGACCATACTCATATAAACGTCTTCTCGAACATTTTCGCGCTAGAGCCTGCAACAGTCCGGCCCCTTTGTGCGTCCATCTATCACGCTTCTCGTCATCAAATCAGCCGTGAAAGAAAAAGCCAGCTGGAGTAAACATGAAACGAAACAAAAGCGATCGCCCGGTACTAGTAGCCGCTGCCCCTTGCTACTCGCCCAACGTAACTGGCTGGCCCATCGGAGGGGACCTGCAGTAGTGCGACGTAGCCGCCGAATGTCTGGGCTCTCGCTACCAGGATATTGGCCCTCGGACAAATATAAGCGTAAAAAGCAATGGTAGCCAAGAGGAAGTAGCAAGGTAAGGGGTCGGGAAAAAACTTGATCTTTGCATGCGTCAGTGATCGATCGGCTGCCGGCTAGGCAGTCTCCTTAATATAGGACCGTCGCACAAAGGGCCATTATCTCAAACGAGGGGCAGGTTTTGCGGGTGTTGATGATTGGTACAGAATGAATGCTGGCTGCTGAGGCTGAAAGCCGTCCGACGGGCAGTAGAGACGCGATGAAACGTGACGGGGCAGACGGGGAAGAGAACGGATACTGGAATGAGAAGCAACATGCTCTAGTGAAGAAGAGTACAACAAGGTGCATACAGTCTCGGGTGCAAGTGTATTATCACACCTTCTCGAGAGCATGATACTCAATGATTCAGCCATCTTTTAGACCTGCTTCAACCACGATGGCATGATAGAGAAGTCTAGATTTCATTCCGAAAATGCAGATACCTGCAAAAGCAACACAAATCAAGGCAGATGACCGGGAGGATAGCAGCATGAGAGCGGAGAAGTTCAACACTTGTTATTCTGCAAGAGTCCCGGAACCCACGACACCCCCCAGTAACGTTATGCGCTCCAACTTTGTTACAAGGCAACCACCAAAAAGGGGTTGATATGATATATTACATCCATTTTTTGGTAACTTTTTGCTTTTCCTCTTCTATACAAGATGCCTACACATCTCCATCCTGAGCCAGACCTATCGATGTCGTATGATTACATGCTTTGTTGTTACATTTCTCCTGGGGAAAGAAGAGGGTGGAAATCGAAGAAGCTGAGGGCTCAGGCGTGATGTTTTGTTGGCCAATTGGGAGGGAGACTACGTCTATTGCTGCTCGCTGATCTTGGCGAGAATCCTGTACGACGATTGTGTCAGCCACCGTTCATGCTCAAAAGGACCTTTTGAAGAAAGCAAGAAAGTGTAGAAAACTTCTTGACGGGTACTTACTCGCTGTCGCGGAACAGCTGGTACTCCTCCTCTCCAGCCTTTACGGGAGAACCGCCATACTGCAAGCCACTTGTTAGTCATGTGTCACCTTTCCCCTTAACTAGAACCCATCCGCCCCAGTTTCCTTCCCGTTTGGCCCGGGAAGGAAAGCCAGAAAAGTCGGGGGTTAGAGATTTCGAACGAAACGTACCTGGGGAATGAGGACGCGGTCACCCTCGCGAACACCCATAGGCAGACGGTTGCCCTTCTTGTCGAGGGCACCGGGGCCGACGGCGAGGACCTTGGCCTCGTTGAGCTTCTCGACGCTAGACTCGGGCAGGAGGATGCCGCTGGCGGTCTTGGTCTCGGCCTTGATGCGCTGGACGAGGACGCGGTCGAGGAGGGGGGCGAGAGAGCGGATGGAGCGGATGGAGGTAGCCTGTTTAATGCGCGATGTCTGATTAGCTATTTGATTTTTCTTTTTGAGAGTCTCGTCATGTGTGGCGGGAAGGACAGGAATAGCCGAGGACGAGCAAGATGACGCTGTCGCAAAACGCGAAGCATCACGGCTACTCTTCCTCCATCCTCGGCCCCTAAAAAGGAATGGGATAGGCGTACCATTGTGATTGATGTGAAATTAAATGCCGAACGTTGAATCGAACAATTAGATGACGCAGATGATGATGATGTTTGATGAATCGATGAGTAGAAAGGGATGGAAAGATTGAATGGCGCTTGGGAGACTTTGATGCTTGAGGCCGGGGAGGTGGAGCTCTCTTTCCAATAGCTTCCAGAAAGTTTTTTTTTTCTGTCTGCTGGCCGGGGAGCTTAGGTGCTGTCCTGAGGTGTCGTCGGCAGCGGATTTCCCCGGCTCCGGCTGTCTGGACCCTTCTCGGCTACTTCAGACTCGGGCCTTCTAATTAACATGTACCTCACGACATTCAAACATTTCGCTTCAATTGGAATCAGTATTGTTCTCTCCTCGCTAAGCTTAGATGATTGTTTGGAAATAGATTTACACATGTGCAATTGATATTTTGTGACCGCTTGTTCTGCGTCAATGCATCTGCAAACAAACACGCTCCAAGCATACTGCCCAACCGCCGCCTGAACTTCATCTTCAGAGTACAGAGCGAGCGCGCTCAGTATCCAAGATAATCAATCGTTCAATTTCAGCCTCATCTGAACCTGTCCCTCATCCACCTCCTTCGCTCCAGCAACCTTGACCAACCTATCTCCATACACGCGCGGATAAAGCGGACTGATCTCCCACTTCTTCCCCCTAAACCTCCCCAGCATAGTCCTCACCAACCTCGTCGCTTCACCCTTTCCCCTCCAATCCGGCTCCACGAACACTGTAACCACTGTGATCGCATCAGAATCCTTATCCGCCGGGTCACTAATAACGCAGTACGCATGCCCCAGCTTAAACGCCTTCTCCGCATCTCTCGACGCGCTCACGGCCCAAGCCTGCCATGGTAGATCCTTATCGCCCAGCTCCCTCACCAACTTATCCACCTCTTCCACGGTACACTCTTCCAAAGCCTCATCATCTTTGAACTCTTGGCTGTCCGTTGGTACAGCCTCGCGCTCCCACTCCGGAAGCTGCTGCATCTCCTCAAACCCAAGCCGTTGGTACATGCCCAGAGTCTTAGTGTCCGTCTTAACACACTCCAGCTCCATAATCTTAACCCCACGCTTCTTCTCACCCTCAAGAATCAACCTGATAGCTTTAGACCCGAGCCGTTGACCCTGAGCCTCCTTTGCTATGCCAAAGGTTGCAATGCGGCTGTGACCCGGCTTGTCCGACCTCTCAGCGATAAAGCAATACCCTACGGGGCGTTGTTTCCCGTCGTCGTCACCAGTATCAACTTCTGGGTGAAAGAAGGCGTAGCTGTGAGGTAAAGAAATCAGGTTTCTTCTAAGCCATGCTGTGAGGCTATCGCCTGTGAAATTCGGGGCACCTCCTCCTGGGTAGGTGGAATATGCTGAGTTGAAGACCCAGGCAAGGTGCTCCACCGGAACACAGTCGGCTAGTCTGACTTCCATGATAACTGTTCCGAACGAGTGCTTGATCTCAGGTTTATTTGTGCCCAGGTTATCGGTTGCTTGGGAAAGAGTGCGGACTTGCGGATATATCTAATTATTCTCGCTTATATCCAGCTAAGCAAAACTAACACCAGTTTGTTGTAAAAAGAGGGGCAACAAAATGTCAGCATTCTTCGGCCTGAGTCACACGGCCAATCCATAAGGAAGGTGAGCATCAACTTCGTATATGACGAGTACCTAGTAAATCGGGACAACCCAGCTTTTGCGCCTAAATCCGGATATACCACGATGGGAGCAACGAAACACGGTATAGATATACCCATCGAGACAGCCCAGGAGGTGAGAAGGCCCAACTTCAATTTCAAGAGCACAAAATGGCAGAATTAGAACGAATGACAGTGAACTCTATTCATGCGCAGCGCCAACCGAACCTGTATAATCCGTGTGCCGGTTCCGTAATTGCTACCAGAACATCTACCGCAACAGTGCATGCTCCAACGCTATCCCCCCAAAAACATCTTACAAAAAAGCTCAGCGAAGCTGATCACAACCATCCCAGAAAACGCCTCATCGAAGCCAACTAAAGAACCTTGCCGGACCCAGCTCATCCCACCTCTTCCTCTTGGTTCCTGTTGATATCAGTCAGCCCGGCAGTTATTCCATCGACTGCCACAGTTTTGCTTCGCTTAACCATCGCCGTCGCTTGCTGATTTCCAACATCCTTCATATGCACCATGCCCGGTATTTCCAATTTCTTCGCATCTCCTCGCGCTTGCTTCCCTCTCTTTTTGTCATCTCTGTGCTTTTGACATGGCGAATTGCCTTCCTTCCCTATGGCGGTATCCAATGATCTCTAACCACTCGGGGGCGAACTCGACGGCTGGAGAACGTGCTCATGGTCTTCCGCGTTGACAACCTCTCCATTCTCTAGCTGTTGACAGATAAGCGAATCGGCCACCCACGGCTCGGCCAGAATCTCGTCCATGGTCGCTCTGGTCTTCGGGTTGATGTCGAGCATGCGCCAGATGATGTATCTACTTTCCCTAGGAAGCAAACGCATAATCCGCCAAGGTCCTCTGATCACCTCCTTTTTCTCACCCGAGCCTTGCTGGCTCTGGCTCTGTTGTTGCGGCTTAGTCTGCTCTTTTGCAGCTTCTTCAGGTGCGACTGTTGAAGTAGACTGGTCTCTCTTATGATGATGATGATGGGAGTGGTGATGCGAAGATTTGTGGCTAGCTGCATCGTTTTCGGTATTATTATCAGCAGATAGATGTTCATCCGTCCTCCTATTGGGGTGGATCAGCTTCTTAGGATCGTGCCCCGGTGTAGGCTCGGCGGCAAAGAGCTTCCACGAATTGTCAGATGGCTGCGGCAGTTTCCAAGGGAATCGTCGCAAGGTCATGCAGCAAAAGATGATGGCCAATGACCAAATGTCCGCTGCCGAAGCATCGTACTCCTTGGCTGTGTAGACTTCAGGGGCAAGATATGGATCCGATCCAACAATGCCGCGAGCCATAACCACGTCAGTCTCGAAAGGATACCGGAAGACGTGCGCACTTCCAAAATCGATGATTTTCATGATTCCCTTGTCGCTAATCACCACATTGTCCAGTTTCAGGTCGCGGTGCGCGAGTCCTAAACTGTGCAAGTAGGTAACGCCGTTGAGAATCTGCAAGAAGGCGCACCTGATTTCCTCTCGAGTCATCTTGCCCGTCATTACAGTGGCGAACAGATCGTATGCCCCGTACTCCATGACTTCATACCAGCGCCCCTTTTCATGCACAATATCCAAAGTCTCGATGATGTTTCCGTGATGCAGAGTCGATCCAACGCAGAATTCGGCCGTCACTTTCTTGTTGTATTCCTTCTCGGTCTCGTACGCGTGCTTCGCCCGAAACTCTTTGACAGCAAAGACCGTGCCGTCCTCGCGGCGCTTCATCAATCTCACAGCACCACCTGCTCCGGATCCTAGAACTCGTCCTATCTTGCCGTACTTGGAAGAAAGTCCATGGTCTTCCCCAAACGGAAGTTGCTGAACGGAGCGCGAGGCGGGTGGAGTTCTTGTGCCGGTTTTGGTTGAAGCAGGCGAAGAGTCTCGCTTTTTGTGATGACCCTTCTTGTTGTCGCCCTTGTGACCACCCTTGAAGAAGCGTTTTAAGTCGGACATGGACCCGTGTCTTTCGTGGTTGCCTCCACCCACCGAAGCATTGTCGCTTACCCCAGCTTCATTGCTGCCATGTTTGCCGAATATGATGGAACTGCGCTTCTCCGTCAGGCTTGTTTTGGACGAGCTAGGGGAGCTTGGCTGCTTCTTCTTCTTTCTAGAGAAGACGAATCGAGGATCGATGTTGTGCCGAGTCGAATGTTGCTGCGCCGGTCGTCTTCCCTTTGCGTAAGGATCGTTGGCATCACCACCGGGAGTCATCGGTTTCGAATAGAAGTTTGAGGCTGTCGTGCGTGAAGGACTGCACTCCCGAGAGACAGGAGTAGAGCCACCACCTGAGCTCAACATGCCTCTGCGGTGGGACCTTCCACCTCCAAGGCGGTCTTCTGACGAGGAGGATCTCTGGAAGACATGATCGGACGACGCTGGGCGGTGGGTAAGAGTCTGCCGGTGGTTGAATTGCGGGGACGCCTCCTGGGAGGTAGACGGTTGCGGAGTAATGGCCTGAGGGTCGTTAGGATTCAGTCTCTTCGCCTCCGCCTCCCGAGACGGTTTTCTTTCTGCCGCAGCTGTCGGATCTGAGCCCGAGGGCGTCAGTGGAGGCGAAGCCATGGCTGATAATCTTGGGCTGCCATGAGGAGACTTTTGCGAAGCCGCGGAACCAGGTGGAAGGGTGGAGGGATCGGGGGAGTCTTCTTCACGCGAGGGAACCTGATATCAATTAGCGTTGACTCGTTGCAGCTGGTGTATGATATGAAACTTACTCTTGACGGAGGAAGAGAAAAAGGTTCGAACTGAAAGGTATTCATGCGCCTCTCTTGCAGAGGCCGTCCCTGCAAAGACTTTGTGAACTGCTTCAGCTGGTCCGCAGGGACCTCTTCTGGCGAGGCGGCCATCGGATCGTCAGCTGGCGTCATAGGGGTAGGCCCTGCCGCAATCTCTTCTACAGCCGAGGAGAATCGGACAGCCGGGACATCTGGGTTAAGCTTCTGGCCGGAGCTACTCGAGTCGTAAGAATCTTGAGGTGCATCTAAGATACGGAGGGTAAAATGTCAGCCAAATGTACGAAATGAGCTATTGTCTAATTGACAAGAAACAATGCCCGGATGGTTAGGCCCCGCGGTAATGTTGTCGTTTGGGACCCGATTTAGGTGAAGACGAGGGCGATGGTGATGGCGGGGCATTTTCACGGTTGCGATTCGGAAGAGTCGGAAAGTAGCAACTTACCGCCAGCTTGGTCGTTGGAGTGCAGGCCGCCAGCCTGCCCCTCCACCGGGTTTACAGCTTCTTGTGCTTCCATGAGGAGGTGTTCCCGGACCTGAAAACGAGGTCCAAGTCTGATAGACGATTCTGAAGGGTTGAAGATGACGGGATGGAAGGGAAAGGAGGAGGAAGAAGCAGAAGCAGAACTTGAAGCAAGTAAGGGCGGAGCCCGTTGGATGCAGCCAAACGATAAAAAAAAAGCAGTGCAGACTTGATGATGCGTCAGTTCAATTAAGTGGACGATAGAGACGATAGTGCCGATCGGTGGTGGGGGGCTTTTGCAGGCTTAGCTGCCTGGCTTCAATGGGCGTGAGGCTTGACTGGGCTTGACTTCCAGCGCAACGGAGTCTCCACTCCTGGCGCCTGTCGCTCGTGAACCCGGGCTTGTTACGGCGCTATTTTTGGTGGTTTCAGTGGTCTCAGTGGTCTTAGTGGCTGCCAGCAGGGCAAGCGCCGGCGGTAGCGGTATTGCCCTGTTCGTCGTCGTTTGCGGCAGGCTTCCTGGAAGTTCTTTACGGCTTCCAAGCAAGTTCTGTCTCACAAGTACGCCAACATAGGAGTACCGATTGTCCAACTTACGCATGCATGCCGAGTTGTTGATAGCTGTCATTATAGTCGTCAGTAATCCCAGAAACGCACCAAACGCAGGATGACGAGAAGTTCGTTTCTCATTGCACTTTACGAGTTCCAGGCCGCTCTGTGCTCCGTCTCACCACCTGCAGAGGTACGAATACCAGCACTGAAGGTAAGCCAAAGTAAGGTTCGAGTAGTCCTGTTAAACCCCGGCTCTGTCTTATGCAAGAACGCTAGCACCATGTACTTCCACATGCAGCATCGGTATGCGTGTGCTTGAATTAGCACCAGTGTATAAACTTTTCACCATTTGCGTCTGCGAATCACCGGCATGCTTGCTTTGCCGTATTTCGGAGCTCCGGGACGACAATACTGTTACTAATAAGACATCCATAACAACAGTCCAATAATAGTACTTTTCATCCGCTTTCAGAGCCATCTAGTAGTACTACTTTTTGCCCATTTTCCTGCTCGTATCTGCGGCTAATTACTAGTTCACAAGCTCACAAGCTCACAGAAAAGACGTTATCCAAGCTGGAGAATTGCACACAAAACCTCCGGTGCCTCGGTTCCTCCAGACTCCGGAGGCTTTCAAACTTTGCGCCCGCCCGCGGACTCGCCGCGGACACCGAACGGGAGCCGTTCCGGCAGCCACATGAACGTGGCTGGTCGTAATGTATATCGATTGTGTTGATTTATTGAACGTCAAGTACCTGATAAATATCCGAGATACCGAAGCGGGACTATCTCTTGGCCGACAAGTATGAATGCACTTTCAGTCAATATCGAGTAGTTAAATGACCAAGTGATGATCGCCCAGCATTTATCTCTAGATTTAGACCCGAGCAGGATATCATGCTTCAAATGGGACTCCAACTGCGACCAGTCATCGTGTACCTTGGAGGTCAAGAAAAAGTGTACATTTCCATCTTATATGGCATTCAGCCCATATCTAGTTCTAGATATAATACATTGGTCGCATGGACGTCGACCAGACAAAATACACGCCGAAGAAACAATTCTTGTCCAACGCCGGCCTCGATTCTTCTTCCCCTGAGCTTCCATCATGCCACCACATTGATTCCCATAGATTTGCACTGGAAGATAATCGCCCGGCAGATACCCTTCAGCGACAGCCCTGATAACCGGTGCTCGCTCTGCTTGATCTTGGCCACCTCGTAGACGTGCTTCAGGCTGATGGTTCCCACCGACTCATGGCCGGGCTTGCTCGCCGCCTTTCGTCCTTTCTTATGCTGAGGAGCATCGACAGCGTTCTTCAACAGCCATGATGTTTGTGGCGTGCGGACCTCGAAGTGGAATGATCGATCAGGGCGGACGGTGACGCGACACGGTGTTGGGGTGCCGACAACCATGTGTGCTGTTCTGGCATTGAACTCCTAAAAGTAACCGTCAGCATCTAGCTCTTCCCCCGATTCCAGCCATAGCCGCAGAAGTCTCTCCGGGATGGCGTACCTTGCAAAAGTCCATCGACTTGACACCTTTAGAACCCAGAGCTGGACCAACGGGAGGGCTGGGTGTGGCCTGGCCGGCGCCGACAATGAGTTTGACGATCTGGTCCGCAATGGGACCCCCGCCTCGCTTCGACATCGTGGGCGCTGCGTGGTGGTGGTGGTTGACGGTTGTGGTATAGAGAATCGACAGTCGCACGCGATGGATGGCTTTGGCGTTGAAAGATTTCAGGACCAGCTCGTTGCCAGTAATCCCTTGCCTGGCGCTGATTGGTCCAATTCAAAGGGCTGTCCTGCTGTGGTGGAATCCCCCACATGCAGTATTGCCCCACCGTAAAGTCGGTTTCTGCCAGCCGAGACCTCCAAATTTTTTGAGAGGCGCTGCCATTCTGAATTTATCTTCTGCCTTCGGATCACATTCTGCTTCACCAACAAGCCAACAACGCCCCAAAAACAATCATCGCTTATCGTTTCTTCCTGGAAATCCAAACCGTTTAGAATCACCACAGGCTACCGTTGGAACGCAGAAACATTGTTTGCAGAGCTGAGCAGCCCGAGGGGTAGTTCACCATGCCTTCAACATACAAGAAGGACAAGCCGTGGGATACGGACGACATTGACAAGTGGAAAATTGATGCCTTTACGCCAAACGACAACGCCGGCGGCACTTTCGCCGAAGAGTCCTCCTTTGCCACCCTATTCCCCAAATACCGCGAAGTCTACCTGAAGGAGGCTTGGCCTCTCGTAACCAAGGCGCTTGAGAAGACCGGCATTGCCTGCACACTGGATTTGGTGGAAGGTTGCATGACCGTCAAGACGACAAGGAAGACGTTCGACCCCGCCGCGATTCTCAATGCTCGAGACCTTATCAAACTGCTGGCGCGCAGCGTGCCCGCCCCGCAGGCTGTCAAAATCTTAGAGGACGGGGTCGCGTGCGACATCATCAAGATCCGAAACCTCGTTAACAACAAAGACCGATTCGTCAAGCGCCGTCAGCGGATACTGGGTCCTAATGGCTCAACTTTAAAAGCCCTCGAACTGCTCACAGAGACATATATCCTCGTACACGGCAACACCGTCTCAGCCATGGGACCCTACAAGGGCCTAAAAGAAGTACGGAGGGTAGTGGAAGATTGCATGGCCAATATCCACCCGATTTACCATGTCAAGGAACTCATGATCAAGCGAGAGCTCGCCAAAGATCCGGAACTCGCCAACGAGAGCTGGGACCGCTTCCTACCCAACTTCAAGAAGAAGTCGCTGAGCCAGCGCCGCAAGCCTATGAACGTCACCGACAAGACCAAGAAGGTCTACACGCCATTCCCGCCTGCGCCGGAGAAGAGCAAGATGGATATCCAGCTAGAGAACGCCGAGTACAAGATGAGCAAGTACGACAAGAAGAGGGCAGTGGAGCAGGAACACAAGGAGAAGCAGAAAGTGCGGAAGGAGGAGCGGGCAAAGGAGCGGGAGCAGGAATTTGTGCCGCCGGAGGAGGGCGAGCGGCCCAAGAAGAAGCGGAAGAAGACAGCGGCAGAGTAGGAATAATTCAAGGAATAATGGGCAGGGAGGCAGTTAGTGTGGAGGCTTTACGAAGTTGTATATACCCAATGATAACACGAATCTGCACAAAGCTGTGAGCATCTAGGCATCCTCTGTGCATGTACAATATGCCCTTTGTTCGTTACCAACTATCGCAATCTAGGATAGCCTCATTTTCATACATCATATTTACGTACTGCGTGCGGCCTCTCACAGCTTCGCACGGTCTGAATCATCACCAATATCAATCACCAGCTTGCCGAACTGCTTCCCTTGGTCCATCTCGGTAAACAGTCCATCGATGCCTTCCAGGTTGTCCAGGCCCTTGACCACCTTGCTGATGACCGGCTTGATCTTGTGCTTGGACACGAAGGCAATCATGTCCCTGAACTCCCTCTTTGACCCCATCGTCGTTCCCCTCAGCTCCATATTACCCAACACCGCAGGCATCACCCAGTTCATCTTGGGCGATACCGTCATGCCGTACTGAGAGACGACGCCGCCCGGTTTAAGCACCTTGACTCCTTTAGAGACCACCTCGCCACCCGCACCATCAATGATAGCATCAATGAAAGGCCTGTCCCCCGGAAGCATATCCTTCAGTGTCGCTTCCCATGCTTTCTCCTTGTAGATCACACCACCTTTAGCACCCATCTCCTTCGCCTTATCAATCTTAGCTTGGTCTCCGGAAGTCACGTAGACGTTGGCGCCAAACGCCACAGCAAATTGAAGGACCTGAAGCGCCACGCCTCCACCAATACCGGTGATGAGGATGTTCCTGCCGGGCGCGGCGGTGGCGTTCGTCTTACTTACGAGCGCCCTCCAGCCCGTCAGCCCTACAAGCGGCAGGGCGGCGCCTTCAACGGCGGACAGGTGCTCTGGCAGAAGCTCAACCTCGGACTCGTCAACGACAAGGTAGTCCTGAGCGGTGCCGACGGGGGTAGCTTTGCTAGATCCTGTCACGGGGGCGATGCCTCCCTCCGGGGCTTCTGGGTCGGACTCCCAGCCACGCAGGGGCGTCATGATAACCTGTTTGCCGACTAGGTCATTTCGCGTGACACCAGGCCCGGCAGAAACAACGGTGCCGCAGCCATCGGCCAGCATGGGGTTGTCAAAGGATATGGCCGGGTACAGGTGGCGACGAATGAAAAGATCGCGGTGGTTGAGAGCTGCGGCGGAGAGTTTCACGAGAACCTCACCTTCTCCAGGCTCTGGTTTGGCATCCTCTCTGAGTTGAAGACTAAAAATATGGTGTCAATGACTCTACCCAGACTTGAAAGTGATTGGTGAATGTGTCAACCTACGGGTAGTACACCTCCCCGGGCTTCCCGTCCACCTTCTTGATGTGAAGCACTCGTGACATGATGATGAATTATGTGACCTGATTGACAATGGGTTGCAATTGTCTCTAGAGGCGGTGAATTATATATAAGTGTGCTTATAAATCGTAAAATTGATAGTTACTAGATATTGGTAGAGATGGTCCGTTCTGCCGCCGGCTATCAAGATGCCCCCGCAAATCCGTTTGCCAATGCCGAGGAAGCTAACCGGCGTGGCGGATACGGATATGATGTCACTCATACTGCCGATAAGGGTCGTCTCCCTCGAATCCCTAAATGATGAGGATAATATCTATTTGTGAGAGAACTGAATAGTTCTTTTCCTCTCTGCCAAATAATCAGAGGTTGTGTTATCACTCGTAGGGGGGAACCATTGTCTCTTGGGTTAGCAACAAGGTCCAGCGAACCGTCTCCGACACTACCCTGGAGACACGCTATTAGTGAAACAGTATTGAAGCATTCGGGATGCACATGGCATTGAGCCTTGCTTGGGACAAGGTCGGGAGGATCGAACAGGTGCTTAATTCAGGCCGAATTATTAAAAAAAAGAAAAAAAAAATTAGCAAATATGCTAGCTTAGGTGTTGTGTAAGGGGGAATACTCGTATAAGTCTGTACTCTAAGGACTATATCATTTCGTATGGATGATGCCGCTAGCTGAGGTAAGTCTGAATATAGAGCGAGAATAGACACGAAAAAGCTTCCAGGCGTTAACGCAAACGAGCAATTTGTTAAGTGCATTCTCGACATATCGACCTTACTGATTCAGACGGCAAGTAATCATGACTTTGATAGGGTTTCACTTATACAATAGAGTCCATTCTAACTTGGTTATCATTATAAACCGTTATTTCTTTTCCTTTTTTTTCTGCTGTGTCTTTAATATCCCTCGTGTCTTCTTGTGTCCGCCATGTCTACCATGTCCACCTTTCCCGGCCCGTCCATTTTGCCCACCCTGAGCATCTTGACCATCTTGTCCCTCGTGTCCGCCGTGGTCCGCCGTGTCCCCTGGATCCTTTGTGTACTTTGTGTACTTTGTGTGCCTTGTGTACTTTGTGTACTTTGTGTGCCTTGTGTACTTTGTGTACTTTGTGTGCTTTGTGTGCCTTGTGTGCTTTGTGTGCTTTGTGTACTTTGTGTACTTTGTGTCCCTTTCATCCTTCTTTCCTTTTTCTTTAAAAAGAAGGAGGGCGTGAGAGTAATTAGCCTACGCCCGCGATGGGGCCCTGTATTCACCTCGGATGACATGGCTTGCTAGGCACACCCCGAAGCCGCGTTAGGCCCATCAAGCCTCGATTGCTTCACTATTGGCTTAATGGTTGCATTACTAGATGATCTGATATTCATTTCCCTGAGGACGCGAGTCATGCGACCCGATACTCACGCCAGGACACGCCTGAGCCGGGGCTCAGAAGCTTCCCGCCTTGAAACTTCCGCCCATCCCATGCCCCTGCGTAGTGTTATTGCCTATTTGGGGGCCGGATTTTGTTCGCCCATACAACAGTAAACCGCGGATAAGAGTGTATCGCACGTTCTAGAGCTAGCTATTAGAGGATACTAGCTATAAGTAAAATACCTTTAATAATTTTGAAATATTTACGCACGCTGTTTGCCTTAGAGATAATCACAGGATAAAACTTAAGACATTTTTGCGCTTTGCTGTACTTGCAATCACCAAAGAGCGTGTCGTTGGGGAAGGTGGAGTTGCTACGATTTGCGTCGACACGTTTTTTAGTGCTATGATGATTGCTGATCGACCACCTAATGTAAAAATCGGTCACTACCTAGGTACCTAAGTACTTTGGTCACCACTTTGGTCACCACTTTGGTCACCACTTTGGTCACCACTTATGTAGGTCACTTCTTGGGTCGCCACCCATGCAGGTCACCTCTGCGGATATGATTAGGTGCCGCCTGTTAGATACTAAAATCCTTGCGCCTTCGCCTCGGAGCAAGAGGCTAGGCGTGTGCATGTCTAGTGTTGTGTTTGTGTTGGGCGATTTTCTTGAATCTGGAAAAGAGAAAGGGCCCCCAAACCCCGATTAATATGCCTTCTAACCTGGCTGTATTTGGGTTGTTCTTAAGTACATAGGGATACCCCGATGCTATACCAGTAGGCTTTATTATATATTCTATGTATTTATTCACAAGATGAAATGATAGATGTTGATTCAATAGCAAGACACAGTTAGACACGCCAAAAGGGTAGGAATAATTTAAACATTGGAATGTATATTTTGGGTGTCTATGCGCGGCATTGCCCTAGGCATGATGCCGGAGTGCTACAATCTCCATATCGTTCGTACTCTGGGGATTGCCCTCTCCGCTCATCGACGACTGTGCTGTAACAATACTTGGATACTTCAAGACCAGGGAGCCAATTACTCGTGCATGCGACATCACTACCTATCCAAGCTGAAGGACAGGGGCATGTGGTCGGCCTGTCGTCCATCAGTCTAGCGTAGCGTAGCCGAGCCGAGCTAGTCTGGCTGGGATTAGCTTCTAACTAGTATCTAATATGTAATATTCTTGACCCGTCTACAACGTAGATATTGAACTCCAAATATGATCCATGAGTTGACAGTTCTTTTAGTTAACCTGCTTACATTGTATTCTGGTTCCTCTAGTATGGTTCAGATCTTAGTGAAGTACGACTCCATGACCGTGAACTTCGATAGGGCAGCCGCTCGAGTCCTTCACCATCGTTCGCATCCGGAGTACCCTGACCCTTTTCAAATTTACCCACTTTAACAGGGGTATCCCTGCTATCCCGGGTCACAGCTGCCGCAGCTCTCCGGCGGTCGAGCGATGTTAACGTCCAATGCTCGACAAAGGCGTTGGTGTGTCCGGCATACTCAAGATCTAATGCTTACTCAAGGCTAGCTGTGGCATCCAGAGTCCAACCCCTGGTTTCAAACATCTCGGAGAACTTCAGCGCAATTCCCGGGAACCACGCCCCACGGACTTTGTCTTGACCCCTGTAGAACTCGGCGCGCTCCCGACGGAGGACTTACATGCATCGATTGAGGAGATTGAAGTCCAAGTTGCAAATTTTCATGTTCAATCACGGAGGTCGCTCGCACTGAATCTATAAATTGGACCAAGGAACGCTCCCCATCTACGTTATCTTGGCATCCCACATTCGTTACCAGTACAACCTTGCGCGTCCATCCGTCCGCTATCGTCCCGGGTGGGCTGAATACAGTTCTATCTTTACACTTCTCAGCCTATCTCTTCCCGTTTGTTGCACCTCTGCTATCAAATATGATTAGCATTCAGTTTTCTGGCACTGTGGGCCTTTTCTTGTAAGTGATGATTCGTCACTAGTCCAGCTTCGTCGGCCCAAGGCGCACACCACTAGGTCTAACGTCGATAATACAGGGCTATCATATTGATTATTATCCTGATAGGCTCCGGCCTCAAGAACCTTAGAAAAGATCAAAAGAGGCAGAGCGAATCGAAAATCTGGCTCACTGACGTTGGAAAGTGTCATTCGCCACATGGATTTTATCACCAGCAACTGCAGAGTAGCCATCAAGACCTGTCTTACGACGGCGACCAGGACACGCAACATGGGGAAGAACATCATCTACAGCATCGTCTGGATCAACAATCTTATCGAAAGCAACACATATCTTCAGATCGGATCAAAGTCGCTTCCTGGGTACTCGAAGACCAAGACGGGACAGAAATATCTTTTATCAACAATTTAGAATCACAGAGAACGGTCGTTGATCGCTGCCGTGTCGAAACGGCCGGCGACTTTAGTGGTCAGTCGTTTTATTACTTTGACATCTGATGGCTCCCACAATTCTTGCAGGCTAACATACTTTCTTTCAGGTGTTGTCGAAATTCACGCGTTCTTCAGAGACGAACATGGCGACCAGTACAACGGTTGGGGTACTGCTGTCGTTCTCGATTCAACCACGCTCATGACCGTCGCCCACAATGTGTTTCACGAAAACCATGCAGCACATAAAGTAACGTTTTGCTTCGACGAGCGTGCCCAGATCCAGTTGGCTGGTGACTTCCGAGCTGTTGCTATAGCCGCCTCTTACAATTACATTAGCCGCGCTCGTACCTGTAACGACTTCGCCCTCGTCCAAGTTGACCCACCCCTCAACCTTTGCAACGTTCGACCTTTACCAATTAAGAAAGCACCGGCTTCCGCAGAAAATGTCACTGTTTACGGTTATCCTTACGATATGCCTATAAAAGACGGCAAGCGTCTATCGCACCTCTGCGAATGTCATGCCAGAACAAGTATTGGATTTGACCGGAACGGTCTGGTTGAGCACACCGGTGACACTCAAAAAGGTATACACCTCCCCACTAGCTATCTTCGCGAGAGATACCAACAACAATGCTACCTGCCAGATAAAAAGCTAGGTTAATTTGCTAACATAAGAATTGTGCTTAGGCAATTCTGGCGGACCCTTGGTAACACAAGATAGCGCTATCATTGCCCTCCACAGGGGCTGGGGTACATGTCACTTAAACTCCACGTCTGGCCTCAAAGCTGTGGAGAAAACAGATGACAACCACTTAAGCCCTAAACTGTTTGACTCTAGGCACCATCGAAACAAGGCAGTTCCTATAAATCACCATGGCAACGATGTTGAACAGTTTCAGCACGTCTTGCGCTCCTCCATGGCTCGTCATCGGGATCAAGCTAGCATGCGCCCAATTGCACAAGGAGAGAGAGGCGGCATGCAAATGCAGTATTGGTCCGGGTAATACTACTACTACCATAAGTAGTACTACTTAATGTGTGTTGAAAGCAGTCGGACTAAGGCATTTAGAATTTCTTAGCAGTATGGAGTTGATTTATTTTTATCCTCGCGTTAAGCTAGGTTCAGCAATGTTTTGTGGTACTTAATAGCATAGATGGAAGGAACAACTAATGATGACGAAGGATAGGGACTAACAAAGATCGAAAATAAACGAGTTGGTAAAAAGTACTTGTATATATGCATGACTTCAGGGATTTTATTTCATATAATTTGTGAAATCTCTTAAAATATAAATACGAGTACATCTAAGATTATAGCATAAAGGGTATTACATGTTGATACCTACTTAGCAGCTTAGCTGATCGTAACGGGAAGGCAGAGTCAGCAGGGGTATTAGAAGTACTAGTAACCACTACGTTCCGCGTAGACGGTACTACACATTTTGGCGTGGGCAAGGGGTCCTTATAGCGCAACATTCTCTCTCGCGTACGAGGTTCTCTCTTGCGCAAAAGGTTGCGCAAAAGGTTCTCTCCCGCGCACGGACATTGTCTCTCTCGCGCACAGGGTTCTCACTTGCGCAAAAGGCTGCGCAAAAGGTTGCGCAAAAGATTCTCTCTCGCGCACGACATTCTCTCTCGAGCGATATTCTCTCTCTTGATCGACATTCTCTTACTCTTGCCAGCAAGCAATTCTACTCTCTTAAGTATAGATTAGAAAGAACATGGCTGTCTAAGCCACTATAGGTAGTAGCATTTTGTGCCAATCTAGTAACACCTACATAACTATTACTAGGCAGCGCTTTAGACCCTAGGAAGCCCAATAGTAAGACTTTCTACTCCAGCAACTACACACGACGATTTTGCACATTTCCTACTACACGTAATACGTCTCCCGCGTAGCAATGGCCACACTATTGTCGGGCGCAGCCTTTGGGGCTGCGATGCTGGCAGGGGGGTTCCACCATCCGTCCGTTGTCATTTCTCAGCTCAGGTTCGATAATTGGCACATGTTCCAAGCCTTCATCACCGCAACAGCCAGCAGCGCGTGCGTCCCTCCCATACTCCAAACACACCCCCCCTCATCCGTCTACTTGGAAACTGGTGCTGACCAACATAACGTAGCATCATCTATGGCGTTGCTGACCGTCTGAACTACGTTCATCTAACGCCACGGAGCAACTCCCCGCTGGGACTGTTCTCCAAGTATGACGGCAACATAGTCGGTGGAGGCCTACTTGGCGCCGGGATGGCGCTCTCAGGATCCTGCCCAGGCACATTGCTTGCTCAGATCGGCGCTGGCGTGCAGACGGGCGTTTTTGCCCTACAGGGCGCGGTAGTAGGAGGCATCCTATGGACGGGCTTCCTGAGCAATATGGCGCAGAGTAGCAGGGAGAAGGCCGGGACCAAGGTCGACGCTTCCACGTTGCCTGAGGAGCTAGGTCTCTCCAGGACGGCAACGATTGCCTTGATGGAGACCTTCTGCATCGGCATTGTTGCTGGTACAACTCTCTACGGACGACACGCCCCAGAGCCCAGGATTTGGGGAGCTCTGGGTGGACTCTGCATTGCGGCGGCACAGCTCTTTTCCATCGTCACTCGGCGCACCATGATGGGTGTGTCAGGCTCTTACGAAGACCTGGGCAAGTACTTCTGGTGGATGTTGGGAGGCGGCTCCACGGCGAAGCCAGGGAACGGAAACATTATCTTCGCAACGGGCGTGTTTGCGGGAGCCTGGGGGTTGGCTCAATTCCTACCGGACTTGGTGAGCGGGCCTATTACAGAGGTCTCGCCCCCTTTGGCTATTGTTGGAGGTGCCTTGATGGTTATTGGGTCGAGGATGGCGGGTGGTTGCACATCTGGTCATGGCATCAGCGGCATGTCATTGCTGTCTACCTCCAGCGTGGTCACCATTGCAAGTGCTTTTGCTGTTGGAGGCGCTGTCGCCTCATTTATACTATAGAAGCCTAGCTGTTAAGTGACATATGTATATCTAGCTTTTATAACCGGTGATAATAAACACCAATGGATGTTTACTTCTCACCACACCCCTTTTTAGCTGTCACTTCAATCTCAATCTTCATCTCCTCCTTCATCAGCCCCGCCTGGATCATCATAGCCGCTGGACGCACATCTCCAAACCACTTTTTCAGCACTGGCCAGGTCTTGGGGAATTCCTTGCGATCCGGCAGAATATATTGAACGCGGACAACGTCGGCCATACAGGAGCCGGCTTCCTTTAAGGCGGAGTTGACGTTGAGCAAGATCTGCTCCGTCTGCTCCTCTACTTTGGCCGAGATCTCGCCAGTCTTATAGTTATACCTATTGAACACCAATGAGCCGGCAATGCCTCCTTCAAAAACGAGGAGCAAAAAAAAAAAAAGAAAAAAAAAAAGAGTTGAGTGAAGGTTGTCGACTTGCCCTGTAGTTCCTGATACCATGATCCAGTCGTCGACCACTACAGCCCGAGAGTAGCCGACCTCGGCTTCAAAGGCGGAACCGGAGCTGATGTTGTGGCGCGACATGCTGGTTATAAATTGAAACTTTGAATGTAGCTGAGAATGCTTGATCGTGAACCATGGAGGAAGAATGATGGACCAGGAATAGCAATTTGAAGCAATTAGATAAAATGAAGTGGTTGTGAGTCACGACGGAGATGTACCAGTGCTTCAGCATCTAGCGCAAGAGCTCTCGCTTTGAATACGTGCCACTAACGTAGCTTGCGCCAATTGGAGCAGAGGATCGCTTGAAAGACATTCAAGGGCGCACATTGAATCTTTTCATGACCAGACTGCACTCTAATCTCATAAAGAGCTATCGCATGCATACAATGATGGCCAGCCAATGCTGTCGCTCACTCTTCAGCATACCGCTGGTTCTCGCTTGTAGATTACCATCAAGATGTGTCTCGCTTTGTAATTAATCGTGGTATATGTACACTAATATTTTACATATCGTACATGTGGTTCTCTGGAACCTATGCATAGTCCTCCATGTTAACACTCAACTACCCGCTCTTTTCTTGAATGAGGTTCTTCGCATGATTGGCTAGAATCTTGTTGTCGACGATTTTGCCTTCCGTTTGAGCCTTGACGCGCTGGATGACGTCGCGAATGATAGCCTTGTTGTCATCGCTCTCGTTGATGGAAGCCTCAATCTCTTGCTTGACCAAGCTGATCAGTTCTTCCTCTTCCACCACCTGCACACCACTAGCTTTCTCGTAGTCCTGGAGCAAGCGTGCCTCCTCGAGCGACTTTTCCACCAGGTCATCTCGTCCGACAGCCTTAGCTTCTTGAGCCGAGTCCTCTGCCGTTCGGCGCATCTTTGCGATAGCATGGACGAGCTCGACATTCGTTCGGATCGGCTGCTTCGTCTTGGATGCGTTCAGGTTGTGGGACATGATGGAGCGTAGGACAGCTAGGCGGGGCGTGTCCTTGGCCCGCATGGCTTTCTTCAGCTCATCCTTGAGAGTCGCTAGAAATGGAGGCGGGGCATCCTCTGTCGTGGAAGAGTAAGATCTAGGAGTCGCGAAAGCTCGTGGCTGGAAAGACTTCACCGGAGAAGCGCAATTCGTGGCGCGAAAGAGCCGGGCGGAATAGCGGACGGCTGCCATGTTGATCAAGTAAAGCACTGCTAGATCATTAGACGGGAATCTGGCTGGGATGACACACAAGATGCGGCACCTACTGTAATGCAAGTCGTGGCACGCTTGGACCAGATTCGGACGTAATACTCGAAGAAAGTTGGAGAATAAATTTGCTATGAAGCTGCGGTTGGTTCCGATGGCACTGTCCAATCAACCAAACGGGATGATTCCCCTGGAGGTCCCCGCCGCGTCGTCCTCGCGTGTACCGGATTTAGTGGTCGGCTAGCATCCCCGTGGCGCTAATATGATCCGTCAGAAACCGTCGGCGACTTTAGATCAAAGTATACATGCTGTGGGCGATGGTAAGAACAACCCTTTTGACAAAACTTATATCTACTCAGGTTGAAAACCAGCAGCCAACGTCGGAAGTCGTGGCTTGGTTCATCGTGAAGTCGGCTTTCTCCAAGGTGGCATCACCTGACCATTTCGTCCTCCACCATGATTCTGCAAGGGCTGGGGCTGGCATCCGCGGCACTCTGCCGTGCAAGGATAAGTAGATTGGAGCTGTCAGGGACTCAGGAGAGCCTTAGTGAGAAATACCCGGTAAACTGCTCCCTGACGATCGATTCAAGCCCAATGAAAATCCCGCCTTGGTATTGGTAAATAGAAGGCTGTTGGTGCCTTACACTCCGTCATTGGATCTGGTTGTACGTACGAATCTGGAACATCGCATGCTTTAACGCCATGGTGCCGACGAGATAGGCATTCAATCCAGGGAATCTCACTTATAAAGCTGAGTGGAATTTTTCATTGCTTGGGTAAGATGATAGGCGCGGGCTCCTTCTCGCTATGTTGTATGTGTATTGCGTACCTTTGTTATCAAGGGAGGATATCCACGTTTCGATGGATGTCGCCGGCCTTCCGTAATATAACATGTGCATCTAGGGAGCCCACTTGGACGAGACTGCCCACCATCCGCCCCTATGAATGGTCAGCCAGCATCTGCTTGGCGTTCTGGGTGTTTGTGAGCCTGGAGCTCGTGTTTTGGAGTATTTGTGTTGTGTCTTTTTGTATCTGGGTCTGTGTGGCAGAAGCATGTATTTGTAGCTACTGTATTAAGTGCCTCACTTTATATTTGTGCCTCGTATGCTTTTGTGCACTTGTGCTTTCACCGGTCTGCGCACCGTAACATTGCCCAGCTGGTGCTATATCTGCTTTTGTGCGTTGATACTACTTACTACCTTACCTATTACTACTACTACTACTACTACGAAAAGCGTTGGCTCCATTGCAATGCACCCAATCCACCAAAAGACAACATAAGAGTCCGCCCTGAACTCCGAACTCCCCTCTTGCCTGGTGCAAAGTTACCTTGGAGTAGGTCCCAACCTCACCTCAAGTGGTTAGGTACAGGTAAGGTAGGTAAGGTAGTTGGTCCTTCCCCCGATTAATGTTGAGAAGGTGTTGGTCGTGCTCGGCAATTGCTCTGCTCCTTGACCCCTTCCAGCATGGGAGCTAAATTCTACATAAGCGTCAAGGCGTGCCTTCCAGAACCTTACCAATCAGACATCTTCCAGGAGGCACCTGCTGCTGCAACATTTACCACTGATTTACTTTAGGAAATATTTGGCGATTCGATTACAAGAAAAAGCAAGCGCGAGGCGGCTATCATGCTGTTCCCCCTTTGGACCTCTTCAGGATCATCATCCGTCACTGTTGTCGAGATACTTTCCGCCTGGGCCCCCCATCCAGACTAACAAGTGGAAAACACCCATTTGTCACGTAGCTGGAATCGCTCAACCACCTGGCTTTCTTCCAATACAAACGTACCTAGTCACAGGTCAACCAGCTGAAGACAATTCATATAACACGTTTAACTTACAACGGAAAATAGGCCTGTTTCCCGCCCAGCGGCCAAGGTCAGCAACATGTCTCAGATGCCGAAGACGGAGGCGTCAATCTCACCTTGAGCGAAGCGTCATTGGCCTCCTCCCTCGCGTCGCGCACCAAAGTCTCGAACTCATCCATCGACATCCTGGCCCCCCCCAATCGTTAGCTACGATCCACTTTCGAAGACGAAGAAGGGCTCATTCACCCTTTCAGATGGGTCATCGGGTACAATGCGATCGAGTAAAGGAGTTCGTGGACATTGTCAACATTGGCTTCGCCAATAGCTTGGTTTCGAGCTTCTGTTACCTCTCTTTTAGCGACACTCGAAAGCGCTCAGCAAGAATTGAGCTAACCTCTGGACCACCCGCTCATAGGAAGCGTAATGAGCTTGGACTCAACTTCCTTGAACCCGGTGCTTCTCATCCAGCTGGCGAGTTGCAGCGGAGCACGAGGGTCTTTGTAAGGATTCATGGATTGGAGGTAGTTCCTCGACCACTTCGACAGGGCGTGATCTTCGCACCGGGTTAGCAACGACTATTCATATCTTGGGCACCGAAGACTTGCCGCTAGTCAAGTTGCCATTATCGGACTGGGCGTTGAAGTAAACCTCTACCATTTGGCACCATCCTCCAGGTCGCACTACACGGAATATGTCGTTGATATAACTTCTCCATCGGCTCGCATGGATGCCGCCAGCGACCATTTGGCTGTGGACAATGTCATAATGGTTGGGCTCAAAGGTGAAACTGCGAATACTTAGAGGGATTTGGCATATTCAAAAACACAAGCGGCGCACCTCACCTGCCGTTCAGGTCGTCTATCTGCAGATCGAGATTCTCCGGAGGCTCTTCAGGAAGCATGTGTGGACTGATGTCGATTCCTAGGACCTTGAGGGAAGTTTATCAGTACTAATGCCTTGATTGTTTAGTGCTACACCAAGAGAGAACGCCAGGCTCTGCGACTAACTTCAGCTGGACAAGTATGCCAGAGCAACCCGAAGGCCGTGCTTGATATAACGTGAAAGGGAGGAAGGATAATGGTATTTTCCCAATCTGAAGAAGGATATTCTGCTCCAAGCCACCAGATCGAAGCCAAAGCTATGAAGCTATGGGCACGAAGACAACTTAGTGGAAGTTATGGGCTTACCTCTGCTTCGGGGTATTGTTCAGATACCTCTACTGCCCAATCTCCGCCTCCGCAACCCAGGTCGAGAATCCTTTGAGGCGAAGTGACCGGAGGAAATATCAGTCTATCGTCGAAAACACGACGCAAAACTCCATCTGCAGTCTCTAGACGAGCGATTTCTTCCTACCCACATCCAAAGTCAGCGCCCATGAGCCCGAGGCTTTACTCGATAGAGCCGATAGCTACCTCGTCTATCGGTGCAAAATAAGTCTTGTTGCTTAGGGCATATTGTTGGTATGTTCGTCCGTTGTACTCCTCCGTTTGGGTATATGTGTCGTCAAGAGGAATGGTACCGTCACTGGCCGGCGTCAGTAAGCTTCACGGATCGAGTCAAGGGCTTCAGTATTCTCACTCAGTGTCCATGCTGTTATCAGAGGTGGTTGAGCCACACGCTGGCTTCCTGGGGGGCTTACTTCGTGGAACGAGAACGCTTGAGTCTCTCTTCGTTGTCAGACGCCAGTTTTAAGGACCAAGGAAAGTTATTGTCCACTGCAGTATTTGCGGGTAGTTCGTAAATTCGCTGGTTGAAGAACGACAAACTACTTTTCTGAGGCAGATGGAAGCACTTGCTCGGATGCAACGTTTTGTCGAGAAGCGAAGTCTTGCGGAACAAGATATGCTTGGCTGTTAAGGGGACGGTGACCAGTCATGTCCCCGATGGTTTTCTGGGAAGAGATCGGCTGCCGGAGCATTCACGCTGACAGGTCAGTTGTATTCTGGATGGTAACCCAGCCATGGGATAGGCCCGTTCACTATCGGGTTATGATTGGGGTTCACTACTTTGCGGACCAAAGGAGGAATTCTGGCAGGGACACTCATGTTCTCTTGACTGTGTGCCGAGAGATACGACCGTCAAAGAAAGTGAGGTGGCCGACTAGGTGGTGGGAACCCATTCAGAGCCATCAAGCTTAAGTCATAAGACTCGAAAGTGGAGAGCTTCGTCCGCCCGGGCTTCTTGCCTTACTCGATTCTACGTCGGATTCGGGGGTACAAGTGACCGGCTACCCAAGGGCTGCCCCTGTGGGTGTGCATTGTTGCTCAGTACTCTGACTACCGACATACGGGATCAGGCATTCTTGACCCTCTGAGCCAAGTACCAGACAATGGTTACAGATCAAGCGACTCTGCTTCATAGCCGAAATCCTTTGTCTATCACTCAGAACACTGCCATGGGCGCAACTCTTCACTGGAACGATCACGGAACTGGAGGTCGCGCCAGACCAGTACTTTGTACGCGACCCCTGTGGCCCTGGGCGTAGTCATTACAGAAAAGCCTTGCACCACTCTGCTGGGTCGCCCAAGACATGAGCCAGGAGCGGCGGGGACCAAGTCCTATCTCGCGACGGAAAAATCATCAAGTGGGCGGCTCACATTGAGCCTGCAGATGCGGACAACATGTCATGTCTGTGACTACGTCTCCATTTTGACAACAGGGTTACCGTTGATCTCTGATACTGTATCAGTGGATGAGTTTTACCGCGTTGGCTCCGGATGGTCATTGCAAAAAGCCCGCCAATTCGAGATAAGGGAAGGCTACTTGGCTTGTAGGATCTTGCACGGTGGGCCGCAGCTAAAAGCCGTCGTCCATATGCAAGTGGCCGTACTAAAGAGCGATGATGTATCGTCAGTCTCCGCAGGAGGAGGGAAAAGGCCCTATGACGACCCGATGAATTGGATGCGCTTGGTTGAGCTGGTAAGGAGGGGCCCCTTGCATGATATCGACGCGTCCGTGGTAATGTGCCCAAACCCCAGATGCTTACATACCCAACAGCTACTTGCCCTGATCAAAGGGGGGAAGGAATAGGCGAACAACCCAGCAGAAACAAAGCACATGCGGAGAAGGCTTTCTAGAGAACCGCAGGTAACGCGCGGGAAAGCAGTCAAACCCAGCGAACAGGGGGTAGAGCCTCGTGCCCCAAAATCGGGGCGCAGTGGCTCTCCGGTATAGAAGCAGCATGTTATGCCTCCACCTTACTTCCTATGAGACTCATCGTCGGCTGAAGAGTCTCACCGCCCTTCGATCGATGGCACATAGCCCTTCCCCTGCTTGTGCCTCGTCACACCATTGAGCACATTGGTTACTACTCAGCTTCAGCATCCGCCCGTTTTGCGGAGAAAACTTTACTTTGCGCTCTGAAGTATACTTCAAGCTCACGAAAGGTATGCTGGTAACTCATCCGGCCCCCAGAAGGACACATCCTTATGTTTCTGCAAGATTAAGAGGCAAGCTGAGAATGGTAGGGTAACCTTCTATGATTGTGGGTTAGCAAGTCGATTGCGTGCGACGCATAAGGCGGCGAAAAAAGCTTTATTGACTACAACATCAGCCTATGATATCGGTATCCAATAGCATGAGCGTCAAAGGGGGGCCAAAAGTGTTGGGATCAACGGACTGGCGGATCTTGGCAGTTTCGTCCGAGGTAAGCCCATGGTTATTTGAATAATGGAGTGTAACCGAGCGGTTTGCATTAACCACGTTGTATCAAGTTCACTGAATGTGAATGCTGTAAGGCCTTGGCTTCTGGCTGCCTTAGACGACTTCACTCATGCAGCTAGGTTTCTTTACACTAAGTTTCATGCTCTGCGTATCATCAATGTTCTTAATGCTGCAAGAAATCGGCACATTTCACGGACAAAGCATGTCATCTCTAATGACTGCGTGGGTGCAACGAAGAGAAAGACCCCACAGGCACGGCCAGGGTTGTGACGGACAGCTCCTGTCAGGGGTTCCCTGAAGCTCTCCCGTCCCGTCTGAACCAGACCGTCGGGTCAGTGACCACGCTGTTGGTTCCTCGGGTGGATTTGAATTCGTCGATTCAACAATGTGCCTTTCCGAACAAAACCGCGAAAACCATATTACTTTCATACGAACGCGTTCTTAGCTTACCGAACGCACTGATGACTTTACGCCACGATGTGGAAGCGAACATCCCTGTTTAGTCCTCGCACAAAATTGATAATTTCGAAACTGGTTGACACTGCTCGGACAAGGGCCGACCCGGCTAACGCCGCTCGAACCACACGGAAAATGGAGATGAAGATGTCACTATGAGATGAGACGGTCAATCGTAGTGTGCTCTGTGAGGGAGATTCTTTTAAAACGATCGCCATGTATCCTAACGCCAGCCCTGATGCTTCTCTATGTTTAAATTTTCCCAGCGCTACGGGCGAAAGCAAGAAAAAAGGGAGATGGGTAATGGTCTACCAATAAAATAGGTAATGCCGCTGACATCAGGCCGCTCCATCGCGCCTAACCCTCGCGCAACTAAGGCCCACAACCAGGTTCAAAGTCCTTCTGCCGGGTTGTCGGGTCATTGATTGACGTCTTCTCACCCAGAATTGAAAAGAGGGGAAGAGGAAGTAAAAAAATTGAGGGCTTGGCAGTACTTGTAGTAGCCACAATGATGCAGTCTTCTCAATAATCTGACATGTCCAAGCATCGTCCCCTTTCGGCAGTAAGGATCTCTCTACGATCCCGGGTCTTAACACCAAGTGAAGAAGGGACTGCTCTTGACTGCTTCGAGACGCTCCACAATGACCTTGCGCTGGTTACCCATCTGCCCCTGAGCCGCGGCATAGCCTATGTCACCCTCCAGCTCGTCGCCGTCATAGAGACGCTGGGCTATGCTGCTGCTGCTACGGCGTATGGCAGGAGTGAAGGAGTATCTTCTCTGGTGTTGCTGCGTCCGTGGGTTGTGCCCAGTCCCGTGCATAGGGCCGTGGTAGCTTGCTGCTGCGTGGCTGTTTGGGTGTCTCGGGGGCCGGTCAAGCGAGCCAGAGCTGTATTTGGGAGCTGACGAGCCAAGAATGGAAGGACCATTGCGCTCGCTGACGGGTGAAGTTGGCTCGTCATCCGCGGGCGTGGAGATTTCGAAGCGGCCTGGGTGTGGCATGTCAGCTGGAGTGCTGGCAAGGCCGAGCAAATCGTCGACTTTAGCCTGGCGAGCTGGGGCCGATGCCGCAATATCCTCCTCGTCGATCGATTCGCGGGCAGGCGCGTCCCTAGCCATCTCTCCTGCTGTCTGCATCGGCACTGCGACGGGTACATCGACGAGATCATCCCAAACGCACACTTTGGTGCGGCGTGTCAACTCCAACGGCCCGTGATCAGGCGTCTTTAGAGCCTCCACAACGTTCCATGCTTGGCCCTTCATAACGGCTAGCTGCTTCGCGAACATGCGGTCTTTGAAGTCAATGTCGTTTTGGAAGACTCGTTTCAGTGCCAGTGAAGTTTGGCTCCACCAAGCTGGAGATGTGAGTAGCGGGAGGAAGTGATCCCTTGTCTTTTGCGAGAAAGGCCTGCCGATCAAGTCTACCGGGAGGAAAAGCCAGCCGAAGGGGAAACTATCATCGCTGTTAGCTAATGTTTGACTGAAAAAAAAAAGGGTAGGTTGAGACGTACCTCCTCCAGGCGTCCGGATGCTTCCATGGCCATGATAATGAGTTGTCGATGGCACCAATGGAGATCTCAGGAGCATTCCCGTTTTCCTGCCGGCTTGTTGCATCCATTGGCCTCTGAGTCTTGTAAGGACTGGCTGCGCGAGGGGCGGGACTACTCGCTTGAGCCTGCTTGACAGGGCGAGGTGCCAGGTTGTCCTCCTCATCCAAAGTTTCCATATTCATGTTCATCCGAGTAGGATCCGAGACTATTGACGCTTTGCCCGCTTCCCAATCAAGCTTGACCATCCAATTGTCTAGCCCACGGTCTGTATTCCTCATGATGTAATCCAGAATTACTAATTTCTCTAGCTCCTCACGGAAAGACTCCTTCAAAGGCTCTGTCCAGGTAAATCGATTCGGAGTAGGTGATGCATTGTCGTCGTCGCGATCCTCGCTATCGCTGTATTCCACATCCTCTAGCTGCTGCGGCCCCCTGGATGGCCGGCAATTATCCGTCCATCGTTTGCGTCTGTTTCGGTGCGGGTCGTTTGTGCGGAAGCCAGACCAGTACTGGTCCGGCCAAGGGTGTTCGCGAAGGAAGACATTTGCGTCCTTGAAGCCCTTGAGGAAAACCTGGAAACTTCCTGGTTTCGCCGGTAGGTCTCGTCTCTTCCTGTTGAATTTGCGGCGGTCCCAAAATGGGTAGTGGAAGGATTTGGAGGATAGCCATACGACGTCGGTGTAAGGTACGAGATGGGTTCGAAGCTGGCAGTCGAGGACGTAGGCGGCGGCTTCGCTGACGTAGGAAAGGTTGGGAATTAGACTGCATAGACTGTTAGCTGTGGTGTCTTTCTTGTCATAATCTCTATAACATACCATGCCCGGCCGAAGAAACAGGGGAACAGATTCCGATGAATCCATTTGTTCCATTTTGGGTTACCAGCGGCGTATGGCTCCTCGTCCTTGGGCTTGAACACACCAACAATCTTGCCATCCGAGTCTCGAGCAAAGTAACTACCGGAGCTGCCCTGCGAAATCATGCTTGGATGGACTTCCTGGCTGATAGCCACCCGCACACTTTCAACGACAGAGTCAAATTCCGCTTTGCTCATTACCCCAGCTTGCGGTCCTCCCAGACCCTCAGCCGTAACCGGCCGCACACCCTCGGGGGCCTGGAAGACGGTATGATGAATCTCCAGGTTCTCATCATCCGTATAATGATGCTTCCCCTTCCCCCTTTTGAAGCGCGAAGCAATCTCGTCAGCCCAGCGCTCAAGACGAGCGTTGATAGCCTTCAAGTCCACGCCGGCGCTGCTGCCCGCGCGGTGTCGGAACTTGGGTCTTGAGCTGGTGGTCGACTTGGGCGTGTGCATGCCAGAGCGATGGCGCGGCTGGGTGATGGGCGCATAGCGAGGGGCGGAAGCGGGTTGGAGAGAGGCGGAGGACTGGCCGAGGAGTTCGTCGTCGGATTCGTCGCTGAATTGGTCGGCCTGGGCGAGGCGTTCGTAGCCCGTCGTGGCGTGGCGGTCGCGGTTCATTGTGGATTCGGTGCTTGCCCTACGGCAAGACGTTCGATGTTGCGAGCTACCAGTATTATCCTTTCATCAAAGGTTTTGGTGGAGGCCTGCGGACGGAAGTTGGAGAGTTTTGGATAACTTCAAGTTAATCTGGCCAGGGCGATGCCAGCGCCCCTCAAATGTGAACTGTAATAAGGGGGAAGGCTGTATGACGACAAATCACAGCCAAACGAATGTGAAGAAGAGTAACAAAAAAGAGATGATGTTATTTTGTTCACCGGTGTTTGCAAGCCATGTTCTCAGAAGAGGTCCCTGGAAATCGCGAGAATTGATATCTTTGGACAATTGGCAGTAGTGAAGACGCGATATGGGGAATTGTTCCACATGGATATTTGGCGAAGCCGAGCCTCGACCTCAGGAGAGCTTCTGAGGTGTGGGTCTACGTCAGGACAGGCAGGCACTATTACTACTAGTAGTAGTATTAGCAGGTAGACCCTCCGGAGGTCGGTCCCTCATTTTACCGACACTTTCTGCGTAATCGTAGCAGGACAGGCAGGCAGGTGAGAGAGTGTGAGAGAGATGACAGCACAACATCACACACCAGTAAGCGACTAATCGTACAACCCAGCCTACCGATTCTATGTTCGTCATTGAACTCCTGTATTTGGTCACGTAGTCGCACAGGCAGTCGCGCAAACAATACGAAAGCACACCTTTGAGTGTTCAGGCAACAGTCAGACATACAGTCATCACCTTCATCGAGCGATTCCATGGCGGCAGTGGCGCCTGCATTATTCTCTTCGTACGACATTTACCTGCCAGACGATCCAGACATCATCGTCACTCTGGACTTCATGCCTTCGCGTATTCCATATTAGCTATGACGACGACCATCAAGGTGGTTACGCGAAGTGTGTAGGCTATAATGGACAAACGTGCGTGGGAGTGCTCTTGAAGGTTCCCTAATGCCCATCACCACTGCCGCTATTGGACCAACTCTTCCCATCCACCACGTAGGCTGGGCAAGATCGACATTGAGCTGTAGAGTAAAAGTTGGGGGTTTAGTCCTCTGGTCAGTCGTTACCTCTCGCCAGCGATCTCTGAATGGACTCGAACTCTAATTGCACCGCCTGGCATTGGCATTTTGCCTGATCCACTCACTGCCACCCATACCATACCAACACAAGCGGCCGCAGTCACTGCATTAGTGGTAATGACCTAACTTGACTGCGTGGGCGAGAAGGAGGACGTTCAGAACCCCCATTGTATGAGGTCAGATTCCCCATATTGTCGTCTTTCACCTCTCGTGGCACCTTCGCTATGACGAGGCTAGGCGATCAAAAGTGAGTAGCATAAACTAGTGATTTCACCCTTCATCACAGCATAGATTCCCTGACGACATCAGACGAAGAAATGGTGTACTCTCTCATCACGTCCATGATGTCGTTGTATGACCTGGGGTTGTATCGGTTAGGAATGGGCGTCTAAGTGCAAACACTGAAGTTTATGTCAACGGTTGGACCACGCTGATGATTATTTCATTCATTCTCTTCTATCGTCGAAGCTGTTAGAGCGGGCAAGACGTCCCCTCATACAGTACTCGTAGTAAACTCTGGTGGTCCAGAATTAGCATCCATACTAACTCGTGCCGTTGTGGAGAGCCCGAGCGGAGCGGAGGCAGAACAGTCGAGGCCCAGACCTTCTTGTGCCATGCGAATGACGCCTCCGTGGGGCCATGGAATTCACTTTGGTGCGGGCATGAGGAGGGTCACTGGCCTCGCGCAGCTCTGAAGCATGATGCTGCATGTTCCTGGTGCTATGTTTTAGTGGCAGTGAATGAGCAATCAAGTTGGACATATTTGCATGTTGGAGGGGCGCCACGAGCGCCAGACGGCGAAGGAAGAGGCACGAGTCGGATCTTATTCATTTTTTCGATGCAACCTCGAGACTCGGGACGGAGCAGGGTTGGGATTCCCTTATGCAGTCTTATGAGTGCTGGGTGGTAAGCGAGTCGTAGAAGAGAGTCGAAAGGAAGCAAGAAGAGTTGCTTTTCGGCATCCTAACTATTGGTCCTCATTCCGCCCGGAATCAAGGATTCTGTAGCAACGGGTGGATAATAATACATAGTCGTTTTGATCATTGGGGCGACGAATTTTGATTTATGCTGCTAAGCTAGGGGCCCATGATAGTGGTGCTGGGACAGCCAGCGTCCGCGTACACACCGTCCGGGGAGCTTCCCAACGAAGCCGACCGTTAAAGACCAAAGCCTAGGGACGAATCCCTGCTACGACGGTTGGACAGCAATGAGCGAGGCCAGGTGCGCTACCTTGGAAGGGCTTGGGTTTCAAGGGTGGTACCATGTGGCAGCATGGTGAGCAGGATGAGTAGTGTGGGTAGGGTCAATGCGTTGTGCGTGAGCCATGGCGTCCTTCTTCCGTCCTACGAGGTGTGTAGTAGGTAGGTATTAGATTGGATGTGTGGGATTTGTGATATGGCCGTGCGGCCTCTTGTTGTTACCCGTATGAGAGCATGACACTTCGCCCAGAGGGTTCGCATATGGCTTGACGCTTGCGCATTCATGCCGTGGTCTGGGCTGAGTGGACAGTTTATGGGGGTCTGGACGGAGTTCCCTGGGCGATAGGCAGCGCTTGACGGCATTGCCAGCAGCTAGGCATGTCATATTGCCGCCAACTATGCCTTGGCATGGGAAGGTTTGGGTGGCTTCACTGTGATGGTGGATGGGTCAGAACCCTCAGCGGGATGGGGAGAAGAGCATAGCAACGATGCGGAGCATTAAATTAATTATGCAATAGGATTAGAGTTGGCGTAAGCTGGTGGTGGTGCCGTCGTCCGAGGCACAGTTTGGAGAGAAAGATGGAGAGTGATTAGCGTAAGTTGCTTTGTTGGTCCAGAAGTCCAGACGAGCAGGCATCAAGGCATCAGGTGACCCTAAAAATGCTTCCCGTTTCGCCTCTGGCCTGCGCTGGCCTTGCGTTGGCCTGCGTCTATCCGTCTACACTAAAGCAAATGGAAAGCAGACGACTAACTCCGTACACACTAACTCGTATTACTGCTTTGCTAGCCCGCCCCATTTCTCGTTCTCTGGCACCGCTGGCACCGCTGGAATGGAGCGCCCCCTGCGCGTTGCAAGGAGCAAGGAAACGATCTGTAGCCACTAGCGCCTTGCATCCTGCCAGACGGGCAGGGTCTTGGCTTGCGCTTACATGAGTTACCCGTTGTACTCGTGCTTGCGAGTCGTACTGAAACTGGAACTGGTCTTAGGTTTTAGTTGACTGGCACTTGTACTTGTAGTCAGTCTCGTACTGGCTGGGAGGGTCTGAGACCGATTCTCCGCCGCAGTTACGAGTCTCCTTCATAAAGTCGGCACCTTGCCCTGTCACATCTCCCGTCCTTGCTGTTCATGCTTTATCACACACTACCGGTGCAACGGTACTAATAATATTACACTTCGACTTGCTTTTTAAGCTTCTGTTCTGCCACATTTAATACCCCTTCCTTCCTCACACCTGCCTCTGCTATCTCCGAGTCTGTTATCTACAACCCAAGAGACATTCAACGGCCACCTCCGATAGTCAGCAGTACAAACGTTGTCTTCTTCGCCAGTGTCATTCGGCAGTTCTTTGTCACCACAACTGCGCCGTCGACATAACTACTATACGAATACACATCATCCTATTCTTCACAAAATGCACACTGCGGTCGACCACGCCCACGGAGCGGACGCCATGAGGGGCCGCACCAGAGTCCGAGGCCACACCAGAACGGCTTCCAAGCCTGGTCGTGAGGAGTACGAGTCCAGCACTCTCCGAGGTCGCTCTCGCCAGCGAGCAACATCGCCCTACGGCTCAGCCTCCCGCAACCCTTCGTCCTCCCTCTTGTCTCCCACCAGACACCTCATTCTTTACAAGCGCTTCCGTGACTCACGACGGGAGCACTGCCCATCGCGGGCTCCGTCGCCCTCTCCCTCGGGAGCTTCTCTGGGCCGTCGCCGCCGCACCCGAAGCCGCAGCAGGAGCCGAGCCGCTCGCATGGATCTGGACACGCCTACATTCTCTGAGACTCACTCCGGCCTGCGACATGAGGTTCATATGGACGAGGAAAGCGTCGAGCAGGCTATCGAGGATGCACAATCATGACATGCCGGCTCAGCAGGCGACACTCCAAAAGCTGGCAATACACTTGGCTGAAAATGCTGAGATGAGACTTGTATTATTATCTACCATGACTTGATGGAAGGCGGAGGTTTCTTTTTCTTATCGTCTTTATCTTCTTTTTTTTCTTTCTCTTTTCTCATGTTTTATTTATTTTTTCTCTGCCATGGAAAATGGTGGATGACACAACTACAAGACGAAAATTGTGTGGGAATTGGTGGATGATACCATTGACGACATTCTGATGTTTGTGCTGGCAAAAAGCGACGGCGGCGTTCTACAATTTTATCCTGTATTACTACTATATTACTCTTACTGAGACGTGAAGACAAAAATGAATACAGACCAGATTGAGTATCAAGTCAAGCTTCCACCAACGTTTCTTGCAGATACGAGAACCAGGAGACAATACCAAATTCTAGAGACTCTAGAGCACGTAGTGTGTACTCGAGTCGCTCGTACGAGAAGTCGTATGTGTAGATAGATAAGGTACACTAAGGTAGCCGATAATACCCATAAATCAATACTTTAGAATGGACCCTCGAAAGTGCAGTGACTGACGCCTTGAATGGTTGGTGACTGGATCTGGCCACTCGGAGACACGACGCAGCTCCACTATTGACTTCGGAGCCAGAGCTCCCAACTTTCAACTTGTCGGCCGATGTTCCACATTTTTTTCTTAATCATGAATCTGCACAAGAACAAGTCGCATACAGTCGATTAGGTCATGCTGCAACAACTGCTTCTTTTCTGGCAGATGAGACGGCTTTGCTGAGACTGTGAGCTGTTAGCGGCCATGTTGGAAAGAGCTGCAGCTGGCTTGGAGTCAAGCAATCTCACCTTCCAGCGAATCCTCCCGAGACCGACGCGACCTTCGACTTCGCGACGCCGCCCGAGATTACGAGCAGCCCGAGCAGCCCGATCTCATCAGGCTGCCAGGCTGATAAGTGATGGGCCTAGAACGGGAAGTGCTGATGTACATGCATCTTCATCATCGTCACAGCTCTCGCGCACCGAGGCAGCTCCCTTGTTCGACTTCCTCTTCCCGAAGCCAACCCACGCCTTACTTCGAAGGCAGCTCCCCCATCTAGACTCGTTCGACTATTTCTCCCAGCCCGCTCGTTCGACAAACGTTTCCCGATATAGTTCTCTCAGTACGGCTACTCGAGCGGAAGATCCCGACCCGCCGCCACTTCGACGTCGGTCGAAATATCCTGCCCGGTCAAGATGGACGGCCGAAACGATTGAGCCTCGACCGATATACGAACATGATGATGAATCAGCAACCAATACTGTAGATGCTGCTGAGAAAACTGCCGAGCAAGAAGAAGCTGAGTCTTCGTCCGCCTTGGACAACCGCACGGCCTCGCTTCCGGACCTGCTTGAGAACAGCGAAGGTGGATATTACCATGATGTGTGGGACGCATTTATCAGACTGGACCCCGAAGAGCAGGATGCTTTCCGACCCCGTGTTGTCCAATATCTCTCCAAATCGACTAGCGTTGTGGAATCTGGACGAGCTTTGAGCTTGTTCCGGCAAGTGGCAGTGGAAGATTGGGACCAGGGTTTCCTCTCGGCATCAATCCTTCTGCTGCTACGCTCAAACAAACATTCGCTCGCCGTCGAGACCTTCAAGAAGGGCCTTTGGGAGAGAAATCTCACTGGCGGCTTTGAGTACCTCCTTTTGGATACAGTCAGCCAACAGCAATGGTCTACGCTGTTGTACGTTTGGCTGGAATATAGCAAGAAAATTGCCGAATCAGACCCGAGCGCAATACCTGACGATACGATGCTCGACCCTATTACCTCGCTTCAGAGCCTCGGCGCCCTCTACTTCTCCCTGGAGCGTTTTCTAGCCAAAAGCGACTGGCGAGTGGAGCGTTGGATGGACCTAAACGAGACATCCCGGTCTGCCCTAAGGATTTTGCGCCGGAAGTTTGCAAATGAGGCGCTGAGGCAGCCTTGTCCTCCAAATCAAGCCAAGACCATCCTGGCGTTTTGGCGTGACCACGAGCTGTACGAGCGCTATCTCTGGAGGATGTTTGATCGATGGTACAGGAAGACGATTTCTACCGGTATAGCTCGTATGCTGCCAGCTATATATGAGGATTGGATCACTCTTCCTGATGCGATACCATCCCATGATATCATGCGCGGTATCTTCAAGGTGCATTATCCACATGGCACCGCTGCCCTGGATCAGCTCTACAAAGACTGGGTCCGGTACTATGGCGACCTCAGTCACTGGGGTTATGAGAAGTTCCTCAAGTACTATGCCTACCATGGGAACAAAGAGAAAGTCCAAGAGCTTTGGTCACGTTTTCGAGAACAATTCCCTAGGGAACCGCATCCTCGTGCCTTTCGAAGTACAATGAATGTGTATGCCCAAGCTGGAGATGTTGAAGGTGCCGAGCAAGAAATGGATCGCATGATCAACAAGTACGGTGTCGAGCCGGACATTAGCACGTGGAATACGTTGCTCAAAACCTACGTGAGAGCAAATGATTATGACCAAGCACTCTCCACTTTTCGAAGCATATGCGAGACTGAACAGCCCGATGCGTTTACCTACACACATATGATGGCTATCGCCTCTAAACTGGGCGATCTTGACCAGACGATAGGCTTATTCTCCCAAGCCCAACAGAAGGGCATTGCAATCACAAAGGAACTGTGCCTTTCCCTTGTAGTGGCCTATTGTCAAAATGACCAGCTACATGAAGCTGAAGGTATTTGCTTAGAGCTGGCTGAGGCAGGGGTTACAAGTACTACAATCTGGAACGTGTTGATTCACTACAATGGACTGCATGCCAACTTGGATAAATGCTACGAGCTGCTGCACGGCATGAAGAAATACGATCTCGAATGGGATCACGAGACTGTTGGAAGTCTTCTTTTGGCGTTGGTGCGCGCCAACCAGGTTGCTTCGGCATACCAAATCATTCGCGATGCCTTGAAGAATAGGCTTCATATCTTTCAACCTAAGCATCTTGCTATTGTCATGTTAGGTGCTGTGCGGACTGGAGATCGCCAAGCGGCCGAAAATATCATGTCTCTAGTGGAGAAAGCTCCGTTCTCTGTTCCTTTCAACGCTATCGTTGCTTATACTAGGTCAGCGCTTGAGCAAGCTCCCAACACGTCGCGAACGCCGGAGCTGGCCAGACAGATCATCCGGTCCCTCCAGGACGTCGCCAGAAACCCGAACAGAGATATCAGGCGACTTCGCAAAGAAACCCAGTCCTTGGGTCAGGCGATCCAGCTCATGGTTTTGTTCCGAGATTTTGCAAAAGTGGAGGAACTTCTCGGTCTTTTCGTTGATATGTTTCCGGAATATCGAGAGGAAAAGGTGTTGCCGCAGGATATTATCGCCTCATTGATGCTTGCTTACCACGAAGACGGTAGCCATGAGGAGGTTCTGGAGTTATGGCGGGAGACTTGGCCACGAATCCGGCGTCAAACCGCAATGAAGGACGCCCAAGTAGTCAACCCTGCAAGTCGGTATGAGGTGTCTCGCCTAGTGTACCGTCTCTGCTATACGTTCCACGCTATGCAAGATGGCGAGGGTCTTCGACAGGTTGTGGACGAGGTTGTTTCCGCTGGCTTCAAGTTTACCTCTAGCACATGGAATCGCGTTGTTCGTACGCTGGCGGATCTGGGAGAATGGGAAACTGCCATGATGTGGTGCGAGACTAAGCTCATGCACAACTGGCGCGGATGGAACTTCAACATCAGGAAACTTCCTCTTGCGGAGCGCCGTCAACGACTCAACTCACATAGACTGGAACCTCACGAAGAGACTGTGCTTTCCTTGCAGAAGGATTGGCTTAAGAAGCGTCGCTTGGCCACATGGTCAGCTTCGGTGGAGCATAAACTCGCGCAGGTAGAGGGACAATGCCCCTTGGTTCTTCAGGCCATGATTACGTCGGACTACAACAATATGCCCGAGTCACTGGTCCTGCCTGAGACGATGGAACTTGACGAGGCTATGATGAAGTTGCTCACACCCTTGTCTCTCGAAGATCTTCGTGACATGGCGGAGGTTTTGGATAAGCAACTTGCAGCGGGGGAGAGCCTAGCTGATGAGGAGGTTCTCTTCCGCCGCCAGCGAGGGAAGGATGGCGAGGTGGCTTTGAAAAGGGCAGAGTTGGGGATTATCCTGTCGATGCTTCGCGAAAAGCGACAGACTTATCATCGTGCGGCAACTTCGGGCACGAAGGAGACAAAGGCGGGAACGGCAGCATGACCTGCGAAGACTACTACCTGATTGAATGCTCTGTATATTCTGAGCTTTTTGTATACATGTATCTGTACAATATCTTGTGCTATAAATACTCGAATAATGCTGCTGGTCCAACGAGAGCTAGCAGTGTATATAAATACGAACCAATATCCAATACCTTACATGGTGTGTAATAATACTACCATTCTAAACTTCACACATCTCTACGTGGTTTCTTGGTCGGCACAAATGCTTATTGACTTGCGTGTTTACATATTCGAGCTTTTGTATATTACCATCAAAGCTAAATACATATGTGCCAGCCCATGAGTAGAGATAAGCGATGTGGCCGAGCCGTAATAAATCTGTCAACATGGTGTGTCCTGGAAGCTAAACGGCGAAATCTATATGATGAGAAAGAAATATGGTAGATAGGAATGAACTGAGTTTCTTCGCCCTTTCGCCAATAAATTCAGCAAATAAATAAAAACGCAGAAGAGAAAAAAAGAGCATCTCCCTAATGATCGAGCATCTTCCTCCTGATTCCGGACGGGGGTATATTAAATGTTTTAAAGTAGTACGAAGCGCGGGGTGGTTCTTGAGAAAAGCAAAAGGTGGGAGAGCTTATTGCTCCTCGGGGAGTGGTGCCGGTAATGATTGCCCAGGAGAGGTCTTGACTCCTAAAGAGCGCAGCCGTTGTGACAAGAGACCCTCCGCAGCTGGTGACCCAGGGGACATTTGGTTGAAGGCGAGCCCTCCGTATCCAAAGTCTCCTTTGTTGAGTTTAGCATAGCGGTGCGAGTCCCAGATTCCGGCGCCTGAGGAGTCCTTTGTTGAAGGTCGGCTAGCTTGCGAAGAGTCCGGAGAGCGGACGTCAGCCATGGTGGTGTTCGTCGTGTCACTGACTTCGCTGTGTACACGCCTATGAGGAGGAAGACGGAAGGGAATAGGATCAAGAGATTGTACTCGCCCACTTCCAGATCCACTGAAAGCGGGCGACTCTCCTTGGTGACCAAAATACCTGCCCTCCGTTACATCATGGGTTTGCGCTTGAGGAGCGAAAGAGAAGCCAGAACTGCGTCTTCGGTGAGCTTTGTCTGCAATCAAAGTCGCTGCTGGGCCGTGGTGGGAGGCTGCCGGTGGGTTCATGACCCTGATAGACTTGTAAGGCGTGAAACGAGGCTCTGGGAAGGTGATCTCATTCTTGAGTCTTTCTTTGTCGTCCGGGACTCGGTTGGCGAACACTACTCGAATACTCTTGTAAAGGTAGTATCGTCCCTTCGCCGGGGAGCAGATATGTAAATGAATAAGATACCGCAGGGTCGGTTTCTCAATCGGATCCGTGTCCACCAGTTCAGGGGCACCATCGATAACCGGTCCAGCAGAGTAGCACCGCTGCCGGATAAACGTCTTTGTCCCCGGCTCCATGCCTGCCAAGTCGTACGGCACGAGGAAGAGCTTGACAGCTGTCTTGTTCTGGTTCTTGATAATGATCTGAAGCTGGCCCTTCTCCGGAATCCGATAGCTGCCACCGGGTGGCGCCCTGGGTGAGCCTGAGCGGCGAGTAGTTCTTGAGCTTCTCCTTGACTCCCTATCTGAAGGCTGGCTTGTAGATGGCATGAAGTCCATGTCTGCATCCGATAACTTGCGGTCTGCGTATCGGCTATGAGCCTTTCGCTTAGATCGGGAGTTATCACCCTGGTTGGGAAGGCCGTTCTCGAGATCGATTTGGCCAACATACGGACTCGGGCCGTCATCGATGAGCGACCGCCCATGTGCTGTATTACTGTAGCTGTAATAGACAGCGGCGAAGGGCAGTGTGACGTGAGAGGGGCACTTCAAGCTAGGTTTGCATTTACCCATACCAAGCACACCGATCTGAGCCATGAAATCCAAGGGCTTTGAGGGCGTTGTAGACATCCGCCCCCGGATAATACTCTCCTCGTATGAACCAACCATAGAAGCATGCTGAATGGGTGAGGATTCTGAGCCGAATGAGGGTCGTCGAGATCGCGGCATAACTGGTGAGCCAGGAGAGTTTCCAGGAAGCATAAATGAAGTGCTTGAATTGAGTGACCTCCGGGGCTGATGTGCCTGGAAGGGAAATGTACTCTCCCGTCGAAGAGAGCGTGCTTGAGGGGTGAATGCTGAGGGAGGGGTCGGCGACTCATAGGGTGAGGAACGTGTCGAGTAGAGCGTGTGCCTTCTAGCGGCCCTCCTGGAAGAGTAACTCATATCTTCGACTTCATCAAAGTTCTCGAGCTCTTCTCTGCTTTCGGAATGTACCAAAGGACTCGTCGGCGGAACATAGGCGAAACTGGACGACAGGGACGGTGATCTTGACAAAGGTGAAGTGCCGAAGGAGCGAGCGCCCAAGGCCTGTCTTGTAGCGCTACTCCGACGGGACTCATGACGAAAGGGCATATAGTCCCTCGGTGGTGATGTGGAAATCCACTGGTTGTCCCTCTCCGTTTGCCGCTCCAACCCATACGTACCGAGCTGAGCCTCTGACTTTCGTTGTTCGACATGTTTATTCGTGAAATCGCCGGTATGGAGCGCTGATCTCGGGCGTTCAATATCCAATCCGTCTTCCAATCTCGGGTCTGGCCCATCTTGGCGGTCCTTCTCTGGAGTGATTTGGGCGGCGGGTAAGAGGCCTTCAGAGCCAGATGACGTCCGAGTATTCTTCGGTCGTTGACTCGGTGTATTTTCCTGGTGGAACATAGACTCTAGCTAAATAAACAGTCAATTATACAGCACCACCTTGGATTTCAAAAGAGCCGTACATGTCTATTGGGGATCCATGTCGGACTCTCCCCTCGTTTCAACCGTTCTATCAGCTCCTCCCGACTCGACGTAGTCGTATTATCGTCCGTTTTCTGACTCGTCGGTCTCGGAGGACTATCCAAGAGCGGGCCGTCACATAATTCCGCCGGAAGACTCTCCTCGGAAAGTCGTCTTGTGTTCGAAGCGGGGCGGTCGAGGTGTTCATACTGAGACTCGGTGGTCACGGGCTCGTCATGATCGAGGTCGTCTTGAAAGATGGGCATGGTCGTTGGAAGCCAGAACCACAGCGAGGCTGCGGTTCGGGAAGTGATGAAGAGGCGTTGAAAATCATGAAATGCTGTGGAAATGAAATTGGTGGTCGGAACTGTACTTGCTCAGCAAGGTTCGGCGAGATGGCTGAGGGCGAGTTAAGGTTGGTCTGGTCGTCTGATCATAGACTGGACGGCTCGGCAGCGGCGATGTCGGCGGGCTCTAAGCGTTCCGTGGTGAGCTAGCGGCGGTTGGCAAGCGCTTTCGTGCAGGGGTTTAGATCAATGTCCAGCACGGCTTCTCTCAACAATCGCTATTGGACTATTGTGTGCCTATACACCCTATTTCTTGTGATAACCATTAGCGAGAAGAGAGGTTGGGGGGAACTTGGAGAACATGCAGATACTCGCATAATTGTACGTCGTCGGTTGAGCTGACTTGCCGGGCGGTGAAGTGAATGAGGCGGGCACAGTGGATTCTCACAATGCCGTCATGGAGCCGTCCAACAGTGGATATGAAGCGTGATAGGGTTTCCACTACGGGTGACTCGTCCACTAAATGGCCTGCGGAAACCCCACTGGCCGACCCAATGCTACAGGGCCACTTGCCTGTAATGGCGAGCTACAGGTCACCTGAGAACCAACTCACAGCGCTTAGGGCATCACTGTTACCTTATCTTAGTCGGCTGTTGGCTCAACGTCTCAATCTCCAGGCCCAGAAGATGCAGTCAGATAGGTAATACTAATGTTAGTAGTAATCACCGACTGAATTATGCAGGGACGAGTTGCCAAAGTGCTACTTATTTGCAGTCGAGAGGACAGCTATGACAACCATTTCACATAAATCATGCCTTCCAGCACATTGTGCATCATAGATGGAGAACGGTCCCCGTTAGTCTTGTCATGTGCCTACATACTTTACCCACTGGGAGTCGTCCCGACTTAGGACTTAGGTGGGATTCCGCTTACACAGCTGTGAGGGTGGCTCTGGGGTTGTACAAGACTTGCAATAATGGATGAACTCACTTTCCTCTCTTTACGAGCTATTATTACTTATGAAAATACTGGTATAATTATGAGGCGGAAAGACGACTGATTAACTGTCATTAAATATAACAATAGTAGCACTCAATCCACTTTGTTGCTGGCTCTGAGTGAGGCTACCAAAGTTGATGGTGTACTACTGCCCCTCCAAATTTATGAAGCAACCTTAATGGGGAAATCCGCCGCTTGCATCAAATTTTTGTGAACCCCATCGGAAACCCATATTCAACCATTAGCGACTGAGCTTCACAGCCAGACACAAAGAAAGCCTCAACGATGGCTCCCAAACGCCCCTTGGAAGATGGAGATTCAGCCCAGGAGGCTAAGAAGCCTCGTAAAGGTTTTCGCGTCGGGCCTGACAACTTGCCAGACGGCCCTTGGCGCCGTAAAGGTATGCTCATTGAAGAACTTTTCTTGGCTGTTATATTTCACTTTTACTATTTTTACGACATTGGCTTACAATTTTGGGACAGTCACCAAGGTCAAAAAGGACCTTATTCATAAGGCTAAGGTCAAGAAGCAGTATGCAAAGATCAAGGCCAGGGAGGAACAAGAGAAAGGGAAGCCCAAGGACCACCAACTGTCCAAAGGCACACCCGCATCAGAGGCAGACGATGCAGCGGATGACTCAGGATCTGCTGAATCCGGCAATGAAGATGAGAAGGAGGATTCTGGCGAAGCCATTCACCCCACACGCCAGATGATGCTCAAGGACGAAGAAGCAGCCCAAGCCGGCGCTGGAGGAGGCGACAACGACGGCCAACGTCGGCGGACGCGCCGCCCGGGGTACTACGACAAGCAACTTGAAAAAGCCGAGATACGGCGCGCAGAGGCAGAAGAGCGCGCAAAAGAATCACAACGCCGCCGGGAAGAGCGCGAAAAGGCGCTGGCACAGCGGGAAAGGTACAAGAAGGCCATGACCAAGACCTGGGGCAAGGACGGGAAAAAGAAGCTGGGGAGGGAGAGCACGCTTCTGCTGGACAAGGTGAAGAAGATGGTGGCGGAGAAGTAAAAGCTCTTGGAGACCTGAACTCGCGTTTTTTCTCTCTCTCTTTCTTCTTCCGTTTCTTTACAGCCTCCCTGGGATATAATGCGGCTTGTTCGGCGTTTTTGTTCATGCCAGCCTGTTGATTCACCGCTTTTCTTGTCTAGATGGTTTCTACTTGTGTAAGGTGGTTAGCACAATAAGAACACTTGGCTTACCTTGAGCAGTTTCGACAACCAATTAAGTCTCTGCAAGCTCATGTATTCAATGCTTACCGATACAGTGGCCTTAAGCATTAAGCATGTGCCAACAAATCGCCCATAATGATGCCGAGCTGCTGCTACACGTAGAGTTTCGAAGAGCCATGAGTGCGAGTTCCCGGCCCGGGCGTGACTCCTCGGCTACCCAACCATGACCTGGTATAGCATGCAAGAGGGTCGCTATTATTCATGCGCTGTAACGTATGCCGCGCTTTGGGCCGCGTGGAGTTGCAGTCAGTGCGAACGGCTGGCCGATTGAAACGGATCAGATCGCGAAGGAGTCCCCAGTCCCTTGCTTACGATTCGGATAGAATACCTTCGGGTTGCCTTACAGACGCCGTACTGGCGACTTTTGCATGTACAGGCTTCGAAGCATTGGTGATAGCATGGTTTCATAGTAGTCAAGGCTCGGAAACTAGACTATAAAAGCTTGCTCATCGTACTTGTCTTCTTACATGTCAACTCGAACCGCTCGTTCGCTTTTCAGCAGCCTGTTTCAGTATTGTTGCGAATAGACCAAAATGGCTGCTGTATGCCGAATAGGAAGTCACAAACAAGGGGTTTTCAAGAGGCCGAGTATCTATGGAAGGTGTTAGACATGTAATTGAAGAGCCAGCGGTCCGGTAGTAAGGGTTTGACGCGTCTCATGAAGCCCAGATTGGTGGCACCCAAGTCTCCGCGCTCCGCGCTCCGCCCACGTTTGCCTGATGTCTGAGAACCACCAGTCCCAAAGACGGCGAAATCGCCGGTAGTGCGGCTCGAGGGCGACGATCACCGACATGCGCATTTTTCCATGATGATTCAAGGGCCAAGGGCAGGCAGGGCCCATGGCTTGAAACAAGTGAAGACCCCTGGCACGACGGGTGAAACAGTGGGCTAACGCTAGCTCGCTTCCCCTTGGCATCGCGGCTGTTTCATCGTCTCATAACCTGGCATGCGTTTCGATGCCGGGGGTATGGATCATGACATGATCCATGGGTCGAATCTGAAAGCTGCAGGGCATTTGTAGGCATGAGCCGGGAAAAGGATGCTCTGCCTGGGTTGTTGGCAAGTGTCGTGGCCAATGGCGATGTGTTTAAGCAAGGGACGCGAGATTGGCTTTTGATGAAGTGAAATTGATCCACAGCCTCAACTGCTTTTTGGGGGCTGCTGTGTTTCGCAGGGCATCTACTCGCCGAGAACTGGGGACAATTGCCAGGTTTAATGATATGACTTTGCGGGAGCATTCATCCGCCGAGCCTTGGAGTTGGGGTAATTAGAATTTGGAGTTGGAGTCTTGACTCTTTGAACCCCTTTCCGGCGCAGGTACCGCCAACGATGGCTCGTGCAGTAAGCTCATCGATGGAGCCATGGGGCAGTTGGAGGGACTGGACCTTGGCGGCAGATCGTTAAGATTAATTCAGCAGGCCCTTAATTACAACCTTTTCGATTGTCAATCCAGGACAAGGGCCTCGTACGGAAACAGATGCCTGGCATCGGAGCACGTACATAATAGGCAATCACTCACAGGCATTATTAGGTGATCATAGTACTTGTAGTTATAGCATATTGGTAGGATGCCCCAGGCATGCGAAGTACAAGTAAGCACCGACCAGAGAAGGCTTCGAGAGTTGGTGGGTAGGGCATCTGACGTTGAAAGGATTACCCAATGCCGGTGCTCAACGCAGCTTGGCAGCCTTGTTGTCTAATCACAGCTTCTCGGCGGCCGAAGGTCAGATGGAGGATTGCAGAATATGTCAGAGATTGATGTACATTCTTCAGATGTTGAGCCAATTTTTGGGTTCCGAATTGGCCGATGACATTTGTGAAACAGGAAGAGCGTTAGTATCAGAAGAGATGAGGTGAGGGCTGCCAGCTCTGGCTTAGTTAATATGGAGAGCAGCTTCTTCGCCTGTAACGGCGGCGTTGAAGGTAATAGGTACTCATTTTCTCCAGCAACTAATTACTGATTAAAGCAGCCTGAGTTGTAATGTAAAGAAAGGCGAGTGCCTAATTCAGGAAGACATTCAAGCTGGGGCACGGTCGCTTGCAGGATCCACTGCCTGGGTTAGTGTTGAAGCACTACTCGTACATACACTACACATTATTACCCCTGACGGGATTCCCTGTTCCTAGACTGGCGGCCACGAACCCCAAACATTCCATTTCCGTCCGACTGCAAATCATTGTAGATTACTTAGTACTAGCAGTACCCAGTACTCGTGCCGTACGCGTACAGACCACGATGATCCAAGTGATCAAACTGATTGGGAAGGGTTGACGTGTCGAAACATGTCTCCTTAACAATGTCTAGACTGTTCCATATGGCCACCCGCTATCGAAATTGTAGCTTGCTCCGGGATGGATCCTGTCTGCAACAGCTGGTACCCAATAGCTAACCACCACGAACAACCAACCCGCCATTATTCTCACTACTACTGGTAGTATTAGTACTTTGTTGATGTGCTGCTGTATTTTTGGGGCAGTAGTAGCTGCTCTACTCGTAGTGGGACCTCGCACTACCCAAGAGTCTACAGAGTCTCTACCTTAATTACTCGTAAAAACTGAAGAGCACTAAGGCAGGAGATGGTGTCGACCACGCACCCACTCAGTGATCACCGTCACCGTCACCATCACCATCACCATCACCATCAACACCATTGCTCGCTAATTAATGGGACACTCCGTACCTTAGTCGTATCATGTAATATGACTGACTGAATGACTGACTGACCGACCACCATCCCGTCGTTCAGGTACCTATGTACCGCAGAACCACCGGAGTCCGGACGACACTCCGTCATTCTGGGACACTGTTGGATGGAAGGCTCTCCTTTTGGACATTTGGTGATTCCTGAGCCAATGATCCCTTCAAGGTTGGATGTCGGGTGTTGCGTTCAGCTCCGGAGCCGCCCTCCATGTTCATCCATCATCACTCATTTGGTACTATGGCCAATGGAACACGAATGGCCGGAAATTAATCAATGAATGGTTCGCGTGCCACGTTGTCGTTGTCGTTGTCGCCCTGGAACTATTACTTATGTACTTACTTTACTACCCGTACGACTGCAGTCATGTCAGTCTTTATTAGCACGAGTACAAGTCAGACAGCTGTCTTTGAGCATCTTCCCACGCCGCAGAGTAGCCTTATTCTATCTGATTCATGATTGCTGTAAAGATGGTATTAATCTCGTAAATCCACTAATACGACCAGCACTACAGATTACTAGTAGGAGTACATTCTTAGAGACTCGTACCGCTAGCCGCGCAAGCCTGGCCGATCCACCTTATTTGATTTGCATCTCGAGAACCCTCCCGCTATTAGGCACGTAAGAGTATTATTAGTGCAAGCCAAGGGCAGGTCGAAGTACGACACCACGAACCCCTGGCCATAATACTAGCAGTACAGGTAGTAGTAGTACTCGTACTTGGTTCTGCTTGTACTTGTAAATTCACCCAGCAGAGAAGAACACAGCCCCTCTTATCCCACCCTCCTCCCCCTGGCCCTGCTCCCCTGCTCCCCCATCCATCTTCAACAGCGGCGCCAACCCACTGACAACAGAGACACCCTGCCCTGAAGTAAGTTAGTGCTAGCTAGACCTTTTTCTGTACCACCATCGACACCAACAACACTTTACGTTGCCATCCGAGTAGAGCAACAAGACAAGGTTGAAGCAGCCAATTCACCGAGTAGCGTAGCTTGGCCGTGTTACCACCTGGCATTTACCTTAATTACACGTTGAACAAAGTAATCGGCATTGCTTGTAGTGGACTAGTAGTAGGTCTAGTACGAGTTCAGGCCCGAGACGGCCCAGCCGAAAAGTGACCCGCGTTGTTTAATCGCTGGTAGCGCTGCATTTCGTACGAGTACTGCACTTTTCCACTAACCTAGCAGCTTCCCACCACCTTAAGCCATTCTTTAGCACTAACCCTTGGCGCCCTTCTTGCGCCAGCCAACCTACCTAATGCTTTACGAGCACTCCTGCTAGCTGCTCCCCCCCATTGCCATTAGCGATTGCCATTGCCATTGCTGTTGCCAATCTTCAGCCGCTGCCAGTCCAACACCTTCACGTCTTGCACTTTGTACCATCGCCATCTTCCTGTCCTTCCACCGCGATTTGATCGAGCCATTTGCTGTTACGTCCTCGCTGTTTTCCATTTTCTGTCGCCCCCATTCGCTTTGGATATAGCACACGTACGAACCGACATACACTGTACTTACCTCACCGCCCACTGGATCCTGCTACAGTACAGTCGGAGGCATGATAAATCAGCGGCCCGCATACGCATAGCTCAGCTCTCGCCCATTCCCCTTCCCGGTTCCTGTCCCACCGCGACTCTGTCCACTTGATGGGGACGAGCCCTCTCGACGTCGACACATCCCACTCGTTACCGTCACCGTCCCTCTGAGGGGATTCAACACGTTTCCCCTCCATATCACCAGCCAGGCGCTGAGTTCCCTCCTCAAACACCGCCCGCCATGGCTACCATAGTCGACGAGTACCTCGACAACCAGTCTACCGACAACGAGGACGTCTTCCCTTGCAAAGGCTGTGGAGAGGTTCGTTCTCAGCCCCTATGCCCTACGAGGCCTCCCGTCTTGATACTGACTGTCATAGATATTGGAAGAAGGAAAGGCATTCGAGCTTGGTACGTGTTGAATCTCCCAACCCAATCGCGCCCTGAGCCAGACTCAACTTGCAGCTCGCCCCTCCTGAACTGGACGGACGAGTCGCTACGGATAGACAGAGCGCTCACCGTCTCGACTATATTTTGGCCAACAACCTCATCCTTCTGCAATCCGGTCTTTTTCTTGACTCCTTGTTAAACAAATGCGCTGACCACGGATCGTTTACAGCTGGCAACCGATGGCATCTCGACTGCTTCCGCTGCAACACTTGCGGCACCCTCCTAGACTCCGACGCCAACCTACTCCTCCTCGGCGATGGCTCCCTCATCTGCAATAACTGCACATATAGCTGCAGCGCCTGTGGCAACAAGATCGAAGACCTGGCCATCCTGACGGGTGACCAGGCTTTCTGCTCAACATGCTTCCGCTGTCGCAACTGCAAGCGCAAGATCGACAACCTGCGCTATGCGAGGACGTCCCAAGGCATATTCTGTATGAGCTGCCATGAGACGCTCATGGCTCGACGGCGAAAGAAATCAAAAGCAGCCGCAGCTGCAAAAAGTCGAGACAAAGATCAATCCCCCATGATAACAGAGAAATCGCTCCCCGCGTTGCCACCCAACGTAATACCCAACGGTGCCTTCTCTGACGAACGGGTCGATCCCGAATCCGACACCCCGACCGAGCTATCTCCTCGTCCACGACAAGGACACCTACACAGAGAGGATTCGTCTAGGAGCACCTCTCGTCATGCGAGGTCTCCTGAGCGTCAGACCAAGCCAGAGGGCTTAGGTCTAACGCAACCGTCCCAGCGTAGCAACCGCAACTCAACGATGCTGAGTAACGAAGTAGGCAACGACGATGACTTTTTTATTCCGATCGCCGTCGATCCCAGTCCTGGCCCAAGCGGTAACTCGCGCTCTGGGTCTGGAAACACTGGCGAGCCTTCCAAGAAGAAAGACTACTTCAGTATACCCAAATCCTCCTTCTCGGATAAGAGCTCTCGAGCATCCACCCCGCATATTGCCTTCCAGGATAAGGGCCGGCAATCCTCCAACGAGCAAAGCGGCCCGCAGGCGGGAACGCTGTCAAGAAACCTTTCCAAACAGTCAGCCTACGAGGAATCTTCTTCTGCTGAGGAGAAAGCACCAAAGGCAGCAGCCAGGAGTCGACCGAGCCAAGGATCGGACGAATTCAAGCTGCAAGAAGCACCAAAGAGGCGGCCGAATCATACTGCAAGCGCCAGCTCTCCAGCGGTCGAAAGTCCTCTGGGAGCGTCTAATTCTGGGCTCAGTACGAGGGATCAGCTGCCCCTGTCGGAGTCGAGAAAGACGAGCGAGAACGTCCTCCCTCGCAGATCGCAAGACTCTAGGAGACATGAGCAGGAGGATGGAAGGCACTCACAAGAATCATCCTCGCGGTCTGCAGCTCAGCAACAGAAGGCGATCCCTCGCAAGGAAGTTGGCTCTAGTGCAGCCAAGACTCGTAAGAACATCCTCATTCTTCTCCTTTACAGGCCAACGGATACCTGCTAACCATCTACATACAGCTCCAACACAGTACCCCGAGGAGACCAATCGCCAAGGGCCAACCGCCCCCGTCGATCAGAAGCATACGAGCACAACTTATATGCACCCTCGGTCGGCTCCCGCGCCACCGCCTCCCCAAATCACCAAAGAAAACGAGGAGGAAGATGGATCTCCCAAGCCGTCCCCCAAGCTGCCTAGGTGGAGCAGTGGGGCCGACTTTAGTATGGACGAAGACATGGCTAGGATTTTGGGAACGGATGAAGGTTCGTCATATCTCCTGAGGCGCTCTTCCAACATTGTGCGACACGGCCGGACGAACAGCGTAGAGTCAGGCGCTCGAGCATCCTCGCGGGCCAGCCATGGCCGCAGCATCAGCGAGACCACGCGAATGTCCGGATCGCCGCAGTGGCGCAGGAAGCACTCTGTGGAAGAGCGCAACGGAAGGACTCCCGATCTAATGAGCCCTCCTACTCACTCGCCTGCAGATGACCCTGCCTTACTAAAGCGCCAGCTACGGACCTCGGAGCAACGTGTGGCGGAACTCGAGAAGCAATTCCATTCCGAGAAGGACTTGAAGAACCTGAACAAGAAACTCATTGAGAAGAGGAAGACAGTATCCGTTTTGGACACGCAGACCGAAGTCATGATCCAGCAACTTGAGGTTTTGGCTGGATACGTCGAGAAGGCAAAGGAGAGGCAAACTGCCGTGGACCCACGCGAGCTCGAAGACTCAGCAATCAAGGACTTTGTGCAGAAGCTGGAGACTGTCAGGATTTCCATGTCAGAAAGCATCGAACAACTTCACGAGGAGCGAGATCGCCTGGAGGAAGAGAAGGCACAAGCAATGGCGGACCGGGACAAGGCCCTTATGGAGTTTGAGCAGCTGTCGTCGAAGAATGCCCAGCTCGCCGATATGAACAACGATCTCACTCACCAGCTACAGGAGCGTCTAAAGAGCGCCGGTGGTGATGCAAAGAATCTCAATGGTTTGGGCATCTATGAGAAGGGCACACCATCGATCAACCTGGACTCCTCTAGTACAGTTACAGGCCCTACTCTGGTCGCCACAGATGATGACCATATTGTTGAATCTGGTCCGACTGTGGTCCAAGTTCGCAAAGGACAGGTAAGGAAGTTCAACTGGAAGAAGGGATCTAAGGGCCTGGCGCAGGGCGTTGCGAAGGGTGTCAACAGGGCGGTTGTTGCCTTCCAGCAGAATGATCGTGGCGAGCGTGTACCTGCGTCGAACTTGCAAGGAGGCGACATTGGCATGCCTTACGCTACCACCGTAACCTCCGTCGAGTCGCCAGGCTCAGCAGGTCCTTACGGATACCCCAAGAATGCTACAGCAGCAGAGTCTTCTCGCCAAGGCTTCGGCTTTTTCAGCAAGAAGCATAACATGCCCAAGTCGCAGTCCGCCAGCGCAGTCTCAACACCAGCCATTCCCGACGCCTCTTTGACTTTGTTCGGATCAGACCTGACGGAACGGGCTGAGTTTGAGCGCAGGCAAATACCCAGTGTGGTGACCCGCTGTATCGAAGAAGTCGAACTGAGGGGTATGGACCAAGAAGGCATCTATCGAAAGACTGGCGGCAACTCCCAGATCAACATGATCAAGGATGGTTTCGATAAGAATGAGAGCTTCGATATCTCCGATCCGGATCTCGACATTACGGCGGTGACTAGTGTGCTGAAGCAGTACTTCAGAAAGCTGCCAGTACCACTCCTGTCGTATGATGTCTATGACCGAGTACTTGAGTCAACAAGTAAGTGAAGCCCCCATTCTTCAATGGGAGGTTTATACTAACATACTACGTAGGCATTGTCGACGAAACAGAACGATGCGATCACCTACGCAAGACTTTCCAGGCTTTGCCTGAGCACCACCGTGACTGTCTCGAGTTCCTCATGTTCCATTTGGATCGGGTAGCTCAGCGGGAGAAGGAGAATTTGGTAAGTCCCGAGCAAGTGCATGCTTCTGAGGCCCCTTTTGACTAACCCATCCGCAGATGACACCCAAGAACTTGGCTGTCGTTTTCGCTCCCACGATTATGTTCGATCGTAGCATCGAGCGTGAAATGACCGACATGCACGCTAAGAACCTAGCAGTGCAGTTCGTTATTGAGAACAGCCGAAACATCTTTGCTGAACCTTAAATTTACGGTTCCTTAAAGTACTGCTAGCTTTGTTCTCCTACACTTTTCTCGCCTCCACAGCTGCGTCTTTGGGCATTGCGATGTTTTCTGTTGACGAGTCTTTTTCTACATAGACCGAGGTGGATCATCACGACCTTGTCAACTATTTCCTTATCTTTCTCAGCTGACAGCGTCGAAACTATTTATTACGATTTTGGATGCATTCATCTTTGTAACGACAAGCTTTGCTTTAGCTGTTTCGATTTTCTGTCCTCCCCTCGTTGCCTTGCACCCTATTATATCCTTGGAGACACTCAGCGCTCTCCCCTTAACTCTGACCAAAATTTGTATGGAGAGTTATCTTTAAGTTTTCTGTTTCTGACTTTTGGCCGGAGGTTGTTTTTGCTTTGACGATTATCTTCTATTCATGGCTGTGGAGTTGGTTCTCGATCGAGGGTTGAGCACTCGAAGCGATCGATTCTTGTTTGTTATCTTTCGCCTCCCTTTTTTTTTCATGATGTTCGCTGGCCTTTTCTGCTGTTTTTCTTGTTTTTTAAGGAGAGAAAAATAAAATTTAGGTAGACGACTTGGGAAGAGCTCCTGTATTAGGGGTGTCAATTGGAATGATTGGAATAACTCTTATTTCTTGACATGATACTGCCTTGATCAAAATTCATTATATGACGTGAATGTGGGAACCAGGATGAAGAAAATAAAAATTTTATGCATTACAAGGATTCTTACTATCTACTTAAAAAGGGCCCTGCCCATAGAAGTATTTAATTCATCTGCTTGCTCTGCAAGGTGACAACAACAGCCAAACGAACGCTTTCTCCCACAGTACGCATTCCATGCTCAAACGCACAACCAAAAAGAAGGGGGGGCTTTGAAAACGACCTCCGCCCCAGAATGAACAAGTCGAGAAAGAAGAGAAAAGACAAAAAATGCCCCTTATGCTGCTTGCTCCCGCTGCTTCTTAACGATATAGTACGTAATCAGACTCTTCGGGTCGTCCTTAACGCCCTTAATCGAGTCCCAGAAGCGCTGCTCGCCGACCCTAGAATGCAGCGCAACACACAGTTGCACGGCATCCATACGCACACCGGAATCGGCAGACTCCAAACATCGACCAGCCAAAGCAGCGAGCTGCGTGAGCTCGCCGTCCGCTACTACAAGTTCGTCCCCACGATTATCGAGAAGGGTTTTAAGGACGTGCAGGCCCATGCTGAGAGCGCGGCAACCATCGGTGGCATCGTCAGTAGATTCTTGCATGCGTCGGGTGAGAACGACAATGATTTCGTTGGCGTCGCCTAGAGAGACGAGTTCGTCGGCTAAGACCTCCAAGCCGCTAACAATATGAGCTCTGTTTTCGTAAGAACTGCGCGTCTGGACGAGAGATTCAAGACATTTGGAGACGTGAGGCTGGAAGTTTTCCCGCTCACGTTTAAGAAGGAGTTTGATAGTGGTCAAGATCTGAGCCTTGATATCCTGGGCTTTATCCGTAGCTGTGCCGGGAAGGGGGTCCTCGAGGTACTGGAAAAGACCGAGCAGAAGCGTCTCGAACTTATCATCGGGGATAGGGGTTTTGTTATCGCGGAGAAGGCTTTGGAATTTGCGGAAGCCGTGGACTTCGAGGGTCTTGGCCTTGACTTTGGAGATGCCGCTGTCGAGGAGGCGGGAGTTTTGCTTAGCCTTCTCGGGGGAGACGCCGTCTGCTTCTGTGGTGGCGTGGCCGTTTGCGCTTGATTGGAGGTTGGCGGCATCTTCGTTAACGGCCTTGGCTTCCAGAACAGAGCCGGTGAAGGTCGGCTTAGGTGCATCCTGCTCCTCGACAAAGGGATCCTCATACACCTTAAGGGGCTCCTTTGCTGGTGTTTGAGGTTGAGAATCCAAGTCGACTACGGGAGCTGCGGGCTTCTCGGGCTCTGCTGGTTGCTCGTCCGTGGATGGAGGTGGGAGCTGGACCTCGGGTGATGGCTGTGAAGGCTCGGGTTCCGCGATCTCGGGCTCTGCCTCCGGCTGAGATTCTGGCTCGGGTTCTTGCTGAGGCTCTGGTGCCGGCTCTGAGACTTCCGGCTCGGGGGCTTCAGGTTGTGATAGTTCGGGTGTCGGTTGCTCGGGCTCTGCAGGAGCAACTGGTTCTGGGAGGCTAGTGACAGTGGGAACCTCCAATGTGACATCCTCCTGAGCCCTGGAGGCAGGGCTTCCCGTAGCTTGTGTGGTCTGTGCTGCCCTCAGTTTCGCAGTGTTGTGATGGGGAGAGGCCCGTGACTTGGGCCTTGAGCCTGGGGAGTGAATGCTAGATTCGCTAGCATGAGTGGAATGGCCGGGCCTCGGCCGCTGAGATACTGGTCTCCTAGGTGTAGTCTCCTTAAGCTGCCTTGGCGTCGGGGCCTTCTGCCTTGAAGCACCAGGGCTACCGGCCTCTGCCGATGATGGCTGATCGCGCACAGAGTACGGACCAGCCGTTGCGGGGCGCGCGGCGATTTCTGGTCGCCTCCTTGCAGGTCGCATAGGGGCCACAGACATGCCACTAGCATTGACGGAAATGGTCCCGGCCTCGGGGCGAGTCCTACTCCCCGTAGCCTTCGCGCTAGGTTTCTGCTCGTCCGACGCCTTGCGGACGGGGGACATATTGGCCATGGCGGAGCCTGGACGGGCTGGGAGCTTCTTGGCTTCCAAGGTCGCCTTCTTCTGTGCCATCATATGCTCACGAAGACTAGGCTTACTGCCCGTCATGGTGCTCTTGGAGAGGCCGAGGCCAGGTCGAGGTTTCGATGCTGGTGCCTCGCCCTTTTGGGGTGAGTTGGGATTGCTCGGGTCTTTGTTGAGCAGCTTTTGAGCTGTAGCATCGAGGTCTTCTTTGATTCTGCTTGTGGTCAGTCACTTGATAGTTTAACAACAAGAATTGAGTACCTACGCGTCAGCGCGTGCTGGCCAGACAGCCCAAAAGGCCCAAAATGTTGACCTCATCTTCTCTCTGACCGAGGGATTCGCATCGCCTAAACCCTTCCTGATACACTTCTCGAAAAGGTCAACGCCGCCCGTGTGTTCCATATGGCTCTTGTGGGCGGATTCCTTCTTCAATATCGTCTTCAGCCAGCCAGTGGCGTATGTCCGCGGGCTAACGTTCTTGTCCTGGACAGCACCCCACATATGTTGCATCAGGCGCTGACTGTAGGATACTTGGCTGATAACTACGTCCACGGTAGTGTTGGCCAGTTGAGAGGCGATCTTCTTCGTGCCAGCTGAGAGCTTTACCAAATTCTGCATGAGCAGCTCCACCATGGGATCGATGCCCGGACCGAAAGAAATGGCAATGTCCTGGACAAGTCCGCACCCTTCCTTGGACAAACTTGTTCTGAGCGAGTTGATAGCCTTGATAATTCCATCCAGCATGCCACGCAGACCCGAAATAAAAGCATCAGGAAAGTCGGACCCAACGTTGCCCGCATTGAGTTTGCGAAGCGTCGTCATGCTCTCCTCTCGCTTGATCCAGTTTTGCTCCGACTCCCTTCCCTCGAAACACCACGCCATGTCCTTAAAAATGTCGTCGAGTTCGCGGTGGGTATTAACATATCGGGGCTCGATGTTGTCGGCTCTCACGTCTACGGCTGGGGTTATAGGTCGTTCGCTCGAAAGTGACGTTGTGCTTGCGCCCAGAGCTGGTCGTGAGGGTGCTGGGGCTGCAGGCTCAGCGACTGGGGTTTGGGATCGTGTTGCACCTGCTGGTGCGAGGGCCTTGATGATGGCCTGCTCAATGGCAGGTCGGACTTTGAAGTTTTTGAGCTGGCGCTTCAGATCGGATTTGGCAGTGTTCGGCGCATTCCTGTAGAAGAGGAAGTAAATGTCAGCCTCCACTCTTTCTCTACTGTGATAGTTGTCCAAGATCTTACCGGAATAGTTCGATGACAGTGCTCTTAGCAGCATCCCGGACCATACCATCAGCGTCCTCTAGTAAATCCATGAGCAACGGGACGTAGCTTCGGAATTGAAGCCCTTGCTCCTTATGTGTCTAGATCGTTCCAAGTCGTCAGCACCCGATTGCGGAGCCAAATCCCTCCCGCCGAGAGAAGAGCTGATATTCCCATACCTGTAGCAGCCATGCCATACCGCCCTCCTTGGCCCTAGGGTTCTTGCCTGTCAAGGCCGAGTTGCGAATCGATCGCTCGACATCGACCGAAGCAACAGGATACAAAGTCGCGAGGGACGACTGAGCCGTAGAGCGCATCTTGTCCTTCTGATCACCTAGCTTCTCGATGATCAATGGCAGGGTGCGCGGTGCCTCCTTGGTGAGCAGTTTAGGCTCCTGTCGCGAGAGGCGTGTGAGGAGGTGGTTCAGCGAAGTGAACCCCACGGCAGCAAGACCACCATGCTGGGAAGACGAAGCGAGGCGCAGACCGTCGAAGAGTTGGGGAACACAGTGGTCGGGAACATTGTGCTGCTTGATACCCGTCTTGACGTTGGTGACATCCTGGATCTTCTTATCAAGGCTGGAGTCGCCGCGCAGTACGGTCACCAGGTCGGCGACCTGGTCCTCGGTGAGCTTGCTGTCGGCCATGGTGGAACCGAGGGAGGCCAACAGCAAAAGATCCGGGGTGGAATTGAACGATGCCGCTCCTGTGGAATGGGAGCTATTGCGGGATCAGCAAACCGTTGAAAATGGCTCCGGGTTTCGCGGGAAAAAAAAGGGAAAGAGGACGTTGCGCGGGTCCGGCTGCCACGCGATAGGGGTGCCAGGGTGTGGTGGGAAACATACCGGATGAAATGAATAAGCGTTGAATAATTTCAGGTGATGTGTCGTAAAGTATAGCGAGGATCTTGCCGCGTGGCTATCATTGAGGCAATTGTTTCGCGGGAGGTAAAAAAAAAAAAGTTATGGTTGTGGTGAATGGGTGACAGTGTCGGTGTTTTGGTGGTTTACGAGAGAGGATTGATTAGGTTGGAGATAGAGATGGGCTAACTGCTGCCTTGCCTTGCCTTAGGTTGTTGTTGATGTTGATGTCGGTTAGCTAAGGTGCAGCCTAACAGGCTGCTGGTAACCGGACGCATGCATTTAGCGGCCTGAACAGGTGGGCGGGTTGCCATAGCGCCCTACCACCGCAGCGGGGGTTAGTGCGGGGCTCACTGCCGCTCTCAGCGCTCTCCAGCCTACAGCTTCGCTGGAGCTTTGGACGTCCGGTGCCCACTCATATCGGAGCTTTCTGTGCCTGTAGCGGCGGAATGGTGGGGCATTTCCATCTCCACCAACTTCAGGCACTCACTCATTCACTTCCGGCCGGATTGATGATCATCACCATGCCGGCCTCTGCAAGGCTCAAGCTAGATTTTTGCACGACACATAAGACATTGACGTTGATTTGAAACAGAAAAATATGCTCATATAGCTCAACACTCCTACTTGCTCATGCCTCTCCCACCCAACACTACGCCCGTCCCTCAATCTCCCCTCGTCCCCGCCATGTCTCCCGCCATCCGGCCCTCGCCCTCCGAAGGCAACAAAGACTCCAAAGATACTCCCGATAAACCCACTGCCTTCAAGATCCCCAAGCTACGTCTCGAAGTTCGTGACCTCTCTCACCCAGGTGCCCCTCTCTTCCTCCGCGCCATAGACACCACCGACGTCCTCAACACGGCAGCCCGCAACGTCCTCAAATGGCTCTACGTATCGCCTTCAGACCCTAGTACCAATGTCCCGGCCACGCGCTCCGTTACACTTGTCCTACGGGACATGGGCGGTGTCGCTTATACCACCGGCATCGACCTCGACCCGGACCATAAGGAAATCCACTTCTCCATGCGCTACATTGCGGGCATCAAGCCCCCCTCCCGCCGTGTCGATGAGATCACCGGCGTGCTTACCCACGAGCTCGTCCACTGCTTTCAGTACAATGGCGCAGGGTCTTGCCCAGGAGGACTAATTGAGGGTGTAGCCGACTGGGTGCGTCTGAGGTGCGGTCTGTGCCCGCCGCATTGGAAGCGCGAGGCGGGTGGAAAGTGGGACGCTGGGTACCAGAACACGGCGTACTTCCTAGAGTATCTGGAGAGCCGGTTTGGCGAAGGCACGGTGCGCAAACTGAATGAGAAACTAAGGTTGCAGGAATACGAAGAGAAGACGTTCTGGACGGAGCTCCTCGGCAACCCTGTGGATACCTTGTGGAAGGAGTATACCGATACCATTAAAGGAGATGAGGGTAAAGGAGAAGCAGGGTCAGGTTCAACAAATTAGAAAGGCGTTGGCCGGCGAATCAAGGCGAAAAGAGAGGCGTTCAATCCATTTCACGGAGGGGGAACAAATTTAACACTTAGACTTAATCAAATTCGATTAACCGTTTAACTCCTTTTCACACCCCATGTGCACAGCTTCCCAGGCGGGCAGCATGGCTAAATACCACAAGATCCTAAGCTCGAAAGAAAGATTTCCATTACGCCATATAGTATAACCCCCATGCCCTTCAGACTAACAGAAACGAGTGTCAGGTATCTTTGAAGTAAAACGATCCAGGACAAATAAGAAAAGAAACTCCATCCTAACCACATGCAAGTCGATTCTAAGAAAGCATTTAGGCGCGGGCTGGGACCGGTGCATCGCTCTCGCTGATCACACTGCCGACCTCGGACCAGCTGGCTGGTGTCAGCATGCCGTCGCTTTCGCTCATCACGTCCAATGCTCTGCCGGCCTCGCCGTCTCTTGACACTTCATCGGCGATATCCTCTCCAGATCCGGCGAGTGACATAGAGTCAGTGGGGGTGAGCTGTCCGTCGCTCAGGTGCTCTGGCTCAGACGCCTCAGATGCAGGCACGGCAGGTGTTGATGGCAGGGGTGAGTAGAATCCTGGGGCAGAGCTGGCAGCCCAGGCTTGGATGGAAGCATAAGCCTCGGCGCGATCGTCCTGCCCGGCGGTCATGTACTCGTACTGGCTCTGCTCCTGCTCGGGCTCTTGGTTTCGCTCATGGTCAACGGTAGCAGAGGATACTGAGCGAGTAGGAGCGTTGGCATCGCTGAAGTCGATCAGGGAGGGTTCTGGGACAGAGCCTTCGGCTGTAGGGGTGGACGGCTCGGCGCGATCGACGGTTGTGGCACTGTACAAATCGGACATGGTCTCATCTTGACCAGGGGCAATCTGGCTTGCCGCTACATCGTTCAGGTCGTCGCTTCCAATACCGTGCTCATCTGCAAAGGGGTTGGCATAAAGCGAAGAGGCGAAAATGCCACGAGCCCCATCGCCGCGGTGTCGAAGACCCTGGTTGTCGCTCTCCGTCTTGACATCTGTGCCGGTGTTGAAGACGTAGGTGCCCTCCTCAGCCGAGTCATCCTTGCGCATAAAGTCGTCAAAAGTAGACGACCTAGATCTCGGCTTTTCTGAATCCCCATCTTTCAACGATTTCTTTTCCCCCTTGCCCTCGCCCTCGCCCTCAGCCTTCTGCAGCCGCAGAGAATTCCAGTAGAGGAGCTCCTCCCGCTGGCGGCGGCGAGTCTCCTCATCGGCGTCAACGCCGGGCTCGGCGCCGGACTGGAGGAAGCCGTGGGCGTCTTCCGGACGATTAAAGAGGGGCTCGCGGTGGGGTGGGTTGATGCCGTCGCCCATGGAGTGCAGAGCGACAGCTATACGGCGGCGAACATCGTCGGCATAGCGGCGAAGTTCGGGAGATTCGTAGATGGCGATGGCGGTTGCGACGGCCACGGAGACGGCAACGGCGGCGCCTGAGGCCAGGACGGCGTGGTTAGCGGGGGGCATCGCCTTTGATAGTTGGTGCGCGTGATCGGCTTCGAAAGAGGCAAATCAAATCAAAGCAAAGCAAATCATAGAGTAAAGGAAAATAGAAACATGAAGGAGCAAAGTAGGGGACGTTCGATATCGCTAGTACGATAAAGAGGTAGCCAGCAACGTCGCACCACAAGTATGTGGTAATGATGATGGTGATGTAGGAATAGAGACAGAAAGAGGCGTAAGGGTGTGGTCGGACAGTATGAGAAGGAGAATGGGAATTTGCCTCCCTCGATGGACAGTGATGGAGAATGGTGGAAGCAGGCGAGCAGGTGATGGGGATTTGATTGCGTGGACGTCGAGGACGCGATTTTCGCCACCTCCAAGATCTGGTTTTGGTTCGGATTCGGGTTCAGGTACTGCCAATAATTGATGACTGGTGATTACTGGCAGGCTGCCTTGGGCCACGCCTCGATCCAGGATCATTCTTACTAGTAGTAGTAGTACTCGTAGTAGGTAGTAGTACTAACAGCGGGCAGCGCGGGGCAAAATCAACTTGACATTGGCGGGGGGGATTCAAGGGCATAATGTTTCAGACCGAAAGTAATACTAGGAGTCTCGCAGTCGTAGGAAATGAAAATTGAAAATAAAAAAGACATACCTTTGGCAGCCAGAGGAACTGGCATCGTGAGCGATGGACTGGACGGTTTCGCCGTATGGCTTCGCTTCGCAGCTCGGTGTGCAGTGCAATGAAGGAAGTAAAGTTGGGCGACCGAGCCAGCCGGCGGTAAGAGAGTGTCTCAGTGTGAGGGGATGCGCAGCAATGATGTGATGACGCCCGGCTATTATTGGGGTTACTCGATTAAGGTCCGTCGGGGTTAATTGGAGTAGTAGTAAGTAGTAAGTAGTATTCCTTCTTACCTTACTCGTGGAGTAATCCTACCAACTTCAATGGAATGCCAGGTTCAATAATGTACCCAAGACGTCTAGCAAGCAACCGACCTACTACTACTAAGTAGTACTAACAACCAGGCTTAGATCATTGTGAATTGCGCCTCGGAAAAATAACACATTGCGAACCTTAACTTGTTGAATGATTCGACAAACAAAAAACAATCCTCGAAAATCATGGACCTGCATCTCTCCCTCTAAAAAAGAAACCAGGTACCAAAGTTATGCATATTCACGTCGACTCATGCAGCACGTCGATCGGCGGGGCCCATTCCCGCTAGCCAAAAAGATGTTAAATTGAGTTGGTATGGTGATATTAGATGACTTAAGTGATGGTCGGGAGCTTGGACTCAGTAGGCAGTAAACTTCGAGTATAACCAAATGTCTATTTACACTTGCTCTACTCTCCTCTGCTCTGTGCCTGCCAAGGCTGACTTGCTTCGGCATCAAGTGAGTTGGGTGCGTGGCTGATGAGGTGGCAGTATAAGATCCCTACCCGGTAACTGTACCCGTCTGACCCGAGCTCCGTGTAAGTCAGGATCGAGACATTTCATCGACACAATGGAAGACGAAAGTAGGAGAGCATCCAAATGAGAATTAGCAATAATTCGACTGAGGGGCATAGGCAATAATTTACGCTTTGCTCGACTTAATTTCTTGGGTTCTAGTACTCATGAAGTAGCAAAGTATAGGACAGGATTAATGGTGTCTTTAATACACCCTGTCCCCCGGCATTCTTTTTCACAGACGCAGCGTCATGTTCACAGCTGTCAATCCATCATCGACCGTCCCCGGCGTCCTCCAAGTAATGCGGAAAGTCCCCTCAGCATCCGTCTCCTCAAGGAAGTAGTGCATCTCCGTCGGGCTGTTACCGCCTGGCTTCTGCGGAAGCAGGAACGTGCCCCAGCGGAGCCATCGGAAGATGTCGTCCTCGCCGACCTCGTCCTCATCGGCAACCACACGAATCGGCTGCGTTGCGTCGGTTCCGTTGTTCAAGATCAGCATCGCGCCGTCGGCGAGCTCGCCTTCGTCTTCCGGGGCGAGCAGGAGCTCACTCTCTTGCTTAAAGTCGGGGACTATAACCCTGTTAACAGATGTTTCTTCATTAACTATACGTGTTTCTGAAGTAGACTGTGCATACCGAGAATATCAAATGAGTTCTCTATGTCGGAGGGGACCTCCTCGCCAATGTATAGGTGTCCGTCGCCGTACCAGGCCCGCTCTTCGATGATCGGAGTACCCACGCCGTCGGGCTGACGCTCGGTCAAGACACGGAAAGTCTGAGCCGAGGCAGCTCCCGCTAGTACGGCAGCGGCGCCGGCCATCTTGGTGACGAAGGTGTGCATCTTGATTCAATCTTTTTTTTTTATTTCAAAGATCTTCGGAGGAAGGGTGCACAATAACGAAGATCCCCCGGACTATCCAGGCCAGCAATTGTCACCCTTTTATAAACCTCGCAGAGTGCCATTAAGGGATCTTTTGCCTGCCTAGCAAAGAAGACCAAAGTCGCCTGATAAACCGTATGCCCGCAGGGGCCAGTATTCTTCGCGGAGTCCCGGATCCATGCCCATCGCCGAAAGGATCGAGGGCGAAAGCTTGTTGTACCGTCGGGCGTAACGTAGCAGATCGGAGCTTGCCTGAGCTGCCCAAATAGGTTTGTAGGTGCTGTCAACCGGCCGAAAAACACAAGGACAGGGTTGGTATCTTCGTTCCTCCGTGCGTCCTGGAAATTTATGCTTAGCAACGGCTGTTTCCGTGCCTTCAAATTCGATAATAATGCTTGTCGTCCAGGAGGTCCGCTGCGAGTCAATCGAATTGCATGTATGTTTGCCTCTGCCGTGGCCGGGTGCTGCCCATGTTAGTCGGGATCGATTCGGAAGCGACCCTGCACCTGTGCCTATAACCCGAACGTCAGTAGAAGCGAGAGTTAGGCAGCTCTATGAGAAAAGAAAAGAAAAAAAAAAAAAAAAAAAAAAAAAAAAAAAAAAAAATTGAGAACAGGCCTACAGGTAGGCAGAAGCCAACGGGATTCTCTGTTATTATTTTCTTTTCTTTTTTTTTTTTCCTTTTTTTGGTCGGAAAAAAGCTGGTACCAAGGTGGTTGAAAAGCATAAATAGCTGTCACACAGTCAAGAACAACATCACGAACAACTTCGACAATGGAAAGACAATTACGTTCTCAAAGACGTATATTCATGGCTCATAGGAAAATCCGTAGAAAGCCCATTCTATCCGGTGCACCTTTCCCCCAAGGAAACGCTCCGTAATGACTCCAAGGAAAGTGAATAAATCCCGACCGCTATGCGTGAAAATTGCCCGTCCTCCCCATTACAAATAGGCGAGGAGAAAAAAAAAAAGATGTGTTTAGGTGGACTTCTGGGTGGTGGAGGAGTTGGTGGTCTCCACTGAGTCAGTAGAGGACGTGCGGCCAGCCTTCATACGCTCACTAAAACAAATGTTGTTAGCTTTTGGACATTGGATCTAATGCAATTGGGCGAGGAGGAACGTACTAGGTGCTGCGGTCCTGCAGGGTGCAGTCCCAAGACTTGCCGCCGGTCTTGATGGAGAAGCGGATGCCGCGGTTGTCACCGATGCTCGAGGTAGAGTCACCGGTGTTGCTACGGGTGATGCCAGGCATGTTGATGGTTTGTGTGGGTGTTTGGTAAACACGAAGTATATGAGGGAGGTAGTGGTGAGGATGAAGAGGTGGTATGTGAATGTGTGGTGGGAAGAAGCTTGGTAGTCAAATCGTGTAAGTGAGAGTAGGTCAGAACATTGGAAGAGAAGTAAGAAGAGGTGGGCAGCTTGCGAGATTAATATACGTAGGCAACAAAGTGAGTAAAATAACTTGAATAAAGAATTGAGAGGCGACGAGCTAATCATTAGATCAAGTGGTCCATCGGGGTTCCGTCCGTCTCGCCCGTGTTTGAGGGCGCCTTGTCTCGTCATTTCGTCCCTTCTTATCCCATCCCCGGACACCCGCAAAGGAACTAACAGTCCGAGGTAAGCGTTGTATTACGAGAGTATCTGGGCAGGTCAACGATAGGTGGGTTGACCGGTGTAGGTACCTGGCAGGCATACGCTCTACCGCCAGGTTGATCAGGTAGCCTTTAGCTCTGTGGGACACCGGCGATACTACTGCGAATACCATCTCAGGACTCAGTTTACCGTGCACCGTAATGGGGAAAGGGGGGCGTGTGAGCCATTTTCTGGCCTTGCTTGGCCCCAACCTTTTCCGCTTGCCACCACTCTCCCACTTCGAGGTCTCCTCCCCCCAGGCACACACACAATAACAATGACAAACTTGTAAGTGCATGATACCAACAGTAGCGTGTTATCGTCAGCGCCGACGTTGCCGTGTGGGCGAAGAAAAAGAAGTGGGAAGCGCTCCGATATCCGCCATCCTCTCAGATCGATGGACGTACAAATGCTTTTCCCACTTACAGCTCCACTAACGGCAATGTGCTGCCGTTCACCAAGGCTGTTCCTAAGGTGCTGGTGCTTGGTCTGGGAGTTTCGGGGTCCGTAGAGCAAATCCCTGCCTGAGACGTCGTGCATATTCTCCGCCATCCATCATCCCAGACTAGAAGACCTGCTTCCAAGTCTTAGGATGCTAAGGTGGGTGACGTTCGCCCCGAGCACTCCTGATGTTAGTGTTGCGGTCGGCGGAATGCAAAGATGACCCAAGCCGGAACACAACGGATGGTTTCGCCTGATTTGACCTGGTCTCCCGATACAATTGATGGTTGCACAGCATGCCAGCTCACTCTTTTTTCTTTCACTCTTCTGGAGTCAAGTCTTTCCGACAGTTACAGGGTTACATCGCCAAGTCTTCCAGAAGACGTGCAGAACCTTTTCCGGGTCGCACCCATCTACACCCAGTTGCCTCTTCCAGCTCTCCAATGCAGTCCATGCATGGCCTGTGCTCCCCCTTGTACATACGATTAGCCTGTCAAGCGAAAGGCCTTAATTAAATCGTCTAATGTTCCCACCGCCGCCGGCGAAATTCAACTCGGGGCTTTCCTACTAACAAATTGGCGTGAAACAGCGTCTTACACTCAAAAAATAACTCTGCAGGAGCCTAATATCTTAAAGTAAAGGGAAACGGGCTGCCTCCGGGCAAGCGCCCAACTCTGAAAAATGCTAGCTAGGGTAACTTGGCGGGTTTTGAGTTTCCGCCCCTGCGGCGTCTTCCGTGAGACAAAAACAACAAAGTGAGTTTGGAAGATAAGGTAGGTAAAAAAGCAGAAGCCCGGCCATAAAATCAATTGGGCGGATCCGGATCTGCACTAGAACAACCACTGAACCTTCTACGATGAATGATAAGAAGATTCCTCACTGGCGGTGAACCTTGACTCTTGGGTTGAAATTGCGCCATTGACTGACTACTCATGCACAGTTTCACAGCTGAAAAGCGCGAAATATCCCTCTCTTCTACAGAAAGCGCCACGGGACTCCCGGATTTGAGATAATCGGGCGCTGGGGTGGATCGGCCGTTCTGGGCCACTTACACGAGCGATATTAAACACCCCCCTCCCCCCTTTTTCCCGGGTATTTCTTCACCTTTTTTGGTTCGTGGATGTTTATTGTGTGCACATTGAGCTTGACGTCATGATTTTTGGGCGGTTAGGAGAGGCGGTGTTGGGACTTTACGCACGAATGGGCTGAGCATGATGAATGAGGATTATCATGTCTTGCGGTCAAGTAGCACAAGGTAAGGATGAGCAATGCTTAGGAATGACACCCGTGGGAAGAAGAAGCAGAGACACATCAGAGAGGCAGATCGGCCAAAGTGACGTTGATCGGGTCAGTCCAGACAGGATCTACTCGTACGTAATGCCACATAGCGGAAAGCCATTGGAAAAGCGTAATTTGGAAAAAAGAGCACAGATCCGATCCTAGGACTTTGACCGGCAGCGACGCCCTGCATATGCTGTCAGCCGCAGAGGTAATAAGCTTGTTCCGGTCAAGGTCAGCCGCTGGGCTTTTTCAACAAGGGTCTCGTATAAGATGAGCCATTAATTATTTTTAACATGCGTGCCTGGGGAACAATCGTGGAGACCCCACGCCTGGGAGCTATGGTTATTGGCGTTGTCTGGTGCCCCCGTCCTGGCATGTCACACAGGCGGTGAAAAGCAAGCGGTATTATTTGCTTAAGGCTTCCTTCACCTCTATTGCCTACGTACGCGAGTACATAATGATATGAGGTCAACTCGCAGATGCAGCCCCCCTATATCACGGCTCGTAAATACTCGTATTCGGATACTACCCGTAATTGGGACAAGTCGGATGTGCAATGTAATCGGCGATAGATTTGACTATTTCCAATTTCTCCCTCCTACATTGTCCCTCCCAGTCTGCCACGCTATGAATTGTCTATGGCAGTGAATGTTCGTATGGGGAGCATTGGCCTGTTTAGCCTGAACAGAACGACACGCGACGCACTTCTAAACATGCCACACCCCAAAAATGTACACGCTGTGATTCGCAGTCTTCTAAATTTGACGTGCGTGCACCATCCTTCTCGAAGGTCTGCGGACCGATGGGATGGACCAAGCCGGATGAATCAGTCATACTGCTACACGGACTCTCGTACGTGTGTGTCGGGTGCCATGCGCTGTTCGGATCCCTTTTCCGATTGAACTTCTGCGCAGCTGCGATCGAATCGATCCTTCACACATCTCTGTTGAAGATTCAGAGAGTAAGCGATGGTGTCTAACAACAAGGAGTCCACCGATTTGCTTTTGTTGTCGAGCCCGGTCGCCGGTTGAGCTGGCTCTTTCGAGGCTTCGAAAACAGGCGTTTCTTCGGCGTATGGTGTGGCAGCCGTCTCGTTCAGCTCCAAAGGTAAACCAGTAACGGCAGATGTTGCGGCTCATCGGCTGTCCATCATCCTCATCACCTCGTCCTCTGCATCTACCTCCTGATTCCCATTGCCAGCTTTCAACCCTCGTTGTCGCATCTCCTCCTCCACCCTAGCCCTCGTAACCATCCCCTCTTGCCCCAACCACCCTGCTTCCTCCCTCCGCTTTTTGAGGGTCCCTTCTACGCTCATCAGCCCGACGACCAAGAACCCAAGCTCCTCGCGGTCCACGTCAAACACCTCCCACCACGCTACTTCAGGCATCTTGGCGCCCAAGTCCCGAGCCGCGCAGTATACCGCTGCTGTAGCCAGCGCGTGCGGCTGGTGCGTCAAATATAGCATCTGCGGCGATAGCAGCGCTGCGTTGAGGTGCTGAATGACCCGCAGCGACACGTTCTTCTTGTCTTTGAGGCCGAGGAAATCGAGCGTCTGGAGGTAGGTGATGGCGAGCGGGTGCGGGAGGGACACGTGCGTGTTGAAAGATAGGGCGTAGAGTATGCGCGACTCGAGTGCTATGAGCCGGTTCTGGAAAGCGTAGTAGTCGGACTCGGTCTGGTAATAGGCTGTCGGGTCATCCTGCTTCGGCGCGTCTTGGGTATTTCGTAGAAATGGTGATTGCGAGGATAGAAGGTAGGCGTAGACGTTGGAGACGTCGCGAGGAGATCGTGGTAGAGGACCTATCTTGGAGACGAGATAGATGGCGGCGGCTGACACGTCCTATGTCTAAAAATCAGCGCAATCCCTCGTAGAACCGCCAGGTAGAATAGATCTGTTTCACGTACGCTGAACTCATGGGCCATTGGCGAGTCAACCACCCAGTATCGCGCGAGTATCACGTTTGCCTGCGCCGTTACCGACTGTGGCAGCTCGAGCAGCAGACCGGCAGCTTGGGTGAGGCATTGCGTCGCCGTGAAGATGATTTCGTGTAGATCTTGCGGCAAGGAGCTGAATGAAGAACGATTATAGAGTTGCTGTGGTGACGCCAGCGGATTGATCAAGTGCGCCATGGTGGACTGCGACTCAGAGTTTACAGATTGTAAAAAAAAAGTTGGTTGTTATCCTTTCAGCTTCCTCAGCCGGAGGAGCTACCGAATTGAAGACTGCTAAATGTGGGGCCGACCTGGAGCTGGAGCTGGAGCTATACCTCAACCACAAGCGAACGACCCTGACGAAAGTGCGATCTTCTCCCCCACGTCTTCAACTCGAAGCCGGGCAGTGAAGATGGCCACCTCAATCCCGCCCTCGCCCAGCGACGACAAGCCCTCCTTCGACCTCAATCTCCAGCATGGTCATAAAGACCTCGTCCAGGCTGTAGCCTTCAACACCTACGGCGATCGCTGCGCAACAGGCTCCGTAGACGGCAAGATCCGCGTCTTCAACCGCCATCGCGACGGCACATGGCGGCTTTGCGATACGTGGAGCGCTCATGGCGGTGAAGTGCTAGAAGTATGAGAACCTAATGCCTTTTACCAAAGATTATATCGCATAGGTACAGAGATATAGAGAACTGACAACATGCTCCGTAGCTGCAATGGCTCCCCGCGACCATCTACCCTAACCTCCTCGCCTCCCTCGGCATCGAAGGCTGGTTCCGCCTCTGGGCCGAAGATCCCTCCGCCGCACCAGGTCGCCGCTTCAGCGCCGGTGGCTCCCGCTCTGCATCGGCCTCGCGCCCTGCATTCGATACTCGCTCTTCCGGAAAAGCGCCATACCGCTCCTTCAGCGTTCGCCATGCCGACGACGGCTCTGCTCGTCATACCTACCTCGCCCTACTAGCGGCCGACGGCCGCCTCTCCGTCTTTGAGAACGAGCAGCCAGAGAACCTATCGGATTACACTCCTGTTGATGATTTCGCCGTCTGTCCCAGGCCGGCTCGTGGTGAAGAGGTCTCCTTCCGGGTGCGCTTTGATCCTAACCCGGAGCCGTGCTATACCGCTCTTCGCGCTGGAGTACCAGTTGGATCCCTCGGTCTCGTCGTTGCGGGCATGGATACCGTCAAGGTATACCGCTCACGGGATATCCTGACCTCCTCATATGGAGTCCAGTCTACGCAGAAGGAGTTCTACCTAGCCGTCGAAATCACCGGCCACCGCGGCTTGGTCAGAGACATCGCCTGGGCGCCGGGCAACATTCGCGGCTACGATATCATAGCCACAGCGTGCCAGGATGGCTATGCGCGCGTTTTCCGCATCGATACCCCGTATTCGGAATCCGACGGCAAGTCTTGGTCAGCCGTATCGCTTCTCAAGTCCGAAGACAATCCAGCAGTGGCGGTTCACAAAGACTCCTCCTCCTCTACCGCAACAGTCAAGGAAGAAGCTGGCGGCGGTCGCAGGAATTCAGAGAAGCAAGCCGCCCATCATCATCCTTCCTCGACTCTTAGCGCCAGTCTAGCGAAGTCCGGATCAAATGCGGAGAGGCACTGGGCTGGTCAGCCAGACCAGGTGAAACACGAGTACCATGAGATCTCGAAGCTTGAGAGCCATCGCACACCTATTTGGCGGGTTGGCTTTGACGACGATGGCCAAATTTTGGGCACCACGGGGGATGACGGCAAGCTGCTGTGCTACAGGCAGACGCCGGATGGTTCATGGGCAAAGAGCTCTGAGCTGGCCATGATGAAGACGAGGATGGCTGCTCCGTGAGAAGGCTTGAGCAAAACGATACAACAAACGAATCTTAACTCCACAAGAATGTCGGCATAAGCTACGGTACTGGGTCGAAATGTTTGATCTGGCGTCTCGCACGATGACGGACATTATGTACGCGTGATAGGACTGCCTCAACCCCAAGGGGCAATATTTACACTCAAGCCTCGGCTATTTGTCGACGTGTCGGTTGAAACGGCCATCCGCGTTTGTTGGGGAAGGGGCAGAGCACGAGGCAAGGCAAAGGCGCCGCTGCGCAACGTCTTGGCTGAAGAGGCACACGGCGAGAACGATGCCACCGTTGACTCCAGACCAGTTCAACTGCTCGAGGATGTGGGACTCTCATGAAACAGCTTGAGACTTCTCCTGAGATATATAGCTGGGGTCCTAGGATGGGTACTTACGGTAAATCTGGGCATGGGGTAAGGCGCGGGATTAGGTTCATTCTTCAAATCACATTGGAAGCACGGCATGTTTGACGATATAAATATACTTGTTGCTCATCTCATTTTTGCAGTGCTCTTATAGCCTGCTGTATAGTAAAATCATCTAAGCTCGCCAACTGCCGAGTAGAACATCCTCCAATGTGGACGCTTGGTAATAACAAAGTAAAAACACAAATATTGCCTTCCCCCCAACGCCTTTCGTGATGGTGATTTTCTTTCTTAAAATAGGGTTTGCATACACTGCAGACCATTCCTGGTAGAGTGAACAGTCAAATAAAGGGGAGAGCCATTCAAGGCTGGAACCCCGCGTCTGCCATTACCACCCCGCAATTTTTTTCTCATGTCAAATTCGTAGTCTTTTCATTCTTAGACTTGTTTAAGCAGCCTCGGCACTCTCAGCGGGCTGAACAATCTTGGTGACCTGGTTGCCGGCGCGGATAATGCGCTGGCCGGTAGAGTCGTTGACGTACGCAGCGTCCTTGTTCTCGAACTGAGCGCGCTTCCAGATCTCGACTTCGCATCCGCCACGGAGCACACCGACACGCATGGTAGACAGGAGGTTGTGAGCGGCGTTGGAGTGGTTGTAGACACCACCGTTGAAGATGGCGGTAGCGTCCTTGCCAATGGCGGAAGAGATGAGAGCCTTGCCACCGGGATGATCCTTGATAAAGTCACCGACATCGTGGATGACACCGGCAATGACAGTGAGAGCCTTGCCGTCCTTGCTCTGCTCAACAAAGTCGTCCCAGCCAATGACGGGGAGCTGGTCCAGGGGAGTACCCCAGTCGAGGATGGAACGCTTCTGGTCAAGCTTCTTCTGGAGCTGCTGGACACGGCCCTTCTCAATCTCGTTGGAGCGGAATTGCTTCAGGTCGTGAGCGAGGCCCAACCACTTCCACATGGTGATGGACCACTTGGTCGGGTCGTACTGCCACCACTCAATAGCGTTGCGGTAGTCTGAGGGGAACTCGTGGTGGAAGTTGTGGTAGCCCTCACCAAGGGTGACGAGAGCGGTGATAACGTGGTCGCGAGGAGAGTTGCGGTCGTCGAAGGGCTGGTCACCGAGCCAGTGGGCGAGCGAGTTGACGCAGAAAGTGGCCTGCTGGACGAACCAGACACGGAGGATACCACCATAGATGAAGCCACCAACCCAGTCATTCCAGCCGAGGCCGCAGACCAGCGTGGGGAAGATGAGTGTCATGGTCAGGACACACTTGATGAAGTTGCGGTGCTGCCAGACGACGACAGGGTCCTCGTTGAGATCGGTGATATCGGTACGGCCGGTACGCTTGGGGTTCTGCTTCAGGACCATCCAGCCGAGGTGGGAGTATAGGAGACCCTTGCGAACGGAGTAGGGGTCCTTCTGGGTGTCGGTGTAGCGGTGGTGGGCGCGGTGATCCCTTGACCACCAGCGGATGGAACCTTCCATGGCACCGGCACCAACGGCGGCGAGGTAGATCTTAAGAGGAGTGGTGGCCTTGTATGAGCTGTGAGCCCAGAGACGGTGGTAGCCAGCTGTGATACCGAGGCCGGTGTTGAAGTAGTAGATGATGGAGAAGATGGCGGTCTTGAGGTGGAGAGGAACCCAGTAGCAGGACATGAAGCCCAGAATGGGGATGATGACGATGAAGGTCGTGTTCAACCAGTTGACCTTCTTGTACCAGTTGCCCCAGGTCAGAGGCTTGTCAGCAATGTGAACCTTCTTGGGATCAGCCGCCGCAGGGCCTGAGTGCCGAAGCGGCTTGTAGTCGGTAGTGCCATCAGGAAAAACCTGGGCCTGGTCGGCCGCGGACACGGATGTCGACATCGTGGGATGCCTTTCACCTCTGTTGCGTTTTTGAAGCCAGTCGTGCGTTCGAAACAACCTAGATGGTGAAGACGAAGAATGATTAGGTGGTATAGAGAGGGGGAGGGGAGGAAGAGAATGAAGGACGTTGAAGTTAGGAATGGGCTGGAGGAACTTTTATGATATATCAGTGTTGTTGGGTTGGGGTGGCAGTACGGAGTGACTTTTACCGACCCAAGACTCGGACTCAATGGGGAAGAAAAAGGATGTGGAGGGACCTGGCCTTGCACTGTACGAAGCACATTCCGGGCCTAAACGGTGGAGAGGTGCCGAAAGAAAAGTAGCCGGGATTGGGGGTACGTTGCCAATGAAGGTTGCTGTTATGGATGGATTGTGTGGCAGTGGAGACTTTTCTACGAGTATCATTCACTGTGCGATGGCGATGGGCCCTGCAAGATAAGACAAAGTTGAGGCCAGGAGGGAGTGAGTTTGCGTATCACCTTAGCTCACATTAGCTTCTACTTCGGCGTTCCGGCACAAAACATGTCTTATGTTGTTGAGGAAGCCAGTCAACTCTGGCCATTACGCATCAACTTGTGATCATGCCACCTTTCCCTCAGGACGGCTAAAAGAAGATGGGCAGATATCACCACAGTGTGTGATTCATGTTGGCCTCGTTAGGTAACTAACGCTCAGGCGTGGGTTGGTTACTTTCTTCTCTGTTTTTTTCTTCTCTTTTTTTTTCTGCTGCAATCGCGACCCTCCAGGACCCTCAACCATTTTCCCCAACAACTTTTGGCGACCCGCTGCCCCGTGATTGGCTGCAACCCCTGTCGAGCAAGGCTGGGAAATCGGGCTGGCGTCGCCCCTTCCGTCAGCTCGGGCCACCCAGGAATTCCAATTGCGACCTTATTGGCCCAAAAAGGAGGGTAGTATGTATCGCTACACCTGAGATTTGCTGTTGAGTGACTTCCCTGCCAGACTTTGGTAGCGACGTTATGGCCAACAGGCTGAATCGAGGACGCCAGAACAAGTATTTCTGGCCCTCACCTAGGTCTGGGGGACACTCGTGATGGCATCACCCGTGGCTTCGCATGTCATTTCGCTTTCTCACGTCTCACTTCTTGCGCCCGTGACAGACGGGAGAATCCATTACGTCCTTGAGTGTTCCGCGCGACCGCGTATCCCAGCTTACACGTACATAAAACCCAACAAACCTCTAGCCCCAACGTCACCTCATCATGGTCGACGTCAAATACCCCAAGTTTACCAACCTATGACCAGCAGATAAGGTAATTCCAATATACTGCAACTTTGCCTCGGCCTCACGTGGATGCAGTTCGACGTCGAACATTTCACATCAAACGCCAAAAGGTGCCCTTCCAAGTGTGGAGGTTTCGTCGTATCGATGACCCCCCTGCTTTCCAAGAGTCTTAAGTCGTGACCGCGCAATTCCAAGGGTCCGGAGTTTTTCAAGCAACGCCCGGACCCCCAACAGAAACCCAGATGGAGCGAGCCGGCCTCCAAACTTGGTAAGTCTGTGCGTAGATCACGTGGCAACGGTGGGCTGCTTCGGCTCCAAATATCCGCTGAAAGAGGAAGCGTTCTAGAATGTTAGAAGAGTGGCAAACGGGCCACGGCAATCCGCCTCGGCTTGGCTCGCTGTCTTGCGTTATGTGACACACGCAGCAGCAGACTGGCATTTGTTTCTTCGATGAATCAGATGGATACATACAGGTCGATCCACATTTGAAGAAGCATTCGAGGGTGCCCTCATGCACAGTAAAATGAAACCATGCCACACAAGACGATGCTTGTCATGGTATAACACTGTAAGATCTACAGGACAGCATGAACAATTTTTTCGGAGAATGACATCACTTTAATCTCGAACAGTATCAGCGGATATGATAACACATAGTACCATCAGAAGGCAATGCGAATGAGATATCTCGCCAAACATTGCAGATGCGATTTCATTGGGTGAAAGTCAAAGTAATGTGCGTTGTACGCGAGTATTTGCTTGTTAGTGTCCCACGCGACACTTTGCTATCATACTTTGCTAGAGATCCTATCCCAACCTATTCATATAATATCCAATTCGATGAATCCAACTATCAGTCGCTGCCGTCCCTTATTAAGAGCTCCAAAGATTGCCCATATACATTGTGAAAATCGTTGTTCCCCATCATCCCTCGTAAAACAGTCGCCTGCTCAAAATCTTTCGCTCAAATCGTCCCCCCCAACTAGATGCAATAATATGTTGAACAAAGGAAAAAAAATCATTTCGTCATGACCTTGAATCTGTCGTAATAAGTGCTGGTTGTGTATCTGCCGATGCTAGGCATTGAAAGTCTTCGTCATTAAGCTCGGCCTCCCGGAGTAGGGTGTCGTCAAAGGCCAAATGTCCTGCTCCAATGCCCGCCAAAGATCCTGCCCATTCAACGGCGTTCTGTTTGCCGCCGCTCGGCATACCCGAGGCGAAACTGTAATCTGTGTATGGTTCCATGTGACCAATATCTTGGTCTATCGCACGAGTTTGGTCCTGCACGTCGCTCCAAGTGGCTCCTGCAATGGTGGATGCTTGGGCGTCTGTTGCAGACTCTGCTTGTCTCTTCTCGCCGTCGTCTACCAGTGGCGCCTCTGAAGTTGAATAGTTGGTGTCTGCCGCCTCTGTGGCTTCTTTCGCTTCGCTTTTTAGCTCAGTAGCAGGAAGGTCCACTCCGGTGTCACTCGTATTTTCAACCTTGTCTTCCACATGTGCCTGAATATTCTCATTCACAGTACTCTCTGATGGCATTGCTGCCGAGCCAGGTGGCTTGTCCTCATCGGTGATAAAATCGCCCTTGTGAACGGGCTCATCATGAAGGTCTTCCTCCGGGACCGCTTGGCTTGAAACCAGATCTATTGGTTCTGTAACTTGATCACCCATCTCAGGGCTTGAAACCTGCGGCTTTTCAGAAGCTTTAGTATCAGGCGCTGGTGCTTGTTCTGATTTTGTTGTATTCAAATCAAGCAAGTCTAGATTTGAAGTCGGCGCTCGTGGTTCGTCTTGCTCAGTCATTGGGTTTCCTTTGTCAAGTTCTTCAACGACAACAAACTCCTCTGATAGCAAGCCTTTAGATTGTGGTTCAGATTGAACCTCCTCGTTGCCGATCTCCGTCTTTGCGTGGCTGTCAACCAACTTCTCTTCAGCGGTTGGTCCAGCAGGACTCTCCGTCGGCTCGTTGTCAATCGTGACAGATGGGTCTAAGTCGACCAATGTATCATCCCCATCGTTTCCTTGAACTGGCTCCAAAGGCTCCGATAGTATTCCTTCAGCATCGTCAGGAATTGCTTCGGCCCTAGGTGTTTCGTCATTGGTTGTAGTACTAAGTTGCACCTTCTCTGGCTCAAGACTTTCGATCGCGGAGATATCTGTATTGGATTTCGGCACATCCGAGACTTCTTCTACTCTCTGAATGTTTGGGGAGATATCTTCGAGCACGGGGTCATCTTGGGACTCTATGCCTCCTTTCTCGACCGTCTCCGTCGATTGATCCGCTGCCGGCTCCACCACGAGAAGAGGAGGTGTCATAGGAGGAACTGCCTCAGTCTCAAGTGGATTTTCATCCCTAGTAGGTGGCGCTTCAGTCGGCCGAAGACGTTCCATGCTTCTTGGTCTTTGTGAAGGATCATCTATTTCCCTGCCAATTAGAAGTGCTTTAAGCTCAGCCGAAGCGCTCGGGGTGAGTTGCGGTGCCACATTGTGTATCCGCATCTCGTCTGCGCCGACATCGCTGTAAGACGGTCTAATATTCCTGTTTTCGGCCCATGCGGACCGACTGTGAAACCTGTGGGGAGATTCAGAGCCGTCGTCAAAATTGCTCGGAAGCGGGCTCGGAGGAGAACGGCCTCGTGGTGCATAGTGCCAGGACTGGTAGAGCGGGGGTCCTGAGGGTGCGTAAAGCTGACTTGAAGCCAACAGTGGCTGAGAAAGATGATTGCTGCGAGCTGGAGATGCGTCGGAGCCGGCATCTACGCTTTGGAGATACGGCAATGACTCGCCATCCTGAACAGAAGGGGGAGGTTCTAGTTCAAGCTCTTCGGGAATGAGCGTGAGCAAGATCGATGCTTGGAGGCGCTTCCGTGGATCAGGGTTCAGACAGAGTTCTGTAATCGTCCGATACCAGTCTGGAATATTTTCGTCTAGGCCAAGCGTCAACGGGCGTCCCTCCCTCTCTGGTTCATCCTCCTCCATCGCAAGAGCCCAAAGTACCATGCCAAGCTGGAAAAGATCGGATTTGACGCCAATATACATGGATATCCGATGATGGGATTCGATAAGAGGTGTTGCTTCGGGTGGTTCCCATCCAACGGGGCACCCTCTCCTGTTGACATCGATAATTTTAGCATCGTCATGATCGTCGATGACAATATTGGATAGCGTAAAGTCGCCCTGGACGAAGCCGGACTCGTGAATGTCAGCAAGTCCGTGGACGATTTGGCGAGCCCATCGCTCCCTAACAGACCACTCCAATCCCTTGGCGTTCTTGACCTTGCAATTGTCGTATATCACGTCGATTAGAGCGCCACCGTCCGCAAAGCTGATGAGAAGGCCTTTCACAAACTCCTCTTTTTCATCGACTACCAGACCATAAAAATTGATGACATGATCAGAGTAGGCAACACTGTTGAGGGCATTGACCTCGTACAGGAACTCTTCGATAGTGTCGGGGCCTGGAATTTCCTTCTTAATCAAGACTTGGCCGTGAACACCGACCTTGTACACGAAACCTGACATATGATGATCAAAGACGATGTCTTGTTCTCTGACTAGACGACATCCAAGGTGAGCGACTTGGCTGACGTGTGGGTAATGAATGATCTCCTGTAGGCGAGTTAGAAGCGGCCACCGTTGACCTTTCGAAAAAGAAAACTTACATTGGAGTCCTCTACTACATGCACATGCAACCTTTCCTTTATTGTTTCCAACTTCAGGTTGGTCACTGTGTCGTAGAATTGAATTTCTCGCAGACTCTCTCGGATTGCTTCGTAAATCTTGGCGCTTTTGCTTCGTTGATATTTGGTGCAAGCAATCTCCTTCTCGAGGGAGCCTTCGGGGGCTTGTCGGTAATCAAGAGTCACCGTGACACGTCGCCATATATCTTCGTCTTCCCTCTGTTCGCGATAGGTGACGAAAAACTTTTCGCGATTGGAATGGTCCTTGTAGCGCATACTGAGATTGAGAATCCATGTCGTTTCGAGTTCTTGATGAATCATTTCGTCAAACTCGTACTGAGACTGTGTTGTCATGGTAGACCGAGCGTCAGAAAATTCTCCGTGAATTTCATCGTCGTGCTCAAATTGCCCTCCAGTCCCTTGTATGAACTCGTCATCGTGAGCGGGAGCTGGCTCTTCGTCTGATAGATGTATAGCCTCATCAGGCACGAACTTCTGAGCTGAAGCTTGCTGAGCCGTGTTCAGGATGCCCGGCGCACTTATGCGAGGGTCTAGGCCGGCATGTGGTGCCATCCGAACATGATAACTTCTCGAACGTCTGTCCATGGAGACGGCTCTCCGTTCATCGGGCGTTGGATCAACGGGTAAGAGATGACTTCTTTCCTCAGATAGCTGGCGGCCCCAGGTCTTGGTACGCGGGAGGCCTGGAACGACGCTTCTCGACACTCGGGCTCGAATATTTGATTTTAGGGCTTTGTCGGCCTCATCACTTGGTTGATGGTCCGTCTCAGATACGGTCTCGGTGACGGATTCAGGCTGCTGTAGAGATTCTGTTGGAACGGAAGAGCCTGCATTACCCTGGCGGCCAAACCACCTCTTCAGCCTCTGCCGGGCGGTTGGCGGTGGCTCGGTCTGTGGGCCATCTTGCTGAGCCATTCTGCGGTGACGAATTTGGGAGGCGAGTGAGATGGCGGTCAAAGATGGATACTTGTCGACCACGCAAAAGGAAGCAAAGAGGCTGGGATGTCCGGGTGTTGATAGGCGGCGGTCAAGAACCCAGAAGTCCAAGGTGAAAATCCGTCAAAGGCTAAGACTTGGAGGAAACACAAAAAGAGGGATTCACTGCAGGAGTTCGTCGTTGATAGACCAACATGTAAGAGAAGATCCGTCTGTCGGCGCCGACTAGTGTTGCCGACCTCCACTTCCTATCGCTGTGCAACAACGCACAAGAAGTGTGCAGCAAGGCTAGAATTCCAATGGAACGGAGCACGAGCGAGGAATGATATCATGCGTGAAAAGTGAAGATGAAGACGCAGAACAGAACGTGCTGGTCATGAACTAGGATCAGAATCGTGAAGACAGCATCAGTGCCTGAGCCCAAGCTCGAAAGCCCGAGCCTGAGGGCCTAAAGCGGACAGGGCTGGTCGGAAGGCGCAGTTAGCAGCTGCAGCAGGCCTGGGCGATAGGATTAGGGTTGGGCGTCAAACACTAGTTACAAGGGCCAATTGATCTGGCCGGGGCAGATAAAACGATGCTAGGAGTAAGGTAGAATCCTGATTTCTGGATGCTGCAACTTCTCGACACTTTCTCGTTGCTGATGTGAGAGCTTGACTGAAATGGCTAAGGTAAGGAAGGTAATGTGACGAGCGGAGGCAGTCACGAATGAATGAATGGGTGGTGGCTTGGGTGCTCTGCTCTTGCTCTTGACCAGTGGATTTTTTGAGGCTACAGAAGCTAATTCAGAGGCAAGAGGAGGGGTTGGTGCCAACCGGGTAGCTTTGCGGGCGCTTAGCTCCCACCAGTTTTAACCGATTTAGGTACTTTACGGGCCGTATGTAGGGTCCTTGAGTCCGTCCTTACCCAACCTCCAATGTTACGGTATTCGCTGTTCGTCCGGGCCGCTCCTTCCTCGCCATTGCCTCCTGCAAGATGAACAATTCACTCGGTCCGGCATCATTGAATCCCCTTTTGGCCCCTGTGAAGCGCCAAACAGGCCTAGTATGGGTTCAATGAGGTATTTAGCTGTGAGGCACCCTGCCAAAGATGGTCTTTCAACGGACAACGGCGGTGAAGAGTTCATCGCTCAGTGGATCAATTTAGTTGCATTGGATCGGTGGATCGTGGGGCTTAAACAGCTGGCAGGTCTTTTGTGGGGGCAGCGTGGCAGGAAGTCGCAGGCTTGACAAGGGCTTTCGACAAGGGCAAGAGCAGCCAGCTCTTCAAGTCTAGTGGCCTTGCCGCCTGGAACACACTTCACTCAGCTACTACTCGTAAGGTATCGCCATCCCGACACAGGAGCTCGTACCTTAGCTTACTCTTTCATCATCCATCACCAATCACCGTCATCCCACGTCAATACGCAGTGTAGCATTCAAGCTGCTTGTTCAAGAATAGACTAGAGAATTTTACCCGTGTTGGCCAATTTGCCTTCAACAGTGAGCGCCTCCACAAGACGTAGGTAGGCAGGCCTCTATTTCCTTTGGCTTATCAACAATGTATGAGTTAGCCTCTCATAAGTCATGCTTTCTTAGCGCCTTAATGCTCAGTAAAGTGCGCCAGGCGGGATAGCTCCCCGGTCAGCACCTACTGTGTCGACAAGCGCATGAATTTCCTCATGGAAGAGTTAGGATTGGTTACCAGTGAAATCTCCCCGCTCATCCATATGCTCGTTAATACCTTGCGGAGTGAATTGTCCCAAGAGGTTCCCCAAGACAGAATAGATCTCCACGCCATCTGCACCTGCGGGCACAGCCCTCTTAGCAGATGCGGCGAAATCTTGAATGCACAATCTCTTCTTCCGCCATGGCTCGGCCTTAGCATCGTTCAGCGGCACTGATGGGCCGCAGCTCGCCTATAATCTGATCAAATTTGAATGCCTACTCCATTATACCCTGCTGGTGAAGTTTAAAAATGGACGATTGTCAAATTCAACGTTGGCACAAGGTTGACCCCACAAAACCGGTCCGGCGCCGTTATGGCTTCCGCTGTGGGGCCGTCGCCTTTCCGGCACCACTAGTAAAGCTGCCGAAGTAGTCTGCGGTCTCCGACGCGAAGCCAACCCATTGACTGGCTCTCCATCCCCTGATAATACACTTTAGTGTAAGACAAGATGACTTAGATTTGCATATTTGTCCTGCTCTGGCTATTGATGAGCATATCTACCAATCAATTTATCTCGGTGGAGACTATATCCTACTTGCTTGTGAGCAAAACGGGTGAAGGCGCTTTATCTCGCAGACAAGAGCTCCGGACGGAAAACTGGTCACTAATTGATATCTCAAGCCATATTTAGTGGTATCATAGTTTTCAGGCCTTTTCGAGAGGTTCTTAAATGTTACCGTGCAGCCTGCGTTCACTTTACGCTAATGGTGCATCTCTAAAGACAACCATAGTTTCTGAACCCAGGCATCTACATTAGTGATGATAGACAGGTAAACCTACGGTCGTATGAGAATGCACTTATCAGTGACTCTCCCTTCCGGATTCAAATTCCGAAGGCCCGGATACAAGCCCCTTCACCCAACCCTTAGGCACGCCTTACAATCGTTAAAGCGGCCAGAGAACAAAGCAGGCGACCCCTGTGCCCATCAATTGGAGCGATCAATCCTTTGTCTTTGCCCCCACTCACATCTGGCAATTAAGCACGCCAACTGGCACTCCTTAATGAAATGAGAGCGATACCTCATCGACACGTCGATGAGGTCAATCCAGCGTAAACGGAAGCGACTTGTCGCAAACCCCTCCTTCGTCATCGACCAAGAGACAAATCACTCCTGAATAAAAGCACATTTACACCGTCCCAGTGCGCTGAAGCGTGCGGGGTAGGCAGTTCGGAGTGGTTGTTCCAGGTATTTCCTCAATTCATGACCAGTCAGTCATTAGCACTCTAGGTACCGATGCAGCTGCTTTGTCTCTGATATGGGAAAACAAATTATGAGGCCATAAGCCCGGTAGGATGGCGATGATTGTATCAAAACGCGCCAGGTCTCGACCCGGACGGTCATGTGGTATTCTTTGGCAGTGCCATCCTGCAGATGAATTCCGAGAAGGGTATGGATTCAATAAGCCCGCCGGATGTGCTCGCTCACTGGAGCCAGCGCATCATCTCCAGATTAATCCATCAACCAACATTACCAATTGCCTCTGCTTAGTGTCTGCGAGTCGTACCCACACTCCAATCCGCACATGGCGCAAGTGGTCGGCATTGCTCCAAATCAGTGCGGTCCACGTTGCGCGAGCCAACGAATTCGAGTCAAAGGAAGGCAGACATGGCAGAGTCCGTTCAAAACGGCCATTCCCTTTTGAGTCGACGAAGCGCAGGGAGGTCCGGTTGGGCACGTCTGCAGCAGCGACGCCTGGTAGCCGGCCTCAGTAGTCTTGATTACATGTTACAAGGGCATGATTTAGCTGTTGATGCTTTTAACGGTAATTTTTCTACCTATGCATTACAGTACTCCTTTCGCAGATGCCCGATGTTGGAAAAGTAGCTCGGGAACTAGGGCCAGGGCCGATCCGCTCTCCACCTCTCGTTGCATCCGCTCCTGCCCTGTAGATTCAGCCTTAAACCCCGCCGCCGCTTCCTGAGAGAAGGCTACTCTTAATATGTCTAAAGAGAAGTTTAACGCTTCTATAACTATTTATATATACATCAACATTGCCTAAGGACTGTGAGATTGAAAAAGAAAAGGAGAAAAAAAAAGTCGCTCTGTCGCATAAAACATTCCAGCACCTTTATAGACAACGATTCAGTTAAAGCGAAGTTCGCAACTAATAAAGCACCCACCTTACTAATGCTAACACCCAAACACCGTGCAATGAAAAGAGTGCCATGTTCCTTCAGCTTGAGTTTATATTATGAGACCGTTCGCTTGTGTTCTCTGAAAGGCGTCATTTCTCTGGTCTAGAGAACCTGTGAGAACATGCCAAACCCCATCATGAGTCGATTTGTGGTCAACGTTATCCCTATCGTAAGTTAGTGTCATCCCATTTTCCTTCCCAGCTTTTGTGGCCAGGTACGTACTGGACTAATGGAAGAAAATCGTCAAGATCGCTGAGCCGGCGAATAGCCTCTTGGTCATCTCCAAAGCGCAAGAACTGTAGCACAACTTGCGATCTGGTCAAGAGGCGATCATCAATAGCTTTGACAAGCTTTCCAATTGGCGACTTTAGAACCTCATGGCCATTCTCTAACGACTTTGTCCAGAGCCCATTAGTGAACACATATATGCTGATGGGTTTGTCAGCTTTCTGTTTTGAGAAGTTCAATAGGCTCCTTCGCTTCTTCGTTGGGGTATCACCCGGAAGCCTTTTAATAATATTTTCAATCAGCGTCCCTAGGCACCATTCCATGTTGCAAGTGTCTTCCGAAAACCCTCGTCTGAACCTTAGCTTGAGGTAATCCACTAACTCCGCAGTGTGTCTCGCACATTTGGTTTTACCGTCTGAGGTTAAAATGACTTCTATTCCATCACCATCGGCTTCCTTAAGGAGATAAGCAAGTTCGGTAAACCATTTGAGCACCTCATCTATATGGCCCTCCATACTCCGGGAGTTGTCAACCACAAATATCTTTTCATGATTGTTAGCTAACCATACAAGCAAGCGCTATGACTATAAGCGCGCGAAGGGATCATAGTGTATAACCCACGTGATCACGGCCACTCAGTTTCGGGAAAGCTGTCTCTTCCCCTGCAAGATAGGCTGTTCCATGCTTTTTTTTCCTGAACCTGTATGATTCTGCTTGATCAATCGTAATATGGGGAAGACTTGTCGGAGTCGACGCTCGCGGAAATCCAGTTTCTGTGGTGGTCAGCGGCGAGAGCCGCTCCGTCGTTTGCGAACTGAGGTTGTCGGGATATTGAGAGGCACCCCTCCCCTGAAAACCCAAGGGTGAGTATTTTATGGGCGCTGGCTGGTGTGTCTGTCGAATTTCATGCTCATTTGATGTCGAACAAGTCATAATAGATTCTGTGCTCCAGGGAAATCCGTTGTTGGGTCGTAGGATCGAGCGATTAGGGGCTTCCGGGCTTGCCCATGAGCTGGGCAACGGTACACTCTGGGGCGATCGCGATCCTTGACGTGGAGTTTGACGATCTGTTAAGGACATCTCCCCTAAAGCTAACGCAGAGGTCGAGGATTCTTCTCCGATAAAATAATTCAGCGACCTCTCATAATAGACCGGAGAGGGCTGCTCCGAGTGGCTAAGACAATTAGTGTTGAGTGGGAGAGCTCTTGGCCGGTCGTCGCGGTGCTGACCCTGGCGGTGGTCACTTGCAACTATTGAAATCGCTTGGTTCGGAAACTTAGAGCTAGAAATGGCCTTTTCTAGCTTTGGGAGAAGTTCGCTAGCCTTTGAGCGCTCACGCGGGACTACCTTGTCCAACACTTGGCTTACGGCAAACTTAACAACGTCTGCACTCAGATCAAACTGATCTCGACGCAACAATTCTTCGATCTGTCGCACACAGCCCAGCACTCCGTTGTTATCGTGGAAGCAATCGCTGCGGCCAAGACCAGCATTCTTGGGTGCCATGCTATGGTTTTCGTTACGTCTTTGCTGTGCGAACAACTCCTGGCCTCGAACGCCGTCTTTGACCCACACGGCCGCGTCGACTAAAATGCAGGCAGCCGCCCATCTATCATATTCGGGTTTGGCTTCACAGCGCACGTGTGGACTCAAATGAAGTTCTGGAGGGCCTGCACGAAGCACTTATTAGCAAGATTCATGTGCTCCTGGCGTTGGCACCACTTACTGAACGTGGAGGTCCCATCATTATACCAACCAACTCCATTGACACTAGTGGAGCTCAAGCCAAAGTCGCATAGCTTAGGCACGAATTCATAGGGGTTTTCAGTCTCTTGCGAAATCAAAATGTTTGAGGGTTTCAAGTCTTGGTGAACACTAGCAGTTCAATCAGCGGAGAAGGCCTTAATGAAAAGAGGTTTCGAAATACCTACCAGACGACTTCGGTGTTTGGAGCATTGTCATTATGAAGCTTTGCTAAGCCACGCAAGAACATGATCAATGACGACCAGAAGCAACATATTTGCTCTTTGGTTTTTGGCGGCTGAACTTTTTGGTAGAAATGCTCCAGGCTACCCCCATCAGCCTGCTTTAGTACTAAATTGTACACCTCTGTTTGTTCTACCCGAGATTGGTAGTAGAAGGCGCCGTAGCATCTCAGGATATTGGGATTATTTCTTGAGTCCGTTTGTAGTTTGTTATAGGCTCTGAATTCGCTCTTATACGATTCGTGATCTTGTTTCGAGTAGGATTTAATAATAGCGTTGCCATCAGTCTGCATCCTTGTGTTAGCAAAGCGATTGGGGCCTACTAAAACAACAGCCACTACTCACCAGGCCTGGCAATGTCTTTGCTTCTTCGGCACTAATTTTCACAGGTTTAAATGTAGCTTCCCCAAAAAGAACCGGCGGTATTACACTCTGCTCGCTAGAGCTTGGAACGTTCTGTGGCACCCCTGGAAATATGCTTCTCGAATCCAGATCCAAATCAGCACAAACACGAAAACCGAGCTTTATAGGACAGAACTGCCATTGTAGCCTGTCGAAATCTGGCCAAATTTCGTATCGTATCTTCTTGTGTTTCTTTCTTTGTGGAAAGCTGTGGTCTTGTATCTTGAAATTAGTAAAGGTAGCGAGTTCACTCAGATAAGACTGTTTGGACCACGACATGTAGACGAGAACGGAGAAGGGAATGAGATAGCTCTCTCGAATATTCTCCGCGGAATAATTGAGAGCGCCCCCATCTAGGGCTGCATGTAGCAGCTGAGCGATTCGTGAAGTCGTCCAGTACAGTCGTAAAGCTTCGTAGCGCAGGTAAGGTTTCCGGTTACCTTCCAAGTTATGGCCGCCCAGACTCTCCTTATTTACCCAGTTGTAGAAACTGTTAAAGGGTTGTGTCGCAGAGCCCATGATTGTGGATAGTTAAGAGCACCGTTATACGTTCTCCACTGGCTTGATAGCGCGACAAGAAAGTGAGGTGCAGATTCGAGGTGCAATAAGCTAGGTTCAAATGGAGCCTACCATAAGACTTGTACGCCGGAGTCTGGTATGGACGCTGGTGGAGGGGCGAACGGAGGCTGCAGCGCATCAAACTTCGGTCTGATATCCGCTCAACCTAGTTTCGAGCAATCAGAAGGAACCTCCAAGCGCAGTAGCTACGAGGCCTAAGACAAGAAGAGAAAGAAGGTGATGATTCGAGGGCGGTGAAGCTATGGAAAGAAGCAAATGAGACCGAGATTGGCAGTGCAGGCGTAGGTACAAATGCTGGGTGGTAGGTGGCAACCCAGGTTATCCGCTTATAGAAAGTAGGATTGCCTGACACAAGGAGATACGAGGCACATATGTCTGTAGTTATATATACCGATATGCCAAAGTACGTTAGCCTGTAGTTGGGGCTCGTTCGCGAACCACTACCAAAGAGCTTTCCTCCACAACTGAAGGGGGATTTTGCCCGCACGTACTCTCTACGTGCCTCTTAGCCGCGTGGAAGTGGTGCGCGAACTTTCTCAAAACAATGACTTCAGCTAAGGAGGGTGGTCTTCTAATGTCATTGGGCGCGCTTCACACCATCATTCAGAAATTGTGACTAGACGTACGCCTTGCGCTGCTCTAGGGCAGTAATTCTGTGGCAGTAGGGCTGTCAGCGAGGCAACCCAAAGTGCACTCTGCTTCTGGGCTGGATTGGAGGCTGAAACCCTCCGGCTGACTGGAAATTCACTGATAGTTTTGCGCGGACCGAGTCTGCCCTCGCATAACAACAAGGCAGAGTCTTCATCATGTTAAAGTCTGAGTAGTGACGTGTAGGCATCGAGTAAAAGGGCGGGAGACGTTTTTCTATTCATTCATCATTGTGCTTGGCCTAAGCTAAAGTCACAGTGTTTGTTAGGGAGGGCGACAAAGTACAACAATGTCTTAGATGGATAGCTGACACTATCTGTGCCTTGGCGTTAAAGTGCCCTTCAAGGTTAAGCTTCATTAACATTGCATGGTACATAAGAAAAAGAAAGTCTCGATCCGAAGACACTTAGGAAAAACTGTACATGGAAAGGTAAGGAAATAACGTTGACATACGAAAATAGAAAGATTGCCTAGACTAGACCCCCAAGTTCCTGGTCGCTAATCCGTGCGTGACTTCGGCGCTTGCGAACATACCACGCCCAGGCAATAAGTGCAACAAGCATCATTGGTACGCAGATTGCAGCAAACAACTTTCCAAGTTCTTTATCAAGCATGACGCCATCCTCATCGCTTTTGATGATATTCGCGCTGAAGAATGACTGACCGTTAGTTAGACGAGAGTTTAACGACCTCCCAAAAGAGGGAAGCGCATATCTTACTCCGAGAAATGTTCCAGGGAGAAGTATAAGTGTTAGAAAAGTTATTATGTGCATAGAGCTTGTGAGCGTCTCTGTCCGCTCGCCGACCGATTCCATTCTGAGAGAGGCGTAGCGTGCGTTATGAGCCATTAACTTGTTCATTTCAATATTGCGAAACTGTAGAATGGAATCATACTGTTTCTCGCGAGTTAACATGCAGTTTCCTCAGCTAGAATAAGGGTTATAACTTACTAAAGGTTTGCCCTCTTGTAACTGATTGATAAGTGTCTGTGCGCGCTGGCACTCAATGCTAAGTTCTAGCTCTATAGATTGTACTCTTCGCGAAAAGTTGCGTACTGCCGCTGAACAATTTGATTTTATAGGGTTTGGACAGTCTTCAGACTCGACGAAGCTGTCATATGTGGCCCGAACTTTTCTGAGGATCTCTATGTTCAAGTCCATAGCCAACTTATAGCCCTGCAGGATCAATGCATGCGCTGTCAAGTCTTGGAATTGTTTGACTGAAAACTCCTTCAGCTTATTCTCATGTTGCATGACATCAGCAGCTTGTTTTCGAATTTCTTTCAGAACATTTTGTCTTTCCTTGTACAATTGCGACTTCGTCCGCTCTAGGCGGCTTTTCTTTGGTTGATCGAAGATTTTGAGTCTCGCCCAATGGGCCCAGCATGTACTGTTGCTGCTATTTTCATGTGTCCTTTTTTCCTCCATTTCATCGCCGGATTCTTCCCCTGTGAGTCCGAATGATAGACTGCGCGCTTGGGCCTGGGAGCTGCGCTGTTTTAGAACAATGCCCTGAGCATTTTTCAATATTCCGCGGAAGCGGCTCTCTTGGTCATCAATAGCTTGGCGCCATCCTTCACTGCACCATTCTAAATGGATTAAATGTATTAAAAGTGACGCAGAAAAAGAGCTGGCTACTTCACTGTGGACTTCTGGACGAAGCTGGTCCCATGAATTTGTTGATTCTGTCACTCGTCTTTTCATTGTATGATCAGCTTTAATAGTCATCCAGAAGCAACGTGCTGTCTCGAGGTCGAAGGAGTGGTAGACAGTAGCCTGGCGGAGAGACCACTTTCCACCTGCATTTTCGGAAATCTCCATAGCTTGGAGTTGATAGAAGTTACGCAATTCAAAACCTGATCTTCCCAGCTCTGGAATGTCCAGATCTATTCCTGATGAGAGCTTGGGTATAATCTCTTCGAAGTAACCGACCGCATGGAATTTCAGGTTCTCCTCTTGATCTCCTAGAGAGTGGACCAGCTTCAGGAAGCTAGGGGATATCTGATGATAACTGCAAATGTACTTGAATATTTTTGCTGTACAGGTGAGCCGTGTCCGAGAATTTGACGATGGAATGAAGCTATGTATTCGTGCGAATGATTATTATCTGGTTTTATATCAATGGGTGTGGGCTGCGTTCCTAGCTTACACGTGACGGCTCCTCGGGTCTTTCTGCCTTGATATCAAATGCTTATCAAGGTGATTCTTTAGGCTATCAAAGGACGGGATGCGAATATTCTCAAAATCTAGTATGTCAGCCTCTGCAAAAGCTAGTAGTCAGAAGGACCACAACATACTTCTCTGCCCAACCTCGGCCTCCATCATTTCCACTCGACTTGTGTCATTGTGGAATATTCGATCCTCATCTTCCCTCAATCGTTTCCGCGAGGATTCGAGCACTTGTCTTAGTGTCCGTACGACATTTGAATTTTCGGGGTAGTTGTCGGAGTCTTGACAGATCTGAGAGAGTTTATAAAAGCTGCTATTATCCATCGTAAAAGCTGTATTGTAAGTTCTTATATTAGATGCAGCAGAGCTGAGATTCGTCTTTGTTAGCTAGACAATGCTCTTCCAGTTTTCTTCATCTGCTGAGGTTTTTTTTTTCTTTAAACAGTTAAACAGCATAATATGCAGGAAACAGAATCGATACTTAAATCCTAACGGGATTCTAGCACAGCAGCGAAGGGGCCTTGAGGTTGGTCAAATCCCCTGTCGCTCCCTGAATAGATTGGGTAGAATTAAGCGAATAACAAGGCGATGTTACCGAGGTCTTGTATTGTGGTGCATGACAGCAGCCTGATGCTAAGTGGTTTTAGGGGTTGTACAGAAACCAGCCCTGCTGACATGTGCTCATGTAGTGGGTGAGCACATGCCTCGAATCGAAGTGTAAGACCAGGAATAAGGCTTGGGGTCGGGGTGATGAAAGAATAAGAGATGCCTGGTAAAGTACCTTGCAGTCCCCACTTTATGTATGGCCACAAATCTACCGATCAAAGCCATAGCATAGCAGGGAAAGGCAGCTGACCAAGAGCACACAGCCTTGATCGTTTTAAGGTGGGTGCACTATAAGCTTATCTTCGGTGAATGAAGTGCTTTTCGTATTTTACATGTTGTCTATCAAAATGCCTATATGTCCATCAATCAGTGGTTCAGGGGCGAGATGAGCTGAACCGTACTGAAGCTGCAGAATTGCCCGACCATAGTTATCACTTGCAGCCTTGAAGTTCCACCAAGTCAGAAACGGTCTCATAGTATCTAGTCATGACCATGAGGGTGGTCTTTCGCTCTTAAGTTTTTTGATCTCTTGTATATGTGTCTTTTGACGTCAGGGGATGTTTTTTGTGAACACGGGGAAGAGGGGTGTTCCTCGCTTACATTGCTTAGCTCCTTTTTGCCCCCTTCCACCTCAATCTCAAACTGGTCGTCAGGTCGCTCCTGAATAGGTCAGCGTGATATCTGTCCAACTAGCTTATCTAATAAAATAGAATTATAGTAGCTCTTCAAGTGATCTTACCGCAACACTGAAGGTAGTGAATTTCGGGCGCAAATAGTTCTCCAACTCAGTCTTGGTCAGACCGTATCTCTTCATAAGCGTCATACTGACGAGGAAAATATGCCTTGCAAGCTGAGTTGTCAAAGAAAAAGACGGATGCGGGGCGGCACGGCAGGCACAGTTTGCCTCAATGTCTCAGTGCTATAGTGATCCACTGGTTCGCTAGTCCGCTGGTTCGTTAATTAGCCTAACATGGGCTGTTTTAACCATAAGCGAAGTTAAATGGACCTATTCCAAAAAGCCTAGCCTGAGCGAGGCATCTTTATGAAATTATTGATGCCCTCCAGATTGAGCCGCAGAGCGGGGAAGTTCTCTCCGAGTGAGGCTGGATCCTGCAGTATTGATGCGGGCAAAGGGGGGCAGGAAGCTGCAGCTTCGGCTCTAACCTTTGGGCCTTAACGCACGTCGAACCGAGCAAGTTATAGCTGTATAGGTGTACTTATATGCCTTGTGTGGTTGCCGCTGTATGTTCACCGAGGTTACACAATGCAACACCGCCGCTGTTATTTCATCTTCGTCTTAGCCTTAAGTTCCCATGCTTCAGGAACTATATCGGTGCAATTCCGACTCAACTCTGAGAAAGAGTGGCGACGATGAACTTCTGAATGTTTTATTCCATTCTCGTTTTCTCAAGCGGCGGATATGCTCTGACTAAAACCATATCTTAAGGAGAACTTTGAAGATAGTGGTCATCGAGCATCAAGCCGAGGAGGGGGAAAACACCAATAAGAGCGTCTGAAAATCGAGCCAATGTTAGCTGCCAGCCGGCTTGCACAGCGATAAGATCGACGTTTTGTCGGCCGATCATAGCTCCTTTGAACAGACCGACGGCTTTCAGTAGTTTCCAGCCTTCCTCGGCGGACGCGACTGTACCTAATACCTACTCGCTGTCGCCGTTGCGATTCTGCAATTGTAAAGTTACGCATAGCGTCTGCAATTACGACGTCTTTAGAACCAACAAAAGACTACGTTGAATAAGACGAATTATTATAGGAGATTATTAATGATACGCCCATGACACATGTATGAAAGGAGAATGAGCAAAGGGGCGACGCACTATTAGCAGCACGAAACCATCCCAACTAAAGGATCACTTTGATCCCAACCTTCTTCAATATATGCAGTAACAATCACAACCAAATTTTCTGCAATACGTTTTCGTTTCCTTCATGACTTCAATTCTTCGAATGCTAAAACTTCTATTGCGCGCTGTTGTCATACTTCCGTAGTTCAGTTATGACATGCTATCTCTCATCCAATTCTTCTCAGGTCGAACTTGCTAAGCATCAATAGCGAAAATAGAAACCTTAGAATCACTACCATTGCTGCTTTTCGCCAGGTGAAAATCGCCTGAAATAAAATGTGAAACTTTGATCTCAAGGCTGAAACTTCTTGGCATGTTTAAGAGCCTTGATATCCTCAGGTGTGTCAACCCGGACGCGTGAGCCGCGAATATCGGCCCTATCAAGCAGCTGCACGTAATTATCAGCAAACTCCGAGGCGCTTGTCACACCATGAGCCGCAGCATCCTCATCCACCTCCACGCGGAAGCACAGGTAGACCTCATTGAAACGCACAGTTGTGCTTTCGTTTTCGCGTGCGCAGCCGATCGCCATAGAGAAGAGCGCGCCTTGTGTCATGCCTGGCAAAGGGTGCGTGCCTATGTCTCCTTGGGACCCTGTGCACAAAGTGAAGCTAGTTTCAGGGTTCTTCTGCTCCTGCAGATACTCAATGGTGTCCCGATAGGCAACTGAGATATTCCATTGTTAGAGGAGATTCTTGAATGCCACGGTGTGCGATTCCAATAGGGATGAAGGCTTACAGAAATTGGCTTCGAAGGAGACATTCATATTGCGGCGCAACCGGTCCGCCGTGATGTTTTTCAGAGGATCGGTGACATACTCTCCGCCAACTGTAGGATCTATATTAGCTGATACTCCAAAAGACTCCCAATGAATAAGATGGTGTACGCACCGGACGAGTATACGTGCTGGAAAGCAGGAAGCTTGCCAGCGCGGACCTGATCAACGACGCCTCGCACACCCGTGTCGGAGGTTACGTCAGCCTCGACGAATGTGATTCCATCAGAAGATCCAATGTTTTTGATCAGCTTATCGGCCGAGTTTTGGTTTCGCACAACTGCAAGGACGTTTCGTTTGGCACGTAGAGCGCCCTTGACTGCAGCAACGCCAATGTTGCCAGTGGCTCCGACGACAAGAACAGTCTGCATATTGATAGAGAGTGATGCTGTTGTTACTTTGGTGTTCCGAGTGAATGATGGTTGATTTAATCTGATCTTGTCATTGAGGGAGGCTGTTCTCTGCTACTTATACCTTTCAGTGCACTGCAACGGATGGTTATCCACAATCTACAAGACTAATCGTCATGAATCAATACTGCTAGTCGCAGCTTACGTCAAGCCATCTCAGCCCATTCTGGCAAACGTCAACCTAAACAAAGTATACGGACTGCGGACATGGTCAACTTCCGAGTCTCTGGCGCCGGTAGGCCACAAAATATTACCCAAATGGGTAAGTGGCGATCCCTGGTGTCCGGACCGGCGATTACAAATGTTAAAATTGTAGGGATCTCGCGCTTCTAGATGTCCCGGGCCCACAGCGGGTGGACACACGGCTGCTCGGCGTTCGGAACAATAAGAATAGTCCTCTTCCTCGCCGACCGTCAGAAGGTAAAATAGACTACCAGCCGGCTACGCTAACAGTCTAGTTGACAGCAATGTACCCCCCTCGCTTCCTGGCTGCTTCTGCTGATTGATAAGCCTCTCAGTTTCCGCATCTCAAGCAATAGCACATCTACATGATTAACAAAAAAAAAGTGGTAATAAGAGGAGAGTGATTATATTCCTGTATCTCATTCAATGCATAGTGCCCCCCGTCCGCCCATCAGGTAGTCAAATGCCCCGATAAACGCCGCCCCTTATTCTTACACAAGGGGGCTAAACATACTCCGAAAATGCGAAATGCTATGTACCGATAGATGACCTCCATCTGTTCCGTCCGGCCATTGCTTCCGCTAACATGGCCAGGGCCGTCTAGTTGTTGTTTTTGCTGTGTAAAGGATGCATTATACATGCCAGGTTCTACCATACCGTCTAATCATCGTTGTCCTCGCGCTTTGAGGAGTCTTCCTTGCCGTGCTTCTCCTCCCACTCGCGGATCTTACAGGTGTTGGCCTTTTCCCGATCTAGCTCGGGGAAGGTATGCTCGAAAACTTCGTTGTACCACTCCACAGGGTGTCCCTCGATGCCTTCTTTGATGTTCTATATCATACATTAGTTGTACTGTACGGATCTTGACGTTTCATGTATCACATACCTCTGGCAGCTCTAACCAGTCGGACAGGTTGTCCCTTGGGAAGATGATCGTGGTGCAGCCCGCTCTCCGGGCGGCAACTGTCTTCTCGCGAAGCCCACCGATGCGAAGCACCTTGCCGGTGAGTGTCAGCTCGCCTGTCATCGCCACCGTTGGGTTGACGGGGGTGTCGATAGCGAGAGAGAGGAGCGAAGTAGCCATGGTGATACCGGCTGATGGTCCGTCCTTAGAGACGGCGCCATCCGGCATGTGCATGTGCATCTTAGCCTTGTCAAAGAACTGGTTGTCCGGGAAGTTCTTCACAGCGAAAGACTTGGCGAACGAATAAGCTATCTGTGTGGACTCCTTCATGACCGACTTCAAGTTGCCTGTGATCTCCAGGCCAGGTCGGCTGCTTGGTCGCAGTGGCGCCTGCAGAATCGACTCGGTGTACATGGCAGCGCCACCTAGCTGCGTCCAGGCCAAGCCCATAGCCACACCAGGCGGACTGACCTCGTACAGCCGGTCCGAAGTAAATACCGGAGGACCAATGTAGTCTGTCAGGTTGTCCTTGCCAATCTCCACGTGGACTGTGTCCGGAACCTTCAAGGCCTTGCGTGGCTTCTCTGTTGTCTCGCTCTCATTGGCTTCTTGGGGAGGCTGCTCCTTGTTGGCATCCTTGACTTCCTCGGTTTCTTCAGATTTCTTCTCCGACTCTTCCATGGCCGACTTCCCTTCTTCGGTCAAGGCCTCCTCCTCAGGGAGAACCTCTTCACCAAGATCTTGCACAATCTTCAGTGCTGATTTCCGGTAGACCTTCTCGATCTGCTTCTTAAGGTTTCGCACACCAGATTCTCGGCAGTAAGACTTAATCAGCTCCTGAATGGCTTCCGCGGTCAGGTTCACGTCGGCTTGTTGCAAACCAGCTGCCTCCTTGGCGGCCGGAGCAAGATACTTGTCGGCGATAGCCTTCTTCTCATCTGCGACGTAGCCCGACAGATGAATCAACTCCATACGATCGAGCAGAGGCCGAGGAATTGTGTCTGTCATGTTGGCCGTGCAGACGAAAAGCACCTTGGAAAGATCAACGGGCACATCAAGGTAATGATCCAAGAACGAGCTGTTTTGCTCGGGGTCGAGCAACTCCAGAAGAGCTGATGAGGGATCTCCCTGGTAGCCCTTACCAATCTTATCCACTTCGTCGATCAGTACGAGAGGGTTCTCTGTCTGGCACTTCTTCAAGGCTTGGATAATACGACCAGGCAGTGCCCCCACGTACGTCCTCCTGTGTCCCTTGATTTCAGCCACATCGGTCAAGCCACCAACACTGAAGCGGTAGTATTGGCGGTTGAGTGCGCGGGCAATAGATTTGCCAATACTAGTCTTGCCCACACCAGGAGGGCCGACGAAACAGAGAATCTTGCCCTCTACTGTGCCGCGCAGCTTTCCGACAGCAATGAACTCCAAAATCCGGTCCTTGACGTCCTGTAGCCCATAGTGATCCTCGTCGAGAACCTTCTGAGCATTGGGAATGCCAAAAGTCTCGGCACTCCTTTGCCCCCAAGGAATCTGAGTGAGCCAGTCCAGGTAGTTGCGGGTAACGTTAAATTCGGAAGCAGCAGATTCGAGATGAGCCAGTTTGTTAAGCTCCTCATCGAAAACCTTGCGAACTGCATCAGGCATGGCCAGCTTACTGGCCTTATCCTTGAACTTCTCGACCAGCTTGTCCTTGCCGTCAGACTCCAGGCCAAGCTCTCGGCGGATGCCCTTCATCTGCTCCATAAGCCAGTACTCGCGCTGACGCTTGCTGATCTTTTGCTCGACATCCTTGGTGATCTTGGACTGCAGCTGAGCATTCATGAGCTCCTTCTTGAGCACAGCAAGAGCTTTCTGCATCCTCTCTTCCACATTCATGCAAGCCAAAACCTCTTGTAGCTCTGTCTGCTCCCCAGAAGAGACTGCAGCAGCAAAGTCGGCAAGCTTAGCAGGCTCAGATGTGACATTGCCCGTAGACTGGCTCATGGAAAAGGTCGAAATTTGATCGCGGAACAGGTTGTTCATTGTAGCAACCTCCTTGAAAACGTTGACAATTTCGTTGGTAACAGCCCGGATAACCTGGCTCTTTGGGTCGAAGGGCTCTTCGGTCATATTCTCCACGTTGACCAGACTGACGGGGTATCTCTTGAGGAATGAAGTAGGCTCGTACTTCTCAGCTTGCTGATCGGGCTTCTTCTCCACGGCCCCTTCCTCAAAGCTGGCGACGACATCACCCTTCTTATCAGGCTGTGGCTCTTCGCTTGTTGACTTCTGAGGGATCGGCTCCGGCGCAGCAGGTTCACTTTTCTCACTTGTCTTCTTAGCATCCTTGCTTTCCTTGTCTTGTGCCTGAGGCGCAACGAGGCTGGACAGCTTGATTCGGCGATGAGGGTACAGAATAGCCGTCAATGCTCCCTCTTGGCCGTGAATGGGGAACGCGCTTGTGATTTGTGCAAAGACACCAACATCGTACACATCTTCCATATTGCGAATCACATCGTCATCCTCATTCTCGTCCTTGAAAAGGAACGCACCGACATACGGCTGGCCGCGCTTAATCGACTCTGTAATGGCGGTGGCCACCTCGGGGTCTTTGATAGTGATGGCCTTGTAGAACCCCGGGAACAATGGTCTCCGCGCTATCGGAATGGCCAGGACCTGGGGATATACGTCAGGCACAACAGGCTTGGAGAGTGAGCGCTCCGAGGAGCGTTTCCCCTTCTTGCCGCCATCGCCAGAACCGTCTCCGGAGCCGGAGCTACCGGCCGGGCCACCGGCCGCACTGCCAGCCTTGCCGTTCTGTGGTTGTCCGCTGCTTTCATTCTTTGATGACGCTAGAGCGTCGGCACCAGAGCCCCTAGGTTCGGCACTCTGTTCCACCTCTTTATCCTTGCCTTTGTTCTCTCGGTTCAATTTTGCCTCCTCCTCCGACAACGGCTCGGTCGCTGGCTCCACGGAGGAGTCAAAAAAGTTCTTTCCCTTATCCTTATCCTTCTCTTTCCGCAGCTGAGTACTCGTTGAAAATGTGGCTGCCTGTGTCGAGGGTCGTGCCGCGGGCAAGCGCCGGCTGCAAACATGGGGACATCTGTAGGCCGGGCTGGATAGCCACACTCGCGTTGTTGATCGCGATGAACTGCTGGCGGAACGCACCGCGGCGCTCTGAAGCACCAGGCGTCCCGACGCACGCGTGCGAGGGATCATTGTCGCCACGATCGAGGACAAGAGCTCTCTGCGGGTTTACTCTCGATTCGAGTCGGATGAACGAGCGGCCACCCGAGGGCGCGCGCGCTATTATGAAGGAAGCTGGAGGGGGGAAAGCTGAATTGAAACGAGGAGCGAAGAAAAACTCAGGAAAGAGATGGTAGAGAGAAAAGATGGGTGGGTGATGATCGCAAGAGAAGCGCTCCTGTGGCCGAGTCGAGCCGGTGGAGGTGAATTAGTAAGAAATTTCGACGATGTCGGCGTTGACGAGGATGAAGCTCCCCAGCTCTGTCCCAGCACTACAGTGAGAGAGCGCTAGGTAGAAATTTGGTGACGATCCCCGGACGGCAGATTCCCGGCCCATCCTACCAATGGCGTGTCGTGGATCACCCCAGTCGCAATCTGATAAGGATAAGGCACGCTATATGACGTCTTCGAGATTGGCAATTGAAAATTCCATCTTTTGCCTTTCAAAGATCAACATGGCTGGCAAAAAAAAATGTATCAGATTGATACCGTGTTTTTCCTTTCCGTTGGCAAACTTCAGAAAGTGGGCAGCGGAGAATATTGATCGCGCTGGAAGCCATACAAGCAATCTCTATTCAATTAGTCACCTCTGAGGCTCAGGCAGACCTCGGATATCATGGAACATCATTCAATCCACCATATCGAAGCTTCAAGTTCCACCCTATGCAACCAGCCTAACCGCTACAATAGAAGCGAAAACGGGGATAGTATTCCCATGATATCCCGGGTTCCCCAAGCAAACGTAGAATAGCTAAGACTGCTACTCCTCCTTCAAGCCGTAATGCCGAAATAATTGCCAAAAGCGGTTATCCGGGGACCGACGCCATGCCGGATCACGACTGGTATACAATCGCAGCCTCAGGCTATTACATATGAATCATAGCTTCAAAAGCATTCAAGCACCCCTCACTCGCAGTTGGGGTCAGAAACTGTCTACTCTACATGACCTCACTGTCGATCAGCATAATCTCAATTATCTAAAATGTCTTCGCAATCGTTCATCAACCCGCGTCTGGTGGCTAACTGCTCCGCCGGACTTGGTGTCTTCATCGGGCTTAACAACATATACGGCCTGCTCAACCCGCGCGGCGCCTTATCGCAGCTCGGCTTCCCGATCACTGACTCCAACGACGCCAACGTAGCTATTGGCCTGACGCGCATGTTTGCCGCGACTCGCATCGTGGGAGCCGTGGCGCAACTGGCTGCGTGGTATTACAGCGACTACAAGGTCTTGGGATGGCAATCGGTCGCGGGTGTACTTATGGCAACGGTGGATGGGTAAGCTAACTCTTCTTCTCTTTTTTTCATCGCATTCTCACAGCAGCAAAACTACAACTGAATGGGAGACATGCTGACACGGACGCAGATTTGTAAGTAAGGAATTGATTGGCAAGGGAGAATGGGGACATTGGGGTGCTGTGCCGGTTGCATTGGGCATCGGTCTCTTCCTTTTAAACTCGACTTAGGTTTTCTCTTCTAAGCCTAAAATTTGTTGATGAGCTGCGCATTCAAAACTAACAAAACTCCAGCGGAGACCTCTTCACTCAATCAACAGCTTTCCCCATGTTTTAAAAGCTAGTAGCTAATCTTCAGCTATCTCTCGCCCGTATGGAGATTAAGATTGTTATCAGAATATAGCACACTTTATGGAAACAGCATACTCTAATTCAGGGTGATCAGCATAAATAAAGTACACTTTGTGTTAGTATCAATAAATATACAGATATTCAGAAAGTTGTGGAACAAGGCCAAGATGATTTCAGAACGTTGGATTTTCAATTTATTTGTTCTCCGCTGGAGCACATATGATGAAGGAAAGTAATATGGCATGACGCCGAAACACCTGCAACGCTCAAGGTCTGAGTTACCCGGGTCCAGCCTCCAGGATCATCGTTCCACTATGAAGCCGCTAACCCTCTAGGCAACGCGCTGGCTTCTTAGCCTGTATCTAGGTTCGAGGGGAACCCGGCTCAGCTCATTAGCCGAGATATTATACAATGGTCCCTCGCTTCGCGCTCTCATAGCTGTCCGCTGACTAGTGTTCGCATGGGTGGTTCCCATGCTTAAAAGACCCCTAGCGCGGCGCTCCTGCGTGGTTAAGGCCTTTCCGGCGGTTGCAAGTGGGAATCGTGCGTCTTTGCACCGAGTTAGCTAACGAGATTCAGGAAATGGTATTCATTGTACTTACTCTGCACGTTTCTGACCAAATTATCGATACATTCGGCGCTGACCCTTATTGCTTTGGCGTCAGAACGAAGAATGTAGGGGATCCCTGTCTAATGGCGGATGTTAGCTTCATCAAGTTCTCTCGCAACACCAATAAGTGATGTACTTACCTGTCCACTATCATCGTTCGTGTCTCGATAGAACTCTAAAGAACCACCCAAAAGTTGACTCTCGAGCCAACGGCCAGATTCTCCCTCGATTGCTTGACCAAGCCTGTTCCTCTCCCGAGCATAGTTAAGGTAGCTTACTTCTGGGGGCGTGAACGACCCGTCAGCCCTGCTTCCCTGAGCAAGAAATGCAATGAAAAGATGGCTTAGCTCGTGTGCTGTGGCGAGCGAGAACATGAATAAATATGATCTCCAACGTTTAGCCATCTTTCTTTCGTGACTATTCCTACTGCCGGCCTCTCGGCCTGCTCTGGACATTTCGGCAACTTTCTGAAAGACGTGTATTAGCCTTTGCTATAATTAGGATACCATTTCCGAGTATTGAACTCAAAGGCTTTTCTAATAGGACTAATGTTAACTTACACGTCTGTTATAGTAGAAACCACCGAGGCGCTTTGGGTCAACTCGCTGAAAGCTACCATTCCAGAATTGCCCACCGATGCGTCTAGTCTCGGCAATAACATCTGGACCTTGGTCGGTCTGCACGACACTCGGGAAGTCATTCCTGACCTCAAGGAGGAATCGATCAACGTATGCGGCCATCTGGCGACGGTCTCCCGCAAAGTCAAACGAGTCGGTAGCTCGCCATTCGTGTACAACAGTGTCGCCCACACGTCGAAGAGCATCTCTTCCTCTAGAACTACTGAGTATGGTTAATCCTGCATTAATGCAGAAAGCCATCTATATTAATGTGTTAGATATTGTATACGTCAAAATCTGCGATGGGCTGGGGGGTTTACTCCAGTGAAATCCATGGTATTCTCCGCTACCACACGAAATGCGTTCCCTTCGTAAGATGTAAAGCCAAAGCGGCCGACACCATTGCTGGTGATAAACTGAGGCATAGCCATTTTGAGGATAAGTGGTACTTGAATATGAACTGCGAAGAACACTAGGGATTGGTATAAGTGCGTGAAGTGATACGTATAAACCCAGTAAACAGAATCAAATCAAATAGAGGAATAAATTGAATCACAAGAAGATAAAACGGACTGTAGAAAGTTCAGGAGAGCAATTTATACTTAATTTGTTAGCAAAGCACATCATGTAGCCCCTGCGCCAGAGTTTGGAGTTACAGGGCCTACTGCTACGTACGCGCCATGAGCTATTCTCGGCACAGTCACGCTGCTGTTGGAATGGTGAGTTGGAAAATTATATTTCTAGGTGAACCTCTTAGCCGCGCGGCTCGTGCTAAGCATACTCATGATAATGCATTCGAAACCCTGAATGATTTTTGTGGGCGGCCGTAAACATCGCGACTGTGCATATCTATTTTGACGTTGGTAGTTATGAGACACTGGATAGAAGAAATGAAGGCGCATAAGCAGGTCAGTCCTGTCTTGGGGCCAATCATATCTACAGGGGGACATGGGTGAACCAACAGCAGTTGTGACCGTGGTCGTCGACAGAACCAACATCGTCCCAGGATTCGACAATCAAGGCTCATTGAATAGGTCACAACAGCTAGATTTGAAACATTAAAAAATATCACACTGTACCAGGGCCTTCAACGGCGTTACGTCGTCTAGAAGAAAAACGCGGCGCTTCTTGTAGACCATGATCAAAGTGCTTCGCCTGTTCTCTGACAACATCACTGTAACTCATCATAGCAAGTGATCATCACGTCTGGAGGAGAAACATGTGGTCGTCAACCAAATGAACACATCATTGGAATAAACAAGAGACGTAACCCTAGTTTAAATTTCCTAGCAAGACCCTAGGGCTAAGCTATATATACTGATGCCGATACAGATGCTCTTACGCAGCTATAAACTAGAGCTATACCATCTATCGTACAATGAGCCCGTGTAGTTTAGCGAAAGTATTCATAATGCAGCTATGGTATTGAATATAGCTATCTAGAATTCGAAAGAAAATGGCGTGACATCGCTTAGTTTCTGAACAGAGTATTCGCCTGTGTCGGGGTCTTGGATGGTGACATAGGTGGGAGAAGGCGGTTCTGTTTGCGATTTCCACAAAGGAGACGATGGCGTGATCATCTTCATGCGTTCCATCATTCGTTTGACCTCTGCCTCGTCTACAGGCAATCCGTCTTTGCGATCGATCAACTTACAGGAAATCAATAGCTCGTCTTGAAGCTCAGGCCAGTCCGTGGTCCTTCGCCTGCCTAGGTCCGGCTTGATATCTGGCTCAAAACGCTCATATCTGTCGCGGAAGATATGGAACTTGACGAAGGCATCCCAGGGATCCCAGCGCCATCGATTTTCCATAGTGGCCACAATCGGGAGTGGACAGGGTGAAGACCCGGCGTGACTAGCACCACTGTTCTGTTCTATGCCCTCGGCCTTGCTAACAAAAAAGTGAATTAATTGATCGAACTGCTCTTCTGTAGGCGGAAAGATAGTACGAGGAGCAAATCTGCCGCATCCATGAATGTAGACATCTCTACACTTTTTTCGGGTCAGATGAACTATGTTCAATCGCCGGTCTGAGTGGGCGACTCACCTCATTATCATTTTCTCCTCTGTCAAAGACGATCGTTCCGCCAAATATCTTCGTCTCAGCCCAGTACCCTACGACATCAGCTAGCCCATTTGGATATTGGTCGACTGCATCGTAATAGTCGTGCATGAAAGCGATTAGCGGGCGATACAAGTCCGATTGTTTCATTTGCCGGGGCTCGTCTCTCCATTTCTCGTGCTCTGTGTGGTGATGATTGTGACCGGTGATCTGATAGAGGTAGCAACCTATTTGGTGGCAGGCTCTGGCGAGAAGCTCAATAAGCCGTAAATGGAAGCTTTTGGTCCCATATTCAGATTCATCAAAGGCCAATAACGGCTGTCTGTATGTTAATCTATTCCTGGTACATGAAGGGAGGGAAATAGGACTTACAATAAGAGGGAAGTCTAAGGTCCCAATGTCAAAGTTGGCCCTGAATTCGCGAGCTTTGTCTAGAGACCCCGGGCATAATTCTGGATGATTCATCGAGGGATGTCCATTGAGATTGTGGTTGAATGCACGCCATGTTTCGCTCTTGGGCATGCCATCGATGATTTCAGCGTAGGTCTCCTCCGCGATATCAGTTTGGAGAATCCGCGCTAGAGCTTGCTCAAAGATGCGGCGGTGGCCCGCATCCAGCATCGTCACGGTGCCTGCATCGGCAGCCGTCTTTGATTCCATCTTAGAAGGTTCGTTGCCAACGGAATCCAATCTCTAGGAAAGTTTGATGAATCTCTGAGAGAAGTCTCTGGATTTCCAAGTGATGAAGGAATGAAGATGAGAAATTGGTAAGTGTGCGGTCGCATTCACGTCTCGTATGATGTGTCAGTTGTGTTGGTCGCCGGGGGTGGCTCGCTCGGCGCTTAATATAAGTCGCTTATTGAATGCTGCCTCATGTAAAATTATATGCTGTTGGTCGATCCTCTAAACCTTCCACGATACGCAACCCTAGCTTTCTTCTAGCCGCCTTGATAATGTTGGCCGGCGAGCGGCCGAGTGTTACAACCTGACTTTGTTAATCGCAAATACCTAACCTGTTGTGAGAGAGATTTGCCGTGCGGTTAGGTATGCTGCGCATGGCTATAGTAAAGTCCGACTGGCTATATCAAGCATTGATCTTAGTAGAAAACGGTTGCTGCCTCGCAATATCAGCGACAGGAGCGTTGAAGATCATCGAAGTTGTTGATCTACATTCCTGCCTGCCTGCCCGCCCGTTGTCGCGAGGTGTTATAGTAGGTTGAATGTTTCAAGTGCTGTTTGATGCGTGAGCTAGTATGAATTAAACTCCGTATCGACGTCAGAGCGAGCAGCACGAACTGACTTTAAAGGCAAGGGAACCATGAGCAGTAAAGGCAAGGCATTGAAGTACTCGTAGTAGTGGATGCTCCCCCGCTTTAGGTTCGCCAATCCCCCACAATGGATGAAAATCAGTGAATCCTCCTCGCAGCATATTGCAGTTGGAGTTGGAGGGAACCAAGTCAACTTAAATGGCAACCTTCAACTCAAATATCCTTGGATCCTTACCCCGCTACCTCCCGGATCGAACATCCTCGGCTTCTTTCAATCTCATCTTGAATAAGACATCGCAGATTCTCACTGTCTGGGATATAGAGTACTATTTCAAACGCTTCCTCAACCCGGGTGCTCTCTTGCACGGCTCTATATAAGGCAACGACGCCCAGAATCACAAGCTAAATGGCTATGGCCGAACCGGAGCCCAAGTCGCTTAAGGAAGATATGGCCGCGCCGCTATCTAAGCTTACCCTTGACACCTCAAAAGACAATCCCAAGTCATCCTCCAACAAGAATGTGAAGAAGAAACCGAAGAAACTCGCTGTGGCCGACTCGTGGGAGGATGAGGACCTATCCTCGGACGATGAGAGCGACGCCAGAGATCAAGCGGAGAAGCAAGAACCTGGCAGCGAGGACCTGTCAACACCAAGCGGCACATCATCCCGGCATGCCGTACCCTCCCCGCCGCCTCCTACTCCCAACACCCCGAGTGCCGGAGTACCACGGGACTACCCGGGTGGAAGCGCATACAGCGGCAATAGCACAGCGGAGCGCGAACGCCGGCCTGAGAAGACGGATGCCGTAGCAAGGCGCATGATCGCCGCGGGGTTAGGACTCAAAGCACCGAAGCAGACGGAGGAGCAGAAGGAGTACCAGCGGTCGATCCGCGAGCAGGAGAAGAAGAGACGGGAGCAGGAACGTGCTGAAGAGCAGAAGCGCAAGGAGGATGCGGAGCGGGCCAAAGCCGCTATTTGGGATGATTGATTGATGATCGGGCGAATTGCTTCAATTTTCTCCAATTGGTTCGCTGACACCCTATTGCGCAAATACGTTGAATGTAATCATAGCTACTATCTTAACTAGGTTGATCCTATTTCAAGCCCTACTTGAGATCTCGAGAACGCGTAAAGACTACTTCCTTGCGCCCTGTTCCTGAAGGAGTCGTTACTCGATACCTTGCGCCTTCTTCACAGCAGGGCGAGCGAGGATGCGCTCATTCCAGGCGACAAAGTTAGGATACTTCTTGGGAATCTCGTATTTTTTCCAGAGTTGGTCCACTAGCAGTCTTGTCACGACGCCGTTCCAAGGGATGAAGACCAAGTCGGCGTAGGTACTATGCATGCACGTTAGCATCTCCAAACTCATAATGACATTAAAACTTAAGCCAGGAGATTTGTACTTACATTCTGTTTCCGACAAGGTATTCCTTACCATCGAGAATACCGTCAAGTACTTCGACTACGCGAACAATTTGCTCCTCGTATCGCTTCTTGGCCGAAGGGACATCCTCGGGGTGGTACTTGTGGAAGAATACCGCCTGGCCCCAGTAAGGGCCTTGGCCGGACATTTGGAAGTGGAGGTACTGCTTAAGGTACCACTTATCCTTAGGGTCGGTGACTTTGAGCTTATTGTTCTTGTCGTACGTCTCGACCAAGTACTCCACGATAGCACCAGACTCCCACAGGGTGAGGTCGGTGTTGGGGTCGATGATAGCTGGAACACGACCATTGGGGTTGATCTTGACGAACCACTTGTCTTTTGGGTTTTCCACATTGACCTAATGATAGTTACAGCTTAGCTTTTGATCGTTGTCTTAGGTTCTCTGTCTCTCACCTCCTCGTAAGGAATTCCAAGCTCCTCCAAGATGAACTGCACCTTCAAAGGGTTTGGAGTGTTTGCTGTCGTGTTGTTAGCATTTCATTGCCCATTTGTGCAGAAAACAATCCTTACGATGGCCATAAAGCTTGATGGGCTTCAAATCGGATGCCATGATGAATTGATAGTCGATAGTCGGTTGTAATAGGTGTGAGTTATCACTTCTAGGTATCAGGGGATTGTAATGTCAAGAGACTTAAAGATGCTGATGATATCCATGGTAATTCGAGGATCTATCAGACACATTTATACTTATTTATTCGCGTTCGCGGCTCTGCTAACATCCGTGTCTCCTCGTAGAGCTCATAAACTCCACGTCCTATTAGAAATCCAGGATCCGTACCTCCTTGGAGAACTTACAAACTCCACGTCTCATTTACCAACATTATTCATCATCAACACAATATATTCCACAGATACAGCAAAGTACACGGATACAACATATTCCACAGGCACGATATCCAGTTAGAAATACATTTGTGGGGCACAGGCACCGTTATGGTTGAGGATTTGTAAAAGTCCACTCCAATTCCACTTGGCTTGTAATCATGTAGATCTCGACCAAGCCTCGCCATTATTCACAGCAATAATTGGCTTGACTATACGACTATTCTCAGTAATTAATTGAATACTTTCGGGAACATAATAGATGTCAATTGCTTGTGTGGTAGATCGACGATCCAGTATATGCTGTTGCTACGCCTCGGGAGTTCGATTTGTCAGAACTCCGCCAACCGCGCGGTAACTTAATAACGCGAACGAGCGATACCATTGGACTCTGGTGCAAGACCAAATTCGGATCCCGGGATGGGCCCGGGACGAATCGTTTATGAGTTCTTACCTGCCATTGAACTAATGCAGGACATGCATCACAGATCTCCCGTCGAAGGGTCCTTCCGGGTCTAACGCCGGATCCAGCTTCATAGTTCGTCCTGATTGGGACAATATGCCGACGTAGTCCTTGCTGATTGAAGCCTCAATCAAGACTATTAGGCTTCTTGGCGCAAGTGCTGAAGAGAGTGGGGGTTCACAATCATCCTCACACCAGCAATTCCCGAAGCTAGCACACAACTTCAACCGGAGTCGGGGTCTTCAGGCCACCCGATAAGGCGCAGGTCTGCTTCGAGGGCTTTCCTCAGACCGAGATTCTTCAACCTTTGCTCTCAAGCAGAGGAAGCCCACTCCCATTGCGAACCAGAACCAGTTCTGGCTCGCTCTTCCCTTCACTGTACCTACTCGTCACCCCTAGCCCTTCGAGTCCTTCATCCTCTGCCCTCCGATTCCATAGCATCTGCTTCACCGATCCATCCTTTTCACAGCAAATGTAGCCCATCGGCCAGCGACTCCTCCCCAGCGAGTCCCTCACGCCTTTGGTCGCCGGCTGCTGGCTCACGAGAAGCCCAAGCACACCTGAGCCTCTCCAGCCAGCCGGCGCTCCAACAAACGCGCCCTCGAGCTCTCGGATAAGATTGGGACCAATACGCTGCACGCCAGCCTTACACTGAATTAGAACGCGAAGATGGAGCGGTGTTGTAGGTGGCGTCCAGGTTCCAAGCAGATCCGTCCCGTAGTCAGAGGCACCGCCGATGCGCTTCAACAAGAATCCATAGCGCGAGAGTGACAAAGCAACCGTGTATTCGTAATGAGTGCCCATGTAGACCGTTGATTTCTCATCCAGTTCTGTTCGTTTGGCGTGAGCCAGGAAGGTGGCCAAATCATGATGTTGCGTGTTGGGTGAGTCTGGATACACAAGAGTCGATCCAACAGCGTTGCCATGACTGCTTCCGCTGCTGGCCTGACTGGAAAATCGTTTGCTAAGGGCGGCGGCGCATGTAGTTTTATGAGTGAGCGCGCTTCGAGTAGCTCCTGGGACTACGCGTCCGTACTGCCTTAACATGTTCGTTGCTGACGCCGAAACATTGAACGGCAGACCCCAATTTTATTTTTGACCTTTTTTCAAACTGTGATTCGAAAGACTTGATGTCTCACAACAATGTCGTTAACATCGTTTCGTGGTCCCACTGATAGATGAGACGACAGGTTCAGAGGTTCTGCGAAGTGGTTGTGATGGTTGGTTCAAATTAGTCGAGAGGTTCGGCCCGTAATTAATGAAGTTTCCCTGGCCCTCAGGCTGGCAGTAGAAAAGCCCCACATCTAAGCCGGGGATCGTTATTAAGTACCACATGGCACTTCAAGTTCTAAGTGAATCAAAGGATGTTTCCCTGGAGAAACCAGCCTTTGTTACAAAATAACCTCTCATTAACCCGCGCAACCCATCAGAAACTCAATTATTGCGTCAAGTGCCGTATCAGATGCAGAACAAATTCCATAATATCATAGCTACCCGCCTTCCCCACACAACTACGACAGCTATTAGACCGGCGTAAGATAAAGAGGAATTGGAGAAACTTGAACTGTTCCTGTCAATATCTATCTAGTCTATAATATTCCTTTAGAAGGTATCAAGCCATAAGCCTTAATCTCGTTGGCTTAGTCGTAGGTAGTGATTGAAAAAGTGCTCTAAGTTGTATTCCCGACACGGAGCCAATATGCAGAAAAGCGGAGTTTGTGCCTAACGATGGTTTTCACGCGAACTCGAACTCCAGAGTTAACATCCCACCTTCACCCCACTACCACCCTTCCATCTAACACATTATCACCGACGACTTCATTCTTGCCGCGACTAATCCACACGGTTACCACCGACTAGCGCACCCTCTTCTTCCGCATCATCTCACTCCTCCAACCCTCAGAAGCCTCACTCTACTCCATCGACCTCAACCCCACCAACCTCCCAACCATGGGCTCCGTCGTAATCCCCCATCTCAACTCCGGCTGGCACGTCGACCAAGCCATCCTCTCCGAAGAAGAACGCCTCGTCGTCATCCGCTTCGGCCGAGACTTTGACAACGACTGCATGCGCCAAGACGAGATCCTCTACAAAATTGCCGACAAGGTGAAGTCCTTCGCCGCCGTCTACGTCTGTGACATCGACCAGGTTCCCGACTTTAACCAGATGTACGAACTTTACGACCCTTGCACCATCATGTTCTTCTTCAGAAATAAGCACATTATGTGTGATTTTGGCACCGGTAACAATAATAAGCTGAATTGGGTGTTGGAGGATAAGCAGGAGCTTATTGATATCTTGGAGACGATTTATCGGGGGGCTAAGAAGGGTCGTGGGTTAGTCGTCAGTCCAAAGGGTAAGATTTTGTCCTCCTCCAAAGGTTTCGTCCATGCAGGCCTTGCGTGCTAACTTTTCTTGTGTGATCAGACTACTCGACTCGCCACAGATATTAAGCATGGCAAGCAATCCAATCAAAGGAATCGCTTCCGTTTGTAAAGGGCGAGGTTGAGCCTCATGAACGAATCGGCGTCGGCGCTATAAAGGGGGCATTTTCACACGAATCAAGACCCAAAGACTCAAAGTTGGTCACACTGAATAATAATATTTCTGAATCCACAAATTTGCTAATTCCCGATTGCTAAACCAAGAGCCGAAAAAGCCACCAACGAAGTGTGTATGTGCAGGTACGCCTTCTTCGCCCGCTCTCTATTTGCTTTTCTTTTCCTTCAGGCCCTTTGCCAATGCATGAAGTCTTCGTCTTCCTCTTTCCATGCGTGCGTAATTCCAAAGGGGGTATTCTTCTTCTCGCGTATGAAATTGCATCAAACATGTCTAGCCTCCTCCAAATCATCCCATAAATCTCCAATACTGCCACCCAGTCCTCGCCGTAAAAACCCATTCCTAACCCATATCCCATCTTTCTAAATACCTTCCTAATTATTCTTTTCCAGTGGCATGTGCAGAGGTTTGTTAAGAGGCGGTACCGGTGGGATATCCTGCCGCTCCTCTCGCGATCGACTTGCATAACGATGCATACCTGGGCGCGGATTCTGCGATTGTGTCCTGACACCACGCGTCATACCAGCTGCCCTATCCATGGGTCTTCGCCCCGGACGCTCTTCGTCTGCATCAGAAAAGCCTCCAGACATGTAGTCCTCGTCTGATAGACCTTCTCCGCCCCCGCCGAAGGGCCCCTGGTAGGGCATCGACGGCGAGGTAACAGACCGGGCGTGCAAGGGCGTCCGAGGTGGCGCAGCCCCTCCACTGAAAGCGCTAGGTTCCATCACATTCGCGCTGCCATCTCTAAAGGGTCGATCCACAAAGGGATTCTGGAACGAAGTGTTGTTTGCGGACGCTTCGTGAAGGATGGGAAGAATCTGTTCGTCGTAGAGCTGAGTGCCTGACTCGAAAGTCTCCGGTGTGAACTCTGTGATTGTGTGCGAGGACTCTCGGTCGTCGTCAGTGTGAGGGCTTGAGGGTTCATCGAAGAAATCATCCAAGCTATCCAGCTTGGTAACCAAATCCCCAATAGGTCCCTCTTCTTGGGCGCCATCTGAGAGCATGGTACCAGCCCGCTCCTTGTTGGCATCGAAGTACCCGTATTGGAAATCATCCGTCTCAAACTCAATCCCAGCGGAAGGAGTAGCTTCCGGCGTCGGTCCCTCTGGGCCTTGACACATATAGAAAGCAGCATGTATATTGGCACGCGTGCTATCCGTCTTCTTCGCCGGAATCGGGATAGCCCAGCCAGAAGCCTCCGGGATACCGAATAAGCTCTGTGTGCGTTCATACTCTTTGCGGATAGTCTTGGAGGTTGATCGCGTCATGCTCATCCTGAGGTGATGCTTGTCCATGTGGCTACCAGACATAGTCATGATATTATCCAAGACCTCCAATGCCTCCATGCAGAATTCGGTCTGAAGTAGTCGAAGCAAGGGTGAGATGAGATCTGACCCGTGACCAGCAAGCTCGGGATTGCGCATATCGATTTCAGGGAGCGCAACACAGAGGATCCGCATGGTCTGAACCTTTACCCACGAAAGCGAATTGGTCAATAAGCCGACCAAGAAAGTAATCATCTTGAAATCCATGTGCGGAAGGTAATATTCCCGGATGGCAGAGAAGAACTGCCCGAGGAAGTCATGGCTGCTTCGAAATTTGCCTGCTGTGTAATCTGTAAGAACCATCGAAATGGAATCAACACCTTGTCGTTCCGACTCGTTCGTAAGAATGTGCGCTGTACTCAACGCAACATCGCTGGGAATGCCATTCTCGAGCTCATAGAGCAGGCGAGGATAGTTAGCCAGCAGAGAGAAGAATAGACGATCGTCATCGCCAATGAGCCCGTCACTTGGCAATTGAATCAGTCTGTCGATCATATCCAACGTAGGCTGCCAGCAGAGAGAAGATCGCAAGCCCTTATACACCAGAGGCTGGATACCTTCGAAAATCTCATCCCACTTGGCAGGCTGGCCGTCAGCCAAGATGCGCCGGATGTTGGGAGACCGGAAATCAACCTTGTTGAGCCACACATTGAGCATCTCAACTGCCTCTAGGAACTCTCGCTCATTGATGGACTCCAAGCACGCACAAGTCGTCCAGAAAAGCTGCGGGAAGGAGACAAGCGAGTCTGGGTCGAGCTTGACAATGAGCGTCTTGAGGGTGATGAGGATTTCCATGGCAAATGACTGGATCTCGGGGTCCTCGTCAGCGATGGTATTGGACAATCTTGCCAGCATGTCTCCTAACATGCTTTGATCGAGTGAGGTCAAGACGCAACGGAAGACTTGGAAAGAGCGGCAGGCAAGATGTCTGACAGGACACGAAGTAGCCCAGGTCAATGATAGCTTGCTCCACTGCTCCTTTACCCCAGGAAAGCTCATATCAAACGTCTGCACAAGTTGCGTTGTGAGACACTCCATGCTCGGCGGTACCTTATTGTCGTGGTCCTCAACTTTCCCATTGCTGTCCTCGTAACCCCAGACCACACTTCGGTCGTGGCGCCGGACGAGGTCGACCAACTCTTCGATGGACTTCCTGCGGGCAGCAGAGGATTGGTCGTCCAAGCTAGCTAAGACCAGCTCATGAATGAGATGCACAAGCATTGCTCGTGCCTGTTCCTGTACAAGCGGCATGTAGTGATCCCATAAAATGGTGACCACGTGCAGCAGCAATGGGATATTCTCAGGGGACAATGAGACGGGTGCAACCATAAGATCCACCAGCAGTATGACGGATAGCTGTCCTAGGGAGAAGCTTGCCTGCTTATTGCCAACAGGCAAGACTTCCGATAAGTCTGCGCAGTATGGGAAGAGGTTCACATCTTGAGGAGGTGGTTTGACTTCCTTCTTCTCCTGAGGTACCATACCACGAGGACTAATTTGCATGAGAAGGAATTCCACCACCTTGGCACCAGGCGCACTATTGGTGGTGGAAAGGAACACAACGATCTGCTTCGCGTACTCTACAAAGTTTTGCTCTCGTCGTTCTAGGCACAAGCCAATGATAAAGTCCATGACTAGACGAACATTGCCTTGATGTGGTCCGGTCGCCAATGCCTGCCACAGAGCTTGTACTTCGTTATGCAGAGAGCCACTGGATTTGATTGTGAGCTCAACCAAGTTGGCGAGGAGAACATAAGATTCTGCAGTTGGCCCACCGTTGGGATCAAGCTTTAGCTCAATGGATTGTATCCACGGGAGGCTAACGGCAATTAGATTCCGCTGAGCATAAGGTCGGAGATCTTTGAAGTAAAGAGCGAACTCAGAAAGAATATGGAATGCCAAATCCGCGTTCGTGCTAGCCAGCCGTTTTGAGATCTCAAACTGAGCCAGCTTATAGACAGCCTGGGTCTTATCTGAGATACTGATGTCGAAATCTTGAATCTTGGAGTTTCTATTCTGGCGAGCCTCCAAGCAGCGCAGAATGGTAGATGATTTGAGTCGAATCTCACTCTGGTCATGTCCAAGAGTGAATAAACAAAGTCCAAGAAGTTTCCAAAATGTGCATGGGTATCCAGGATAGTCTTGAAGTACTTGAGTGACAACTGTAAAATAGCTCTCAAGAATTTTAGGCGTGTCTGCCAAGTAGCACCGTGCTATGCAGTGCTCGAGAAGATAAGGATATTCCTGGTTGTGAATGATGAGGTTTTCCAAAGCCCTTCTACCAATGACGTTCATTTTATCATTGCCAGAGTTGAAAATGGCCTCAAGCCAGGCTAGCATTCGGCGTACATCGAACTGCAGCGTAACACCACTCTCAGTAGTAACGCTGATTGGGCCGCCACACAATGCCGCCATTGCATTGAGAGCAGCCGTTCGGAGATTCCTCTTCTCGATTTCCATAGCCGCCGTAACAGTACCACGTTCAGCAGTTGACTGTTGGTCAATGACTGACTGGCGCATAGTGTCCTCGCGGGCTCGAATTTGATTGTGGTTAGGCGAGAACCCGCACCAGTCCTCCATTAGAGAAAAAGCAGACTTCCGGGACTCAAAAGTCATCCAGCGTGAAGGATCGTTGGTTCGATTGATCCCTTCGAATAACGCCTCCATGAGCCCACAATAATGCCGTCGAAGTCTCTGGAACTCCCAGTCCATTTGTACTTCGCCGTCCATCAGGAAAAGCTTGAGGTCTTTGGCGTACGTTGTCAAAGTGCCTAGGAAGAACTCGGACTGGTAGACCTCGGGTTCACGCAGGAAATGTGAGGTTGACTTGAAAACGTGAGTTATCTCCGTTCTAAGCAAGTCCATCTTCCGATTTCTCCTTGGGCTGCTATTTGTGCGCTGGTGGATACGAGCTCGGGCATCATCGTTGCACCGTGACACCTGCCCTTGTAGCTCTTCAAGAAGGGTGCGATAGATGTGGATGTTAATGGATCCCATAGCCACGACTACTGCATCGCGTACGGAAGCTGAGGATGAAGACAGCAACGGAATCAGGTACTTGAAGAGCGTTCTCGCCGTCACGATTCGATCTGAAGAACCTGTTTTGGAGTTCTTGCGGGTATGTGCGTCTTTGGATGCATCATATGTCGTATTTCCAGCCTCAGCAAGCGTTGTGCACGCAAATATCAGGTACAGTTTCCACTGCTCAACCATCGCTTCGGGCTGGGTTGTTGGTGATCGTGACGCAACACGAGCTCCATTACTCGCGTCGGCACCGTAGTATAGTCCCCGAGAGGGCTCCGATATGTGCACAATTGGCTTGTACATTTGGAGCGTGCGGTCACACACGAGGTCTCGACATATTGCAACTGTAAAGGGGCACTTTTCATAGGCTATGCGGATCAAGTTTGGAAAGATCTTGAACCACAATGTAGTGTCGTAAGACACATCGCTGACGCAAAGCTCAACGACTGCCCCCTTATTTCCGGTTTCTGCTGCATTCGAATTCTTGAGACCGCGCTGCAGTCGGCTGCGCTCGGCGACAGTGAGATGGTCCTCGTTGAAGTTCATGACTTCATCAACATCATTCTCCAAGATGTCGATGAGTCGGATGGAATCCTCGCTTGACGAATCTTTTCTGAAAGCCTTGTCGAATTCCGTGATGAGTCGCAAAACAGTAATCGCATAATAGCGCACACGACGTGACTGAGAGCACAAAAAGAACAGCCCATGCGCTTCTGCCTGGTCAACTTCTGCCCAAATGCTAGACAGATCAAGCTTCAGAGCTCTCTTATCGGATGCACCCGGGCCCCCATCGCTCGCATCGGCATCCTTCATTTTCTGTCGAATCTCATCTATCCAGATCTGAAGAAGCTCCACATAGAGGCGCAGGGTATTCTCAATATGACCAGGGCCCAGCATCCCACCGTCAGACATAGTCGAATAACGGTCATCAAAATTGAAGATGAACCTGGAAAAGCCAGTGATGACTCCCTGAGCATGTGAGTGGCGGGCAATGGCTTTCAAAGAGTTGGCAGAGGACTCGGCGATGTTCGACTGTACGTGAGCAGTGCCGGTACAGAGTAGATTGATAAGAGAATTGAAAGGGATATCCACAGAGAAGCATCGTGGGAGCGCCTGGACCGCAACATGCAAGAGTTCATAGAAGGCCTGTTTTTGATCAGGGGCAGGCTGTGGCTCCTCGCGACGAGAGAAGTTGAAAGACTCTGAGATAGGTGTCTTCGGTCCGGTACTCGCAAACTTCTCGTCGAGTGCTGCTTGGCCTCCAAATGTGTTGTCGCATATTATAGTAATTTTCCCAAGGATCTCGCAGAACTTGAGGTAGTATTCCCGCACACTGTCGGACAAAACATGTGTCAATACTGGGCGAGAGACTGCCTCGTCTCTCGTGGCGGCAGACGTCTCACTAAGGTGACTGCTCCGTGCTGATGTCATTATCGGTGAATTTGGGATTCGTTCTGGAACCGCGGGCGGGTCGTAGTTTTCAGGGAAAGGGGGTTGTCCTTGCTCGCCCTTCTCCAGATCCGACATGATACACAAGAACGCTCGGATTCCCACGACGATCCGGTCAGGGTCAACTTGTTCCACCTTGAGGTCTTTCGTCGTCATAAAGAAGTCGGCATTGACGAGCGGGAATATCACATTTCGGAAGCAGTATTCCGGATACCTGAAGCCAACTATCCGAATGATTTCTATCAATGGATCCGTGACCGCAGCGTCAGAAGCAATAATGCTCCGTTTTGCGCCTGGTAACACAAGCTTGAGAATATCGTCCAGCTTGCGTGTGGCGCTTTGTGGTGTATCGTTAGTACGGTACAAGTACGTCCACAGCAATCGGGAAATGACCTGGAGGCAGAGTGGTTTTGTAAAGCGGTCTTTGACCTTTGTCTGCACGGACATGACTAGCTGAAGCCAGCGAGCTGCGAAATTATCGGGTGAGGATACGCATAGCATCGTGGAAGTCAATGGGAAGGCCTGGACCCAGTGTCGCGGTTTTGCAAACATCTGACCAAGACGCGGCCCGATGGCTGATAGAACTTCTGCCCACTTGGGATGCATAAGGTGGCTGTTACTAGCAGTTGCAGCGATTGGTAGGAGAAGCATTTCAATGATCTGGCAGAACGCCCATTTCACCCTCTGGCCATGAGACTTGCCAAAGAGGCGGCCAAGGGAAATTAAAAATTCGCAAGAGCGCTCCCAAGCATCCTCGGGTGAGATCTTGATCCGCACATGCTTCAAACCACCCAGAACCAGTTCCATCTTCCCTTCGGTTTCCCGACCCGTTAAGGAGGTCGGGCTTTTAGCCCCTCGTTCTTGCAGAGAACTATCGAGGTCCTCAAGAAAGCGACGGGTGACAGCAACGAAGTTCATCTCGCTCATATAACCAAGGAGCTGTGCAAAAAGGTTCCAGTTGGCCAGCTTGAGCGGTGAGTGCATCAACTGTTCAGGGTCTGCAATCTTCAACTGCCCGAAGATGATGCTTTCCAGCTTGTCTTCCATCTCGACAGTAATAGAATGCAGATTGCTCTGGCAGACTACCTCGATCAGAACCCGGCAAAGAATGTAGATTGAGACCGTCGAGCGTCGCTCAGCCCGTGCCACAAACTCTTGCTTGCCGCTCATCGGTTGGTTCGATGATCCCCCATCAGGGCCGCCAAGCTGGCCGCTCTGCACGGGCTCGGTATTCCTCCGCAGAAGAGGACCCGGCATTGAGCCCTGGCGAGGCGACTGTAACTGGGCGCGAGCTTCATTCGCCGCATCACTTTTGCTTTTCCTCCACAGCATCATGGAATCGATGAGAGCTTTGGGTTTCGGGCTAGCAATGTGTCCCAAGGCCACGATAAGCTGGTCGAAAGCGGGATCGACCCCATGACCACAGATCTGCTCGATATCGGGTTCGGGTTCAAAGGGTACCGTAAGGCATTCGTTTAGTTTCTCTTCAGCCTGGGCGATGAACTGTGATGGGTCAGCTTTGATGTTCAGGAGCCCATTTCCAACCCAAGCGCAAGCATACCGAGGTGAAGAGAACATGCAGCGCATATTCTCCAACCGTTTTTTGCTCGTCCCTGCTCTGTTTTCCAGAGTGGGAGTGGTGATGAGAGGGGTCCCGTCGCCGTGTACTTTGACGGCGGTCAAGCCTGCGTTGTGTTCCTCCATGTAGTGCCAGATCTCCAGTCGACACTGTCCTGTCAAGCATGAAGCCATTGGCGCCATCGTGAACCATTGGGGAGCGCGAGGCAGGTCCAGCCTCGCCTTCGAGCCGGGAAGCGACCGAATGCATATCCGGCCTGTCGTAGCCTCCACCGTGAGCAGCTATAAGTTGAGGGCTAAGAGGGCTCGAGGTAGTGCTAGCGATGCTGCCATTTCTGGAATGCTGAATACCATGCACGATAGATGTCTGTCTGTGGTGCTCGTAGACGGCACTCTTGGGGTCGACAACGCGCCCTGCCACGCCTCGGGAGTGGGACGCAGGAACTCGAGGAGACGTGATACCACCAGCCTGCTGGACGTTCTTCTCGGCCGAAGATTCTCGTGAGTGCGCCGTTCGGCGAGTCGAGGGGGGTTCGAGGGGAGCAGCTGGGCGTACGGTGTGCTGCCAGTTGGAATCGTCACCGTCTTCGTCCTCCTCGTTTAGCGTCGATACGGCCCGGGGAGGAAACTTGAAGGAATCCTGCTTGTGCTCGGGCAGGTTCTGCGGCGCGACTAGAATATCAAGAAGAGGGAAAGGTCAGCAATGAACTTGGAGTCCAAAGTAAAGTCTTGTGACGACTAGTGAGGTCGTTTGTGAAACGAGCCAACGACACGCGATTCATGGGCTGCTGCAGTAGCTCGGAACTGCAGCGCAACGGGACAGGGGACGAAAAGTAGAGCAGCGGGGCTGCGCAAGAGAGAATAACTGGAAACTTACCCATCTCGAGTCGTACCAACGCCAACTCCCATGGTCTGCTCTATGGGAAAAGCACCATAAGGGACGCAGCCACTACGGGGCCAGGGTCGCGAGGTTCAAAAGTAGCTGAGACAAGCGATGGGCGTATCAGAGACAGCTGTGATGGAGGGTCAAAGTACAGTATGTAAGGTACTATCGCATGTATGTAGGAGCAAACGCCACCTCCGCTAGCAGAGGATCAAGTGTATGTAGAGTCTGAGTCGTCAAAGCGCGCCCTCGTTGGCAAGAAGGCGATCAAAGCAGTCAGGTGAATTGAGCAAGGTAGCCGTAATAGCTCATCCAAGTATAGGGGGAACGGCGAGAAGAACAAGGGGTCTCGAGCAATCTGATGAATCAAGCCAGCTCACTTCTTGGGCTGATGACTCCAGATTATTCCCCCATGCCAATGACGCTGGTGGTTTAGGCCCAGGAGCTGGCGTCGCGCAGGGATCCGTGTTGAACACAATTTTTGGGCTTTCCGTGGACCATGCGACATGCAAGGGCCATAACGAATCAGCGGCGGAACTTGGTCTCGGCGGGGCAAACGAGGGGCATAACCAAAAGATGTCATTGGTGTCTAGGCGCGCGTCTTAAGAAAGGGGGCCTGTCTTTTACCGTCTGCACCGTCGGCGGGCCGAGCACATAATATCTAGGTAGTCCCGCTGCTATATTAGCTTACATGTAATTAGTAGCTGGGCCAAGATTGGGAATGGTTTGGCTTTTGGTCAACGGGACAATCCTCTTTCTTATCCAAGTCCAAGTCCCGTTTGCGCTTCAAGAAACAAGACAATCATGACGGATACACCATAATTAACGTATTCAGAAGACAGGCACCGATGAGACTCTTTTCCCAGTGTCTCATCTCTCCGGACGAGACAAGCATCTCAAACAGGGTGCCAGATACGAGTAGCAGTCGTAAAATACTAGACTACTACTAGTAGTACCATTGACACAGATGTTGGCTTCTTGTAAAGGGAGGGGCACACCATCATTGTATATCCGAATTCCAACACCTACTCGTTCTTTCTTAGCTCAAGCTTTCGTTTCAAGACAGTTAGCAGCAAGATTTGGAGTTGCTCGGAAATGATGTGTGCACGTGTGATCCTTCCTGTCTTTATTCCCTGGCCTTGCGCTAAGGGCTGCTCGTGCATATTTGCTATTCCTCAGGCCTACCCGGGACTCGTTGTTGAGGTCATACTCGGCGTTGTAGCCCGAATTCCGACGTGCGAACCGAGGAAAACGCGGAACCTCAAGTTTGCGAATCAACACGCATTAAGCTTTTTCTGTATGTGCTTTGCAGTGAGCTCTCGTCGAGCCCGCCCAGAGATGGATCTCGTATGCTTCTCTCGTTAACAGGAAAATCTACGAGTACCTCTTTACCGACCACTCCATAGACTCGCGCTACACCGGTAGTAAGACACGAGATCTTAGGTCTGCAACGGAAACCACTCAGTCCTGCTCAAACGAAGCTACAGCGTCTTATATGAGTTTTTTTTTTTTTTTTTTTTTTTCCTTTTTCTCTATTCATTGCTGTCTCTTACTTCTGTCTTGCCGTCGTAAATGACACCACAATAAATGAGCTGATAGCAGTTGGAAAGCTGCCCTGTGCTCTGATAACCGGGATTTTTTGCCTGTTATGGGGCAAAATCGCCGACCCTGTGGATCGTATTCGTATCCATCACACAACTCATGGGTATCAGGGATCAACCAACGTCTATCGAATGATGTACATTCGCACATGCTTTTGAGATCGAGGCTTTGTGATATCAGATTTAGACTACAAATGATGCGTTGATGTCCCGCCAAATCCAACCACGGTGAACCTTAGCACATAATACGCGTGTCGCATTCGTCCTACCTATAGTTGGGAATGATTGGTGCTCATACGACCACTGCCACATGTGAATTGTACCGGAAGTGCTGGCATTGGCTCGTTCTACGTTGGGATGGAGGCATAATAAGCAATTAATACCAACGATTACACAGCCCCGAGGAAGCCGTCTTACATACAGGTACTTGTAGTATTAGATGGTAAGATGATAAGACTACGAAATCTAGCCGAGTTAAAGTAAAATGTGAGAGGAATCAGCAAAGCCGCCAACTTTACTATACTTGTAAGTATAGTAGTTATTATACAGGGCTCCACGTGGTAACTGCTCGGCTCGTACTACCTCGAAGGATTCCCGTACGCATGAAAGGTACTAATAAATCATGACACGTACTCTAGAGCCTACTCCAGGCTCCAGCTGAAAATTACATAGCTCCCGAACATAACATAAAATTTCCTATGGTACCTACTAGTACTACCTAATACACTGTTTACAAGTACGCCTATTTGCGGCCTACCCAGACGGAGTTCTTATCTCCCCGCTGCGCTGTCTTTCCGTCCGACTTTACTCCGTACTAATTGACCTCGGGTTTCAATCTCCAGCACTCAAAGGTGGAACCAGACCCACATGCCCCGTTGGATCCATCCTCGGAGAGCCAAAAATTGTCCTGATCCCCTCCTGAATTCCGACCGCCACAAATCTACGAGTATAGGTTCTACGTCCCTCATCCCATCGACCCTCTCCGTCCGTCCTGCGCTTCTTTAAGTAGTCAGGTAGGCTGCGACACCTGCGAACCCTGCGCAACCGATCCGCAGGCCGCATGCGATCCAACACATTCTCTTGAACCATTGTTGAAACCCGCGCCGAACCACTCCGGACCACTCCGAGCCTCCGACCTCGCTCCATCATGGCGGAACTTGACACGTTGGACATCATTGTCCTCGGCGCCATCCTGCTCGGCACCATCGCCTACTTCACCAAAGGCACCTACTGGGGTATCACCAAGGACCCTTACGCCAATGCCTTTGCCAACGCCAATGGCGCCAAAGCGGGGCGCTCGCGGAACATTGTCGAGAAGATGGAGGAGAGCGGAAAGAACTGTGTCGTCTTCTACGGTTCACAAACGGGTACCGCAGAGGATTACGCCTCTCGTCTCGCAAAGGAGGGCAAGAGTCGCTTCGGTCTCGAGACCATGGTTGCTGATCTAGAAGAATACGATTTCGAGAACCTCGACACTTTCCCCTCCGATAAGGTCGCTTTCTTTGTACTTGCTACCTACGGTGAAGGTGAGCCTACCGATAACGCTGTCGAGTTCTACGAGTTCGTTTCCGGCGAAGATGTGTCCTTCTCCGAGGGCAACGACCCGCCGCTCGAGAACCTCAAGTATGTCACCTTCGGTCTCGGCAACAACACCTACGAACATTACAACTCCATGGTCCGCAACGTTGATAAGGCTCTGACGAAATTTGGCGCCAAGCGCATCGGCGAGGCTGGCGAGGGCGATGACGGCGCTGGAACCATGGAAGAGGATTTCCTGGCCTGGAAGGAACCTATGTGGGCTGCCTTGGCTGAGACCATGGGACTACAAGAGCGCGAAGCTGTTTACGAACCTATCTTTGGCATTGTTGAACGCGACAACCTGACCCCTGAGTCGACCGAGGTCTACTTGGGCGAGCCGAATAAGATGCATCTGGAGGGTACTTCCAAGGGACCGTTCAACGCTCACAACCCTTATATCGCACCGATCGCCGAGTCACGCGAGCTCTTCTCGGTCAAGGATAGGCATTGCCTGCACATGGAGGTCGATATTAGCGGATCCAACCTGTCTTATCAAACTGGTGACCACATCGCTATCTGGCCGACAAATGCTGGCGACGAGGTTGATCGCTTCCTGGACATTCTTGGACTCCTCAATAAGAAGCAAAATGTAATCAGCGTGAAAGCACTGGAACCGACCGCCAAGGTACCCTTCCCCACACCGACCACGTACGACGCCATCGCCCGGTATCACCTCGAAATCTGCGCTCCCGTGTCCCGTCAATTCGTATCCACTCTGGCCGCCTTTGCCCCTAGTGAGGAGGCCAAGGCTGAGATGACCCGCCTGGGTAACGACAAGGACTACTTCCACGAGAAGACTGGACCCTCGTTCTTCAACCTGGCTCGTCTGCTTGCATCGGTCAGTAAGGGTGAGAAATGGACTAACATTCCCTTCTCTGCCCTTATCGAAGGTGTCAACAAGCTTCAGCCTCGCTACTATTCCATTTCCTCCTCGTCTCTCGTCCAGTCCAAGAAGATCTCTATCACCGCCGTCGTCGAGAATCAGATGGTCCCTGGCCGCGAGGAGCCTTTCCGTGGCGTGGCTACCAACTACCTTTTCGCTCTGAAGCAGAAGCAGAATGGCGACCCTAACCCTGAGCCCTTCGGTCACACATATGAACTTATGGGCCCCCGGAACAAGTACGACGGAATCCACGTCCCTGTTCACGTTCGTCACTCCAACTTCAAGCTACCATCTGACCCCGCCAAGCCCGTCGTCATGGTCGGACCTGGTACTGGTGTGGCCCCTTTCCGTGGATTCGTTCAAGAGCGTGCCAAGTTGGCCCGAGAGGGTGCAAACGTTGGCAAAACTCTGCTTTTCTTCGGATGCCGCAAATCGACTGAGGACTTTATGTACCAGGCTGAATGGAAGGTAAGTCGTCCCCGTTTCGTTTCGCTCTGATCGATCACTGACCTAATTGTGCTCTCAGGATTACCAAGAAGCTCTCGGCGACAAATTTGAACTTATCACAGCCTTCTCTCGCGAAGGATCCAAAAAGGTCTACGTCCAGCACCGCCTACAGGAGCGTGCCAAGGAAGTCAACGAGCTGTTATCACAGAAGGGTTACTTCTACGTCTGCGGTGATGCTGCCAACATGGCTCGCGAGGTGAACGCTGTCCTGGCGCGAATCCTGGCTGAGGGCCGGGGTGTGCCCGAGTCAAAGGGAGAGGATATCGTGAAGAACATGAGGTCCGCCAACCAGTATCAGGTACGTACCGCACAATCATCTCAGAGCGCAGACAAACTGGCCTTTCTAACAATAATCATAGGAGGACGTATGGTCCTAAGTATGCGGGGCAGGGCTATCTCTTTTGGAAAGAAACAAAATTACTGGCGAATGCATGGGATGGAGTGGCGTCTTTTTACGGCTGAGCTTGCGTACCTATACACGCAGGGCACTAAGATATAGAAAGAAAGACGGCTGGTATACATTTCAGTACGTGTAATGAGTCGGTAGCTACGATTACTATTTTGCGAGAAAATAGACTTCCGTTTTCACCCTAAGCCGCCCTCGTTCCGGCGGTGAGGACCTTTTCTTAGTTGAGGACGTTCCCCGTGGTGGAGGCGAGTAAGCCTCCAAGTCTATGACGCGGTATCGATCTGCGGTGTTCGACCCCTATATGAAACTCGAATATCAAATGGAGGAGAGAGAAAAGTGCCTATCTGCAGCCATTACGAATCACGGCGCGGGTGTCTCGACACACGCATATGCACTTTGTCGGACTTGCCGGTTGTTTCTGGGGATTGGAGGAGCCAAATACCATCCGACAAGAACATCGCGCCAGCCTGCCGCTGCCACTTGCTGGACAATCTTTACCACCCGTTCATTGATATAGCCCTAGCCGCTGAAGGTTGGCATCTCCTAAGATGCAATCTTGTTACCGTGGTTTGGCAAACCATGTGGTGTAGATAAACCAGAACAAACACACCCGCAAAGTGCAAATCGAGTGGCAAGGGCGCGCAAGCCTCAATCTTGGTTTAATGGGAGTGTGCCGTTTTCACAACCCCCACCGCACAATAGAATTTAGTTGCGTTTTGAGTTCCCGACTGTAACGTCGGTATCTGGTCCGTTCTTTGCATTGGGGCGATGGCGTTCGGGCTTCGTTACCTGGTTGCTGGGCCGAGGAGTGCCCGATCTGGCATGAAGCAGTTGATTGATCATTTGTTGCCGTGGGGAGGTGATATCACTATTAGCTCTGGGCTAGAAGCTGAGCCTGGGTGCTTTCTAGGGCTTCTTCCGATGGTGCCTGACCTAGCGGCGAGGCTCGTATTTGCTGATCCTCGAAATTGGCTGGCCGGCTATTTTGGTTATGCTTTCAGGGTTGATACCATCGTGGAGCATTGTGCTTGTGGGTTTCCAATCTCTCCCGGTCTGCAATCATAATGCTTCGATCTGGACATGACGACACGTATCGAATGGTCGCGTAATTCGGGATCTTGCCGGGGTTGCGAATGCCTGACAACTGTTCTGTTTTGCCTCGATGGGCAGACTTGGTCAGAATTGCTTTTTCCTCACGGCAGGCTCCAGGGTGAAGCCCTGCAGCCCATGCGCAAGGGAGGTGTGGTGTGGTGGATGAGTGATACTGGGTGTCGTATCGCGTGCAGGACAGCACACCGCATGCAAGATTTCTCGAAATCTTGGAGATTCGTGAGATCAGAGAGTAGATCAAGCAGTTGTGGTGATGATGATGATGGCGAATCATGGCAAGGTCACCACCGTGAGCGCGGAAGAAGAGCATCCCCCACCCCCAAGGCACTGAACAAAGCCACTAAATCTCTGCTGCATCGTGATTATATCAAACACTCTGGGGAATCGTTCTCAACTGCGCCTGGAAGCACGACACGCTCGCGCTAAGACACTACGCGGTGATCGTGGTTGGGTGCTAGGTGTGGACAAAAGCAATATAGTACCAGGAACCAACGCACGGGCAACTTGGCGGCCGAAAAAGCAAAGAGTGATTTGCAGGGCCGACCGCAAATTCGAGTCCTGCCCGTTCCGGAACTACCTGGAGAACGCATTTGCAGGCTATCTAATTATACAAAGGAAATTTAGACAAACTTACCGCGGTCGGGAGATCCTATTGGGCAAACCGGGGAGATAGAGGCGCCATGAAGCCTTAATAGCTTGCATATGGCTTTTAAGACAAGCGTTCTAAGATGACTCAAATGCGCTTTTCTCTCTGAGCTAGTATGAGCGGAGACTAGCAGATTCCGGACGGATCAGCTCGAGTCGCGCCTCTTACTGGTTGCTTGCTCGGGGGCGGCACGTTGAGCAGGCAAGCAGGGAACTGCATAAGAGATGGCTGCAGCCGGTTTTCAGCCTGCTGGGTCCATCTCTTATTATTTATCATCTATCGACCCGATTTAGGCCTTCTGCTGTTCTCTCGTCTTCTAACGCATTAGTATCAGTATCGTTACGACTGCTACGTCTGCCTTTCTGGGTGTTGGTGGGGTTGCCTGATAATATAATTCGCATCTTTACGACGACACTCAGCGATATATGCCACGATACCTACCGATCTCGCAAAAAAAGATTTACCGACGACATACTCCCTCGAACGTTTTTGGAAGCCATAGTGTGCCTCCCAGCCTCTTGATTCGCCGTTTTGCCGTTTGAACGCTATTGCTATTGCCGATCTGTTCTATGCAAGCGCCTCGAACTGTGTCGACTATAACTGGTGTTGCTTAATTACCCTGGCCCCGGAATATTCTATATGAACATATAATTACTAGTGTCACCAGAGGCATTGTAAGGCCCCATATTCTGATAGAGGACCGTTCTTTGCTGCGTTCTAACTGCTTGATGCTGTAGATTAAAAACACTATCATTGCCGTCTTCAACTTCACGGTTTGAACCGAGGAAGTTGTTACACCTGCCGTCATATCATATTTTATCAATCATTCGTTGTGCCTGGCAGCTGTTAGACGGTCGTCAGATCACTCTGAGGAGTTATCGAGCAGTCCAATCACTCCCAAATTACTCGATTAGGAAAGAACACTGCCTGCGTCTACCGCCTGCACTTGACGCCAATTATAGTACCGAATTGCAGGGCCAACCGAAAAGATCAAAGTTGGGGTAAATTAGCCGAGCTCTAGCTTGTTTGATATCTGATTCCCGAATCCGGGGAAGGAGTGTACTGCACTGCCCTGAACTGCACAGCAAAGCAAAGCAACTTGCAGGACCCTGAATCTCTCTGCCAACCAGGAACCATCGTGAAGGGAATTGTGAAGGCATTCGAGAGCACTTGTGCCAGCTGGTGTTCACCTGGTGCCTGAGTGAAGCCGTGGCAGCAGTGGCAGGCCCATCTTGGAGCCGCACTGACCACAGCAGTGCTCAACAGTGCTCGCCAGTAAGGCATTACCTTACCTACACTCGCCAGTATCAATCAGAGTGATCTCACCTTGGAGGAAAATTCTACAAATAGGAACTTCTCTCAACGCCTTCTTTTTCTTCTTCCTTCTTCTCTCCTTCTTCACGCTCACCCTCTCGAGAAGAAGGATACCAACCACATCCCGACTCTCCAGGCACGCGTACCAGCATCAATTCTTCAGCATCACTGCTTCATCATACTTGCCTTGCATACTTCTGCATTTCGAGTATCATTCCCTTACTCTTACCCATCTTTTGAGCCTTCTGCTTTCTGCTTCTGCTCTTCCAATTCAGCCTTCATCTTTTCTGCCACAGGCATATCTTCTATCCCACCTCTTACCATCCGCAGCTGCCTCTTTTCAGACGCACCTGCCTTCCTTCCTTACGGTATCCAAGCGAACATTGCAATCAGAGCTTGCGCCTTCCTCGAGATCTAGGTAAGTCAACGGACTAGGTACATATCGTTTTTCTCGACTTCTTCTGCTTTTCTTCCTCTACTTCTCTTCTTCTTCTTCGTCTTCTTCTTCTCCTCTCCATCTTTCTTTTGCTTCGAACAGCATCTCCTCACCGTTCCCTTCATTTCTCACAACGGTCGATCTTTTTTTTCCAAACACCCCATCTTGCTCGATAGCTTGTTCTATCTTACATTCTCTCGCTTCATCTGCCATCCTGTCTTGGTAGCCGCATCTGTTCTCCTTGGCCAACTTCAGCTACTTTTCTCTCACATTCAGCCAGAATTTGGACTCTGGTCAGAGTGAGTTGGATCTGAGAGCAATCTGAAGAGCTGAGTTTCTTGTCCATTAACCCCATCCTGTGCTCCATCTCACCTCGAGCTGAGGACGAGCAGTTGCTTCACTTCGGCCTTGGCTGCCACTCCCATTACCTCCAGCTTCTCTGCTTCCACCTCTCGTCATCATCTTCCTTCCCTTCTACAACGTCTTTGAGGTTGACTTTTTTGATCTTCTGTGTCTAGTTTGCTTTTGTAGCACTCAGTCTTCCTCGTCCCCCATTATCGTGTCAACTTCATCTGTTGCTATCGACGTGAGTTTTCCCAGCTCAACAGAAAGACTCCCCAATTCGCGAGCTCCAACACTTTGGTCTCTGGCTGCTGCCGCCTCCTCAATGGTTCGGTGGCATATCTATCTCTTGCAAGCCATGGGCTTCATGTGTTTTTGCTGGCGCTTCAGAGTTTGCCTGGCTTCACCCTTGGCAATGAAGAATCGAGTAGGGCGAGCTTGATGATCGATAGCTGACGTCTACTTTCCACAGGTAACCCGAGTTTTATCATCCCCACTTCGATCGAATCAACATGGAAGCCAACGCTCTCGGTAATCTTGGTGCTTTCTCCACCGATCCTCGTGCTCGTTCTCGAGGCGGTAACGTTGGCCCTGCCCCTGCCCCTGTTGGCACTGGCAATGGAAATGCGTCTGCTTCCAACCTTGGTGGCGGCGGTGCTGATACTGCCAACTTGGCTAATGCTTTTGGTGCCATGAACATTCACGGTGTCAATATGCCCAATGGACATGCTTACTCTATGCCCCATGCTCCTTGGATGCCTTCGGTCATGGACATCATGCATCCTGCTGGCCCCCATGCTGCTATTCAGCAGAACATTGGCTCTCTCGAGAACCCATACAGCCAGATGTCAGGCCAAGGCTATCATGGTGCCTTTTACGGAATGCAGATGCCCGTGACCGGGCTCGTCCCATTTACTCCCGCTCGGGGCCAAGTAGGTCAGCACCGCGCCGAGGGTGTTCATCCCGATGTCCCTGCTCTGGAGAACCGCCGTGGCTCTTACTCCACTAATGAGTCCACTCCCGCTACCCCCTTCTGGGGCGGAATTGCTCCTCGCGAGAACGCGCCTCGCGTTGCCAACCACGATCGCTCCGTGTACACCACCCCATCTCCTCAGCAGCTGGGCACGGCTTCGCTTCACATCGAAGCCTCCAAGAGCTCCGTGGATCTCGTGGGCGATGCCCAGCTCGATGCTCTCTTGGCTCAGGAACCTGCCATCCCCAAGGCTGTTCCAGCCGTCTTCACTCCTCCTGGCCAGATGAAGAGTGTCGATCAGAGTCTTGAGAACCGCATCCCTGGAAACCGCAACGTCTACATTCGCGGACTTCACCCGACCACCGATGACGACCTTCTCGCCCTTTTTGCTCGTCGCTTTGGCCCCGTTGAGACTTCCAAGGCCATCATCGACACCGGCACTGGTGCTTGCAAGGGGTATGCGAATTTTCCCCTGTTGGTGATCATCTACTGACACACTCCAGCTTTGGCTTTGCCAAATTCTACAATGCTCACGATTCGGAGCTTTGCATTCGTGGCTTTCATCGTCTCGGCTATGAAGTCGGATTTGCTCGGGTAAGAGACTCTCCTTTACCCCTTCTCCAAGTTGCGGCTACTCACAATCAGCAGGAGTCCTTCAACTCTCGCCTCAAGGCTCAGGGCGATGATAACTCCACCAACCTCTACATCTCCAACCTCCCCAGGTCGATGAACGAGATGGTAAGTTCGTCGATTGCTCATGCTGCTTGGCCCTCAGCTAACAAATGTTTGCAGGAGCTTGGTACTATTTTCATGGGCTACAGCATCCTCTCCAGCAAGATTTTGCGCGACAGCATGGGCAACAGTCGAGGTGTTGGCTTCGCTCGGTAATATCTGACAGCCTCGTTCCACTTGACCCTACTAACTCCGCTTCAGGTTCGAGTCTCGCGAAGTTTGTGAGAGGGTGATGTCCGAGTTCGCCGGCGTTGGGATTGGTGAAGAGGGGCTCGCCATGAACCTCCGCTACGCCGATACTCCTGCTCAGAAAGAGTTGAAGCGTGTCACGGCCGAGCGACGTCAGTTCCGCACCAACGAGTACAACATTGGCGCTTACGGCACTACCCTCGTCGGCACGGGTCCTTCCTCGTACGGCCAACAGGGCCAATGGCGACGCAGCGGCGAATCGTCGCGCAGGTGAGCTTGAACTTCAAAGTCGAGTACAAAACGAGCTGTGGTTGCTAACGTCAAATAGCGCCGGTTCGGCAGCAGCTCATGACCATGGAGCATCGGGATCTCAGCCCGGTGGTTCCTCGTATGAGTTGTTTTCTGACAATGATCCATTTCGCGAGATTCTGACTCGAGTTTTCCAGGACGGCTACTAGCACGAGCGCGCATACGACGGACTCGACTCCTACCTCTTCGGAATGTGATGAAGGCGTCACTATCCACGCTGATCCGAGCTCCGGTATTGTCGTTCACGCGAGTGCGCAGTCGTCTCCTGCAAAGAAGGACTCGTCCAAGTAGCGATGTTGCGACCTATCGGCGGGTAAGCCTCTACTAATTTGCCACTGATGATGCGGATGTTTTGATTTTTTTGCGATTTCACAATGGACTTTTTTTGGAGGGTTGGTCGGCTCGACCAGGTCTTGACAGTACTAGCAATCAAGGATCATCTTATGTTCTGAGGTAGCTCATACACCAGATAGATAGATGGCTGAGGTTCATATCTCAACTCATCACCCTTCGCTTTAGTTTCGAAAAGTTTTGCTGCAAGGAGAGAGGGGTAGGCGGAGTAGTGGCATCTTAGGTTCATGAAAAGGGGATGAAATGCAGTCACAGAGACAATTCACACAACAATCATTTGCACTTTCTTTCGCTTCTGAACATCACTGATCGTGACCAGCTTCCTGCGTAGTATTAGTAAACTTTGACACTATTAATCACGCGAGAGGCCATGCCTCTCGAAACAGAAATGATAAATAGGCCAGGTAGTCTCACAGAGGAGGAAGAAGTGGAAGTATCATCAATTTGCATGATCCATATACGAGCCGACTTCCGAGGGTATCATGATATATTTCTGCTCGCTCTCGTCCAATTATCTACGACCTAGGTAAGACAGTCTGTCTTTTCCCGCACGTTTTGCTAGAGAAAGGTCATGTTAATCGGGAGGGTTGGCAGTCGTCCGCGGGCTCCTCCTTGCTAGCTTCGCCAATCTCATTGTTTTCACCACTCTCATATCCAGACCCGTCTCCTTCGCCATCTTCTGATATACCTGAATCGTCATCTTCTATCGGGCCATCGTCTGCCCCTTTTGCGCGCCGGTCTTGGAAGGCCGCCTCTAGGTCCTTCATCTCCTTCATTTTCTTCTTCTTGGCTTCAGCCGAAGTACCCGAGGCGTTCACAGCAGCATCCAGTCTCCTCGCATCTCCTTTCCCGACAGTCTTCTTGGCGTCTTTGAAGAATGGGCCTGGATCGTCGCTGGTAAAGCCGAATTTGCGGGAGAAGAATCGCTTGACGCATTCTACGTCTCGGTCAAAGTACATTTCGGCGTTTGTGTGCTCCATGGATACCATTTGGGGAAAGTCGATGAGGACGGGTTCTAGGTGAATGGACTCTTCGTCGTTTTCGTCAAAGGTTGAGACTTCTTTGATTAGGATGTTGAATTCGTTGAAGTCGCCGTGTATCAGGCCGTGTTTCGCGAGGCGCAGGATTAGGTCCATGAGGTCGGCGTATAGAGAGGCTGGTTCGGGGACGGAGGAGATTTGTCGTAGTGGGAATGCGTCTATCAGCGTCATGACGATGGTATGTCGCGACTGCGCCAGAGGTTCCGGTACAGGAAACCCTTCCTCTAACAGAGCCTTCATAAAAGCAAACTCCTTCTCCGCCGCCAACCTTGACAAATACATCCAAGACGCCGACTGTCTCTTTTTCAAATAATCCCGATTCGACTTAACACTCCGGAAAGAAACCCTCCCTAGCCTATGAATTTTCAACACCCTCTGCGTCCCCTTCTCATCCGCCACCACCATGATATCACTCTCCTTCCCGACGCCGATCCGATCCCCGACGCTGTAGACGACTTTGGAGGCGGAGTGCGTGTGGAGGGCGAGGTAGTCTAGGCCGCCGTAGGTCAGACGGTAACCGTCGTATTTGGCTTCTTTGACTTTGGCGATGAGGCCGACTTTGGCGAGGGCCGAGATGGATTTGTGGACGCCGCTGGCGCCGCCGCGGAGGCGGGAGATTTTCTCGATGAGCGGGGTGGGTACGAGTTCGTGGTTTCTGCTGCCTTGTTCGACCTGTATATATCCACGAAAGAAAAAGGGTGTCAGTGATGCCGGCATCGCATATTTTTGAATTGGACAAATGCAAAGCATTGGGATTTCTCTTACCGCTGTGAGGACTCGCCAGTCCTCGGAGGCGAGGTGGCGCATGGCCCTGGTATCGAGCTTCATGATGTCCTTTTCCCAGTGTTCAACTCAGGTTGTAAACTGAATATGGCAAGAAAATCTTCGTCGAACAAATATTTATTAAGATTCTGTTTCTCTGTCGCACAAGGTTGTACGTGGGGTGGTTTGGAGGGACCATGGTGGGGGGCACTTAGGAAAATTATCTGATAAAGTTTTGGTTATCTAATCGATAGCTTAGCATTTGCTCCAAGGCGCGGCAGAGCTTCCCCCAATATTCTAACTAATACCTTTGCCCGACATGGTCAGTAGTACCCAATGTGGAATGCATCATTCTAATATTGGTTCATTGATTCAATCCCATAGTATCAGAATGCGACTCATTTTTTGGCCGTCTATCAATGCGTTGAAACCCCTTTTTACTAACACGCACGTCAGATTACTGTACAGCTCCGTCGCCTGTTCAAGTGTCGTCCCAAGAAACCCTAACTCCAGGTCCCTAGCCGTCCATCTATTTCTCTTCCTCCCAGTCCGGATTCTAAAAGCTGTTAGCCTTGTGCCAAATTTAATTGCATTTAGGATTGACATACCTTTCGTAGGATTACCAGCCCTTCCAGCGTGCTGTTGAGGCTGAGGTACTCCTCATCTTCGAGCTCCGCGCGCTCACCGTAACCGAGCAGCACAGGGGTGCTCTGAGTCTGCCAGCCAGTAATGGTCTTTGGACGACCAGCTTGGCCAACAACGTCCACAGCCTGACCAACTCGCACATTAACCTTAAGGGGCTGGAGTTTCTCGTCGAGAGTGACAAGGAATCGAGGGTGCATGGCGGTGACGAGGAAGTAGAGGAGGTAGTGAGATGTCGAGGTGATGAGCTCCTTGGGCTCAATGAGGGCGACCATGGTGGTCAAAAGACCAGCAGCGGAGACGCGAGACAGGACCTGGCGGTCAGTGTGGAAAGGGTTGAGAGATAGAGTTCCCTTGCCCATGTGCAATAGACCCTGCGCAATGCGCACCATGAAGAGAGCGTCTTGGTCACGGTGGTAGTAGCTAGCCAACTGCCTCAGCAGCTGGGCCAACCTAGCATTGTTAGTGCCAGCACCAAGCATGCCCATGGCGAAAATAGCATTGATTGCAACTTCGGGATCATTGTCGTGACTGTATCTCGAAAGTGTATCGTAAACCTTCATCTGGGGGTTGCTGGGGCTGATCAGACCCATAGCTAGCGGCACGGCCTTGCGAATGTTGGCCTCGCCGTAGTGCATCAGGTGGCCGAATTGGCGGAGGACCATCTCCTGACCGATGTCTTCACCCATGGATACCAGTGCAATGCCAAGAACAGCAAAGGCCTGAAGCAGTTCGTCACCCTTCTTGTCATCCGTCTCCTCCTGGTGCTCATTGCAGATGTGAAGGAGTTCCTGGATTTTGAGCACTGCGCCAGTGCCGGCCCATGCACAAATCTCGGCAAGAACGGCTGTGGATTTGGACATGGGATGCTCAATAGCCTTCAGCGTCTCCAGGATCACGTCGACCTCCTCTTGGCGTCCGAAGAAGAGCAGACCAAGACCAAGGGCAAGGAACCTTGTCCACTTGTCGGTCAACTGGCTTCGGCGATCATCGTCCATCAGGGTAGTGACGATCGCTTCACTGACCTCAGCGTGCGAGGTGCCAACAAAAATCAGACCACAAGACAAGGCAGCCATCGCTGAGACTTGCATGCTTAAGCTTGAGTCTTGAATCAGGGGCAACAGCAGCTCGAGGAGGTCTTCCTTGTTTGATCCGGCATATGATAGTCCAAGTCCCATGATCGAAGCTGTGGAGATCAGGGAGCTTGGACTGTTAAGCTTGTTGGAATCGCCGAGCAGAGCGAGCGCAGGCTCGGAGTCTATACGCACACCAGAGTTCATAATACCAATGGCCAACATAGCACCAGCCTGGATCTCCGTCTCGTTGGCGTATGTGTACTTGTCGATCTTATCCAAGCCATTCTCAACGTCCCACATCATCAGAGTACCCAGAGACGCGACGGTTGACATCATACCATCGGCCTTTGTCTTCCAAACCCATGACTCCTTGTCGCCTTCGACGAGCATCATCTTGTCGTTACCATAACCAGCGTTGACGAAGGCGTTGACAAAGGCAGCGGCAAGGTTGTGCCTAGCTGAGTCCAGGTTGGTCATTCCTGCGACCCTGCTGCTCTCAAGGTGACTCTTGTAGATGTCCTCAGTGGTCTTGGGTTCCAAAATATTCAACTCCTTGCCAAGGGATTTGAAGTGCTCGGAAAGTCGAATATTGCCGAGACACTCGTCCTCCTGATCGTCCTCAAACTCGCCGTCCAAATCGGCATCGATCTTCTGCCGAGAAATCAAGAAGCCCAGCTGCTTCTTCAGGGCAGGGTCGTCAGTTTGCATGTAATCGGACTTGATCAGGTCGACGTCGTGCAGCCGGATGGCCAAAACCATAGCCTGGGTATATTGCTTGTGTTGGAGGTAAATCGTATGAGCGGTCCGCAGGAACGTCTCGTTGTCGGGGTAGGTGAGCAGGTTGACCATGCTGGCCATGTACAGACACACCCTTGCGTAGGTGTTCTCGTCGACGTACTTAGGAATTTCCTCAATGATTTCCAACTCGCTCATCAGATCTACAGCGTCGGCCTCGGCGTTGCTCTTAATGAACTGTGGCACCAGCACCAGTGCCAGATCGACCAGGTCTTTCGTTGGGCTTTCCTCGGCAATCCTCTTCCCATACACCTCTCCGATCTCGAGAGCCAGATGCCTAACGTACTCGTGGCCCCACGAGATAATGTCTGATGAAGGAGCAAGCAAACGGTACTTCAGAGTATCCTGCCTATCCTCGTCTGAGAAGGTCATGCCGATCACGGAGAGAACATCGGCGAGTGAGGTCTTGTCTTCGCTGTCGGGCCAGTCCTCGTAAAGCTTCGTCAAGGTTTCGTAGTGTGGGCGCAGGAATTTAAGCGGCTTCGGTACTGCGGTCATAGATGACGTCGAGGTCTTGATCGAGGTCTTCATGGCTTCGAGGGCGGGCTTGTAAAGGGATTTATCGGACTCCTATAAGATGTTAGGACGGGAAATGTCATGGAGAGCTCTGGCTCAAGAGTAGTAACTGACCGTTAAGCGCTCTACCATCATATCTAACTCATTCTTGAGCTGCTGGTCCTCCTCGCTGAGCTCCTCCTCGGCAGCTACACGGGAATTAGCTGGGTCTTGCCATGATTGAGCGCATTCAAGTCCATACCATCTTTCTTCTCGTCATCCTCTTTCTTCCCATTCGTGGCGGGTTTATCCTCCTTTGGCTTCTCGACAGCCTTGCCCTTGCCCTTGTCCGCAGACGTGGGCACGTCGCTGTCCTGAGCCATGTTGACGTTTGGTGGGGGCAAAGCTTGGGTAAAAAGAAATAACAACTAGGCAGAGTAGGTCCTTGCAGAAAAATCGCCCAGGTGTTAAGGTGTTGTTCGGAAGGTGATTACGGCGTTTGGTGCCGATATGTGAAGCGTGGAGCAGCAAGGCGATGTCGTTGTGGATGGAAGCTGATAGAGCCGATCTACCCAAGCTGCTAACTGTAAGGTAGCTCCGGTTACGTGAGGCGCTGCCGCCTGCAAAACTGGGCCTGAGTAGAGTCACGTGTAATTAGTCATCACTAGACGTCAGAGTTCAGCTGGCTCTGTCCACTTGAGATATAGAATTGCTTACTACTTGGTATTCGAAATGAGAAAAAATTAAGAATAGAAGTATAGTTGAATAATTCAGGTTCATCCGAGCAATTTGGCCTCAAACAGCTGCCGTACATCTGTCAGTAACTCCGTGACTGTGCTTACAGTAATATCGTAGAGTGCCTCTTCTACCCTGCAGAGATCAATATCGGAATTCAAGATCTTGAGTTCTAGGAGAGAAGAGGAAGGTGCAGTATAAGCAACTACGCTCCGAGACTGTTGTTGTGTTCAACGCTCACTTGGGACACGGATCTCGGCGAGACTAGGTAGTGGGGACAGACACGGGCCAGAACGCTACCTCGATGATGATGGGATGGAATCATCATGGCAATTTCGAAACTGTGAACAAAACCATTTATTGCTATCCATGTCTATTCGTTATCGCCGTGTCCAAGTAGTAAATCTATGAGTAGTACTATGATGCAATATTCGAAACACAATCATGCTTTACGCTTTTCCAAATTTCACCAAGTATCTGGTCCAAAATGTTCGCCTTCTGGAAGCGTTTTATAAGGGCAGGCCTGCCAGTCACAGCCCTGCTTGTAAATCTCGGTGCCCCACCAACTGAATCCAGTCATCCATCCAGGGTAAATGAAGCCGAAGAAGACGATGACTATGCCAAAAGCAAGGCCAGAGTCGAGAGCTGCACTGAGGGTCATGGTGTACTTGGACCACCAGGCATTGGCACGGCGTTTGATATGGTAGTTGAAGACGTAGCAAACAACGGCCCAAACGGAAAAGTTCAACCCGGTTGCTGGGGGGATCCAAGACATAGCGCCGAAGATGACTGGCAGGTTCACCTTGCGAATAAGACTATGCTTCTTATGGCGGCTGTATAGCCATAGAGGGATAGGAAGGATGGCGCCGATTGGGAAACACCAGACGAGTATGCGATAAATGGCATTGGGGCCAAAGAACTCATTCACACCTACCACTCCCCAAAGAATGGAACCATTAAAATGGACTCTTGCAATGGGGCAGGTGAATCCATTGACAGCTTCTGGGGTGCAAAGGCCACGAACATTTGCGAACATCCAGTTGAGCACTCCAATCTGAGTGAGGGAGGAGACGAGAGTCGCCACAACCTGCACAGAGAACATGATACGTGGGGGGATCTTCATGTAGTGGCCCAATTTCAAATCAGAGGCAAACTTAATGCCCTGAGCGGAAGAGATGTAGCCGTAGGTGACAAACACCATATTGGCGATGGGACGGCCTGGGAAGATGGCGCCACAGATAAGCTGACAGATGAGATAGATAGAGGAGTGTTGATTCGTGACCGCCATGATAATCCCATTAGGAATGAAGAAGATTGCTCCAATGCCCAAGGACAGCAGCAGGCCATACCACGGCAAGTGAATGGGGTAGCTTTGATGAGGTTAGCCAAGTTTAAGATTCTAGAAACATGATTGACTTACTACTCAACAATGAACATGCCAATGGCGGCCATAGAAACAAAGGTGACAAGGTACCACATCATAGGGACATCTTTGTATCGTCTCATCAAGCGGCAATGAATGTCCTCGTGCAGTAAACCATCCACATTCGACGTTGTTTGCGATGATTGACGGCGTTGTCCGCTCTCGAATGGGTCGAAACGGGCATCAGGAGAGTCTGGAACAGGCTTGTACTGAGACCGCCCCTTGTCACGATTCTCAGCTAGGGCTTTCTTCCAAGTCTGCCAGATATCCTTGCCATGCCAGCAAGCGGTATGGGTTAGAAGAGCGGCCAAACCGGCGAATTGAACACCGTAGCTAAGCATGTAGGTGACAGGCAGAAAGACACGGCTGTAATTCATATAGGCCTCCCTGTCGAAGAGGAAATCAGGAGTCAGGATCCTGCTAACATTGTAGAGCTCTCCAGTGTTGTCGAACACGGCAGTCGAAACAACAGGCATATATGAGGTATACAGCACGTTGGAGTAATAGAGAATGGGCGCCAATAGCCACATGACAACCACTAAGCCACCTATGACGTTCACGGCAGCCCAAAACGGCACGAGCAATGGTGAGCCGATATAAGTGACTTGAGCCCAGTCGAATGTCAAAGGCAGCATACCCAGGCCAGAAGATACGCCGAAGAGATTGGAAATGACCACGTTCTTCGGCGCAAACCAAGTAATGACGTTGAAATAGCTCAAAGCCGGCATCAACAGGCCAGGTAGAAAGTAGAACAGTGAAGCACCTAAAAAGACTGCGTAGAAGAAGTTCCACCTGCTAATCGTCCAGCCGTTGGCCGGCTTATTGTCCTGCTTGTGCAACGTGCCGAACATAGCGGCCGACATCAGCGTACCTGGCCAGATCATGCCACTAGGTTGTACAAGGAAGCGCCGAGTCAACCCAGCAAAACCATAGCCCAGAATCTGGGTTGAAATGATCAGAAGAATCTGATACATGATAGGGGCTTCCTGGTCGTAGAACTTGGTTTGCTCCACGATAACGTCCGTTGCAAACGCGAAGCCGAAAGCAACATTACTGCTCACGTAGACGCAAGTATGCTCTTTCTCATTCCACCTTCCCTGAGCCAGCCAGAGACGCCATGAGCGTGCTTTCTTAGGCATTTGACGCATCGGATCTTCCCTCTCCAGGACAGAAGGGGTGCGTTCGCCGTCAATAAACTCCTCACCCGGGTCGTAGGATCGCTTCAGTATCAAGTCCCATAAATGGCCCAGAGGGTGGACGAGGAGCAAGGCGATGACGGGTGTGATGGCCACGCTAGGGTATCGTAATGAAAAGAACAGGTTCGTAGAGGATCCAAGGAAGGAGAAGAGGACCGAGAGGCACCACATACGTGGTGTGTTGATCGAGAGTGTGGTATCATCGGTTGGTGGAACAGAAGCCCTTACGGTCTCGTGGGGCGAATTATCCTCGGCATCACGATCAATGTCTTCGTGCTCTTCCTCTTCGTCGCGACCCATCAGCGGAACATCTTCAGAGGTGTCGGTCTTCATGTCCTCCTCGACCATGCCACCAGCAATGGGAGCCTCAGCCATGCCAAAGCGACCCTCGAGACCTGAGACAAGCATGGCTCCATCGAGCTCCTCGGAAACTCTGGAAGACGATTTGGACACCATAGAACGTCGGGAGAGGTTGCTCCTGGATGTGCCAGACACCCTTCGCAGTTGATGAGCATCGTCCTCGTCGTCTTCATCGTTGCTGGCTGGGGACGTGTTCCGACTAGGAGTTAGCGACACGGTACCGTATGGCCCCTCTAGACGATTGCCAGCGGAGGCCGAATTTAGAAACGGCGACCGCTGATGAGAGGCCATGGTGTTGGCGTCGGGGCCGTATTCGACCAGTTCCACGGAGTCGTGAGGTGCTACCGCGTCATCGATATTAGTAGCAGAGGACTCTTGGACATCTTGGGACCATGGAGCTGGGGGAGGGCTTGGGACAAGATCTGATTCCGGCTCGTAAGAAGTGTCAAAGGAAGAGTCAGCTTGAGCTCCAGTTCCTGCAGCTGGACCTGAATTTGCACTTGAACTTGCACTTGCACTTGCACTTGCGCCTGCGCCAGCGTGGTCGAAGGGTGCCGGTGCCTGCGCCTGCGCCTGCCTGGTACTTGTACTCGTATTGGCACTTGTGGTACTTGTGCTCAAGCGAGACGACGGCCAGGGCTGCAGTGGCTGGAGGGGCACGGCCTGATGATCCTGCAGGTGCAGCTGTGCATGCGCGCGAGTGGATCTGGTATCGACGTGGTATTCGTGCCTGTGCTCAGGCTCGTAGTCAGGCGGAACAAGGCTGGGGCTAGTCTCTGGCCGTCCACGCCTTGTCTTGGTCGAGGAACTTGGATTTGCTGCAGCGTCGTCGTCGGCGTGACTCTTGCGAGGCATGGCGGGGTGTCGTCGCACACATTCGCCAGGTTTGGCTCCGTTCGAGTTCCGCCAATATTATCCCGGCCGCTACTGATTTATGTGGGGAGGGGGGAGGATGGAATGCCTGCCGAGGGCGTGTTGCGTGTCAATCTCCCGTGTGAATCTGGCCGAGGAAGACTCGTCACTAATCCGAGCTGGTAGCCAAGCGGAGATGGCGTTTCCTTTACCGCCCGATGGGTCAGAGAGAAAGAGAAGAAAGCCAGGAAATCAGACGATGGATGTCATGGGCTGCCGGGGTGCTGCAGTAGTAGCCGTACTTTTAGAAGTGCTAGTGGCAGAACTGGGTGTATTAGTGGGCTGAAGACGTTGGAAAGGTTGGATCGATCGCTGAAAACGTGGACAAATATAGGTGGGTGTTAGGTGGGTGTTAGGTGGGTGTTAGGTGGGTGTTAGGTGGGTGTTAGGTGGGTGTTAGGTGGGTGTTAGGTGGGTGGAGGCCCGAAAGGCGCGCTTTTCTGCCGCCCTGCCGCCTGCCGCCCGAGCAATCAATCTGATTAGATACAGCGCTGCGTAGCCGCATGACTTAATCCACCGCTTTGGGCCAAGATCTCTCTCGTGCGTCGTTTTTCTTTTCATTTTGAGCGAGGCGCTTTTTCGCTCACACTTATTCTAGAGGGGGCAAAAAGTTCTTTCATTTTTTTCCCTGGTGGATTCACGCATAGGTACGGAGTAGTACCTACTAAATATGCGGAACTAATTGCCGAATGTGATGTGTTAACGCTACTCATCTAAGACATGGCGGTTTCGGTTGTGGAATCACACATGCTCATGTGATGAAAGTCCATTAGCTTCAAGCACTAGTCAATCCAAGAATCCGACTATTACATATTGTATCTGAGAAACTCCTAACTGTTGAAGAGTCTAGGTGCCGTTCTGCTTTACTCGGGTTGTGTATTTTGTATGCAAGTCATAGGACCATAGATCTGATATACATAGTAAGAAATCCAAGGCCAGAGCATTCGTCGAAGCATGTCCGACGTGAACTACAAACGACAAATTCCAGGGTTTTAATATTGCTGCTGCCGCCGAAAAAAGCTCGTAGTCCACGTTCATGTTAGAGTTGGAGCTGGTTAGGAACCTGAGGAGTAATAAGTGGGGCTCGTCGATGGTTCAAAAAAGTTCACCACCGGATAGGTAGACCAAGCCTAGGCTAACCTTCCGATGCCGCACTGATTCGCGCGCATTCATCTGTCCTGCATCAACAATGCCATGACGCCGCATGCGAATGGTGATCAGGCTGAGACTACCGCTGCTGAAAATCACAGCATGGGTCTCTCATTGACAGCTGCCAAGAAGCAGCTAAGGGCTGTCATGAAGCAGAGGCTTTCTAGCATAGCCCCAGAAGCAGTTCTCACCCAAAGTAGGTATCCTGATGCGTTATCCTGGACAAGTCATTAAACGAGTACCAGGCAGACAGGTCTTTGAAGCACTGAAGGGCTTCCAGCCCTACAAAGATGCTCGTCGGATTAGCGTGTATCTATCCATGCCGGCGACCGAGGTTCAAACGGATGCCATTGTTCGACATGCTTTAGGCGATGGGAAACAGGTATTCATCCCGTACTTGCATAAATCGCCGTTGCAGACTCCCGATACACCCCACAGAATCATGGATATGGTGCTGCTGAAAAGCATTCAAGACTACGAGAATCTAAAGAGGGATAAGTGGGGGATCCCCAGCATCGATCCAGCTACCGTTCATGAGAGACAGCGCATCCTTGGACGCCCCGAAACCCACCATTCTGAGCTCTCGACACTTGATCTAGTCCTTCTTCCAGGGGTTGCCTTTGACTTTGACGAGGCTGGTGGAGTGCGCAGGTTGGGCCACGGGAAAGGGTTTTATGATTTTTTCCTGAATCGTTACCTCGCCCGACAAGGGCTACACGCCGAGGACGACAGGACACTTCAGCTCTATGGTCTTGCTCTTTCCGAACAACTTTTGGGAGGAGGCTCTGGCGAAGAGGTACCCATGGGTCCTCAGGACCGAAGACTGCATGGCCTTATCGTGGGAAATGGGGAGATTAGAGAATCTGAAAACCAAAAACCTCAGGGATGAGGCAAAACGTCAAGGGTTTTCAACAACCCAGGAACAGTTAACAAGGCTCAAGGCGAAGCTTTGGGCACGAGCTACGCAGTATTTCCGACCAGAAGCAGTTGAGCAACTTTACGAAGGGATGCGCCGGGTCAGGGACGGCCATCATACGGCCCAATGGCTTCACTAAGCATTAATTACGCCGGGGTACAAGTATGTCTCCCGAATCTGCTCCTTGCTGTTAGGGGAACTTTAGTTTTGCGAGCTCCGAAGAAGGTGGCTCGTAGCTGACACTCAGTCACATCTAGTCCGCAGTTGACAAAATAAGACCAACAATATTATGGATAGACTCTACGTCATTACAAGTTGACAAATAGAACAGACCAAAAAAAGACACACTTATTGGGTCTAAAAGCAGAATATATAAAACAAATCAATATTTCAACTTCAAAAGAATAATCGGATGAGAATTAGTTTCCGCTCTCAGTTCGTTGCTCTAATGCGCAAACATAGTAATTACACTTTGTGCTCCTCCATTTGTCCTGAAGCCGTTGCCCCTCCAAAGGGTCGGATGTGGAAAAACCTCACGGCGATTGTTTTGTCCCTGAAGACTGCCAGTGTCAGTCCTATCACTGCCCCGCCACTGCCTGGCTCCACATGCCATCACTCAGCGCAAACGGGCACAGCAACTTGGTACTATTCTTACAGGTGCGCTTCATGGAGTGCTTCTCTTCCAAGACATCCCACCTTAATCTCCTTGACCATCCCCTCCAACTCCGACTCCGACCCTGAAGCAGAGGTACCCAGCCTATGTTAGTTTGATTTAGGGCATTAGGGAGCGCCGTTCATTCCGGTCTCGGGACCTTATTCCATTTGCGACTAATCGTTCGACCTTTTGTCGACTACAACAATCGCATATTTCCCTTCCTGCGCCAGACAAATCAACGGAGTACTGTACATACTGTACTTCTCGCGGGCACGACGCGCCGAGCTACAGTCCCGTCCGACATGGCTACCAACGGCAGCAATGAGGCCTTTGCGCCTGAGGAGGTTCTGGCGGCAGTCATGACCCTGCGGGGCGGGGAGCAGGAGAGCAAGAAACAGGCTCATGAATATCTAGAGCGGTTTCAGAAGTCGGTGCGTTACGGTTGGATCTTGGGAATAGCTACCGGAGTTATACTAACCACGAGTTCAACAGAAAGGCTCTTGGGCAACCGTTGTCGGTATCTTGCAGGAACAAGCACAGCCGGAGGCAACTTTGTTCGCGGCTATCACCCTTCGTGGGAAGGTAATAACGGCCCCGAAATCCTTACCTGGCATACTTGCTGACTTGATAGATTACTTACGATCTTACGACTCAACTTCCACCCTCAGAACTCGAATCTCTTAGAAGCCAGATCCTTATGCTCCTGCAGCGATACGCAGCTGGGCCAAAACCGATTCGTGTGCAGCTCTGTGTGTGCTTGGCAATTCTGGCGATTCAAATGAAGGAATGGAACAACGTGCTACCTTCCGTGGTCGATGCCCTGAGCAGCAGTCCAGAAAGTCATGCCGCCATCCTGGATTTCCTCCGTGTTCTGCCTGAAGAGGTAACCGAAGGCCGGAAAATCACCTTGTCTGTACGTGGAAAGCGCAACAAGACGGCTAGGGATCTGGTCCCATCAACTCCATCGCGGCCGGTCAAAATCAACAGTGGAACAAATCTAATACGTGGAATTAGGAAGAAGACCTTGCAGTCCGGACGCAAGCCTTGCTGGCCGATAACATCGATCGTGTCGTGCAGCTCCTGATTAATTACGCACAGTCTTCACGTAAGTCAAGTTTTACTCTTCCTATAATGGATCTCTGCTGACATGCTGTAGCTGCCGCGTCCAAGAACCCACAACTTATGGAATGTCTCAACTCATGGCTACGGGAAGTCCCAGTCGCGAACGTGGTCAACTCTCCACTTCTCGACATCGTATTCAACGGTGTTGCAAGTGATGAGTGCGCCCAGGAGGCTTCGGAGTGCTTGTGCACGATGCTGAGGGAAACGGTTGACGTTGACGAGAGCAAGGCTGTAATCGAAGTCCTCTTCCCTCGAGTGGTCGCGCTGCAACCGCAGATCAATGCCATCGTAGAGGAAGAGGACACAGAGCGCTACAAGGCTTTGACCAAAGTCTTTGCTACTGCCGCAGAATCATGGGTCGTCGCTATTGCTCGACAGCCCTCGCATTTCAAGCCAATTGTTGATGCCGTTCTGGAGTGTGCCGCAAAGGACAAAGACAAAGATGTCATCGAGTTTACCTTCAACTTTTGGTACGACCTGAAGCAATACCTGGTCCTAGAAAGATACATCGAGAGCCGAGTCATCATGGTCGATATCTACTCAAAGCTGATTGACGTCCTCATCGACCAGCTGCGATACCCGCGCCCTGAGGGGGGCAATGAAGCAGATTTGTTTGACGGAGACCGTGAGCAGGAGGACAAGTTCCGGGAATTCCGACATCAGATGGGAGACACCCTCAAGGACGCCTGCGAGGTTCTTGGAGTCACAGAATGTCTGAATAAGGTTCTCAACGCGATTCAAATCTGGATGCAGAACAATGCGGCTCAGGCCTCCGAGGCTTCCGTTCCCAACTGGCAAGAGCTTGAAGCACCGCTTTTCGGCGTTCGCGCTCTAGGAAAGATGGTTGACAAGGATGAGAGCGTGGTCCTTCCTCAGCTCATTCCTTTACTCGTTCAAATCCCAAATCATCACAAGCTTCGCTTTGCTACGATCATGGTGCTTGGAAGATACACGGAATGGACCGCTGCGCACCCAGACTATTTGGAGCCCCAGTTCAACTACATCGTTTCGTCTTTCTCCTCAGATTCTGTGGAGATCTCAAGGGCTGCCGCTCGGTCGATGATGTTCTTCTGCAAGGACTGCAAGAATCTGCTCAGCCCTCAAGTACTTCAGTTGCAGGAATTCTATGATCAAGTGCTGGACAAGCTTCCAGACGAGAGTAAAGAGGAGATTACTGACGGAGTTGCCAGCGTGGTCGCTGCTCAACCTGTTGATGAGATCTACCGCTTGCTTAAGACATATTGTGACCCCTTGATGCAACGATTAATGAGCAAAGCCAACGTTGCTACCGACGAACCTTCGAAGTTGGCTTTGGCTGGTAAGCATCGCGAAAGAACCTTTTTGATATTTACCTTACTAACTGAATACCAGATCATTTGCAATTGATCACCGTCTTCGTTCAGGACGTGATACCTCCGGTAAATCCTGGCCAAGAGAACCCTGCTGTCAAGTACTGGCAAGAGGTGTTCCCTATTTTGGCTACTGTTCTGGACAACTTCTTGGACTTTAGTCCCATTTGCGAGCGAGTTTGCCGCTGCTGGAGGAACATGGTTATCTCATACCGTACCGCCATGTCTCCGATGCTCGCCGAAATGGCAAACAAGCTGGCCAGTGGTTTCGCCACTTCTAAAGAGGGCTGTTTCCTATGGGTGACCTCAGCTATTCTCCGAGAATTCTCTGAGGAGCGCGAGCACATTGGACAGGGCACCACCGATAATATCTACAGTTTCTTCGAGGCACAGACGACGGCTTTCCTGAGGGTTATGACGGAGTTGCAACCCAAGGACTTGCCCGATGTCATTGATGACTTCTTCCGACTCATGATCGACGCCCTACTCTACTTCTCACAACGACTGATTCCTTCTCAGCTGATGGGACCTGTGTTTGAGGCCGCGATTTACGCATTGACACTGGAACAGCGGGACCCTCTCAGCTCAACACTTCACTTCCTCCGCGATCTTTTATCTTACGGCGGCGACAACCCAGCCACAAGCGACCGTATTCCACCCGAGACACAGTCACAAATGCAGGCTGTTGTGAAGGATCTGTTGATGCGACACGGGCAGAGCTTGGTGAAGCAGGTGATGGCAGGCATGATGATCACTTTCCCTAGGGATTGCTTTGCCGACGGTAGTGGCGTCCTCCTTGCTCTCTTTGAGCTTCTTCCCGCGCAAACCACGGAATGGGTCACTCAGACTATCCATATGCTTCCAGAGGGGACCGTGTCCCCTGTAGAAGCGGAGCGTCTGATGGTCAAGATCAAGGAGAAGCTGCAGCAGCCGGAGGAGGGAGGGATCAGAAATGTTCGGGTCCTGCTCCAGGACTTCACCAACACATACAGGCGGAGGAATGTCGCGCCCAGAGACGGGCTTGGGCAGCTTGAGGCAGCTCGCTTCCAATTTGCTGGTTGAAATCACTTCACCAGTGATGAAGAAATATAATTACTGATCAGTCCTCGATCTTTCTTGACGGATAATCTCTTCGAAGGCGAGTGGAAGAATCGCGGCCTCACAGTTGGTCATGAATTTCCATGACCTACTTCGAAGAAGGTGTATGTACGCAGTCGCAGATAGTCAGGGGAGGCTAAAAGTAGTTCAACGTGAGGGAACAGCATCTGGAGCGGGCGAAATCATTTTTCATGGGCATAGGGAGAGAAGACAACCCCCACATACTTGTAGATAGTCGCATAGTAATGCAAAACAGAAAAAGTCATTGGCATCACAGAGCGGTCAGGGGAGATAGGAGGTCTCTACATTTTCATCCCGCCTATGTTTTCTACTTTGCCTCCCACTCGGGAGCTGTTGGTATGTGTGTATGCCTGCCTATTCTTGTGCTTGATAAGCGACTGCGGAAGACTACCCAGGTCAAAAGAGAGTAGTAGGAGACAAAAGTGGACTTGGCCTCGGCTTCCATCGCTTAGCCTAGGGAGGGACTGGAGATTGCTGAAGAATATTCGAGCAAGATCGACATTTTATGGGCGCGTGCGTTCTCAAGGGCGTGACAGGCTGCAGTATCCTGCTCCATGGTGATTGACACTAGAAGGTTTATGATTCAGACTTAGGCTCAAAGCTTTTAACATGACTAGCTTTTAGCATGACTGAGTGAATATCAATTGGACTGTCCAACCCCAATTGTCCAAGTCAAAGCTCAAGGCGTTCGAGCTGGAAGAAGGACTTAGGATTTAACTATTAACGAATGGAGTCAATATTTACTTGATTTGGCAACTCAGTATCGATCTTGCATTAGGTCTGACCTATGGATTATTTGCAGATCTCTATGTACGTGACGCACAGCGTACAGCAGCAAAATAGTCCGATTTCGGCGCGTCATGTAAGTTACTCTTCTGCGAATACCTAACTCCGTCCGACACCCATCTGGCGTATGTGAAAGAAAGATTTACTATAAACCCCAGAAAGACGTAGACACGCACTTGGAATATATATATATATATATATATATATATATAAGTGCTGTACATGCCCATTCCATCCGATTTGACTTTTGTTATCCTTCATTATCAATTGCTTTGGATCTTCGGGTCAGTCAATTATTCTCAACTACTTAGTTCTCCGTATATATTCTTCCTTCGCGCAATGGCGGCGTCAAAAGTCCAGCTGCTCCCGTGGGATCCCACGGACGAGGCGCAATATCAAAGAATGTACGAACAGCGAGTAGCGTGCGGCTGGAGAATTGAGGAGGTGCCTGAGTGGAAGGAGAAGCAGCTGAAAGGCGTCAAGTTCCTATATTGGATCGTAATGCAACCCCCTCAAGCCCGCTCAATCTTTGGCTCTAGACAACTCGCTTACATGAAATTGAAGATACTGTCAGAAGACTTCCCAGAGGCCAACCAGCTCCTGTCTGATCATGTCACAAGATACCCCTTGGTATGACCCTTCCAACGTGCACTAAACCCTGAGGCGTTCCGTTCAATGGGACTAAGACTTTGCATGTAGGAGAAAGAGCCTATCGTCGACAGAGCCAAAACGATAGGGAAATATAGCCGTACGCCTACTGGGAAATCCTTCATCCCTATTGGCCACACCGCGCTTGAGCACTGCCCAAATTTTGATGAGCGCTTCTCCCTACCTAAATCAACCCTTTGGGTGAAATCCCTCTACATCTCATGGTATGCCTCCTCTCCGTGCTTCACTTCGAACGCAAAGATCTGTTCATCATCCAATTTGGCTGACTTCAACTCCCAGGGCCCTACAAGCCGGTGGTCTCGGCCGCAGCGCCATGGCCCAAACCGAAATCATCGCCGCCTCCCCACCCCACAACGGCACCATGGCAGCACTCGACACCATGACTGAAGAGTACCAGCTTTCTGAGGAACATCTCCGCGAAGTCTTTGATGCGAAGGGTCTAACACGGCCGGCCAAATTGCGCAGTAACCAGGAGTGGTATTTGCGGCAGGGCTATGAGATTATGCCGACGGAGGAACCGGATATCTTTGTGTGGAAGGATGAGAATGGGGAGGTGAAAGGGCGGATGCCGATTGTGTGGATGAAGAAGCCGCTCGTGGAGGGAGCGTGAGCTCTGGTAGCTACACTGTTTTAGCTGTGATCTACCTGTCAGTACCTGGCGTGAAGAGATAAATCATTTTAGTCTCCAAGCCAGAGCAGAGATGCGATTAAGCATCGTTCGGCTTATGCCGCGTTATTCCAGTCCGGTCTGAGAGAGACACAGTCACCATACACAATTGAACCAGATTTCAAAAATAGCTTTTTGACGTAGAGGTAATCAAACATCATCAGACTGTTGAGAATGGATAGTACGAGTGACAGGTTTTTGCAAAAAAAAAAAGAAAAAGAAATTACATTTGAATTTGGATATAAATAAATAAAAGAGATAAAAGGTAGGTAGACCGAAGACCGTTAGGAAAGTATACCCATATGTAGTCGGAACAAGGGGAATAGTTCTCAGAAAAACAAAGACGGCGAGCAAATGAAAAGGAAATTCCCTCTTCACCGCCTCTTTAGAAACCTTGAGAGAAATCCCCCAGGTGAAAAATAGAAGAAAAGGAAAGATGCCCAACCTGCCATGTTTCCGGAAAAATCACATCGTATGAATACATGGATGATTTTAGGAAACAATTCAGCGGCCACAGGAATACTGCCACATAATAAAATGTGAACCATCCTTTCCCTTTTGGTTTTTCTTTTGTCTTCGTTCTTCCGATGTTTGCTGCCGCTGCCATCGTATTCCGATCCTTCGTGCTCTCTCGGTCTTCGCTGCTCGTCTCGCTGGACAGATGGAATCTTTTTATCATGTGCATTCAAGTAGAAAAACACATTGACCGGATAAGAGCTGAATCTCGTTGACTTTGTTGAATGCTGGGGATATAAGTCGCTGTAACGTTCATATCGCATGATCCAGCTTGAAACAAAGTGGCTGCCGCTTCCAATGTTGTAGTGAAGTCCAAGATGTTTGCCCGATCAGAACCTGACTCCTCGTTTGATGCAAAGAAATATTCTCTTTTTGGTATAGTCATCCGCCGTTCAAAAAAATAAAAAAATCTGTCGCTTCGTAGACCTGTCGGATGTTTTGTTTCGATCGGCCTGTTGACATGTTCCTCGACGTCCCCTCTCAGCCTCCTCGACATAGCGTGCCGCTCTTACATGACAACGCACTTAGAGCAGCAGCCGGCCTCCTGCTCTCCACCGTCCATGTCCATTTGCTTGGACTGGCCGTTCAGACCACCACCACCGCTACCGCTACCGGTTGAGTAGCCTTGCATCTCGCGGTTATATCTGCGGATCTCACGAACAATGTCGTAGAAAGCCTTCTCCACATTCAGACGGGACTTGGCTGAGGTCTCGATGAACTTGCAACCGAATGAACGGGCCAGTGCCTCACCCTCTGCATTGCAATGGTTAGCGAAAGCTCCCAGTGAATGCGAAATGAGCAAGCTTCAATCAAACATACCTTGTCTGGACACCTCACGCTCGCCCTCCAGATCGCACTTGTTTCCGACCACCACCATGGGGAAGTAGTCCTTGTCCTTGACGCGGAGGATCTGCTGCTGGAAGGTGGTGATTTCCTCGAAGCTCTGACGGGACGTGATGTCGTAGACGAGCAGGAAACCCTCTCCGGTCCTCATGTACTGTTCGCGCATGGCACTGTACTCCTCCTGGCCGGCGGTATCGAGGACATCGAGCAAAGCGAGTTCATCGTCGATGTCGCACTGCTTGCGGTACGAGTCTATTGGAGGCAGGGTCAGCCATATGGTCGATGGGCGTCAAATGGGATCGGCCACAGCAGGCGCAGCTTTGATTCGCTGGCGCCGCCATTGGCCTTTTCCCATCAAAAAAAAGGTAAAGTTGACTTACCCTCGATTGTAGGGTCATACTCGTCGACGAAATGGGCCTGAATCAGCTGGATGGTCAAGCAAGATTTACCGACACCACCTCCACCGACGACGACGAGCTTGTACTCTCGCAAAGACTGCAGCACGAGCAATTGTCAGTATGGGGCTTCGGCGCCACGGGCGATAGGGCGTTTGAGCCAATGCGCACCTGAGTTGCTGCGGCCATTGTATCGGCAACTGTGAAAATGAAGTCGGATTGGGAGAGATGGACAAAAGCTCAGGAATCCGGGGCGAGCTTTCCTAAGGGGCGGAAATTTGCTCGCGCTGGTGCTGTCGCAGGGGTCTCGAACAGCGGGTGGGCTAGAGAGGCGTTTCTCTGGAGAAGTGAGACGCGGGCGGCCGGAAGCGAATCTGGGCAGACAGAGAGGTCGGAGTCGCAAGCGGGTTGCAGGAGGAGGATGAGGATCAAAATGACAGACGAGACAAGGAGAGGTTGGATGAGCGAAAGAAAGACGGAGGGAGGTATCAATGAAGAGTGAAGAAGGAGAGGAGTGGATTGGGAGGCGGTACGAGTAAGGTAAGGAAGGGAAGGATTGGACGGTTTAGATGGGGAGCGTCCGAGTGATACTGATAGATGATAGGAGACGGCGAACGGGGAGCCAGCGAACTGCAACGGGCGGTTCACTTTTGGTTTTGGTGGGAGTTACCTACCTTAGGTACTATAGGTGTTGTATCGATACAAGCGCGTATAACGGTACCTGCCTCAGGCCTTCTCCACAGCTTGGGGGAGACGCCAATGTGGTGGTGTTGCAGCGGGTTGCAGCGAATTGCAGTGGGTGGCATGCCCTGAGCACACTGCCGCAGCCCGCGTTAAGGGACAGTAGTGCTCCCACCAAAGTACTGCTACTTCCACTCTAGTCGGCAGATTTAGCAGGCGCTAAGGCAAGCAGCACATTTGATCTCAGTGGAGAGCCCGTCCTCCCAAACTCCAGTTATAGTGGAGTGCCAGAGCTTCCATTCGACCACACAGAGGCAGCGCAGAGGCAGCAGGGCCAGAAGGGGAACGCTAAGGCCACGAGCTCAGTGGGCTAGGTAGTCGCTCACTCCCTGGGGCTGGGGAGCTACCTACTAGGTACTCACTGGGGGCTACTCACAGGGGCTGGGTACCTTAGTCGCTGTGGAAGACTCTACACAAAGCCTTGGGAGGCCTTGAAAGCTCCTCGTCCGTCCAACGGTGGGGAAAGCTTCCCTGCCAAGAGTAAAGGCAAGTCAAACTAGCCCAACTTTGAAGCCACTGCAAAGAGCCCATCCAAGTCAGATCAGGTCACTCCAGTATTACACCCTGGAAGGTCGACGGTGATATGAACCATGGCATGCTTAGTCCATCAGGACTTTACCACTCCCGTCTGGCCCTGGGGGATTTCTGTCGCCACGATCAGGTTGGACCCTGACGCATGCCTGCCATGCCTTCGCCCTGCCCTGCCTTGCCTTGCCTTGCCTTGCCTTGCCTCACCTCCAAGTAACACAACTACACCATTGGAAACCTCACTAGCCCTAGACTTCACCATAGATGCTATGCGATAACACGCACCAAGTCATCAATCCGTCGCTCGTCGGCAGTCCGCCGCAGCTCGCAGCCCAAGTCGTGCCCTCCAGCCAAATACAAAGGATTCCGCTCACGCACGAGGACACACACGACTTTGGCGGCCGCCGCCGACGCCTCGGGACCGATTTACCCCATCCCGTCCTATCCCATACCATACCATACCATACCATGCCAGCGTTGACGCTCAACTACCATTCGCAGCTACAGTCGCATCGTCACGTCTTTTTTTGCCGCTTGCGCAACCGCGGCTGACGAGCGTTTCTTATGGTGGCCGCTGTGACAGCGCCGCGGTCGGCATCAAATCACAAGCTGCAGATGGATTGTGGAGGTAAGGGATGGTGTACTGCTTGTCTTGCAGTCGCTGCAATAGGCTGTGCCATCACTCAGATGAGTCTTCCGCTTGGTCGCCGCAACACGGGCCCGGGCGGCAAAGACGACATATGACGGATAGGAGTCTGTCACGGAAAGCACTTGCACCGCGTAGGCCTGAGCCTCTAAACTAATCCGTCGAGCCCTCTAGAGACCTGGACTCCCTAAAGCCCATGATAATATTAACGACAGGCATATTGCGAAGAAAAAAAACCTTCGTCCGTGCAGATTATCGATAACATTGAGTTTACGTCAACGCTGATCCCTTTGGCTGCAGCCTCCACGAGTAAGAATAGAAATGAAACCATTCCTCCGCAGATCATCGAGTAAATGCACAGCCAAAACCGCGCGTAATGTGGCCTATTATTAATGCTCAGGAATCTCACAGGATTGTTTCTAGTAACCTCTCCCGACGTTTGAAAGACAAGCTTTTCACCTTGCACATGTGAAGGGAGTCGCTCGGAGACACAAAGCGCACCCTTGCTTAGAAGCGGAGACATGTTTCCTTGCCCTGTCCTTAAGCTCGTTGGTGCTGGCGGGCGTTGTGCTCAAGCCTCAAGGGCAATCTGCTGATTCGGCAGTCTGATAATTAAAGTAATAACCGCAAAAATATCATAAGTTCTCTTCTATAAGTTCATTAGCACAACCGTCTTGCTAACAACTGACCAACTATGGATCAAAGCGTTATTGATAAATACTACTAGTAATCACCATATCTGCACAAGTACCGCATTGACGGATGACATAGTGCGTTGGAACTGCCCTTCACGGCCCGGTCATGCATGCAGCGAACACATGCGCTTCGTGCATCCCACGCAGGACACCACATACCTGTTTGGATAGCAGACCATCAATAGGAGAGTAAGAGGTGCATGTATGTGCAGTGTAGTTGCAGCCGTGGATACCGTGGTGCCAGCCACTAGCAGCGCTACTCATTCATGCACCATTACCAGACTGATATGTAGGACGCAGAGCACGGCCGTTAGTACTGCGATCCGGATCCGCGGATTCGGATGGGGCTTCATGCACTCCACAAACGAGCAAGCTTTTCGAATGACTTTTGCATACTAGCCAAGACGAAGGAAAAAGTCATGCTCAAGGGTCTTTATCCTGCTTTTCGGGGGCGCGATTCGAGCGAGGGCAGCTCAAAAACTACTAATACTCGACGCACAGTATCGTCATGTTATAAGCATCGGAGGCAATGCGACCAAGTCCTTAACAGGCATGACAATGTTAATTGCTCCTTCCGATAAGAGCGGATGTAATATTAGCACGTGATCATCTGGGGCCTTCTCTGTGGACACCTCGGATTGTACGAGTTCCTATTTAATGTCAATGAATGAAGGAATCCTTTCCAGTTGAAGGTTGGCGATACCCCTGAAGCCCTCCATCCACTGACGCACTGGCGGCAGATTAGCCGCTCCACGCCAAGCATCCCAGCTTCCAGAAGCCCATCAAATTATAATTACAGCCTGCCATCACTATTTCCCACCCACAACTCTAGAACCACCTTCGGCCCTCCCCGTTGACTTATCAACTGCAACATGTTATTTGATGTTCTGCAATTGATTGCACTCGAATGGGGGGGAAAGTAATATCCGAGTGCCGCTCAACCGAGCGAAGGGGGGTTACTGCTTCTTCTCTTTACAACAACTAAGAATGATCGTGGCGTTCGTTTTGAATCCCCCGCAGCTTAGCTTCGGCGTCGGCTTGCGGCCATCGCGAGCATAAGCCTGGCTGCAGATCTGTAATGAACTGTCTGGTCCGTGACCCTGGCGTAACTCACATTAGCGTGTACAGCTCCTTTCGTCTGAGCTCACTCCTTTATTACTATCACCCTCGAGAGCCGAGGAGAGCTCCAAGGTCCCGGATATCGGTCAAGTAATAGAGTAATTTGTAGTCAAAGTGTCTATGTATCTGTATCTGTGAATGAATTACAAACAGGGTGCTTGCTGCCTCTTCAGGCATCAGGGTCAGTATCACCCCCGGAATCATCCTCGCCTTCAGTCTTGACGCGCTTGCCCTTGACGTTCGCCTCCACCTCTGCTACCAGGCTCTCCAAGTAGGCCTCATCCCTGGAAATTTGTCAGTCTACCAATGAAAGTAGACGTTGAGAATAGAGGTCGTGGTGCTTACCTGCCAACCAACGTCACGGTGTTTCGCTTCTTGCCCCAGCGAGGGTAGCTTCCAACCTTCACTCCGTGAGACTCAACCTTCGCTGCGAGCTCAGTCAGGTACGGAGCTACCGCGCTCTCAGCCATGGGTGTCGAAATAAGTACTCGATACGTCCCTTTGCCTTCCGGGTCGAGCAACCTGGGCAGTATCCGCGGCTTCAGCCCATCGAGCAGTTTCTCAACTACAAGCCAACAGAATCAGTTATCAAAGGCAATACAAACACAGGCCCGGCTATAAACTTACACAGTCGGGGCACACCAGGTAGAATGTGGATGTTCTCGTTAACCACGGCAACAGGAACCCAAAGGTCTTCGTGAGGGAACACAAACTGCTCGCTTAAGTCTTTACCCTCGTCGGTAGGCACCTCCACCATCCGAAGCTTTGCTCTCAGTGCCGGCGAGTCAGTGTTCCAGTCGAAGTTGGGCTGAGATCGGTGGGGCTTGGATAGTCGCTTCATCTTCTCAAAGGCTTCTTGATGCAGTTTTAGGGGCAGATTGAATGCCTTGGCGATAGACTGGTATGTGATGTCGTCGTGACTGCCAGGATTTGCGTTAGTGGCTCAAGCTATACCTTTCTTCCTGGTCATGATGCTCACGTTGGTCCAATACCTCCACTGCGGTTCGTGTTAGTGCAGGTCATGCTTTTTTGTAGTCCCGTATTGAGGCTTACCTGGTCACGACAAAATCGTAGGCTTTACTCATTCGACGAGTTGCCTCGATAATTTCGCTTTCATCATCTTCAACAACCTCGATCCTTTTCAGGCTCTTCGTAGCACTGTCAGCCGGAGAGTAATCAGATCAAAGAACTCTTTGAATAACTTACGATGCCTAATGAGAAACACCACTTCGCCATGTACGCCGAGTTGGTCTAAAAATCGTCAGCAACCGAGCCATGTTCAAGAGCCAGGCACGGCATATGAAGACTCACATCGACTGTCTGAATCCCAAAATTGTTAGCGCTTCAACGTCTCATAAAGGCTGGATCCAACATCTGTCTTGACATCTGCTGCCTACCTTCCCGCCCAGCACTTCATCTCCAATGATCAGGCACGCGGCCGTGCTGATAGTGCGCGCATTGCGCTCAAGCGTTCCAGCCATCCTGGCGGACAACGCAAAGGATGGGGAGAAGTGCCGTGTGACTTGAGCCAAGCGCGAGAACATAGGGCTTGTCGATATCCTCGCAGGTCCTAGTTGACTCCAAAGTAGAACATCCGGTTGCGGTATCAATTAAAGGTCTAGGGTGAGATTGCTGGGGCTTGAGGATTTATATGCGCATATGACGCCATGAGTGCAGCTATTGTACGAGCAATTGAGTGGACAAAAATGAGCTAGGCGTCTGTTAAAGTGTTTGGTGCATAACGTGGGGGTCTTTGGGAAGGCTTGTGCCAGATTTATTGTGTCCTCAAACGCCCGCCCAAGCTTTACATTTTGTGGGGTTTGCACTGCGCGCGTAGTACTAAGCAGGTCGTGCCTTACGACACCGCGGGGCATTCCGAATTTCAACTTGGAAGCTCCCCTCCTTGCATAAGCGACAGCGACGGTTCGCGACAAATTGTATCAGTGTTGTATTGGGAATCGTCCTCGATACAGAAAACATGGTTGGTATTCTTCCAAATGCTGTAAGATCATACTACTCGCTAACTACCACCTCTACTATGTAGGCGTCCGAATCGAGACTATATACCTTCTCCCCAGAGAGCAAGGACCATCTCCGCAAATTCCGCCTCACTACATCTCGGGCGAAAGAACCGCAAGCCGTTATATGTATGTCCCTCGTACATCCCCTGATTTGCAAAACAATGGGAGTTTATCATGTGGGGGACCTCGCCGTCGCTAATCTCAAAACCCCTCCGCAGATATGATCGACAAGAACTCCCACGAGATCCGCCAAGACGAAGATAAGGTCGTGTACAAGTCTCTTGAGGAGGTGGGCGAAGATCTTCCCGACCATTCACCGCGCTTCGTGCTCCTCTCATACCCTCTAACACTCGTATGTGCCCCTCCCCCACAGTCCGTCTGGCTGAGTATCGAGTAGCTAACTCTGTGTATAGCCCGATGGACGAATGTCTGTACCATACGTACTCTTATACTACCTCCCCATCACCTGCAATGCCGAAAGTCGAATGTTGTACGCCGGTGCGAAGGAGCTGATGCGCAACACTAGCGAAGTTGGCAGAGTCATTGATGTAGAATCCGTAGAGGATCTGGAGGACATCCCGAAGAAGTTGGAGGGCTAGGCGCAAGACTCTTCAAAAGTACTTCATAAGCCGGGCAAAAGGGCAGGAATATACTCCACTGCTCTACTCAGGCAATACATTCTTCGCATCCAGGTTCAGCTGTTCAGCAAGGCTTCTGACTACCTTCCTGAAAGCCACACAAGCCGGGCTGTCTGGGAACGAGTCAAAGTAGCTCTCGCCGTAGTCGCAGGCCATTCCTATCCTGGGATCTAGGGGCACACCTCCCAAGAAAGGTACTCCCATTTCTTCGGCAAGAGCCTTGCCACCCCCGGTGCTCGCACGGAAAATTTGGCTCTCTCCCGTACACTTGGGACAGACGAAGCCGCTCATGTTCTCGGCCAGTCCTAAAACTTTGATGCCCGCCTTGCGGCAAAAGTCAATCTCCTTGCGAACATCTAGTAGTGACACTTCCTGCGGCGTAGTGACCACGATAGCCCCATCAATTCCACTCTCCTTGAGGAATGAGTTAACGCTGAGATGCTCGTCGCTGGTACCAGGCGGTGTGTCGACCAGCAGAAAGTCGAGCTCTCCCCACTCGACGTCCTTCAGGAACTGTTTGATAAGGCCGTTCTTTTTTGGCCCGCGCCAAATGACAGCGTCATCCCGATTCGGCAGCATGAACTGGACACTCATGACACCCAGGTTATCCATGACCCAGACAGGCGACCAACCCGTCCCGCTGACATGGATCGTTTCGCTCTCGACTCCCATCATCTTGGGAATACTCGGCCCACAGATATCCGTATCCATGATGCCGACAGTACTATCCGGATTCGTCGCAAAAGCGTGAGCCAACAGCGTAGTGAAAGTACTCTTCCCCACGCCGCCCTTGCCACTCAGCACCAGTACCTTATGCTTGACATCCTCCAACCGCGCTGAGATCAATGGGATGTCTGGATCTGGGCCTTTTGGAGCGGAGGCGCAGATGGCTTGGTTCGGACAGCCGGCGCACGAGTCTGCCTTTCCGGCTTGTTGCGATTCGGGGCCGGGGCAGTGTTCCGGTTCCGGAGCAACTAGGTTGGGTTTCTGCTTCAGAGGGTTCGCGAGAACGTCCTCGACGGGTTCTGGTTCCTCTAATGACGGGGCCATGGTCTGATCGAAAAGATTCGTGCTAAAAGCAAAGAAATGGCGATCGGTATGTGCTGGTTTGTAAAGGAAGAAGATGAAGTAGGGCGCGGCAATGCAGATGATGTCGGGCGAGCTTAATAATGCAAAAGCCGCGCTCGTCGACCTCTATCCCGCGGTCCACAAACTTCTCACACAGGATGACTGAATGAATACTAGCTTTGATTCTCGTTCGTTAAGAAGAGGCAAAAATCAGGCAGGCTTTCTTCGTGATGATCAAATAAGAAATGAAGTATGATGTATCGCAGACGAAGCGAGAAGTCGCAGGGTAGGCGGGCAGGCCAGTCCTCTATCGATAAGCGTCATAGGCAGTGGGCAAAAAAAGGGCGATCAACTCCTAGCATAAGGTAACGTCCGTGATCGAACTAAAGTATCCGGCGCTATAGCATCAGGGAGAGCTAGAATTAAGCAGAATCAGACGAAATGGGTTGGAATAGAGTTTTCGTATTCAAATTAGGTCATTTTAAGATTTTTCACTGCGGAAGTGCCCAAAGGTAGAGTACAGTCGCCAGCGCGAGGAAGTTGATGGTGGCATGAGCTAGACCCAATTATTTTGTCAACAGCCCCTCGCCAAAATTTTACCTCCGATACGAGCGAGGGGCAATTTTGCGACTCGGATTTCTAGACCATCACCACAACACATATTCGCAACGACAACAATGGCGCCCTCTGCCGATCCCGAAAAGCCCGTTTCGGCCGCCGAAACAGTCGCGAGTCTCAGGAGCAGTCTGTGCTCCGAGTCTACGCCTCTTCCTCTACGATTCCGCGCTTTATTCTCGCTTAAACATGTAGCACAGACCTCGGAGGACCCCGCCGCTGCGACAGCTGCGATTGAAGCCATCGCGGCCGGCTTCGCATCACCATCGGCGCTGCTGAAGCATGAGCTTGCATACTGCCTTGGCCAGACGAATAAGGATGCTGCAGTTAAGCCTCTGCGCGACGTCCTGTCAGACTTGAATGAGGATCCCATGTGCAGACATGAAGCTGCCGAAGCGCTTGGGGCTCTGGGTCACTCTGAGAGTCTGGAAATACTGAAGCATTTCCGAGACCGGGCTGGAGAGGAGGTTGTGATTACGGAAACGTGTGAAATTGCGATTGATCGAATTGAGTGGGAAAACTCTAAGGAACGACAAGCTGAGAAGCTACGGCAAAGGTAAATCTCTTCATGCCCTGCTTGCTGCATCTCTCGACTAACTTCTCTACTAGTGATTTCGCATCTATCGATCCCGCGCCGCCGATGGCCGAGTCCGGAAAGTCTGTAGAAGAGCTCGGAAAAACGCTGATGGACACGGAGCAGCCGCTCTTCAAGCGATACCGCGCGATGTTCGCCTTGCGTGACCTAGCGTCACCCCCAGACCTACCGACTGCAGTACCGGCGGTCGAAGCCCTTGCTAAAGGTTTCGCCGATGGCTCTGCATTGTTCCGTCATGAAATTGCCTTTGTTTTCGGACAGCTATCCCACCCAGCATCTATCCCAGCTTTGACTGCTGCCCTCAGTAACGTCGATGAGGCCAGTATGGTGAGGCATGAAGCGGCAGAGGCTCTCGGAAGCTTAGGAGAGGAGGAAGGCGTGGAAGATACCCTGAAGAAGTTTCTTAACGACAAGGAGCGCGTGGTTGTCGAGAGTGTCATTGTAGCGCTTGATATGGCGGAGTATGAGAAGGGCACAGATGCTGAGTATGCCTTGATTCCCGAGGTTGGCGCTTCGGCTGCATAGACGGGAGACTCTTTCCTCATAGCGGAGTAAAAGAAGAAACAAACACCACGCTTTAGTTATCCTCGTGCCAGCTACCCTCTTGTTAGCATGGATCCAAAACTCTCTGCGAGTAGCAACTTACGAATGCCCGCAGTCACACCTGTAAATGATTGTAGAACCTTCGTCAGCACTGCGAAGTTGCACGTTGGTGTAGTTGACTTCCTCGCGACCGCACTCCGGGCATGTTTGTTCGGTAATCATATCGGTCTGGATATTGTGGCGTTCGATGTTCTGGACCTTAGATTGCAGCTTTTGTCTGAGGTAAGATGGGAAATCGGAAGGCTTGCTTTTTGTTTCAATTGTCTTTGAGCCGGTATCTGCGAGCATCAACAATTAGTATGGTATTAGCAAAGGAATTGCTGGTTGATCTGTGACCAACCTTTGTTCTCCGCGCCGCAGCATTCACAGCTTAAAACATTCTTTTCACTGCCTTTGCTTGCGGGCAAGAGATTGCCGCAGTCAGTGCAGAAGACGAGAGATCCAATTGCAGGCATTATGCGGTCTGTGTCGAGGTTGCACACTACTTTCCGAGGGTGAAGAAAAAGACGACACCGAATTTTTGCGACTACCTGGAAAGTTGCTGCCCGCCTAAGGGTACCTGATAAGATAAGGTAAAGGGCGATCGACAACATTTCTGAGCGATGGTCCGTGCACGCCCTCAAAGTTCACGCACGGACCATTCGATTCGATGCATGCAAGGCTGGCGCAACTTCGAGCTTCACTCCTAACCTCGACTTTATCGTTTAGTACGGCGTGGTATTGACCGCAGCCTTCAACGTCGCCGTCGCCCAACAGATCGAATATCGTGAGTCGGGATCTAGACTCGTGTTCTTCACATACCCAGCACTGCCTACGACTGTCCCTGCCTCTGCTGTGCTCGATGCGACGTCAGCCGGACAGTCTGCCTTCTACCTCGACCATGCGGTACTATAACCGTTGGTAAGGCAAAAGTGCGAATCATGGACAACATCCAACCCCCCAATGTGAATGGTGCGCCGAATGGGCTTTATGCCCATTCATCTTCAGGCCGCCTGCCCGATACATCGTGCCCGCTCAAGTTTCGCGATGCTCTCCCCTACTCACCACAAACCACCACATTGCCCTTCATTCCAGGTGAGTTCTTCTGCTCACACTCCTGCGCCTCTTCGTCTAACAACCTCAGATCTGATACCGAATCCGACTCTTGGTTCGGGATCGCCCGCTCTTCGCACCGACGACATCTTACCATCGCCCGAGCTCGATCAGCTCAACAAGGAGGCCGTAGGCCAGGGGCATGTCTCTAAGAATGGCAAGCAGGCTATAGAAGGTGTATTTCACGATCTCAAACCTTCGCAAAGAACGAAATAGTGCGCATAAATTTACCCATGTGCCTGAACGCTACTGACTTCTCGCAGTAAATTCCGCAACGTTTCGAAGAAGACAACCTCAGGTCGGAAAGCCGCTCCCCTCGCAGACCAGCTTTCGCCGTTATCAAAAGCACTGTTCGAGCGAGTGGGAGGATATTTTAAGGACACGACGCCTCAAACTGTACCTTCAGCGAACGGTCCTGCTGGAAGTCAACCTAAGCCTTCTCAACGATCAAACAACGCTGCTGTCTCGAATCAGTCACGACCGAACCAGAACCAGATCTCAAGAAACTCGCAGTCGCATAAATCCAACTCCTCTAGAATAGAAGTTGCTATTCCTGCGAAATCATTCGACCCCTCGGCATACATAGATCATCAGAATCACCTGCCTCCAGAGCCTGCTGTCAACGGGACAGTGGTCCACCAACAACAGCAGCCTGTACCGACGCCTACAATTCCGACACCCACGTACCAGGAAGATCCAGCCACTGGCGAGCAGAAACCTGTGTTCAGAATAGAGCTCCGTGAATCGAATATCAACCGCGACGAATACCAGGCTGTTGCTGAGACTTTGGAGGAGCCGCAACATCTTTCCCGCAAGAAGGAGCGACAGGAAGCTGGGACCAGCCAAGGCATGCTTGGTGAGAGTGTTGATCAACGTCAAAGGGCTCAGACGGCACTGAACGAACTCCGTCGCCGTTCGAATGCACTCACCACGGCTACGCGGGCAGTCTTTGAGATGGAAGCCGGCCATGAACACCTGGTCACGCTGACCTCGGAACAAGAGCCTGCAATGACCGGCGAGGAACAGAAGAAGATATACACTGCTCTACAAAAAGTCATTACTTTGGGCTGCTTCGATCGTGTACCTGTGGACGACCTGAGTCAAACCCTTAGGTTGAGTGAGCCTCGACTGAAAGAGGCTCTTCAGCTTGAGCTCCCGCTTGATCACGAGTGGGACGATTCAGGGGTTGAATCTTGGGTTCAACAGTTGTCTGGGCTAGAGTCAGCACTCAGAGCTGCGCGAACGACTCTTCGCATCCTGACTGGTGGCCGGGAGGACCGCCAGCTTTATTCAGAAAGCGTCATCGAGCATTGCGTCAAGGTCTTCCAGAAAACTACGGATGAAATCATAATACCGGTTGTTGAGCTTCGAAATTCTGGCTCCACGGCAAACGTATTTAAGAGCTTGGCTAAGTTCAAGAAGGACATTTCAGTCATCTTCGTTAGCTGCCAAAAACTACTATCAATGCTAGCTGAACTGGTATCTAAAGTTCCCCTGACTGATCTTTCGCTCAATACTCTGGAGTTTGTTTCCTCGAATCTCATTTTCGTCGAAAATGCATATTATGAGAAGGATTCTGTTGTCGGTGTGCAGAAGTTCGATGGTGTGCGATCAGCAGCAATGGACACCCTCTGCCAAGTGTTCTTGATTAAACCCGAGCAGCGCCAGGGCATTCTCAACGAGATTTTGACCTCCCTGTCCAAGCTTCCTGTCACCAAGCAAGGATCAAGACAGTTCAAAATTGCGGAAGGAGGAAGCATTCAACCGGTTTCCGCGCTGATTATGCGACTGGTGCAAGCCAGTTCGGCAAGCCAGGATAAAGAAAAGGACGGCCGTCGATCTGATATGCTCCGTTCTATCAACGAAGATGGCAACGAGGACATGGACGGCCTTCAATCTTCGACCAAACGGACTGCTACTTCCTCTATAACGTCTGAGACGCAAGGTGCTGAGCAACCAGACATCGCTATTCAAGATCTGGGAGCCGTGGTCCACCCCCTTGTCGAAGACTCACAACGGAATGCATCTCTAGTCATTAACTTTTTGGTACAGCGTGCAGCGGGTTCAAGCAAATCGGGAGAGACGCCGTACCGCAATCTCTTGGATTTGTGCGTGGAAGATTTCACCCTTTGCTTGGACTGTCCCGACTGGCCTGCGGCTGAATTGCTTCTGCGCTGCTTAATGTCTTCGATGGTCCTATTGTTCGAGGGAGAGAAGACCGCTGCCCCGACGAAAAACATGGCCTTGGAAGTACTTGGAAGCATGAGTGCTGCGATCTCCCGACTTCGATCTCACGTGAAGAAGTTGGCAGGGTCGTCTGAAAGTCAAGACCCAAGTGAGCTATCACGTTTCCTAGCAGACCTCGCCAACCAGAGCCTTGAGAAAGAGGGACGGCCAGAACAGATCCTCACTTGGTCTGGGCCATACCGTATCATTCTTGAGTCTTTCCACTCGCGTACGGGATATGACGCCCACTTATCTGGCGCTACTTCTTTCGTCATGACAAATTGGGCCCAACGCGTCCGTATGTGCTTCGACAATGCAGCAGATGAAGACCAACACAGAGATCAGGAGCTCGGTCGCTTGGCGTATCGCCTCCGTATGATGATCGAAGATCCAACATGGCTGAAGAGCCAATTCGAGTTCAACGTGGTTAATGCCAACCAGTCGAAGCTGTCATATCTGATCATGCTTCTCGGATCGCCTTTGTGTGAATCTTTCGAGAGAATGTTGGGGATCCTCCTCCGCTCGATGACCAGCGATCAGGCTACAGTTCGCAGCAAGAGCTTGAGAAGCGTTAATCAAGTTCTTGAAACCGATCCTTCAATTCTCGACGGCGACTCATCTGTAGTCGATCGAATCACAGAATGCGCTCGAGACCTGTCTAGTCAGGTGCGAGAGTCCGCACTCAGTCTAATCGGCAATTGCATTCAGATGCGACCAGTTTTGGAATTATCTATGACACCACATATCATGGATCGATTCTCTGATGCCGGTGTAGCGGTCCGTCGTCGAGCCATGAGGCTTGCGCGAGACATTTACCTCCGCAACCGTGACCAAAACTTACGAAGTGCTATAGCAAGTGGACTACTACGGCGTGTGTATTTGGATTTGGATGAAAGTGTTCGCGACGCCGCCAGACAGATGGTCGAAGAGATTTGGTTTGCGCCGTTCTACAACATGGATGATACTGCTGCATCGGATCAAACCTCGCTCGCAGAACATACTGTGCTTATCATTCGAACAGTTCAAAATGGCGGGCTGTCGGATATGCTCGACAAGGTCTTTCAGTCCATTTTCAAATCAGAGTACAGAGGACCTGCCGGCCCGTTCGCCGTTTGCTCAAAGCTCGTGTCCAATATGTTTGGGTACATAAACAACCCGCCATCAGACGATCCTGATGTACCGTCAGGCCGAGATGCACTGCACGTGCTTACAATCTTTGCGAGGGCTGAGCCTAAGCTGTTCACATTTGAACAGATCCGACTTCTCAAGCCACAGTTGGTCAGCGCAGACACAAGCAATTCCGATGACTTGAATGTTTTCAAAGGCGTGGTAGTCATATTGAAATGTGTCTTGCCACAGCTTTCGACAGTTCACTCAGACTTTGTCAACGAGCTTAAGACGCTGTTAATGCCAAAAATGGGAAAGACTGACAATCGCGCTACCTTAGACGAGCTAGCAGCTTGTCTGCGAGTCATTCTTGACCTGCTGAACAACTTACAGCCCATCGTATCTCTAGGCCGCTCTGTTCTGATGGGTATTCACAAATTGGGACAAATGAACCATGCTGCCGGCGCAAAGAAGGGAGCTGTTAAAGTGTTGGACAATCAGGAAGCTCGAAAATTCAGGGCTTACTCAATTCTGCTGGGGCCCATCGCCCAGCATTTCAATTTGGATCCTCACGTTGACTTCTTCAAGGCCGCCTTCAAAGATTTCCAGGGCGATTCAGTTGCGCGCCTGATGATTGATAAGTTGATGCCATTTTCGTCTTCTGACCAGCTGCCTGAAACTCGCAAGGCCGCTATTGATGGCATTGCTGCCATCTGTCAGGCCTGGCCCCGAAACTTCACTCTACCCAAGGTGTGGTCACTATTCCAACAAGCATTCCAAGATAGAGATCAGCAACTGGAGGCCACCATCTTGAGATCGTTCAAGGAGTTCCTTGTCACTGAGGAAAAGCGATCTGAAGCATCTGCGAAGGCTGGAAATGGGGAGAAGAAATCTCTCACGGTGATGGGTGGGACGAGTTTTGACGATGTTGCCAGCGCTACAACACAGCGATTCCTCAAGGACATCACTCGCATATCTCTGTCAACCCAAGACATTCATGCCTTGCTCGCACTAGAGGTACTTGGAAGCATCAACCGTCAAGGCTTGACACACCCCAAGGAGACTGGTGTCACGTTGATTACGCTAGAGACCTCTGCGAACAAGAAGATTGCGGAGCTCGCTTTCCAGGAACACAAGGCGCTGCATGAGAAGCACGAATCAACCATCGAGCGAGAGTATACCAAAGCCGTACAATCGGCCTACGAGTATCAGCGAGATGTCGCCCAAGATACTCGCGGAGCCACCATCGAGCAGGCGCCCCAGTCAAAGCTCCACAACATGATGGACGTTCTGAAGATCAGCAAGATGAAGAACCGTCAACGCTTCTTCGAAAAGCTATGCGGTCTAATACAATTCGACTATTCCAAATTGGAGACAGTCCAAGGACTCCCGCCCCATCTCGACTTCACTCGCTTTGTCGTGGACAACATGGCTTTCTTCGAATATCAAACGGTCGGGGAACTTCAGACTGCTGTCAGGGAGATGGAGAAGATCGTTTCGGGCGTCGGTGCAACTGTTGCTCAAGCGATCGACTCTGAGATTTTCAACGTTAGGATGGATGTGAATCTCGACGCCCAGATACAGCAGCAACTTAATGGGGAAGAGCCACACGGCCAAGTTCCTGAAATGCCGACGACAGTAGAACCTGCTCGACTGCGTCATTTGTCGACTGCTTCCATCATTCTGCTTCTCATCTGGGAGGTGCGCACGTACCTGCGCCGTCTATACGGGATGGGCAGCAATCGTCAAGACAGCAAGGCGAAGGCATTGGCGAAAGATCTGAACAAGACGCCAACAAAGACGCAAGGAGTCCACTGGGATAAGCTTTGGGAGGAGTTGACCAACCTACCTAATGGCTTGCAGTCTCATGAGCTCATGATGCAGAGGTGCAAATCCCTCGTGGAGTTGATGAGCATCGACAGCGAGTTCAAAATCGCTGACGATGATGATGACGATATGGAACTTGCGGGTACACCAAGCGATGCCGAGGACGAGCCCGAGGCTAGAGGCCGCAAGAGAAAAGGCAACTCCACGCCAGGAAATCGCAAGAAACGTGCCCGATCAGGTTCCCAACCCAAAAAGCGAGGCCGACCCCGCAAGAATCCCGTGGAGCAGCAAGATTCTGTGGATGTCGATTCGGATGTAGACTGGTTTTAGGAGAAGCCACCATCGAAAAGAAGTAAAAGACACAAGGGGCGTTAGGAGGCAGCAGTCTTGGGGGAGAGTGATGATATATCTCGACTGATGGAGAGGGGAATTGGGATCGAGGCGTTGAGGGGTCTCGAAAGAGACATATGGGATTGCATCTAGAGAAAGGCGTTACAAAGGCGCGACAAAATGCGCGATTATTCTTTTTGATTTCGAGATACCTATATATCGAGCTCACCGTTGCTATTGCTTAGACGGAGGTTTGATCGAGCTGTACAACAGATGCTCGCAGATGTTTTATTCTTGCTAGATAGTGATACACTTGAGCAATGAATACACAAGAACTGTGATAATTGAATTACAACTTAAGTCAGAGTGCATATGTGATTGTCATTACATCGGGCGTTTTAGCTACATTATACACAGGAGTTATCCGGCACTGTCGCCTTTCTTCGGTTTAGACCCTAAACCAAGACCATCTAACTGGACGCTACCGCGGCGAAGGAACGACATTGGGCTACCCATGCGGACGCTTGAACTACCGGCTCCTGCTCCTTCACCACCTAATACACCCGGCGGCAGCCCTAGTGAAGGAATACTGGCCTCGGGTACGGCCTCCAATCCAGAGGCCTGACCAACAGTCGATGGCGTATTAGGAACCATCTGACTCTTCTCTAACGCCTCCTTATAGAAGTCTTCGAGAGCCGGCGCGTCATTGCAGAAGTTCACAATCTCTTCCAACAAGGATTCAGGCTCGGGGGAACTAGGCGCCTGGGGGCTATTGTTGACAGGTTTGAGGGCAGGCGATTGGTGGTAAAAGGCTGGTTTGGCCAGAGGCGACGATAGAGGCGGCGGATCAGGGAAGCCGAAGGCGTTATGCGGACCCCCGGACAAGACACGTCCACCACCTATGTGAGGTTGATCAGGTCCTAAACCTGTTGCTACACGGTGCTGGTCTCGCAAGCTGAAGGAGCGATTATTGTACAAGCGATTGGCGAGCAGCAGGAAATTCCCCTCGTCAGTAATCTGGGCCAGCAAAACACCAGATCTGTGAATGTACTGAGTGTAAGTATAATCAGGTTTACCCCAAGAATACCTCACATCTACGTTTGAGGGGAAGTTGGAAGCAGCCTCAAAGTCGAGCACAAAATCAAACTTTTTCAAGACAGAAACTTGATAAAAGTGCTTGCCAGATGGAGCGGAACTGGACTCAAAGTAAGACTCTGAGTTTGGGTCCGGAGGTTGGGCCGCCAGCTTGACGTTGTATGGTCTTCTGAAAGGGTTGGTGTCGGTGATGGCGGCAGCTTCTTTGATAGGCACTTCAACAAGTCTGAGACCGTATTGATTTGCCTCTCGAGCCCAAGATTCGACCGCATCCTCGACTAGCTTTGATGTTGCATTCATCCAATCGATTCGAATATGGTAGCAATTGTCTGGGTTATGAAGGCGCTCGTAGTGCAGATTGATCTGCTCCGGCCGGTATGATCTTTTACGGTGATCGACGTCATATTTTATAACCTTGCTTAGATCAACCTGCGGAGTTTTGTTACGACCCTGCGGGATGGGAAGCGTAGGCGTTGTCGAGGATGAGACAGGAGATCTTTCGTCTGCAATAGACGCGGCTTTTTGACCTAGTCGTGGGGAATCCCGGCTGGCGGTATCGGACAGTGGCGTTGGAGGCACTGAAGTGTCTTTCCGCCTGCTGTTGAACCATCCCGGCTGAGGTTTTGCGAAGTCGCTTGCAAATTGATAGAAATAGTTGCCATCTCGGAAATGGTGGCGCTTTTCAACGTGCACAAATAGTCCTTTATGCTTTTCGCTCTTCGTTTCGCTTCCATCTTTGTCCTTGCCCTTAACTTCGTCCTGTGCCATCAGAGCATTTCCGAGAGCTTCGGCATCTTCGCGCGAGTCCAAGTCTTCAAAGTTCTCTAGTAACCAAGTGGTCATGTCAGACCCAATGAAGGCACTATGATGCAGGCGAAGATGCCACCTGCGATTTCGGAGTGGCACGCCACCATTTTCGACTGGTTGCTGCATGGCGTCGGCCAAGGTCGTCAAATTCAAGTTGACCTTCTGGAATCTCTCGCGGCTAGACACGAGCTGACCTTTGCGGTTCACTCCGTCGGCGGCTTCGAGGAAAGGAAGCGTTTCGAGCTCGGCTGTGACTACATCTGACGGATCCTCTGTTTTGTAGATGATATCTAGCGGACTTTGTTCACTTCCTCGCCGTTTATTTCCAACGGCTTGAAACCGCCTTTCAGAGGGAGACAGATAGCGATGTTTCTGCCACAAATGAGCTAGGCGCTTAATGCCCTCTATACGGACTTCTTCAGGGTTATCCCCTGACTGAGGTTTCGTGTTGGAATGATACTTGTTCAGCAAAGGAATAAGCACAAATCTGGCTCTCCAAAATCTCAAACTCTCCATCATCTCATCATGATGGCCAGCGAGGAAGGAGTCAATGGTGTTCCAATTCCGGTCCGGATTAGGAGCGAGAATATTGAAGTGTCGTGTTTGGTAGCACTTGTCAAGGAGAGTGCGAATAGCAGGTTTGTAGGTTGGATATGGCTGTGAAGCATCTGCGCTTTGTGGGGGCTTCCGCACGTAAATGTTGATCTCGACTTCGCTTCCATTGACACAAGAGAGCTCGTGAATGGTATTACCAACAGACATAAAAACACTAGTCCCGTCTTCTAGTGGTTGATCACGAGAAAATATGTCGGCGATCTTGATGACTTTTTGTCCGAAGGCCTTTGCGACAGCGGGACCGATGACGACCTGAAAACCTTGCGAGAAGCGGAGACCTATGAGCTCTTTCATGAAATCTTGGCGAGACTTGGGCTCTTCTGCCATGTCATCGTCGGGGTTTTGGTCAACATTGTATGGATGCCGCTGATACTCTGCATCAAATTGAGCCTTAGAGGGAAAGTACTCGGTAGTCAGCGGCACTGCGGCAGGACAACACAAAGCCTTCCATTTCTGCACTTTCATCTCGGACGTCTCAGGAAAGACGTGTTGCCACCGACTGTACAGGACAGTATCGTCGATTCGATGCTTCTCAGGGTTTGAAGGGTTTAACAGAGTAAGCCAGGGCGTGATAGCTGTGTTCGGTGACAGATTCGACGGCAGCTCGGGCACTACACCAGCCCTCAATTTGTTGGTGTACACCTTTTGAGCATCTTCTGCACGCAAGGCATTAGAGTGCTGGACGTCACGATCTTCAACTCGCTTCTCACGGCGTGAGTTCGCTGCTAAGGGTGTCTTGCTTGCTGATCTTAGCTGGCTGTCACCCGTCGGAAGTCGTGCCTGTCCCCCTTTACTGGAAATGGGGATACTCGGGGTGGTTCCTAAATCGTCGGCATTTGGCTCGCTTACTTCTGGCTTGAACCTTTGGGTTGAAATTGAAGAGGACCGACTGCCTATCGTTTGGGGCGTAGAAGGCCTCAAGGCATTCCGGGCTAGAGGCGTTGTGGGCGAGTTCTTCTCATTTGTTGACTTGTCCGAAGCGTTGACAGTCTCGGCTCTGACCTCAGCTACCGCAGCTTTGGGTGCAGCTATACCAAATCCGCGCTGACCCAGACTGATTTGCCTCATCAACTTTGGCTGTTTTGGAGGCGAAGTCATTTTTGAGGTACTGATGGGGGGCTGTTTTGATCTAGCTTGGGGAGCTGGAGCAGTAGGAGTCTTGTCCAAGTCAGGCATATTCATAGACAATTTCCTGGATGATTTTGCCATATTCCTTGCTTTGGAGTCCGGTAACGACGTCCCAAAAAGCTTCGCATCCTCGCTCAGTTGCCGCTTTGTTTCATCGTTGAAGTCGCTGCTATGCTTATTCGAATAGTGAAGGCGTCGTTGTCGAGGCAAGCGTGCCCGTGTTTCATCAAATTCTTTGAGTTGCTTCCAAAGCGACTTCTCCCCTGGCCGAACCAGCCTATCTGGATTGAATTTCTGGAAACCATAGATGTAATCAAACAGAGTGTCTGGTATCCGTCGGTTGGTGACATAGACAACGTCATCGAGGCTTCCCCTTCGCATCTGGGGCGATGTGGGTTCTAGTGCATTGGAAGGAAAGTTGGGATCAGCCTGCAACGGCTGCGTCTCAATCTCATTTGTCTCCAACACGCTTCTCATCTGCAGATCATACATCCGGCATCTCATGTTGAACTCGTCTTCTCTGTCCTTTTCGACCTGATTAGATACAGAGAGAGCAATGCCAGCATAGGACAAGGCCTCATCTGAAGCGCCAGTCCAGAATGATACATGCAGCCACTGTGGGAGTGCGAAACACCACTCATCGTTAACTCTTATCGAAGACAATGAATCGACATGGCGAACTAGACTGGAGGGTTTGGACGGGGAATATGATCCCGACAACGATTGGTAGCTCCCGACAACAGGGGTTTGAGTGGCAGGCGTGCTTTCTCGACTGTGGAAAGATCTTGAAAGGGCAGTGTGGCGGGACTTCTCCATAGAAGCTTGCGGGTTGCGATATTTGAACAGCGGAACAGAATGCAAGGGCATCCTCGGCAAACAGATTAGGTCTATGCCGATGCCATTTCCAACGAGGCCTTCCGTGGTTCGCCTGAGAGTTTCATAGTCTACTTCAAAGACACCTGGCCCCGGGCTGATAATGATGATGGAAATGCCGGTACGAGTCAGATCACGATCTATGTAATCGTGGGCGAATTGGGAAGTCGCCAAATGAATGGCTTCGAGCACATTCCCATACATGGCCAGAGCCGGTTCAGCATTGATGCGATTTGTAGGGATGTCGTGTGGAACGTCCCCATCCTCATGTACCTCTGAGTTGGAGTTGTTTTTCTGGTGATGAAGACTGAAGTCTCTGCGAAAGGAGTTGAACTCCTTTTTCAGCTGATGAAGGATCGTTGTCCATTCACCGCTAGCCATGTCACTAACGACTACACGGTAAAAATCCTTGTACGGTCTCTTCGTTCCCGAAGTCTGTACTCCTGTGTAATAGCCATCGTACGGAGCATTGCTGGCAAGATCTGTCGCCAGACCTGTGTCGTACTCAACGCGCGAGAAGAGAACGATGGTAACGAGGTGTTTCACTTTCAGTGCTGCCCATCTCTTGAACAGGGCAGGTAGAAAGCCGTTGACAGCCTTGTCGAACATGATCTCGCCTGAATTCTCCGAATCAAAGTCCCACATCTCCTTGGCCATTTGCATGAATATAACATAGCGGGCTGATTCGCTACGAAAGATGGGCCGGGTATCTCTTGTAAAGAATCCAGAATGTACACGGCGACCTTTGACGAAGACGGCTGTCACTTGAGCCTTGATAGTGCCCATGAAGAGGATGGACTGTCCCTTGTAAATGGTCCTTTGTGTAAGTTCACCCACCGTCATTCTCCACAGATCAGCCCTAGATAGATACTGATCCTTGAACAGAAGCTCGACATGTGTGGCGTCTATGGCCGGGTTATTCTGATCTATCTGATAAACAAAATGTTAGTGGCCGCCTTGGATGCCAGGGGGCAGTATGATATCGCACCGGAGCTAGGATAACCTGTGAGCCTTTCTTCATGCCGAAAGCATCCGCGACGTGCTTAGACACACTGACGTCTACTTCAGTGTGACGAGCCTTCATCTCCTTGGACATGTCTTTTGCGAAGAAGACATAGCGACTGCTGATGTAATCCTGATCGAGCAAAGAGAATCCATCCTGAAGCTTGAAGTCGCCTCCGTAACTTGGATAGCGTTTCGTGGCATCGGACTTGACGGCCGTGATGGCCATCAAAGAACCAGGCCTGACGATATCGCCACCCAAACGATCGAAGTTGAGGAGCACCTCGTCCTTAAGGTATCCATCATTGACAGTAACGGTACAGTATCGCTCTCGATTCGATGCTCTGGCCTCTCTCACAGTCGAATGGGTCGATGTACTTCTTGGCGATACCTGGGAGTCGGCAGAGGACGATCTATCCGGACTGGAGGCGCTGGACTCGGCGTGGCGCAAACGCGACCATTGCGGTCCTCTGCGCGGAGCCGCAGCAGCATTCCGAGACATGGAGCCGGCGCGTCGCTTAGGACGGTGGACAAGTCATTCGTGATGGATACGATGGCATGGCGTAGTATGGCCGGTCCAGGCTTGCCAGCTAGGCTTGACGAACAAGCAATGGGGAGAATTTGAAGGGTTTGTGCCGTTCCGCTAAAGTGCAGCTGGGATGCCGAATGCGACCCATTCCATCTCACGATCCCCAGATCGACCCATCGGCAGAATAAGGTGGAGGAGGGAGATAGCTTGGCCCACCGCCTTCCTACTTGGGATAGCTTCCACGTCAAGCATTTACTTGTACCTCACTCTTTATATCTGGCCATTCGTTTCGTTTTCTCCATGTTAATACTCATTCATATGCTTAGAAGCTGGCAAAAATAATTCTTCGATTTCCCCGAGTTCCGGATTATGTGTGCAAAATGAATTTTTTTTTTTTTTTCTGGTAGAAACAAGTCTTAGTCTTTCAACTCGACCGGCAACAGGGGTCGAAGCTGTTGCAGTCTACTGTGCAGTCGCGAATTGGGAGGAAGGACGATAATCGCACTACGAACTGATTGATTTTCACCTCGCATAGTACGTATAATAGTAGCTTACCCTAGATATGGTACGTATGAGCTTAATCATGTGCTGAATTGGGCATGCTATGGCTAATACTTAGTAGTAGTTGGTTTTGTACTTGGAAAGATACTCATAGCCCATGTGCCCAGGCTGAAGCAAGAGCATCTGTTGTCGAATTTGCACATCTGCTGCCCATGACGGTACGTGGAACTCAGCGTTAATCTTCGAGACGATTGCTTTGTATACACTAAGCATGAGTATTCCTGAAGGCTCTTTGGTAGTGGGAACAGTTGGTGGACTGTCACCCCTTATCCATCCCCGGATCCCTAGAATGCGAGTTTGGAGTTGTATACAGCAATTCCATGTAATAGTAAAAGGGGAGAGAACTAGTCATGTGTAGGTGGACATGATGTCACATCTGTCGATTGATATCATACTGGATGCTTATCACGATGGAAGACGCAAGGGTAGCCCCGTACCCGAGATTCAGGGTGCAATAAGATCCAGGCGCTGATCTCCTTGCTGTATGTGTCACGCCGCGCCGGGTACCTTGTCCAAGGGATAAGAGCGAGCGCGGCACAGAAAGCTTGTTGCAGGGTGAGTATAATGGGAACGGCGCATAGCTGAGTCTAGCGGTGTAGTTTTGGAGTCTGGACGGATATTATTCAGTTCATTTATAATGCTTACTATTACTAGTTGCACTACCATTAATACAAAGGTGTTAAGTAGTCTAGGCTGCTGCTGTATACTACTTGTACTGGTTATATTGCTACTAGGGCCGTCGGAGGAAGCTGTACATGTAGACCGGCATGCTCCCGCGCATGCATCATAAGGACAGCCACAAGCGCGGATAAATTGCCTAAAGTAACATTCCGCAGACATGGAGGCTTGATAGAGGATCAGATTGGGCAGAAGGGACTGTCAGGATGTGGACACGTCTAGCTTTATTGGGCATCTAGAATGCCTAAGCGGATGCCCGAGGATATACTAGTATTCTGTCGTAGTTGCATTCTGAGAGCTAGGGCTGGGTATGGCTTGAGTGTAGATTCTATAAGTTTCTTGGGAGTTTCAAAAAAAAAAAAAAAACACTTGTATGAACCCGCTCTCAGAAATCACTTGCCTTTAGGCTTGGGGCATTCCTGCAGGAACACACCTAGAGCAGACATGCTGACATTTTGAAATACAGATAACATTGTACTATACGACTACTTAGCCGTGGATATGTATTTCATCGCTCACTGTTGACCAGGTTGTTCACCGCAATTTCAAAGGGTTGCGCGCAGAAGCGGGACTGGTCCGAATACTCCACATGGAGGCTGACGGTGCAGGCGCTTTCACCTGCTTGTAGGCTTGAGCTTGTTGGCATAGAACCGGGGTCACGCTTCGCATAAGTGCTGCAGCGTAGTACGAGACTACGAGTACAAGTAGAAGGCAACGAGTGAGTGATTGATCACGGTGAGTGATGTGGGGTGGATTGGCGTATCGTATCATTGTAAGACGAATGGTGGTTTGTTAGCTGTTCATTCTGTGAAGGGGTGACACGGGCTTGCCGCCATTGGCACACCGGTTTAGCAACCTGCTTCGCACGTACATATATCGGGGGAGCTTGTGTATGTGCGAGAGGAATGCTGATTCGGCTGGGGTGGAGATGTAGCCACAGACAGAGTCGAGTGATTGTATGTACATGTATCTCGATGCCAGCCTTAGCCTTGGGGGGTTTTGACTTGAGCTGGTTTGGAGTGTTTGGAAATCACTCACCTCACCAATGAATATATGATATTACCTAGTAGTAGTATAGAAGGTTAGTGATTATACCTTACCTACTCCTTAGTACATACATACTACTGGTCCTTATATTAACACGACTCGCGCGTTATTTACGCTGCTCACACGACTTGACCCAGTGGCCTGGATCGGTCCTCTGTGGGCAGTAAACGGCCAGGGTCTATACCGGATTACAGCGGGTCTTTAGCGGGTCTTTAGCGGGCCACAGCAGGTCAGCAAATGGTCGTAGCGGGTCATGGCGGGGTGTTTAATAGAAGGCAGCGCTGTATTTGGCCCTGCTCAGGTTGCAGTTGTACTTGTAGGCGTTGCTGGTGCAGCTGTACATATGTATGGCGGGGTTGCATGAATTCCGCGTCACCTTGCCACCAAAAGAAACGGGGAGAGTGTTCTAGAAATAATTCAAGGACAGCTCATTACAGCGCCGTTAGGTTACCCGTTCTACTGCACCTGCTTAACGCAGCCAGGCCACCCAACCACCAAAAAAAGCAACCCCTACCGCTAAAGGCCTTTCTTCAACAGCAGTAGTAACTCAGTTAGTAGTAGTATTAAATTACAATGGAACCTAATTACGAGTAAGGTACCTATGGTAAGGTAAGGTAGAGGTGTTGAAGTTAGCTTAATGAGGGAGACAGACAGACCAGACAGACAGCTCATCCTCGTCTCACTTACCTTCACCTCTCATACATAACCCGGATCGTCTTCCAACATTCCTGCATCTTTACATCACTCTCCACATTTGCGCCGATATCCTTCTCTCCCTTCATCTCCGCATCTACGAGTATGTATGTAGTACTCACAGGGGCCGCGTACCTATTCATTCTACCACTACCAGTGCGAGTTCCTCAGGAGTCAGCAGTCTAAAGCTGTCCCGGCCGGCTTTGAAATCCCTGGGCCCTGACAGGATCAGTAGTAGTACGTTAGGTCGACGCCGTCTTTCCGACTGGATCCTCTACCGACGCCACTTTGTCCTTGAGGCTCTCTTTCTCTCCACTCTCGCTCCGCTCACTATTACTCCATCTCTTGAGAATCTTCACCCAGTGATCAAGCAATTGTTTCTGGAACCAACATCTGGGGAAACACTGTTCTCTCGGTTAGCGGCACTTGCGGGAGCGCCACAAGATCGACAGTCCTGCTTGTTGATCGCGCCTCAGTTTCGAGAGCTCTCTTCTCATATCAAACAAAGCTCCCCACGTCTGGACGCCGGGGGCTCCAGCAGTTTGTCTAGGCCGACGCGCCAACAAACACAAACTCAAAGCTCGTCTATCGTCGTCACTCGAGCTTCTTTGACCTTTCTGCGACTTCACCACATTGACATTCGAGCAACTCGTTACTATGTTTGCACCCCGTCGACCTATGGCTACGCTGCAGAAGATGGCTAGCAGCCTGTTCCTCCTGGTTTGACCTCGCTAAGAGCAAACGTCCTACGCACGGCAAAGAGTCTCCACGAGAACTTTGCGCCGGGAGCCGCTGAGCTAACGTCAGATCTGCAATTGGAGCTGAGACGCTCAATATCAACATATTGGCGCACGGCATCAGCGGGAGCCAAGGCATCCGCAATATACCTCACGCAACATGATCGGAAGACTTCTTCATCTAGGCACCGGTGGTAGTGTGTCGACCAACTCGCAACCACAGTCAACCGCCTCTCGCCCGGTGGCTTCCCTAGAGTCGGTGCAAGAAGACACCCACACCCGCAACTTGTTGTTCCCAGATCCTCAGGCGCTTTTTCAAAACCGAAATGACCAGGTCTTCCCTCTTTCAGGGACTCCCCTGACCCCTCCTGCCGCGGGTGCGACTAACACGTACGACTGCAACGATGAACTTGACCTCGATGTGCGCGATGTTCGGGTTCTTGTTATGCAAGACACTCTAGGCCCTGCGAGTGCCTCATTGCTGTACGACAGCCACCCCGGGCCTACCGTGCCTGCAAGCCAGGACCGAGCGCAAGGTTCCGGGTCAGACACTCGGAGGACTCCCGCGTCATCCCGCAAAGGCAGCATTGGCCAACCATCCAGGCCACTCTCATTCCAGGCAGGGAGTCCCCAAGGCCGCCAGGGCGCCTTCGACCGCCGTGGTTCTCTCCATGGCCGAACGCCAAGTGCTTCGGAGACGGAAGCTCAGAAAGCAGCCCGAGAGTATCGTGATGAACTCGCCACCTTCTCCAGTTGCATCTTTGGAAACTCGGAGTTGATGGCGTACAAAGGGACTTCCACCAAGGTACATGTCGTACCAGTTGACTCGCGTACCACCGAACATCCCGCGTCGCACATAGGTGACGGACGCACGTCACTGGGCCGTTCCAGCGCTAGGTCTAGTAAACTATCACAGTCATTTACCTCTTACACTGCCTCTATGAACACGGCTACAGCCGCTGGCTCAGGGTCGCGAGCCAGTGACAAGAAGAAGGTGCTCATAACACGACTTTTCCCGGTCAGCCTCACCAACGAAGACGGAAGTGTCAATACTACACCCCAAAATCGATTCTCCGACGACAACACGTGCTACCCCTTCCCCGTGAGCGGAGAAGAATCTCAGCCTACGAAGAAGAAGACGCCTCCTAAGCAGAGGCGTACTCCTATGTATGCGGTCGTCTTGGTGGTGCATCTGCCATCGTCAAGAGTACCGGCTGGGGCTACTCCAAAGTCGGCGTTTCGCGAGTCAGGCTCTTACACGGAACAGGATGTCTTCTCATCATCCTATAGCTCGACCAGGCCTTCGTGGTGGCATCCGTCGGGCGAGCCAACCGACCCATCCTTTTCCATGGAGGTGGAGGATCGAATCGACTCACTTACACAACACTGGGATATTGTGATGCGTACGCTCACCCACTTACAATCTGTCGTTGCGACAACAATTGGAACAATGTTGCGACAGGTGGATGTTTCTTCTCCTGACCCGTTTGCAACCCCAGTCCCGCCCAACAGCTTCGCAGCCCCTCGAAACCAGACGCTACCTGACAGACGAAGCGGCGAATTTCCTCGGGCGAAGCCACCAAAGAGCACCGTTAAGCTCGTTAGTCTTTGGCCCAATTGTCTTTCTGGCGATGTCAGCATAGCGACAGAGGTGAATATCGCGAGACGACGAATTGTAACGGGACTGAAAGCTTCCAGAGTTGTAACGGGCCAGGGCCGATGGGGAATCTGGCGCGACGAGGCGATATGGACGTCCAAGTGGTCGCAAGATCTTCATCAAGGCCCATTTCTATGCAACCTCCTTACGGGATTTCTGGCGACTCATATGGATTGGCTGCAAGCCTTGAGCCCGCCTTCACTGCGCAAGCGATTCCTTAACGCTCGTCAGAATCGCGAAAACGAGGATTTGTCGCTGCCTGCTCGCACCATCATTGTCACCGAGGACAAGATGGCCGCTCGAAGATTGATCTTTCTTCTCTCAGCATTCTTGCCTGCCAATCAGCAGCTGCCTGCAAGCCGTCCGCACCGACCAAGCACATCCACCTCTGTTGGTGGATTTGCGCAGTCACCTCCTACCTACGTCGTACCCGTTCTGCGCGAAGAGTCGTTGCGCCGAAAGATCAACAGGCGCAGCAACCGACGTACATCACACTCCCGCAACACGAGCCAAAGCACTAGAACCGGTGTCGCTCCTGCTCAGCTTCTTCAACTCGGCACTGAACGAAGCCACGAACGCCGAGTCTCCGATGCAGGCTCTATAAGACCTCCGAGTATCGCCATGCCTGGAAATGAGATGATGACTCGGAAGAGCAGCACGGCTACGACCGCAACGATCCTACCGGAAACGACTACACCTCATTTCTCATCTGTGCAGCGCGTGGAAAGTAACAGGAGAACTCGCCCTGAGAGCAGTGGTAGCTTGGCGACCGATGATCTCAAGCGGTCCCTTAAGAGGGGCGAGAGCAGCGGTCATATGAGTTCAGCCAGCACTGATTCTCGAAGCCAAGGTTCCAGATGGGGAAGTGTTCTGACCGGCTTATGGAGTCCTCGCCGGCGCGAATCTACTAGTATGAGCTCCCCTGGTCAGCCTGATGAGCCCAGGTCTCCTACCAAGATGATCTCTCCTGTGAAGAAGGACAAATTATCGGAGATGGTACAGGAAGCCTCGATGATTGAGTCCGATCAAGGCAGTTTATCCAACAGGGCCCATCATTCGGTAGCTCGGGATGTGGCTACGCCCCGTGAACAGACAGATAGACCACGGCCGTCTTTCAGCCAGGCTGATCGAACACCAGACCCTACCGGCGCTTTTGACTCACCGGTGAAGACCTCCATCAACGAGGAAGACGGAGTTATCGATGTTGACTTTCCCTTCCCCGACTACATAACATCCTTTGAGTCTGCCATCAGCTCGCCTTCAAGCAGTGGATACTTGTCAACACCTGGTCTTGGAGCTCTAGATTCTTTCGAGCACTTGGCGAGGATTTCTCTGGACGGCGATTTACCTCTCAATGCAGCTGGTTGGCTGAGCAATTTCCACCCTGACTTTTGCCTTCAAGCAATCCCACCTCAAGATGACCTGATGGACGTGATCAAATCCACTCTTCGATCGGAGCCAACACCCACGCATAGCTTCCAAACAACACGGTCGAATAACTCAGAGCATTGGGTGGATGTCGGTCGCGTTGTAGTTGCCGACACAACAACAAATACCGTTCGTCGAGTCATCTATCGCCGCCTTGTTAAACCCAGACAATCCCCGGATAAACCAGGAGAGAGCACCTCCATGCCAACCAACCATCCGTCAAGAATGCCTCATACCCCTTCAATTCTTCCCTACGAGGTTCAACTTGAGGAAGAATTTGTCGAAGAGTTGGTTTACAAGCCAGATGAGGCTCTTCTAGAGGCTATGGAGAAAGTCATGAAGTTCCGACCCGAGAACAAAGACAGCCCACTGGCTCGCACTACCTCCCGAGCAGACAGTGATAGTGACCATACATTATCCGATGCACTCCAAGAGGCTACCCAGCTTAATGATGGATCGATGGAGGTTCCTCGAGTGCAATGTAAGACGATTGTGCTGTCCGCTCTGGAAGATATCATCCGGGATGCGGTCGATCGTCGCGACAAGCGCAGCGACAATAACGATGCGGGAGGTCGTTACCAAAGCAGCCTTCTTCAAGAAGGCGTACAAGACTGGATTTCCAATCTTGAAAAGGGGAGTGAATGATAAATGCATGTCTACCATGGATACCCACAAACATCCTTCCTCACAACTAGCTCCCTCAGAATAACTAGGGACGGGGACATACTGAGATCCCCTTTAATTATGATTCGTGTGTGTTGTTTTATTGTCAGCAGGTCCTGACTTCGATACCCTGGCGATGCAGAATAAGTTTATTTTTGGGAATGATACCTCAGAGATTTGATTTTCTTTTCACACAACAATTTCCCCCCTTCATACGACAATTCCCTCTATTATCATGATGGTTTTCATAGGAGATGATCGGGTTTGATCAACAGCGATATTAGTCTTTAGCTACGTTTTGGTATACAAAGTCAGTAACATCAAAGGATGGGATATAGCTCAACGTTTTGATGATACATTTGCTTCCGTTCACTGACGACTGTGCAATCGTCGTGATTGCGTGAACCATAGAGCAACCCAACATGTAACAGAAGTCGAGGCGGCAACTAAGTGAATGCTCCAATATATCGTGATCATATAAACAACATTCGAGCTATTACTATGTACTAATCTACCGCTTCTTGGACGGCCTAGCATTCTTCTCCATCTTCCTCTTCTTCTCCTGCCTAGCTTTCCGAATATCATCCATACCCTTAAGCTCCTTCTTACTTCCCATCCCATCTCTAAACCGACCAACACGCTTCTCCCTAGCCTCATCCACACGCTTCTTGCGCACCTGGAAGTCATCCCGGTACTTATCAGCCTCCTTAGGCGCCTTCTCCTGCTTATGTTTATACCGCGGTCCAGAAGGTATCTGTGCCGCCGCTGCACCACCTTGTTTCTCAACTTCACCGACACGAGGCATGCGTGACATACGCTGTTGTTGCTTCCACTTATCAAAGCGTCCGCTCTTGAAGCTCGCTGCGATTTTCACACCGCTCTCACCGGTCACGAGGCGGCCGCCCTTGGAGCCATCTTCATCGTTCTCCCGTGAGACGTACTTCTTGGATTTGGCATCCCAGCGCATACGCGAACGCGTGGGTACGCCGAATGCTTTAGCAGACTCATCGTTGGTGAGATCCATGGTAGCGTCGCGGGCGTCTTCGACGAAGCTGGAGCCTGCGCCGCCAGAGTGAACGCCGTAGCCTCGCTCTTCGGCAGCGTTGGTAGTGCGAGGGGTGTAGGACATGAAGACGTCGTTGTCGCGCCAGTCAGTCTTGCCTTTCTTGGAAGCGTTGTTATTGGAGACAGCGACTTCTAGGCCGTCATCTGAGTCGTCTGGTTCTTCGACTTCAACTTCGACGTCTTCCACTTCTGAAGCATCATCTGAGTCTTGGTTAGGATCTGCTCCGCGTTGTTGTGGCATATCCAGCATGTCGTCATCTTCGTCAAGCTCTATGTCTTTGGGCTGTTCCCTGCTCTTGGGTGTAATGTTCTTTCTGATCTTCTTCATGACTGATGCAGCGGGGTGGGCTGCCTTATCGTTGTGGCCGACCTCGAAGATAGTCTCCTGGGGCTTAAAGCCGCTGATCTTGGCCAGCATCGCCACTCGCGCCCGCTCATCGCCGTCCACATCCTTTCCGAACAATTGGTGAAGTTCGGACCATGCATTAGACTTGACAATCTCGCGTGCCCGCTTGGCGCTCTGACTTGAGGCCGAGTTCCTGGTCTTCATGTACAGCTTCTCCGCTTTGGCAGCAACACCCAGAAGATTGTTGATGTCTTCGTCCTCCTTCAGCGTTTTGTTGAACCACTCCACATTGGCCTCGACAGAATCTCTTTTCAGCGCCCCAACAGTGACATCTTCAGTGAATGAAGCCTCGGTACCCTGGCCGACGACAAGCTTTCTGCCCAAAAACAGCTGAAGATCCAACAGGTAGGGAGCATCAATGTCCCGAACAAGGCTGTAACTCCAACCTCTCTGACCAGCTCTGGCCGTTCGACCAACACGGTGCACAAAGACCTTAGGCTGGGTCGGAAAATCGTAGTTGATAACGTTTGCCAGCACCGGAATGTCAACACCACGAGCTGCTACATCTGTGACCACCAGGATGTTGGTTTTGCCTTGCCTGAACTCCTCGACCTGAATGCGCCGCGCAGTCTGATCTAAAGAACCGTAGACGTGCGAAACTGCGAAGCCAGCCTCACGTAGCAAGGCTGCTAGATATTCCACATGATGTTTTGTTGCTGTGAAGACGATTGTAGAGTGCTCTGTTGGTTTGCCTTTGGATGTATCAGGTCCACGTTTCCTCTTCTTTGACCCTTTCCCCTCGTCTTTTGATACTCCTGCAGGAAGACCAGTCGGCATCTTGATGACATCGTGCAGGATATGCAGTAAGGAACCTTCCTTCTCAGCTCCCTTGACGGAGAAGAATGCGCTTTCGAGGTCGGGAGACACCTTTGTTTCGGCATCGAGACGTATAAGACTTGGGTCCTGGAGTCCAGCTCGGGCAAACTCGACAAGAGATCCTGGAAGCGTCGCCGAAAATAGTAAAGTCTGCCGCGACGGGGGCAAGGCGTGAAGAATCTCCGTAAGTTGGGCTGCGAAACCCATCTCAAAGAGTCGGTCCGCCTCGTCAAAGACGACATATTGAATAGAAGAAAGGTCCAGCGACATCTCCACCTTCAAATGCAAGAATCGTCCAGGAGTAGCAATAACAATATCCGGGTTGGCTGACATGGACCCGAATTGCTCTTCCAAGGAGTCACCACCCACGAGTAGCACACATTTCAAATCGGTACCTCGGCTGAACTCCTTAACGACTTTCAGAGTCTGAATAGCCAATTCTCGAGATGGCGACATGATGAGGGCTCGCGAGCCGAACCGGGCGCTATGTGCTCGTAGTCGCTCGATCATCGGGATAACGAATGCGGCCGTCTTTCCGGAACCCGTCCTTGCCATGCCGACCACATCCTTCTTGTCTAGCACCAGAGGTATCGTCTTGCGCTGAATCGGCGTCGGGACCGAGAAACCTTTTCGAGTAATCGACTTCAACAAGTTTCCATTGAGGCCTGCGATTCGTTAGCGAGAGTTCCCTCCTTCAGAGCCGGAGCCACATACCCATTGCCTGAAAGCCGCCGCCCTTTTTCACTGTTCTGCCCTTCAAATTGGAAGATTTCCTGTAGGCCGCGGCCTGCTGCAGCGCAATAAAGGCTTCATCTCCATCCTCATCCTGTCCCCCGGGCCCGTTGATGATCCCGTCCAAGTCAACATCTTGCGCCACCGCTCCTTGATCGTTCGCAGCTTCGTCGCCGGGGTATAATGAATCGAAAATGTCTACCTCATTCTCCGACGGAGTCGGCGAGGCCTTTCTTGCAGGCATTGTGGCATGGACTTGTCTCTAACGTTGAATTAGTGGTAACAATAATGCGGTCGGCTTCAGCAGGGTCGCACGTCTAGCAACTTTTTTTTTTCCCCCAATGCTCTTATCTTATCTTCGCGGGGCAAAGTGTGGGTCTGGGGTGCATTTCCTACGGGATGTCATCAGACTGGCAAACCGAACAGAATTCACTTTTAAACCACCTAATTGTGTTGGAATTGGATCATTCGCTCACTCCCAATTTTTCAAGAGGCTTTTTACCTGAAAGAACTGCCTCTGGCATTCTGCCCTTCTTTAACCATGTCAGACAAAGACGGAGCTGACGATAAAGATGCGCTCGATGCGCTCGAGCTCGAGGCAAAGGAGTTTGACAAGGTAGGATAAGGAAGCTCCTCAAGGTTCGGCAACGTTGCTGACTAGGCTACAGGATGCTGAAATTGATCGAATTATGAAGGCATTTCGGTTAGATGCGTAAGTAAACGCCAATGGCCGACCTCTCTTCAAAATCAATCGTCTAACATGCACCTCCAGATACGCCGTCCTCGATCTCAACCCGGGTGTGCCAGAATCTGACATCAAGATCACCTATCGCAAGAAATCACTCCTCATCCACCCCGACAAAACGAAGAACCCACTAGCACCCGATGCCTTCGACCGTCTGAAGAAAGCTCAGACAGAACTCATGGACGAGAAACACCGCGAGCGCCTAGACGAGTCCATCGCTGATGCGCGAATGCTACTGCTGCGCGAGAATAAATGGACCGTCGACAGCCCCGAGCTTCAAACGGACGACTTCTACAAGAAATGGCGTGCAAAGGCGCGTGAGGTGCTCATCGACAATGAGCACCGCCGGCGGCGCCAGATGAAAGCCCAAATGCAGGAGGAAGGTCGCGAGCAGAAGAAGCAGGACGAAGAGATCGAGGAGCGGAAGCGTAAGCGGCAGCATGAGCAGGATTGGGAGGCGACGCGAGACGAACGAATTAGCAGTTGGCGCACCTTCCAGAAGGGAAAGTCAGGCGATGGACCTGAGAAGAAGAAGAAGAAAAAGAAGATGAAGCCCATCGGGTAGAGGGGACGGGGCCTAGAGAGCAACGGTTTGCTATTTAGCACATCACTTTGACTTATGAGGAGTTGTGGCGCATATACGGTTTAAAATGTACATCATAGATGGGCTTGCTATTACTGGTCTGTGAGTTGCTGAATCTGGAAGAAAGATAGAATCTGACTACTACAGATAATATTACAGCTCCTACAATTCTTGCGGCTCTGGCTGCCATGGTCAATACGGATCTCGTATATGTTCTTCAATCGTAGACGTGAAGCACTCGTATGATACACTAGTAAAACAATGTTTGAGGAGAGTGGCCTCCACTGGAGTTGATAGCTCTATGCGACTCCCTAGTATACAATAGTTCCAACCGCTATTCTACAAGAGTATGGGGGTGAGTATCTGTATCCTCCACAAAACGCCATTGGAAATGATATCAGCCATTTTTAAACACCAACAAATGCATCCTCCTCCTCACGTCTAAGAGCCAATCTGCCACGATTATCGTACAGGGGTTTGGGGGTAGATTAGCCAGAGCCGGAACCAGCAGACTTCTTGGAGTCGTCATCTTCCTGGGTATCTTTCTTGGTATCTTTCTTGGAACTGTCGTCGGACTTTTCCGAACTGGATTTCTCCGCGCTGGGATTCTCCGAGCTCGACTCTCCTTCACCCTTCTTTTGGTGAGCAGGGTGGTTCGTGAAGGAGTGCCACATGGATTTCAGGAAGCCTTCGTTCTTGTGAGATTCAGGGTCGGAGGAGTTATCGGAAGCGTCGTTGCTGAGTTAAAGAGTCAATACGGTGCCTTTTCCTATAATCAATTGAAAAGGGGGCTCTCACCTCGGAGAGACATTCATGACGCGTTTAGCGGTTTTGTCTCCCATCTCATCAGCCAGCATCTCAATGAGAGTGCGCTGGTTGGCGCTGAGATACTTGGGCATATTCACCCGGAACTCAACGCGGAGGTCTCCCGAGCCGCCTCTTCTAGCCCCAAGTCGCTTCATACCCAAGCCGGACATGGTAATCTTATCACCTGTGTTGGTGCCGGTAGCAACCTTAACGTTGACCGACCCATCCAAGGTTGGGATAGCCACCTGACCACCCAAAATCGCTGTCGTCATGGGAATGCTGGCAGTGTAGAGAATGTTCGATCCCTCCCTGCGGAACTTGGGGTCCTTCGCGACGCGCACAAATACGTACAAGTCTCCACGCTGAGTCTGAGCGTTGGGGTCCGCAGACTTGCCGGTAGGAGGAGCGTCTCCAGCTCCATCAACCCGCAATCGCATGCCGTCCTCGATGCCCGCAGGAATATCAACTGTGATAGTCTTGCGCTCACGCACCACACCATGACCAGTGCAAGTGCGGCACTCAGAGCCCTTCGGGATAGACGAACCAGTTCCTTCGCAAGTTCCACAAGTTGATGCCATCTGGAAGCCACCCTGCATGAAATGCACGCGCGTACCAGTTCCGTTACATCCCGTGCAGGGTGATCTTTGTGTTCCAGACTTCAAGCCGCTGCCGTCGCAAGTTCCACAAGGAACCTGAGGTGTGAGGTTGATGGTCTTAGATGTTCCCTTGGCCGCCTCCATGAATGTGATGCTAGCTTGCACCTCAACATTGTCGCCAACCAAAATTTCCTGCTGGAAAGGGTTCGATCGTCCACCTCTACGTCCTCCAAATGGCCCTTGCTGACCGGTAAATGCGGAGAAAATGTCATCGAAGTTGAAACCTCCGCCGAAGCCACCTTGGCCGCCGCCGAATCCAGAGAAGGGGTGACCAGCACCTCCGAACGGATCACCGCCAGGTGCGCCTCCGCCGCTGGGATCGAAACCGGCGGCACCGAATTGGTCGTATTGCTCCTTTTTCTTAGGATCGGAGAGGATCTCGTATGCAGACTGAATATCGGAGAATTTGCCCTTTGCTGAGTCGTCCTTGTTCGTATCAGGATGGTATTTCTTGGCTAGGCCGTAGTATGCCTTCTTAATCTCTGAGGCGGAAGCATTCTTGCTCACCCCTAGAGCTTGATAGGGGTCCTTCTGGAGCAGCGAGTTGGTCGAGTGAAAGGACTATCACAGCTTAGCATTTGATAATTCAACCCGTACAGGGGGTTACACTCACCCGTCGCGATGATGGCGTCGTCGACTCTTTTTGCAATGAAGGTCTCTGCTTAGACGCGACGCGAAAGCTCGCGGTATGAAGCTTTGCGCTCTGCCTCGTACAGTCAGGGAGTTTAGACTGCCGGCAGAGCGGCCGATGCGCAAGGACCCGAGCGGGCCCTGCGGCCTTGGTGAGAAGGCTCGAGTTCATCTTTCGTCGGCTTCTTTAATTATTACGGGATCATTTGAATGGAAGAGGGGAGATTTTCTGCGGGAAAGAAAAAGGAAAGGAAAACAGAAGCTATTGGGATGTAGATTTGATCGGGAAGATTCAAGATTAGACCAACGAACGTCAGAATTCTTTGCGCTTCGATAGGCTGAGACTCCTGCCCCAGTAATTTTTTTTTTTGGTACGGGACATGTCGGTTGCCTGAGGCTGCAATGCCGTCATAAGCCGAGGGCACTAATTTGCGATGTCGGCACCACTGCCGTGGTGTTCGTGAATTGGTCGCTGCTTAGTTTAATAGGTAATTGAAAACAAAAATTACAGATGATAATTAAAAGGGCAGTCGCAGTCCTCTTATACCTGTCTACCAAAAGCCAGGTTGGCGCTCACAAGAATGGAAGGCCCCTATACTTGAACATAGTGAGGCGCCCATTCCCTGTCTCCATCAGCTAATATCTATAAGCTGTAGAGGGCAAGACAAAATTCGTTCAATGCGTGATCTCAATTATGGTATCCTAGGGCTCCCTTGTATACGCCCTTTCAAATTCTATATATCCGTAGTCCATAGCTCTCCTGCAGCTCAGTCCGCTGGTGAGGGTATTCCGAATCAACACCTTGTAACGCCTTGCAATGCAATAACAATCGTCGGTCCGAGCTCAGTCGGCCGTTATAATGCTGGGCTTTTGCGGGCCTCTCGCCTTTGCAGCGTTGTCGCTTCGAATCTTGTATATGAAGTCAACAATGACATCGTTCTCTTGGATGCCGACGCCATTGAAGTGTTTCCGAACCGCCCTCGTCAATTGCTCCTTGTTCTGTCGCTGTTTCTTGCGTCGCAGCATCGTGGGAGAGTAGATTCCAATGCCGCCTGGTTGCGCCAGCACTGTTTGGTGAAAAGTGCTGGTGAAGGAGTCCGGAGTGTTGAGGTTGTTCTCTCGGGAGTAGGAGTGGAGGACGTCGCGATCGAAGGTTGACCATTGTAGCTAGAAGGAGGGGCAAGTCAGCATGATTGAAATTGTAACGAAGCAGACGATTGAATCGAATTCAACTTACGCTGGGAGCTGTAAATTCGGCAGCAGTTGTGGCGGGCCCGGTTGCGGAAGCGTTCGTCACCTCGCGGAGGTTAGAGCCGCCCTGCTGGCTGGTAATGCGTCGCATCTTAGCGGCGGACATATGGCCGCCATGCTTTTCCTTGGTGCCTGTTTCTGACTTTGAGTCGTCATGATTGCGCGACGACTTTGCGGGAGGCATCTTGCGGTAGAGCTAGGTGCTGTGAGGAGAGCACCAGGAAGACGATCAATCAGCGAGGGGCGGAGGGTCTTGAGTCGAGCAGGTGTGGTCAAGTATAGCTTTCGAAATTGGCAGAGTCGTTTGCGTAGACAAATGGCGAGCTCATGTTATTCAAGGGAACGAGCTTTGGGACGTCAAACGGGTAGGAAGGCAAGGCAGCGAAAGTGGGCGAGTATGCGAGGCGGAGAAGAAAGGCAGGTCGGGGGAGGCGGAGGAGATTTGGCGGGCAGAAATTGGCGGTGGGTGAGAATGGGATTTGCCAGGCACGCGCGCACCTTTCGCTTTAATTTTCGCCTAAGCGCCGGCGCCATCGCTGTAAAGAGACGCGACGTCACTCCGGGAAAAGCGGGGCCGCTTCAGGGTCCAATCCTTCGCCCAAGGCGGATTGGATGCTTACCCTACTCCTTCAGGGCACGGGTATTCATTTAGTAGTAATTCTTCACTGGCAATAATGTTGCCCATTCGAATTGATTAGGAGAATTCTTTAGAGCTGCTCTGAATCTGAGCTAGATGGCGATGCCTAACTGCGGACGGTGCTTTATATGATATGAGTGACTTCCGGCCATCAGACAGTCTCGCTTTGCCACTGGAAACCAGGCCGTGGATTCTGTAAAGGGCAGAAGTGTAATGTACGCGCCCCAGCAACGAGAGCAATGACTTTGCGATTTCCTGGGCTTCATACATGCACTACTAGATAGCAGTAGGTGGGACATTTGGAAAATGTGAAGCTTGAGCATTGACCTACCTTATCCTTATGCCGCGCTGCCCTTTGTCTTTAACGAAGGGGCATCTGATCGTAACAGAATGCCAACTCTTTTATTCTGTCAAGGAGCTTCTCCTATCTCTATATGTCAACTGTCCGCAGAACTCTGCAGTGTGAGGTAGTTCTTAAGCTTGAAACAATTGATTTCTTTATGACAGATACTACTAGTCGTAGCCAAAGCGCGAAAAGAACCGCATGGCACGCCGCAGCAGCATGTCCTCACAAGACCGCGAGCTTACTCATCTATCTTCAACCAATGTTTGATGGAAAACCAAAACTTGTAGCCTTCATGAGACGTACTGGCCTCAAACTAAGAACAGGCTCTAACTTCTACTCATAAGCTTCCAGAATGCTGTGTGAAAGGGCCGCAGCGTGCGAGACCCCCACGCCTTTGATCTAGAAAGATCTTGGCGGCTCCTGATATGGAGATTAGCTTGACTACGTTCTGTGATTTGTAGCTCCTGTTAGTTATATTGTGGTTGCGCATTATTCATGGCACCTTTCACCATAAGAATCTCCCCCCTGGCGATGTCATTTGGCTCAACTCAAACTTGGTCGTCTTTTCTTCGTCTACGAATGAGTGACTCCTCGTCGTATCACAGTATTCGCAGCACTGTATCTCACCCGTCCGTCTGCTATCGCCGTCGGGTTCTCCTAGCTTTGCGAGCCTAGCGACTGTCGTTTTCATCGACTTGCATTGGCTACGCTATGGTGGCGTTTCTCAGCCGGGGGCGGCAGGACGTCATGTAGCTCTACGGCGTACTCGTCACAAGGGTGGTGAGTGTGAAGTTAGAGACCCGCTGCTACGCGGGGAAGGGATTGCCTGACCGGTGAGCCTCACTGACGACCGAGTCCGTGAAGCCTAATTGCTGTCTTTCGTGTGGTATGACGATTAACATGATTCATAATCTTCGTGTAATTCAACGCCGCACTTAAAGCCGAGAAAACAGCTGATCCATCACTCAGCTTCCACCAACAGGTCATGGCGGAGCGATAAACTCCGTTGTTTGGTACCTCGATGATGCCTCTAGAAATCCTCTTTAAGAGACTTCCGTGGCTTCCGCACGGATGGTGGCTTACCAGGTAGCTTGTGTGCTTGTTACGTTAGTCAATTTGTGCTGCAACAACCAAGGATCTTTCCCTGCTCCCTAGGCCATGCGTGCTGCGATGCGACTGGGACCTAGTAGCGACCAAAGCATAAGCATATGTATGTTGTAGGCATAGGACGCGCTTGTATAGGCCAGTGATATGCGAGACTGTGTGGCTGGGTGCTCTTTATACCAAATTTTACAGGAGAGCTTAAGCAAATGAGTGAATATTTCAAGGCTTCCAGTGGTCATGGTGATGCCAGTGACGAACATAATCATACTCTATTCGACGGTGCGAGCTCTTCTCAGGATGACTGGAGCTTCATCGACTGATCGGTTGGTCATGTGAGGCTACCGAGCTCGCATCGGCGCAGTAGCCATCGCAGACTGACGAAGAGACGCCTCCGCAGGGTCTCAGCTGCAGGCTCATGCAGAAAGACGGCGCCCTCCTCTCTACCACATTCATGCTGGGGCCCCCATCAACGATCAAATCCTCGACCAGGCGGGTTGCGTGGCGGCCATTGCGACGTTGAAAGTTGGAAGGCTAAGGCCGGTAGCGACGATCTCAGGGGCCACCAAAAAGATGAGCAGGTAGCTTCCTCAGCCCATGGATAACCGACGGCAAAGCTGATGATGGATGGCCGGATGAAGACTAGATATTCTCGGTTGGTGTGGGAGCTAAGGGAAGTGTGGAGGGCGAGGGAGGGATGTGACTCGGAATAAGCGAAACCCCACCGCAGCAGCCTATGCTCGTAGGAGTGCCAGTAGGGGAATACCGAGAGGTTGGGATTCGTGAATGATATTGGTAAAGCTACCTACCTATCGTGAGAGATCATCAAATAGTTCTGGGCCTGATCGGCGTTGTGCTTGTCTATGCTAACTATAGAGGGTAATTCCTCTGCAGAACGTAGAGATTATATGTAGGTCGTCGGCAGATAATAGGTAATTGCCACTTGACTTTGTCTACGACGCACGTTTTGGCTATATGCGAAGCGAACGCCTCATTTTGAATGTTGACGTGGTAGGTTGTAATCTTACCTTAAGCATGAATAAAAATGGTGGGCGCTACCTTATACTACTATATCTAAGTAGTAGTAATAATTAGTTGGTGACCTTTGTAGGTGACTTTAGTGGACTCGATGAGGCGATGACCCCCACCGCATTTGCTGAGCGGGCTTCTAAACTCATCCCACTTCCCCAGGAAAATTAACTGTGGCGAGACGACGCCCGACGCAACGGTACGGGTATTACGGTGGGCATAATCACATTTAGAAACGCTAGAGTGTGTCCGTCAAAATCTGCGTCTTTTTTGGCCAAATACAATCTGGAGATGGCCTGATCTGACCTCTAAGGTACGGCTCCAGCAACTGACAGCGTTCAGAGCAATACCACGCGTGGCGTTGGTACTAGAAACATCCGCGTCTCAAGTTTTTTCAGCTTTACGAGTGCTGCTGCTCGTAAATGTAGCAAGGGTAATAGGGTAATTCTTGAGGAATCAAGGATCCACCACGGCCCCGGCCGCATCCCGTCGCTTTCGCCTGTGGCCGAGAGTGTGCGGCTGGTCGGTAAAGGTAGGTAAGCCAGAATGGGAGCACTAAAACAACTAGCACGGTGGTAAGTGACATGTCGCAATACGACGTGATTCCTCGACCCCAAAAGATACTTGTCCTCGTCCCTCTCAAGACGTTGATGGGCGGATGCCAATTGACTCCTCATGGCTCACACTGGAGGAAAACGGTAGACCGTCTACGGCAAGCGTAGAAGAGACTGTAGAAGGGACTTAGCATCGAGGCTGCTCAAGTTCTCGTTCAATCCGATACTCTGTCTCATGTCCGAAGAACATTACAGTGGGTGAAATACATTCAAACCTACTAGGCTACCTCTCTCACAGAGCTATTACTTGTAACAGCGAATTTCTCTTCACATCCGTACTGGATATTGAAGGCTCAGTGTTCCATCGCCTGGCAGCTTGAGATTACAGATATCGCTCGATACGGTGTCGTTTCAGGGCCAATGAAATGAGCATCCCATACCTAAAAGCAACCCTCACGTTCATGATGGGAGTCGCAGATAGATTGGTCTATCTTGCTACTTGTAGTCACTGGTATTAGTGGTGAAAACATGATTATCACACAACCCAAACCTATAGTCGGCATTATTACATACTACCAGAGTTGGTAAGTGACCACTGGCAGCGTCCGCCGCCCCACGCCGCCGCCTCCCGTTTTAACTGCTCAGATATCGGGATCTCAGGCGCGGGCGGTAGGTGACGCCACCAGTGAATAGACTAGGATGAAGGATTGAGCAGAATAGGACGATGGACTAGTCGAAGTAGTTCAAGAGTGATGGTGGCACAGGAAAAAGAAAAGTAGTAGAGGTTGCGCCGTGACCTGAGCGTTCCACGAGTACTCGTACTGTCGTTGTTAGCGCCGTTTTGGGGGGCGCTCGGAGCCGTCGTTAGCAGAGTCCGGCGGCGTTACCAGAACGGAGATGGGGGGCCACCACCGTCTACAGCAGGCCAATTAGACTTGGATCTGACAGGCGTTTTAGTGGCGCCCAAGGATACTCCAAGCCCTGTAAGCACTCAAGCAGCCTGAGCCCGCTGATCCAGCGATTCCCCACCCTTGGAGTCCCAGGCTTCTAGGTAGGTATTACTAGTAGTAAGGTAGGCTCTATTACAGCGGAGACTTGGACAGCGGAGACTTGACGGAGGCAGGAGGAGCGTTCATTCATGTCTTGCTCCGTGGTGCGCCTTCCCCATGTCCATGTCCATGTTCATGCCACTCCAGAGTCGGAGTCCATGCCAGCCGCCGCCAATGCCATGCATGACCACCAAGCCACCAACCAGCCCAACATCCTCACACCCTTAACTTAGCTCGACCGGTCCTCGTTGCTCTCTTCCATTTCCTTTGCATTTTACCGCAGCATGCCACTCTTTTTGCCGTTGCTCTCCTAGGCTGCTTCACAATCTTCGGACTCTTTCCCGGCTTTCCACCCTCTCCTCACGCCTTCCGCCGCGCGCGCGCTTTCCAGCCCCGGCTCGACCCTCTACGAGTTGTCTACGTGCGAAGTACCAGTAGATGCGCGGCGACACCACCAACTCGATATCTATCCGCATTGCTCTCCGATATCCCCCTGACCTTCAATCGCAGAGGTTCGGCCATCTTCGACATCGCCGCCATGGTTGGCGTGTGCCTCTCCATATAACTCTGGAGAGGATGGCATAAAAGTCTCCGAGCGTCGCGAAGATAGCCGCATTGCGACTTTTGCGATCACCCTCTACCGACGACCGTGGAACGCTACCGCGAGATCGATTACCCTGAATTGTCTATTCTGGGATCTCTCGAACGACTAACTTCGAGGGCGGATTGCATAATTACGAAGAGCGGCGCATACGAATGACCTTGATCTGCTGAGACGATCATACCAAGAATTTCAAATCATTGATCCTGTTATCCACCTGGACTCTGGATTGCTTATATACAAGACGGATTTTCTCCTTTCGACCAACATAAAGCCTACAATCATGGGTCCTGTTCCAGAAATGGCCATCGGATCGCCAGCCGTCCAGCCCACTCTGTCTGGGCATACCGTCCCCATGAGCCAGTCGCCTGAAGGTAATGGTGGGGAGGATACCAGAATGGATACCCAGCCAGACGGCCCTCAAGGCCCATCTTCCAACTCGGATGGTGCGTCTCGAAAAAGACGTCGGAGCCGGAAAGGTCTCGATAAGAGATTTGAGTGTCAAGCTGAGGGTTGTGGCAAGAGCTACTCCCGAGCCGAGCATCTGTAAGCCATATTCCTCCGGTCTCTCTGACACCACGGAAATACTGATAGAGATGCAGATACCGCCATCAGCTGAATCATAACTCTAAGCAAGTCTTTCGCTGCGAATATCCTGACTGCGATCGGACCTTTGTTCGCGGCGATCTGTTGAAGAGGCATATGGACAGACACACAGCCAAAGGATCTCAGCTCAGTCGGCGAGACTCCGTCATCACCCACGTCTCTCAGACAGGCACATCTGATACTGGATCGCCCGATGCTTCTAGACCCGTCGCTGCGTTTCTTCCTCAGCAAGCAGCAGGCATGCAGTATCCCCATCCTGACCAATCTCGCAACCAATATCCGCCCCTAAACACCCCAACGAACCCATATCCAAATGGAGGCCATGTCAACGGCAACTCCCCACACGGCCTCGACTACGGGTACAAGTCACCGTATGCACATGGAATGCCTCCTGACCAACCTCACGCACACTCTCCAGTAATGTCCAGCCATCAACCCATGCACAATAGGAGCGATTCTTATTCTGCCTCTTCGCCCGTCTCAACTCAGCATAGATTTGGAACACAAGAGAGCACCCCAGTGCAGAACCCAAGTTACATCTCTCAACAGAACATGATGTCTTTCAGTTTGCCCCCTTCACAACACTCCAACATGCAGGATGTATCGCAGTCAGCTGCGTCGCCGACTTACGCGGCGCCTACGACGTCTGAGTATGCTGAACAAGGACATCAATCCAGCGAGATGATGATGCTCGGCAACATGGCTATGCCAGGAACTGTCCCCGTATTTGGAAGCGACATGCTCAACAAATCTCCTTATGTCGGAATGCCTGAAGACTTCTTTGCATATCTCTTCAACACGAACCCAGGCGAGAGGTCCCCAATGAGCAAGGAGTTGATTCAGGGTGCTCAATCCAAGTAAGTATGGCTGTTTCTCGCAGCAGGATTATGCCTAACATTGTGGCAGCTACGGCGACTTGAATCATAATCATTACTCTGCCTCCTTCACCGGTGCTGATCCATCTGCCATGGGCTACTTTCCCACTGCCCCACAGCAAGTGATGGCTGTCAATAACTTGCTGGATCAGAATGTTCCCGAGGCCACGATATCTGATGAGAAGAGCCAGGAGATCTTCGACTTCATCAGGGAGCGTTTCCATGAGAATGATCACGCCCCTGTGGAAAGAAGACGCGATAGCATACTCGACGGCGACCGCTCTGAGGATAATCACATGCTGAGCAAGCGTATGATGCAGGCATATATTGGGTCTTACTGGTACCATTTCAGCGACCAGATACCCATCCTACACAAACCTACCTTCTCACCAGACAGAACTCCCAATCTTCTTCTGCTTGCTATGATGATCATTGGAGCTGCCTTGCTGGACAGGACACATGGCCCAAAGGTAGTAAAGGCAGGGGCTAAACTTTCCAACTTTCTCGCGTGGCACCTACGATGGGAGATCTTCATGGATGTCAACTTCCGGCCACCCGCTAAGCTCTGGGTGTTTCAAACGCTCATTCTTCTGGAGCTTTACGAGAAAATGTACTCCACTAGAGAACTTCACGAGAGGGCGCACATACATCATGCCACGACCATCCAGCTAATGCGCCGTGGAAGATCACTCATCGGGCGACCAGCTATCGACTCGCCTCCCAATCCATTGGACAGCGCGAATGGGTCTCGCCACTCGTCGACCTCCGGAGTAGCGCAGACAGCTGAGGAATGGTGGACTCAATGGATTATAAACGAAGCGACAAGACGAGCAGCGTTTGCTGCCTTTGTTATCGACTCTATGCATGCAACAATGTTCGGGCACTCGGGTGTTATGGTCGCTCATGAGATGAGGCTTCCGCTCCCTTGTGACGAATCGCTGTGGCAGGCCACAAGTAGCGCCGAAGTGGGACGTGTTGAGGCTAACTTACTGTCACAAAACATCAAGCCAGTGTCGTTCCTGGAGGGTCTCAAACGAACATTGAGCCATCAAGACGTGCACACCAATTCGTTCGGACGCACGGTCATCATGTCAGGCTTGCTCAGCGTTGCATGGCACATGCATCAACGAGATCTCCAGGTGAACTCGCTCGGCGGTGGTGTACTTCACTCTCTCGGTGGAAGGGACAAATGGCGTGCAACACTTACGCGAGCGTACGACTCATGGAAGAAGGACTTTGACAACAACCTGCAGCAAAGCGAAGCTTCCAGTGACCCGTACCGATTTGACGCTGCTAAGAGGAACGAATTCAATAGCATGTTTGAGAGCCGAACCGTCTTGCACCACCTCGCTCACATGGCCATGCATGCAGACATTGTCGACGTGCAAATGTTTGCGCGCGCACGACGACTTCTTGGAAGGGCTATTGGCCCCCAGGAGCTCAGAGGCGCAGAAAGAAGAATCAGGGATCACTGGGCGCCCACGGCCAAAGCCCGCGATGCTACTTACTATGCGTTGAAGTTCTTATGCTCTGTCCTTATTCCAGATGCAGCCGGGTCCTCATTTTCAAGGGCTTATCATCAGGAAAAGCCGTACCAAGCTCGGGATGATGTGCTACTCAATCGACCATGGGTCTTGTATTTCGCAACGCTCGTCGTTTGGTGCTACGGGTACGCGTTAGAAGGGCCATGTCCAAACGCTCGCCCTCCATCCACCCACCAGGAGAAGATGCAGCAAATGCGAGACTACCTGATACAATTTGGCACGATTGAAGAGCCCAGTCAGCTGGTTTCGGCCAAGAACCTTAACAACAACACAGCATTGTTGCTGGTACTGAAAGACACTTTCGAGGAGACACGATGGGAGCTTTTGCAAGAAGGCTCGAACTTACTCAGCAATTGTATTAAACTCAATGCTGGAGGCGTTGTCACATAGACAGCCAGTTTCACGACACAGGCACTTATATACTATATTTACGGGACTAAACAAGGCAGGATGGGATACCATGGGCTTGGGAATGGCGCAACACGTGGGCTGAGCAGATAAACTCGAGGGCTCAAATGTATTGACTATAGAAAACAGGGCTAGGAAGGGCAAGTAGTGTAATGATTTGAGCGATGTGAGCAAAAGCAAGTGGGAAGAAGTTGATGGATTTGGTATGATGGATGACCAAGGCGCTTTTGGCCGGTTAAGAAATACCCTTGGAGCTTTTACTTGGCGAGGCGTTCGTTATCGTGACTTAGGTGGCATACGGCGAACGCTGTGTTTAAGTCCTGTTATATTAGTAGTACTGAGATGATTGATGGCAAATCTTTAGGAATCAGAGACACTAGACTTGCCGAGTACCTCAGTGTGCACGCTGTTCATTTGGAGCATCAAAGCTTTAGTGACAATATGCAGTGTTCTACGGTACTGATTACTAGTAGTATATGAACCCAGCCTCTTATTTTGAACAATGATGTTGATGAATGGCGGCAGTAATTACGGCGATCCGGACTTGCATCCTTCCACTTACAGTGCGCATTCGGAGATAGGCGAAGCGCATCCGCGTCTCCAACAATGCACGAGTACATCTGATACCACCTCAATTTGCAGTGGTAGAAAGTACTCTTTTGGGGTCTCAGCAGGCTCCCCCACCTGCTGCCCGCCCTTAGCTTAGCTTAGCTTAGCTTAGCAACCTTGCCTGTCCCTTGCGGATGTCCTGATCATCGCTCCCACCATTGCTAACATCCATCTTCTTAAGAGTGCATATTCGCCTCCTGGATCGATCAATTTCATAACTTTTGTTCTCCCTCATCGAACTTTGGGATTATTGCTACAGTGGTACTTGACAGGAAAGATGGAGTCGACACCATGCGAGAATGGCGATGGCCGACATCTTGCCTTGGAACACTTGCCTGCTGAGGTGCTAGAGCACATATTCATGTGGTTAACTCCGCGGAGCCTTCTCACAGTTGCGCGGGTGTCCCGGGTGCTCTACGGTATCGTCAAGGGAAATCAGAGCTTACACCGGGACGTGTATCTCTTGCAGATGGTATGTTTCTGGCTCTCGCTCAGCCGTTCACTTACCCGTGAACTTGCCGTTGATAAGTATGCTAATAAGTGATGATACAGGATCGGCCAGAGACAATGAATCTTGACTGGGAGGCTGAACTTCATAATCTTTTGAGGCTAGAACATATTTTCAATCCACGACGGGATCCGGAGAAAGAGGTATGATGCTCTGCTTCTACTTTCGCATCAAAGTCCGTAAGCTAACAGCTTTGGTAGTCGCATCTCTTGCCATTCGTCTCTAGCACCGTGGACAAACTGCTAAAAAATGCTTCTTTCGTCAACAATAGTGTCGAGGACCAACCAATTTCTAACAACGTTGAGTTTTTACGGGGTCTGTTTGAGAACGAGCTAGCTGCCAATGTATTCATGCAGCAGTCCTCCCTATTTGAACGGATGAAAACAACCGGGTGGTTCTCCGCCCGCCATCAGCAGGAACCAAAAGAAGAGCACCAGATGAGCGCCAAGCTTCACTGTCAATTTGGGAGACCTATGTTCAAAGCTGGGAGAACAAGGTACACTCGTAGCTATCCCTACGCCTGCTCCCGGGTGTACGACCTCCGGAACTACACCTCAAGGACAAAGTGGGGTCCGTTCAGAGATGATGATACGGGCCGGGTGGACTGGGAGAAGGTTGAGGCTATCAATATCGTGATAGCCAAGAATGTCAGCTCTCAGTGGCCGCAGACGGATTGCTTTGATGAAATCTGGGATACACCTTTTTACGGTTCGTTTCCAAAAAGCTTTGTTCCGAAGTCCTTGCCGGAACTGGGGGATTTAGATGCGAAAGACCCTTACGGAGTTACCGGATCTTGGTATCGGGTGAGTCTTGCACGGCCATTTTTAATCAAATTCTTCAGCTAACTGGGCATAGATCGTATGCTTTCTGGATTATAGCGATTTCTTCCACTATAATTTCTCCATGGATGGTCTCGTTCCATCCAATGTCCCCCGACCGCCCCTCAATGTGGGCGAAGCCACGCGTCTCATCATTATGCACATTCAAGTAAGCAGCATCGAGCCTCCGGGTCCCGATGACGGCCAAGCTCTCCCCGTCGTTCATTACGAAGGCCAGTCACGAGCTCTCGACAATCTGCTAGATGATAATGCCAATTCTGGCATCCGAGGTATGTCTACCACCCAGTGTGAGCACTTGAACATTTTGAGCTGAACAAACGCTGAATACATCTTCACGTCTAAAGGTACTGTGAGATTGACCAAGGAGGGTGAGGTCAGATGGACGTCTGTCTCTGTCTTTAATGGCCAGGAGAGGTGGCGGAGTGAAGGGATTCAAGTTGGCGGACCTAGGTCAGCCCGCGGTGTTGTAGGGAATTGGTTTGACAGGTATGTAAACATGGAAATCCCCGATCTACACTAAGGCTTACATTTTTGGGTTCACAGGGACTACGATGTTCATGGTCCGGCTGGCCCAACAGCCTTTTGGAAGGCCGCTGACGCCAAGAACCCCCGAGAGACTTTGTTAGATGGTGTCAGAGGGATCATTGTCGATCCAACCATGCCCCTTGGGCTTGTGGATAGCGGTGACGAAATGGAATACATGGAGGACGATGACGAAGACGACGATGAGTGGGACGCTGAGCTTGAGAACGTCGCTTCAGAACTACCAGGACTGCTGCAGGATGCCGAGATGGATTTGGCGGAAATCACCCACGACGCACACCATTCATGATAGCATATAGGTGGTTCAGCTTTTATTTCCGATTATCGATGGGCTCTATATGTTTGGACATGTACACTATGTATCCTCACTAATCTATGTTTGCTCTATAAGCGAGCATCATCAATCATGCTGGTCCCATCTTCCACATCTTCTGATCATGCTTAGGCATTACATGTTCAATGGGCGCTTTCATAGCTTGGCAAAATCAGCATCGACGTTGACCTTGCCGTGCTCACACGTGGCCAAGATAGCGCCATCACTCTGCCTCCGCATTGTGCCCTTAATAGTGGCCAGTTTCTTACCAACCTGAACAACCTCCGTCTCGATGAAGATCTCAGACCCTGAAGGCACAGGACGGAAGTAAGTGACATTAAGGGTGCGACTGACGCCGAGGAACTGCCAGAAGCCGGGCTTACTCAAGAGAGCGAGGGGCAGCGTAGTGAGAAAGTCAAACAAAGAGGCAGCGCATCCGCCATGGAGGTTCTCCATGCGATTGCAGTGCTCCGGCTGGACGGTGAAGGCGAATTTGGTGGTGGCGTTGGGGGAGACGGTGGAGGAGACGTATTTGAGGTGAGGGAGCACGGCGCTCATCCAGTCCTGTTATATTGAACAGTGAGTCTCAGGGTGAGACAGGATGGAGTTTGGAGTACTCGACTTACACCTGCGCGAAGATGACCGCTGCTGTCCGCGGTTAACTTTAGCCATGAATTGATCTTCTCCTCGGCCGTGCCCTCGAACAGAGCAGACTTGTCCGATTGATTGGACATGCTGTTGGTAGTATCGTGCAAGGATCCTTGCTGCCGGTAGTACTAGGTAGCACAATGTGTTGGTTGCTGGGTATGAGTAGCCAAGGCTACACAGTATCCGGATGTAGTAATGCAATGCAGGAAGGGGTAGTAGTAGATATGATATGATATAACGATCGCAATAATGATCAATGTTATTGAGAAATATACAAGCAGGCAAAGGTATAACGAAGATGGATATACAAGGTCGAGGAGGTAAGAATAGTACTACATGAAGTAGACTGGTGTTATGTATGAATGAATAAAGAAATACGATAGGCCCCCAAAACCCCATCCATCGCTTTTACCAAGGCTTGGGGATTATTTAATGCCTTGGTGGAGCGTAGAGCCGGGGTTGGTTTGCGGAGAATGGGGGTTCAGGAGGCTGTTTTCGGTGGTCGCTGGCGGTCGCGTTGAGCGGGTTTGCAGGTTTGCCGAGGCAATTCACATGGCTGCTGGCGGCACCTGGCGGCACCAGGCGGGACGTCACCGAACCAATGCCGACTCGGAGATGCTAACCTCAGGCATCCTCCATCTAGATAATTCATACGAGTACTACTAGTAGTGATCGCCATCCACGACCAACGTCGCCCACGATTCATCACTGCGCGATACGATACGGCAATTGACCCCTTGCAGCGAAGCAGCTCTAGGCGCAGCCGGCCAAAACACAAAACCCTCATGACGTCTGACCCGTAAACGAACCCGACGGTCATGGAGTTCGTCACCGCCCTCCGGGGCACCTTCGACGACCAAAAGCCATCGCTCTTCGAGATCCTATCCGAGAACCAGCTCAACGCCCTGCTGCCGCCGACGCTACGATATCTACTGACCGTTGCGACCCAACGACATCCGCGCTACCTCCTCCGTATCCTCAACTCCTTCGATGAGCTCTACGCCGGAGCTATGCTCCTCGTGGAGCGCCACTACCTACGCACTCGCGGCGGCTCCTTTACCGAGAACTTCTATGGCCTGAAGCGCGACAAAGCTCTGCGCGCAGAGTTGCCCCGCGCTGGCACCCTTGCACCACATGTCGCTCGCGAGTCTCTACAGCTCAGTTCTGCTGATGTCTGGCGGAACCTTGCCGTTCTCGTTGGCGTTCCCTACCTGAAGCGCAAACTTGACGAGGGCTACGAGGTGAACGCGCCCAGAGCGCTACTGGGCGCCGCCTACACGCGCATGCCCGACAACCCTACGCTGAAGCAACGCTTTCTGCATTACTATCGCTGGTTTCTACGCAATGTGTACCCTAGCGTGAACGCTGGCTACTGCTTTGCCATGCTGGCTTTCAACCTGGCTTACCTGTTCGACGGGAGCAAATATCACAGCCCGCTCATGTGGCTGATTGGCACGCGTGTGCGGAGGATGACAGGGGCGGACTACCAGGCTATCGAAGCGCTGTCGGCGCCGCAACCTGGCAAAGCGGGGGCTCGACCCGGGTGGAGGTCGTTCCTGTCACCGCGGGAGTTGGGACCTAAAGTTATGTCTAGTTTGTCGGTCATGCTGCCGATGAGTATATTCGCGCTCAAGTTCCTCGAGTGGTGGTATCAGTCCGACTTTGCCAGGCAGCTATCTCGGAAAGCAGCCGAGAATATCGAGCTACCACCGCCGGTGCTGTCAGATCTTGATAAGAAGAGGCCGACACCTCAAAAGAAGGAAGAGGGCAAGGACGACGGTGACCAGGAGAAGGACTCGGAACCTACACCTGAGAACTCACCAATTGCCACGCCTTCAATGCTACCCATCTACACGGTCCCCTCGCCTGAAGATTCGGCATTGTGCCCGATATGCCAGGACGATATTGTGACACCCACTGCCTGCCAGACTGGGGTCGTCTACTGCTACACGTGTATTCATAGGTGGATCGAAGGCATGCATCCCATGCAAGAGGCCTTCATGGAGGAGCGCACTGGAAAATGGGAAAGCGGCCAGGGTAGATGTGCCGTCACCGGCAAACGCGTGCTGGGTGGGACTGAAGGTCTGCGCCGAATCATGATTTAGAGCCGCCGATAAATTTGTAAGAAGATACCAGAGCGAATCGGAGAAAAGAAAAAGGAATATATTGGCAAAGCGTGGATGAAGATGGATTGAAATTGTTTGTATTGGCATAGCCGGGGCGTTTAGTGCGGATCTTTAGAAACGGGGGCCTTTTGGGCTTTGGTACGGCCTTGCGGAGGTATGCGTCTTTCGTGCTGGGAACTGTATGAATAGATGGTTGGCGTTTGGTTGGTATTTGAAAGCCCGTTGCTGGAATGGTGGTGGTTCGCGATGTTGTCTCAGACATGGACTGTGGCAAGGCTGGTAGGAGTGACAGCCAACCGGACAGCGGCTATGTCTCAGATTCGCAGACTTGCCTCCGACACTACGGCGCCGGAAGGCTCCGAGAAGGCGGTGGTCTACGTCCTCAGCCACCCGCGTAAGAGGTTCAAAGAAGGGTGGTCGAGGAATGGGGTATTCTTTAATCGTTCCCCCATACGGAGCGAAATGTCGCGGGCTCGCGTGGCCTTGGACTCGCCCAGGACAGGCTAGAATCTAGGCTGCACTGCCTTTCTTACAGGATGAGCCCACAATGCCCAGAAACCAGCCTCGTGGCTTCGAATACTGCGTTCTTCGCTGGGGCCGAGTGGTGAGCCCTACACGGCATCCTTTAGTCTAGGTACTCATTCCTCGCCTCCCGACCTCTTGTTAAGAGCTTCTTCAAATGAAGATATAATACTATGAGTTGCTCCAGCTCTTACTCTGATTCTTTCTCATTCGCATTAGCAATCATCAGGCTACTCTTCCGACTTTCTTGTATTCGTCTTGAAAGTGTTCATACGTACTGAATATGTCTTTCACCTTAGCCAAGTCTTTCTCCGGCCTGGAGCTGCTCGGTGGCTTCGACTGGTTTGATGGACAAGATTTATCTAACGGCTATGTCTCGTAAGTCAGGTCCAAATACAGCGAAGAGACATTAAGTTGTGGCTAACAGAGTTGCCTTAGCTACCAAAGTCGAGAAGATGCCGAAGCTATGGGGCTTTACTCAGTAGACGAGGAGACTCAAGTAGTACGCTTGGGAGTCGACAGCACCAACATTTACGGCCTGGACGAGGGGCGTCCGAGTATCCGCATTGAAAGCAAAGAATCATACAACCATGGTCTCTTCATTGCCGATTTCCTTCATATGCCTGGTTCCAGCTGCGGCGTATGGCCAGCTTGTAAGTCTTCCCCACTCCACCCCAACTTAAGTCCGATCTATCTGACCATTTTCATTAGTCTGGCAGTATGGAAACGAATGGCCTGAAGATGGCGAGATTGACATTATTGAGGGTGCTAATACCGCCCATAACAACTTGATGTCCGCCCATACCGCTGAAGGTTGCGTCCTGGATGAGTCACTTGATGGCCTATACAGCGGCGTTCAGCGCAACACGGAATGCTTCATCGGCGACCAGAACATTGGCTGCGGGTTCGACCCACCTGTCTCGGCAGCCAACACCTACGGCGACGGTTTCAATGCCGCCGGAGGGGGTGTCTACGTCGTCTACTGGGACGACGAGTACATCCGTTTATGGCATTTCATGAGGGACGACATCCCAGAAGACATCCAATCCAAGACCCCGGACCCGGAAAACTGGGGTCTTCCTCAGGCTATATTTGGTGGTAGAAGCTGTGATGTGGACAACTACTTTAGGGATATGAAGCTTGTCATCAACACTGTGAGTTATGGCTTTCGCTGTGTGGAGTGTGCGGCTTTATACTGACTTACATAGAACTTCTGCGGTGATTATGGTAACGCTGTTTGGGGCAATACGGATTCTTGCACCGACTTTGCTGAGACCTGCCCGGAATATGTCGCCAACAATCCCGAGGCCTTTGTCAATGCGTAAGTACTATATGGGTAAACTTGTTGAAAATACCTTGAGGACTAACAATGGGATTGTAGTTACTGGGAAATCAACTACATCGACGTCTACTCCTTGGGCGGCAATGGCACCAGTCCCGTTGAGCCTACAACCACCACAACAATGACCACCTCCACAACCACGACCCTCACCCTCGCCGGCGGAAAAAGCAAAGGCTCCTCCGCTGGAAGTGATGCCAGCCCTACCAACCCAGCCAACATCAACAAATACGCCCACCTCGGCTGCTTCGGCTCCACCTCCAAGTTCTCCACGTTCGACCAAATCGACGAGTCCTCAGACATGACTCTCGACCGCTGCGTCGAGCTCTGCGACCCAGTCTCCTTCGCAGGTATCTCGGGCAACAAGTGTCTTTGCGCCGAATCCATCGACCGCAAAACCCGCGTCGTCGACTCCGGCAACAATGACACACGGTGCTCTCAACCTTGTCCTGGTAATGAACAAGAGCTCTGTGGTGGGATCGGCGGCGGCCGAGATGGTTTCCTTACTGTGTACGGCGTTGTGAAGGATGAGGAGTATATGCAGCCGCCGCCTATGGCTGGCGCTATGCCGGATGGTGCTCGTGTGAAGATGGCAGCGTCGGGGTCGCCTTGCGATGAGGAGACGGATATGGGTGCTACGCCCGTTGCCGTACCGGAGCAGGAGGAGACGGAGATTCCGGTGGTGGCTCGTCCGGCGGGTACGCCTCCGGCTGCCGGGAATAACTCTACGCTGCCGATGCCGCCGCCGATTGCTGCTGCGATGGATCGCAGGGGACCGGGCAAGTTGAGCGTGTTCGCTGGTGTGTTTGTCATGGGTGTCATGATGGTCATGTAAAACCGGCTAAGGAGAGCCTTCCCCGTTTTGATTTCTCAGCGCCAAGTTTTCATTTGTTTTCGAATACCCAGACTTAAAGGCATGTCAAAGGCGTTTCGGTATACAATCTTGTTTCTCGTTTTCTACCTTCTGTTTTTTTCTAGATTCAAAAAGCCATAGAGTGTTCCTAGCATAATTCCTACACGATTTAATTTTCCCAGGCCAAACGCCATGCTTCGCGTGTTCTTGCTTAAGTGATATTTTCGAAAATACAATGGAGTCGGGCTCATTGACAGTCAGTCAAGAACAAATATGCTCAAATGTCGACAACAATAGCCTTGTTCTTCACTTTCATCGACCTGTCCTGGACTTGAGCAGCGTTCACCATCAGGCTACCATTGTTGCTCCTCGGTCCGCCCATAAGCCACTTCCACAGCACGCTCTCGACACCAAAATACAACACTTTCACCAGGTCCAGCCACAACCGGCAGGGCAACATTTCGAAAATCGGACCCCTACGCGTTCTCGACATGAATACCTCGTAGGCGGCCTGGAAGTCATCGAAGTAGGCGGGCTCGGTGCCAGCTCCGTAATGGATGTGACCGAAAACGTGGAGTCGGGGCTTTACGCGCCAGAGCTCCCGTAGGAGGTGGGGGTCTCCGAGGCCAAGGTCGCGATGGTGTTTCTACATTGGGGGAAAACCGTCAGCTACACTGAACAGAACTATCTTGATTTGGACTGGGAAGGTCTTCTTACCGGAGGACAGTGTGTGACGAGAATATCCGTCTCTGGAGGCACCTTGCTGAGCCACGGCTGGGAGGCGGGCTTGTACTGGAAACTGTGAGACAAAGCGTTAGTGGGCTGCTGTGGAACTTATCTTGGTCGATATGTGAGACAAATTCAAGACTTACGCATAGCTCTTGGGACCACACTCTGGAATGTCTGGCACGCCAAAGATGGCGACCTGTCTCCCCTTGACCGTAGGGACTGTAAGCGAGCTCTCGAGGTATAAGAGGCCGTCCATGTTAGGTTTGACACCGGTCTTAGCATCCTCAATTGGGCGCGAGCGCTCGTCAAACCACGAATCGTGATTCCCAGCAACTACAATCTTAACGGGGTGCGGTTGGGCTTTGAGCCAATCGAGCTGTACTTGGATATCGCTAACGGTGCCGGCATTGGTCAGGTCGCCTGCGTGGATGAGGATGTCGCCGCTGGGCACCGAGACAGTCTGATCGTGCGTGTCGGATATACAAACGACGCGGACGGGGGCCTTTCCGCGCGGAGGATGAAAAGCATGGCCGCGCAGAAGAAGGACAATGCGGTAGAAGATGATGGCGAACAAGGTGAGCGGCGAGGAGAGTAGGTGGTCAAGGAGGGTGGAGGGTTCCCACTGGTTGCGGCGGCGCAAGCCGATCCAGGCGAGGAGACCCATATTGTAGCTTATAGAAAACGGGGTTGTAATATGCGCTCCTGAATTGGGCCTTATGGAGGTACTGAGGCTGGGTTGGAGATGATGGAGCTGCGGAAGCTTGGGGTTAGTTGGAGGTTGAATGGGGGAGCTGACGAGCCTCAGCGCATTGGGCCCCCACTGATGTCACTGTTCAGCTCGACCAGGCACTGCAAGCTGCCAGTGGGTTTGATGTGGGGCTTGAAACCGTGATGGACCCTGCCATCTTCAAGTTCTGGCCAAGATTAAAACTGAGCGGCGCTAACCGTTTTGAGTAGAAGTGGAAGTAAGGTAGTGCCTAAGTAGAGATGGCTTCAGCATCTCAAGCTTGTCAATGCAAGTGATGGGCATATCCTTCATAGCCTCACAGCATTCAATCATTTTCAAACACCTCCTCTTTAGATAAAACAGAGATACAAAACTTGCAAGATGCAGTGGTGTACATTTGTCCCCACTGGTTTGAGCTCGATCCAGGCTCTTAGCGTAGATCGTCTCCCAGCTAGGGCGCACTATCGGTACCCGTACTACTACTAGTACGAGCAGTACTGCGTGTACAACATGTGGTGACGTCTTTTTGATTCCCAAAGCTGCGTGCCCTCCAAGCTTTCAAGAACCGGATCGCGCCCACCGCTTCCGACGCTTCACCATCTTTCATAAATGCTCCTAATCTTCTCCCTGAATGACATTCCTGTTCTTCCATTGAAACTATTGACTTATCTCTCTCTTGTGGAGCGACGTAGATAGTTGCCCACCATGTCCAGCTTGAGGGACCTGTATGGGAAGGGCGAGGATAGCTCTGCCGACAGCAATTTCGGGTGTGTATTTCTTCATGAATTCATCTCTACGTGATTATGAAATGAATACTGACAATGGCTGCTCGGGAATCAGCGTCGATTTCGTGATTCATCACAAGATTCCTACTGAAGGTTCGCAACATCACTCAGCCCCAATGGTAACTCATCTCCTAACACTGTCTCCTCAGAACAAGCCAAAGCAGAGGCTTCCTACATCCAGCTTATCGAATCCCTCACCAAAGTCGGCCTCGCAACCGAAGTCCGACATGGACCCGACTTATCTCTCCTCATCTTTGCCAAAATCGCCTCCTCCAACTTCCTGGCTCAGCACGTCTACCGCGCTCGTCTCCAGGACTGGCTCCATGGCATCCGAGCTTCCAGTCCAGACAAGGATGTCGCCCGCTCGCTTGAGGATGAACCTGTGACGGATGCTGAGCGCTCTCGCCTTGTGTACTTTATGATCACCAAGCCCCAGAATGAAGGTGGCGCCGGTGTCACTCCAGGGGAGGGCAAGTGGCAGTATGTCGAGTCTGTCTTCCCTCTTCACAATCATCAGTTCAACAAAGCCTGGATCCAGAAGTGGAGTCGCAAGTATCTCCTTGACCAGGAAGATCTCGACGAGATTCGCGACAAATTTGGCGAGGAAGTCGCTTTCTACTTTGCCTTTGTCCAGTCTTACTTCCGTTTCCTCATCTTCCCCTCCGCCGCTGGCTTTGCCGCCTGGATGATGCTGGGTCAATTCTCGACTTTCTATGCTGTTCTTAGCTGCTTTTGGTCTGTCGTCTTCTTCGAGTATTGGCAGAAGAAGGAGGTCGACCTCGCTGTCTCGTGGGGCGTTCGCGGCGTCTCGAACATTCAGCATCCACGACCGCAATTCAAACATGACTACGAGGGCGAAGACGCAGTCACAGGGGAGCGGATCAAGGTCTATGACCCCATCAAACGCCTCAAGACACAGCTATTGCAGATTCCATTTGCTCTTGCTTGCATCGCTGTTCTCGGAAGTTTGGTGGTGGCTTGCAACTCCCTCGAAGTGTATATCAATGAGGTTTACAGTGGTGGAGGCAAGATGTACTTGGTATGTTCTCCTGAGCATCCTATGAAAGGGGGACCCTTGTACCCAAACTAGAGACTGACATCTTTCTGTTCAGGCTTTTGTACCGACAGCGTTGCTCTGCTCGTTCACCCCCGTCTTCTCCATGATTTTGATGCAGGCTGCCCAAACCCTTACAGACTGGGAAAATTATCAGAACCATGATGGTAAGTCCTCCTATTCTCGAATGATTCAAACCGAGCTAACCAACTGCTTTTAGCATACAAAGCTGCTCTCATTCAGAAGCAGTTTGTACTCAACTTCATGACATCGTATATGCCACTCTTGTTCACGGTATTCGTCTACATTCCCTTTGGCGAGATTCTAATGCCATTCCTCAACTTTTGGCACGGGACGGCCCAGATTTTCAACTTCAGTGACAAGGAGATTCCTACCCAGGAGTTCCAGATCAACCCCGCACGCGTTAGCAGCCAAATGTTCTACTTCACTGTCACCGCCCAGATCGTCAATTTCGCCACAGAGGTGGTTGTGCCATACGCGAAGCGCAAGGCGTTTGACCAGGCCAAGAAACTGCAGCATAAGGACAATGTGTCCGAGAACGACCACCCTGAGGAAGTCGAGTTCATGAAGCGAGTACGCAATGAATGCGAACTCGAGTCCTATGATGTGGGTGACGACTACCGCGAGATGGTCATCCAATATGGCTACCTCTCTTTGTTCTCTGTTGCGTGGCCGCTGGCAGCATGCTGCTTCCTTATCAACAATTGGGTCGAATTGCGCTCCGATGCCGTCAAGATTGCTATTGGCAGTCGACGGCCGATTCCGTGGCGCACTGATTCAATTGGACCCTGGCTCAAGGCGCTTGGCTTCTTGTCTTGGCTGGGTAGTGTCACCAGCTCTGCCATTGTCTTCCTCTGTCAAGGCTCACAGGACGGTTCCCGCGGAACGACCAGCCACATCACAGCTTGGGGTGTACTAGGCAGCATCATGTTAGCAGAGCACTTCTATTTTGCTGTCCAGATGGCGGTCCGTTCTGTCATGAATCTGTTTGAGAGCCCCGGGCTGCAACGGGAGCGCAAGGAGAGATTCCAGACCAAGAGGCAGCTTCTCGCCGAGACTCTCAACCAGGGAGTTTCGGACAACTCGGCGGCTCCTGGAGTTGCTGAAGGTGAGAAGATCACAAGGGAGGCGCTTGAGGAAGAGGCTCGCGAGCAGTCCATCAAGGGTCATTCGAGCCCTGAGAAGATGTAGGTGGAATCTCAATCTATGAGGGAGTTTCGAGTCTTGCTAATACTAGAGACAGGTTCTGGCAGAGGCAGCGGGGCATGGAAGAGACTGTCACCATCGGGCGTAGGATGATTGAGCAGGTAAGCACGGTGAGAGCCCCAGATTCAACCCAATGAGATACTGACCGTTACGAGCAGAACGCCGCTAAGGCTGCTAAGACAGGCGCTTCTGAGAAGGCTGCACCAAGCCCTCAGGGCTGAAGCCACATAGGTACCCAGTAGTCTAACAAAACACGGTGCGTTTTTGACGCAGAATGGTACATGAGATATGAGGGCATCGTTTCTGTTCAAGCATGTTACATGAAAATGAAGGAGCAGAGCAGTCTGCAAAGGCGTAGCGGGAGTGCATTTCGGTTTCAGACAGGGTCGGCCAAATTGAAAGCTGTTGGTTCGAAGTCGTACATGTTCAAGTTTGGGCAACAAGGGTACTGCTTCTTAGTGATTAGTACTAGTAGCGTTCGATAGTCAAAATCAGGTCTTTGGATTCACAGCTCTCATAGTCCGACAGTTAAGGTAGAGTACTCCAAGTCGTAACTGAGGAGAGCGATGCTCCTACCACCATCGTATGCGGGAAAGGTAGCTCTTGCCTTAGTTTGTTATCACCTTTGTCGGATCTGAGATCCCGACATAGAATGGAAGGAAGGATGAAAGGCTCAATGACGTGCCTGCCATGCCTCGGGGTAGCTACATATAACTTTATTTGGAACGAATGCCGACAGAATCCTCCTCGTGTGCAAGCAACTCAATCCAATCCTCTCCCCACAATGGCACCTGATGCAAGTAATACAGGGTTTATTCTGTCAAGGGTACGGATTAGAAGGTAAGAAAGAAACCCCCCGGCCGGTTGTTTTGCTAGTCTAACGTTGACGATCTTCCGCCTGCTGTCGCTGTCTGTCCTGAGTTAGCGCGGCGCAGTGCCCCCGTTGAGGCCAAATTCATCTGATGATTGCCATGCTTATTATGCAGGATCACGGTTCCATGGAAGTGGTCGATATCCCCATGCTGGTCAAACCCCCACTCTCCGTTTCTCGACAATTTCAGGGCCCGATCAAGGTCGGAGCTTGGACGTTTCCGACATCACTTTATCCGAGGGCAGCGATTTGATCCCAATATCAAACTAGGCATCAGCTCTGTCTATCACCAACAGAAGTCGGCATTCGATTTCAACCTAGTGTGGCTGTACTTATCTTGTGAGCCTCGGAGCGAACACACATGACGCGCGAAGGTGTCTTAGTGTTGTTACTGGCTCGCCGCCCGGCCAGTATGTGGGAGCTGAAAGGTGGCGGTCCTCGGAAATTGGAACTTTGGAAGGGTCCTCGCCCCTCTCTCTATCTTCCGTCTCTCACAACACTGAGATCCTCCAGCCTGTCTTTGGTGGGGCATCAAGCACGGTAGATCAATTCCTATGTATGGCTGCTTGATCCTGATCCAGCAGCACTTTTTGCGCATCCCAAGGCGAATGTCTGCGGCGCACCATCAGCGAACCACCCGAGCGGCCAAGGAGTATTAATGGTTGCCGCTACTGGAGCCCCAATACGCCCCGGTGCCCACCGGTTCTGCCACCCCTGTCTCTCTCGGGCGTTTCTAACGTCTCTTTAGCCTCCACCGTGGTATATGCGCCAATCCGACGGCGTTGGTGCTACTGCGTTTAGAAACAGGGCGTTTGAGGGTCCTCGAAACAGGACCTCGTGGCAGATCCATGGCCATCTGTGGCTCCCCGTTTGACCTGGTTAGAGCCTAGGGCTGAACTGGACTCGGCTTGGCTGGGCTGGCCCTTCATTCTTCACTTCTTTCCAGCCTGCCTAGCAAACACCCTTCTTTTCTTCTCATTCTCTACGTTGATTGACAATCCATGTCGTAATCCGAGATCTTCTGTTCACCAGAGCTTCGTTCGCGTCGACGGGACACATACATGGAATGCGAGCCGAATTCATCGCACCAAATCAAACACCAAATCCCACAGTACCCCATTGGACCCGCCGACCCTCAACTGCTCTCTTGAGCTTGGACCAGTAGTTGCTTCGAAGTAAAGTGCTCAGTAGGTGGTACGAGGGCATATCTGCGCCTCTTCCATAGTTGCGCGGCCGAGCTCAAGGCGAGGCAGCAATCATGGATGAGGTGGACGATCTCGTCCTAACTCCCTTCAAGGAGATTGTCGAAAAGGCACAGCTGGCAAGAGACAATGCTGGCGACGGGAATCCGCTCATGCTTCAGGCGGCGCAAACGCTGCTCAAAGAAGGGGAACGTGGTTTGAAAAAGATTAGCCCAATCTGCAAGAAGCAGCTCGAAGACTACGGCTCTAGCTTCATTGCTTCTCTTAAGGACAATGGTGCGTATTTCCTCTTTCCTAGCTGCCTGGGCCACTGAACAAAAGCCTCTTCATTGAATCCATGAGGGGGGTGGGGATAATTAATCCAGGGTCCATCGCTAACATCGAATTGAACATAGATGAGATAGCCAATTTTCGATCCCAGCTCACCGACTTACTCTGGGAGTTTGACGATTATGTAGAGCCTGGAGAGTTTGACGCGGACAAGTTCGATGAGCTGCGCACTTTGTCGCGCAAAGCCGCCCCCAAGATTTATGATATTCTCATGCGCATGAAGCTAGACACGCCTATGAGTGACGCAACGTCCTCACGAGGATCATTTGCCCAATTACCAACCCCGACATCACCACTTTCTCACACATCGAATCCAGGCCTGATCCCACCGGGGTTTCACCACGGGTCCAATGGCTCTCTATCAGACATTCACGATGCCACATCACAACTACGAAATATGATGCGCTCTCCTTCCGATAACGACAGCATCAAGGATTATTCAAAGGAACCTCCTAGACCACCCTCTGGAAATCCATGGGATTGGCAATCAAAGCCCGACAGACGCATGTCCGATGATGTAGAAGGCAGGCACAGATTGGCAGAGCAAGAGTCCCCTGTGCTCCCGGTTTCATCGCCAAATGATAACCACGGTATGCCTTTTGCTGTGGTGCACCCTCCTCCTGCCAATGTCGTGGGCTCTTACTCGAGCCAGAACACAGTGGATGAGGACGAACGCCGCTCAAGCGGAAGCGAGAGAAGCTATGGCAGTTATCCTTCCCACAACTACTCCAACAGCCGTCAGAGAAATGCCCAGTTTTCTTCATTCTCTATCCCAGAAAACGAAGTATCACAACCACAAGGGACGATTCCCTTCTTTCAACCTTCCGTCCAGTACGCCTCATATCAACATGCACGCCATCTGTCCTATCCGACCTCGATTGGGTCAGACACGAGCGAGCCTAGGCACCCAGATCTCGTCAGCGTGCCCTCGAACGATTCACGGTATCCGCCTCGTGGATCATCTTATAATACGCCAGGCTTCGGCGGAATAGACGCTGCAGCAAACTCGCAGATACAATCACCATCTCAGGAGCCCGCCCCGGCTTCGCCTCTACCGATCTCAGCCGAAGCGATAGCCCAAATGGACTGTGCCCCTATTCCCGTAGAGAGCGAGAACCGACCATCCCAGGTGCAATACGGCTCCCCTGAGCACATCGAGAGCTGCAAAATCGCCGATGATAGCTCTTTCAACCTAGCCAAGGGCTTCTGCGAGGGCGCCAAGGAAGTCATCAGGGGAGGGGTTGGTGTTAAAAGAATCAAGAAACCGGTAGGACCGCGTTCTTCATCTTCACTAAGCACGTGGGGCTAATGATATTGTAGGGTTTTGCGACAGCAGCGACCGTTGCTAGATGCATTGACTGCCTGTATGAGATGGACTTTGCTGATATTGAGACCGACGTGAATCGTCAAGGTGAGACCACGCTTGCGCATCTGCTTCAGACTAAAAACAAGCAAACTGATCTCCTATAGACAAGGGAACATTCTCTCGAAACGGAGTTGCTTTCCGAGCTCGGTTCCTACAGAAGAGTCACATTGCCACGAAACGAGTCGATGATGTGCAGTATGCTTGTGTTTTCTGCGTCCAGCAAGGGCATACTATAGACAAGAGCGACGCCACAGTGTTTTTCACCCAGAGGGCCTTGTTTGACCACTTGGCTCGCCATCCTCGGCCACTGCCCGAGATAGCTGGCATGACGGTAATCGAGGGTGAATCAGTTCCGGACAAACACCACAACGACTTTGACATCCAGTTCAGGCGTCCGCCCGTAGCTCACCCAGTTATTGAGCGGTCCAATGAGCTAGCGACACTGGCCTCTGGGATTGCAAAGGATCAAGCTCGGAGATTGTACGGCCAGAGGCTGCTTTATGATCGGTCACCGGCCTTGGAACTCGCCCAAGGAGCTAGGATCACCGGTATTACCTGGCCATCACAGTATGGCGGAGAATGGTGCTTCGGATGGCATGATGGTAATTACGCATCCATACCAGCTGATCTCATCAAACTAGAACAACCACCTAAAGACGAATTGAAATTCGACAAGAGAAGCGCTATATGCGCTACGTCCAGATGGAAATTTGCAATCAAAGATAAAGACAAGAATAAAGCGAAGGACCAAGAGGAGTGGTTGAAGTTCGATAAATACGAGACCATCAGCAACATTTCTTGTAAGTCCTTTGCAATTGCTTCAATTCTATCGCTACGACACAACTTATCTAACCGATCATAGATATCGACAGCAACCACTGGTGCTGGTCAGGCACGAATGCGAAGGGCAAATGGGGGATATTCCCACAAGCGTATCTTGACCCGTCCTCGGTTAAGGAACCTGCCTCTGCATCCTCGACGGGAAGGGCTGGTTCAGTCAACGAGGAGAAGGCTCGCTCGTCCGCTGGGCTGATGGGCAAATTCTCGATGCGGAAGGCGGGTCGATCACCCAGCATAACTTCCGGATGATAGATCAGCCACTGAATTACGATGATGAGCATGAAGTGTGCAATGGAATTTGGGAAAGTAGGTTTACAAGGCGTTGGTTTGGCTACACGGAATACCAGGAGCATTGAGCAGGGACATCTTGGATATATGGACGCACAGGAATCATCACCAGGAAGTCTAGGAAAATACCGCTTCCCAACATCATTTGAATACCTTTATTTTCCTTTTCGAGAGTCTTCCCCACGTTATAGCACCTGTTACTTGTGGTGCAACCATCTCTTCGATGAGGCGATTTCGAGCAAAGGATTGTGGCAGTGACGAAACTTCCGAACCGCGATAGATCAATGTTGTGAAAGGGGCTCAATCAATTGCAGTATGACGATGGCGATCACTGCAGGATCACTCCGCCGACTTCAGTCAGTTGGAGAAAAAGGATCAGCGCCAGGATCCTCGGCGGCGGACGGCGGTGCATTGGCGATCGAATGATCTACATATTGCATCTGCTGGGTTGTTTGTTTCCCCTGCCCGCCCTAGTCTTCTTCTTACATACCCAAAGTCGGCCTCGGTCCATTAATCAGCTTGCAGTTTGAAGGCCATTCGGTACGGGTTTGGAGGCAAAAGAGTTGCTCGCGCGGCATGAAATCAGCCCTAACAAGAACAACATAAAGCGGGGAAACAACTACAACCCGCATTTGTCCAGCAGCCATCTATGCGAATGCATGCTATTCTATCTTGGTCCATCCGATACGGGTTAAAACGAACCGAGCTTCTCCGCACGATGGCAAACATCGAACCACGAGACCAGGATGATGCCTGCTTCTTCGCCGTTGGATTGTAAGCCAGAACTGCCACGCAAACCGGCTTTGGTGAAGAGATGCCATCCCATCCCAACTAATACGGCCCGAATGGAGTCGGAAACGCTGTTAATCGTCAAGTTAAATCCTTATGCCGCCTCAAGCGACCTTCAAAATAGCTGTAGAAGTGGTGATTGATCGTCAGCGTGACCCTTTAGCCCCGATACGACCCAACATCGCAACGTCAAGCTACATGCCTTTCCACCGAACCACATTAGTTGCAGCGAAAGCCGAATCTTTACCAATGAGCTTGGCTTCGGACTCGACCTCGGATGCAGAATCTCGGAATTTACCACCACGTGGATGGAACCTTGAGCTTGATCTAGATGCTGCTCAAGATGCGGTTATGGCGGCCGACGGGGAGAATCATCGCTAGAAGATTCCGGGGAAGGAATCTTGGAGTTAAGCGAGTCTTTGCTGGCAGTGCAAAGTGGTCCACCTTTCATGATGTCAAGGTATCTCGTGTGGCCTATGCGCATGAACTAGATGGATATAAGTTATAAAAGGGTAACGACAGCCAGCTGTTCTTATGTGCTGGCGTGAGTCTTCAGAACTCGATAAGCTGGGTATTTTAAAGCTTCTCAGGCTTCTCATACCGGCTTACACCTTCTTGTGAGCCGAATCTTTTTCTCATCTTCAGGAGTGTTAGCAATTTCCATGTTCACCATGTGGGTTTCTCGGATCTCGGGCGTTGCCATTCTAGGCATGGCCGTCAGCTCTCCCTATGTTGTCGCCGCTGCCGACCCGAAGTATATTGCAAACTCCATGACGGCCATGAGAAGGCTTGAGAGTTCCTACTACAACAGTGAGACTGGCCTCTGGGGTGATGCTTGGTGGAACAGCGGCGTCACTTTGACCACTCTCGCTGAGTTTGCCGTCTTGTACCCTGATGAGGCTGGGCAAGTTGGTATTCCTGATACCATCGACAACACATTCAACCGAGCTCAAGAGACTTCTTTGAAAGTCACAAAGTCCCTTGGTATCGGTGGTAGGATCACTTCCAGGACTTGCGGTGCAGGCGATCTAGGTTGCTGGAGTAAGCGTGACTTACTCGGGAAGCGTCGGTTCGAGGACTTTATCAACGAGTTTTACGATGATGAAGGGTGGTGGGCGTTGGCACTGATCCGCTCGTATGATGCCACCAATAAGCAGGAGTATCTTGACTCGGCCGTCACCATATACGAGGATATGCTTACCGGGCTAGGTGGTCCTTGCGATGGAGGCATCTACTGGACTAAGGACCGGGATTACGTCAATGCCATCACTAATGAGCTGTACTTGTTTGTTGCTGCATCTCTGGCGAATCGCATTGATGGCAATGACTACCTAGAGACGGCCAAGGGGCAATGGGATTGGTTCCGGGACAGCGGCATGATCAACGATGATAGCCTCATCAACGATGGCCTAGACGATGAGTGCAACAACAACGGGGATTCTACCTGGACTTACAATCAAGGAGTCATCCTCGGAGCACTGGTGGAGCTGTACAAAGCAGACGGGAGCCAGGACCAGTCGCTACTAGATGAGGCGCATAAGATTGCCACGGCAGCGATTGAGCACCTGACTAACAGCGATGGCATTTTACAAGAGGCCGGTAACTGCGAGGAAAACGAAGACCGGTGCGGTGATGATGGAGGTCAGTTCAAGGGGATTTTTATCCGTAATCTTGGATATTTGCACAAGGCATCGTCGAAAGATGAGTACAAGAGCTTCATCCTGCGCAATGCTGATACGATTTGGGAGGAGGACCGCAATGAGGAGGATAAGCTGGGTGTGGCGTGGTATGGACCTTACCACGATGCTTCGGCTGCCCATCACAGCTCTGCCATGGATGCTATCGTTGCCGCTGTCGCTGTCTCGTAGGATGGGACATATAAGCTGCCTTGTGTAGCTCTTGTTGCGATTGCCCGTTGATGTCGACGTTCAAGTCGATGTCTAGGGTAGCGTTAGTGGCGGAAAGCTGCCTAGAAGCTCAAGTAGTAATACTACTAGTGCCACTACCTACATGATTGATCTCACCTTGTGAATATCCGCTTCCATCTCATAAAATTTTCCCGTTTTGTAATTTCCGGGAGGTAAATCAAATCTAAAATGGATGCCCCTGAGGCCGAGCTCGATATCAAGCTGCAAAAGATCTCGGGGGACCTCATTGCCGAGTTCGACCGCTTCTTACCCCGATTTCTCCGCAAGACGGACAGCGATGGAAGCAACTCCCGCGTGCGTTCAAGACTACGCGCTCGCGAGTTAAACTGGGCGACCAGCCATGTGAGAATTTCCTCTACACTTTACATTCATACATCTTTGAAGAAATGACAAGTTCATGAGTGAAAGTGTGTGTGACTGACTTTGACCTCACATAAAAGTGCCTCGATCCCTTCCAGGAACTGCCCCAGCTGCTGGATCCCCATCTACCAAGATGGATTCCCTATCTCTCCGAGGCCTACCTCGAATATCTCCAGTCAAAGCGCTGGGATCATATCCAGCAGCGTCAGCGCCAGCAGGAGAAGCGTCCTGGGCGGGCTAAGCATCTCGTATCCCTGGACTTTGCCGTCTGCAAGATCCTTTACACCTTCTGCAAGATCCGCGGTGAGAAGGTCATTGTGCACTTTCTCAATGCTGAGACTCGTTATTTGGAGCTTCTCCTTACTGCTACGGAGGAGGCTGAGCAGGCGCAGCCTAGTGAGGTGGATGGTGAGACCAGCTCGCTTGTAGCGTGGTCGTGGGAGCAGCGCTACGTTGTTCTTCTCTGGCTATCGCATCTGCTTCTGGCACCTTTTGACCTCTCGACTATTTCTTCCGTGGACTTGGAGGACGTCAAGACACCGCCCTTGTCGGGTCTGAATCTCCCGGAAACGATCCCAGGAATCAGTCTGAGAATGATCCCGCTTGCTATCAAATATCTAGCATCTCCTGGTAAAGAGAGGGATGGTGCTAAGGCACTCCTCGTACGGATGGCTATGCGTCGTGATATGCAGCAGCTGGGAGTTCTTGATTGCCTTGTGCAGTGGGCTCTGAAGGCTCTGAGGCCTCGTCAAGATGCTCCTCCCGAGACGACCTACTATTATCTTGGGATTCTATCATTTCTCGCTGGTATCTTGCAGTCTTCGTCTGACACTTCTGATATGAATAAGTTCTTGAAGCCAATTTTCGACACAGTACACGGCTTGTCAGTGGAGGAAAGTGAAGCTTCCAAGTCCATTGTCTCGTTTGCACAGGCGAGGAAAGTGATACTAAAGGTCATACGCTCCGTAATCGTATCACTGCTTCGGCAAGGAATGCACGATATGGAGAGCACGGAGATGACGGAGACATCTATTGGCCATCTTCTAGAGAGCGTTTCAGACAATGACACCCCAGTGCGTTTTGCGGCAAGCAAAGCTCTCAGTATCATTACTTTGAAGCTAGATCCCGACATGGCTTCCCAAGTCGTCGAGGCTGTGCTGGAAGCACTCAACAGAAATGTCCTTTGGAAGAAGACGACCTCTACTTCTACGAAACCAGTGCGAGATTTGGCGCAAGTCAACCATCTTGAATGGCATGGGTTGATGCTCACGTTATCGCACCTACTCTATCGACGATCACCTCCTGCTGAGCAACTCTCCGATATCATCCACGCTTTACTTCTCGGTCTATCATTCGAGCAGCGTGGGACTTCAGGCACGAGTCTCGGCTCAAACGTAAGAGATGCCGCTTGCTTCGGAATTTGGGCTCTGGCCCGGCGCTACACCACCCAGGAGCTCCAAGCCGTGCCAACTGAGTCGGTATTCGCGGCAAAAGCTCATCCGGAATCAAGCTCCATCTTGCAGGTTTTGGGAACAGAGCTTGTAGTGACAGCGTCCTTAGATCCTGCCGGCAATATCAGGCGCGGATCATCTGCCGCTTTACAGGAGCTCATTGGTCGACACCCAGATACCGTTGAGGAGGGAATTTGGGTTGTTCACACGGTTGATTACCATGCCGTGGCTCGAAGGTCTCGAGCTATGTATGAGGTTGCTTTACACGCGGCGAAGTTAGGGCCGCAGTATGGAGAGGCTCTTGTGGATGGAGTGCTTGGATGGAGGGGAGTTGGAGATGTCGATGCAGCTTCACGCCGAGATGTTGGAAACGCTTTCGGTGCCCTGACAACGGAGTTGGCTTTTTCAGACTCACAAGGTCCCTTGAGCAGGTTCGAATCCACGATTGATCTTATCCTTGCCCGATTAACGAGCCTCGAAAGGAGAGAGGTTGAGCAGCGCCACGGACTTCTGATATGTTTCGCGGCAACTCTGGACCAACTTCCACGAATTGAGAGCCTACGAGAATCCCAGGGAAGTCAGCTGAATCTTTCAGACTCGAAGCTTGTCGAGAAGACTATCTTGGGTATAGTATCTTTACTTGAAGCACAAAGGGGTATTACCTATCGAAAGCCCGAACTTATTGTTGAGGCCACATGCCGGGTTATTGTAGCCTTACTGCCCGTTCTCCAACACGCATCTTTGCCGAAGTTGGGGCCTACTGAGCTGACTACGATGGACAAACTCCTACCCCAAGCCGGGTTGAAGGGATATCTGTCCTTGGTTTCTGCCCTAGACGCTCAAGAGGACAGGTCGTCTGAGATTCAAAGTTTACTGCGTGGGTTGAGAGATGCCGTTCCTCAATGGTTCTTAAGGAGCGAGATGGATGCTGTCAACTCATCATCATTGGCCGCGCTACTTCTCCTAATCTTTTCAACTCCCTCTGAACGGGAATCAATTCTCAAAGAAGTGGCTGACGCAGTTCGAAGCAAGCCAACAAGCCGTGCTGCAGCCTATGGAGACGCCTACTTTCACACGCTAGCCTTAGCACAACCACTTATCGGAACGCTGAAGAGCACAAAAGAGGGCAGTGACATTGTTTGCGACACACTACTGTCGAGATGGAACGCGGACAATGAGGTCGAAACCAGAGTAGCCATTCTCCAAGCCCTGACTCGCAGCCGTATCTTGCACGATAAGCCGTCTGTCTTTGTCGAACTTCTGTCTAATGGTCTCAACGACTATACGACGACGGCCCGAGGTGATGTAGGCTCGCACGTGAGAGTACAAGCGCTCAGAGCCGTCAAGGGTCTATGGAAGGATTCGGAGGTAGGCAACACAACAAACGGCTGGGAGAAAGAATCGGACGCTGCACTTTTCTACAACACTCTTCGGCTGGCGTCTGAGAAGCTGGATCGGATCCGGCCCAAGGCACAGGCAGCTGTGTCCCACATGTTGCAAGACGAGTACGTATTCTACATCCAGCTCTCCGCAACATATTATAGCTAACTATGAGTGCACAGTTACGCGGAAAAGTTCCGATCTATGACATTCTCCTCGCAAGGATACTTCACCACTCTCCTCAATCTCATCCATTCCCATTCCCTCCATCCGGTAGTAGCCGAAATCTCTCGGAATGATCCCTCCAGATGGATGGCCGAACTCATGGCAGGCTTCGTCACATCAGCAGACACCGGTAACGAGGACCTTGTCATTGCCAGTCGCGCCGCCCTCACAGACTTCTGCGCACGTTCTACCAAGAATCTAGGCCTAGTCTGCTCGGCTCTCCTGCATAACCTGAAGAATACCCAAGGACAGGATCGAATCGTGGTGCCTACTTTAGAAATCATCGCCTTCCTATTTCACGTGGGACTTTTCCAGCGCAACAAAGACGTCAACCTACGGAGCTTATGCCTACAAACGCAAAAAGCCGGGTACAAAACCGGCAACGTCCGGAAACTCGAAGCCTGTGTACGAGTTTATGGTGGAGTAGCTGGAATGGACGATGACAATATCCCCGGGGTTCAGGAAGCGCGCAAACGATTAGGCGCTTTACTCTTCCACCCTTGGCCCAAAGTGCGCACCATGGTAGTAGATCAAATTTGGGGTATCATGGGGGAAAAGGGACAGGACGAATACGGGGAAAAGTTAACGGGTGTAGATTGGGGAATGGCGGAAAAGAGCCAGTTGCGTTCCGTTGTGCATGAGCTTCGGCTAGAATAGGCATTGCTGCTATGTGTAAGTGTCGGCAGTGGTGGCCAAAAGTACGGGGAATCTTTGTGCGGGCCCGGCAAAGTCAATGAAAGCCACGTTGGTAATATGGCTGTTTTCAGCGTCATGAAGATCACTCTTGTTCTGTCGCTCCGAGCGCCGTTGCCGATGGCGCTTCTATAAACTTTGGAGATGGCCTGATGAATGGGATATCATTTCCGGGCAGTCGGTACCGGAATAATGGGTGGGTGACTTGACTACTTTGTATACCAAACTTTCAGATTTCCATGTCAACAACTTGGAAGATTCAATACAAGCCTATGTACGTAGTTGGGGAGCTGAACTATCGAGACCCTTGCTCCTGATCTCCAGGATAGATGACCAGGGCTGTCCCTCCTGGACACGAATTGTCGCATTAGGAACGACCATGGAGGGTAGACACGAGTATAAGAGGGGCCGGCAAACGATGTCTCACGCTACGGAGCATTTGGACGAAATTTTCAAAAGAGAAGGTTTCTGGACGATTCTAAAATAATCTAGTGTCTCTACTAAAACCCTTCTCGTCAGCGATGAATGTCGCTGCAATATTTCCAGTGGATGAGAAGTCACACTCTATTAGATACAAAGGGTTGCTAGCTTCCCTTTAGTGTTGGAGCGATAGCCGGGAGGGAAATGACGACCCCGAGACTAGCAAAGTATGGAGATGGTCTAGGTATGATTTGAAGGAAAAGTCGGTAACGCCACCATTAAAGCAGACATTTCAATACGTAATTCCGTTCGGAAAGCTCAAGATATGTTCAGCAAGTCTTGTGTTGTGTCCATGAGATCCAAAGATCTGCCAAAGCTGGCACCATATTCAAGGCAATGACGCTGGGAGTGTTTATACCATTGTAAGAATTGCGTAGCTTGATAGAGCAAAAGGATTCGCAAGGAGGAGTAGTATAATACCCCCAAAAGCAGCTGGAATATCTACTAGCAGTACTGGAGCTAGATATGCAAATATCATTTGACCCCTAGCTTGCAGCGAGTGGGGGAGAGAAGCAATCCTCGTCTCTTGGCGAGGGGGTAATAATCCGACTGCCTTGAATGCACTATCTATCAGACCGTGACATACTGGTCTATTCCTGATTGCTAGCGCCTTCTGGGCACAGATGGCCAAGTTTCTGAGGACAGAGAAAATCACTCATTGAAAGGGGGAAAACATGGGTATTAATGGCTGGGTATGAGAATTGATAGGCCATCGCACTCACCAGTACTACGTCGTTGTTTGATAGTGAAGCGCTGGTCTATCATCACAAGCGAGTAGAGACGGCGGTGGCTGCAACTAGCGCCATTCCACACGTTTCAACGGCTGGGTGGCTGGTCCACGTTCCAAACTAGGAAGGACGTTGAGAAAGGATCATCCAAGACCAGAGGCAGAACTACTACTAAGTAAGTACTTCGTAGTAGTACTAGTACTAGCACTATATCGCTATCCATTCCTTGATAATACCAAGTACGAGTGTGCTCTGAGATTTCTGCAGACACTGTGATGACGCTTGTTACTGCTTTCGCGAGGGTGGTGACCTTGCAGGCTCATGTGCCTTAAGCGGCATCAGATAACTGCCAGGGCCAATGTGGCGGCAAGGTTATCTTCCAGTCTAAGGTAGCTAGCTGGGCCTGGTGCTAGCGGTGGCCGAGGGACCAAGATTTTGGGTCGACTGCACATGTGAATTAAATTAAGTTGACGAAGCCCTTGATCAAGTTAAGGCATAGCGGTTTAGTATTCCTTTGAGCGGTGACGGCATGGTCCGGAGGGTAATCTACCTGCCATGATTAAAGGTCCGCAATAGGCGACGGGCTTCTGCGGAAATGACAAAAGAGTATTAATGCATCAATCATAAGTGACCGCGGTCGAGTACTGGTATCGTCATTGTAGAAAATCTTTTTGTTGCGTAAGGTCAATGAATGGGATCGACGAGATGGATGAGTAGAAACGTCTCGTCTTCTTCAGGCGCAGTCCTCCACACTTTGGGCCAGCGACCATGGTCTCGATTGATGGCGCTGTCGAGCCCGCCAAGAATTCTCCGACGCAGGATGCCACTAGAACGTCGACAGCTCATGTTATCGGCTGAAGGGCTTACACCAGGAGCCGCGCTAAGATGGAGAGTCGAGTCCAGATCGAGTCGATAAGAGTGATATTCACTATAACGTGACGAAAAGAACATACCAGCGAGGTGCTTTTTTTTTTTTTTCCTTCACGGCCAGCTATCGCATCGCAATTGGATTGAAGGCCTGGTGAAGCGTCTGGGCGACAAAGAAAACTTGCAAAGATGCGTAAAGTTCGTAGGCGAAAAGCGGAGGTTGGACGTTGGAGTTGGAGAAGTTACGGATTAGGCAAGTTATGCTAGGCTGTCGGAGGGACTCGGAGGCTTGCGCTCTGGGCGTTTCGTGATGGGGGTGCGAGGGGTTAAGGGTTGAGGGTTGAGGGTTGAGGGTCGAGCTTGATCTGCGACAACCTAGAGAACCATCAACCTTGCGGCTGCTGCTACCATCACTGCTGCGACCTTATGATCTGTCCGTACGAGTAGCAGTAATGGATGCGACATGAGACTTCAAGTTGAGACTGGAGACTGGAGACTGGAGACCGGAGGCAGCCAAAGGTAAAGAAAGGTCAAGTCCTTTCAGCTCAAATCCCGCATCGGGTTGCACCTGCATGTGGCTGTCCCAGTTCTAAGAGGAGGCAACAGCAATGGAACCTACCTTAATGTACAAATAATATGCAATACGCGAGAGCCGCCGGTCATGCTTGCCTAAGATGGACTGTTGCTCAAACGAGGAGCTCTCCTTCCTCCCCAGTTCAAATTCAAATGAATAGAGGGTTAGTCACTGCAGTCGCAATCGCAGTCTAGTCACAGTCGCCGTTACCCAGTCATACTAGCAGCAGTTATTACTATTACTCCTACAGTATTAATTACTACCAACGTTCACCAAGGTAATACCGTAGTAGCGCCTACAGACAGGGTAGAGAGGCTGCCGAGCCGAGCATGCTAAGCATTGACCACCCATCTTTTCCGCCAGATATAGACTGCCAGCAGGGTTTCTCGAGAGCTTGCCGAGGTGACCTCATCTAGACAACAATTCAGGTAGGTAGTAGGTAGGTGCTCGGATTGTAACTTCCATGCTCACTCCTCCATTGCAGCTTCCTTGTCGACATCGCACTCTGATTCGACCAAGGTGTCGTAAATTGCGTGTGTCATGGTGCGGTGCAATGGAAGGCACAGCTGGACAATGACTACAGAACTGCAGGACCGGCCGGTACCATCAAAGCAGGGACCCCTAATTGTCGCCTGTGCTCTTTCCCATTACCCACTCACTGACTGGCATTGGCAGTAACTACCTAACCCACTGCACTTGCCCAAGCTCATTCAGCGTCACGACACCGCCAACACTGACCAACCAACAACTTGAACCATACAAGGTGTAACCAGAGGACCCGGATTTGACCAGATTCTGCATTCATCACTACCTACCCATTCATTCTTTCATTCATTCGTTCGTTCCTTCAACTGCAAAGTTCATAGCCAAATCCTGGCTCTGAGACTCGACTGGTCAGCGCTTCGTATAAGAGGGCGCCTGCTTTGCGTCCCCTTGCCGGTGAGGTGAGAAGACGAGATACCTATATTAAGAAAGAGCCCTTTTAAGCTGATAGGGATAAACCCCCAGTTCGGAACGTGACCAATTGATCATCAGGTCGGCCGCCTCCAAGCAGCAGTTGCGGGGCCCTTACCTTATCTGCAGCCTTTGTATGGCGGCGTTGTAACTTGTCGGTTAGCCGCACGGACCACAGAGACAGAGAGAGAGAGTCTCTCCTCAATATTATGGGGTTGATGATGGAATTAGTCCAGCACGATCCAACCAACGCCGCTCATCAGCTTTGCTCTTCGTCTCACCTTGTCCTGCACGCCATACATAGCACGACCCCTGCAAAGTTCGAGCTTGGGCACCAATCAGCGCTTCGCAATCAGAGCAGGGGGAGCTCTACGGCTTGGACCAATTCGAGGCCCATCCATTTGTCATTTGTCCAATCTCCAGACCCTGACCCAGGCCACTGATAACGCAAGAAGACAAGAGACGCTGGCACAGGGCTCTCCCCACTGCTACTTGTACTCCGAATCATACGAGCAAGGTACTGACAGTAACAATACTAACAGGAGCAGGTTAATGGGAACACAAGAGAGGCACAGGACCGAGAACACAAGCCATTGTTGATACAGAAGCGCAACATTGCAAGCTCTGTTCTGAGACACCCATTTCGCCCTAGTACCACCAAATCTTGTTGCGAGGTAGCTTATCTCAATTGGCGTAAGCCACTAATTACTGGGCTCACGGAATGCTGACGACTCAGCGCACAAGACGCGCATCCGAGACTCAACACGAAGGACCCTCATGGCACTCATCTCATGGCCAAGGGCATAGTAAAGCACACCTCGTATGCATCATTCGCCTTTGCTCTTTATCGGCTTTGGCACCCCACGTACGTCCGTGAGCACCCGAATCGCAGTCACGGCGAGCACGGCCTTACTGCAAGTGACAGGATCCTCGACCCAGTATCCCGCATCGACAGTTTCCGATCTTGTCTCGCCTGCCTTATAGTGTCGACTTTGCCGATGTCTGAATTGGAGGCACTACTAGTGATAGTCGGTAGCACATTGGTTCTTTTGCCAGCAGATACGTATCTACGGGGACCCATTCTCCAAGAAGTATGTACTGCTCCTTGTCAGATAGCACCGTGGACCCCTCCCGTTATAGGCATCATCATTCGCACTGGAAAAAAAAGGTTCGACTTCCGGATCCTAATACGCACTCGTATCTACAATTGGGAGAGAGCAGACGCGGGTTGCAAAAGTGCTGTCAATCCGGCCCAGAGCGGGCGTGCCGTCCTCCGAATCCCCCGCGGCGAATGTCTCGCTGTACGTTTCTGGAGTGCTGCAAGTAAAGTATCGACCACCAACAAGCGCCCAGGTCGTACCTCGGAATCACTATCAGTACGGTGTGTGGCTCGTGGATCCTGGTCATGGTGTCGTGTGCCTCTTGCAGGCTACCTCGCCAGGCTCGCCTAAGCAGCCCCTGCAAATCCACTGATTTCCACTGATACGGCTCGGGGGGGAAGTCGGGGTACTCGTCTATCTCGTGTGCTCCGTACCTGAACAGAGAAGACCGTCAAGACGGTGAAGGGGTGCGGCGCTAGCGGTCTGTACTTCTGTACTGTACTTCAAGTTCCAACTCCATATTACAGCCACCCACGCGGTGCAGGTCCCACCACCACCACAATCCACTCCCACCACTACGATTACCACTCCCCCCTCCTCTTCCTCCCATCCTTTACATCGCTCGCGCACTCCGTTCAACTTAAACCTCTAGCCCTCCTTTGCCTCACTGGCACTTACACCCGCCGCAGATCTCTTCGTTGCGCTGCCAAACATCGTCCTTCGCCGATTAACAAGGAGCCTGCGACAACATTGGGAGGAGGGTTTAGGTATGAGCGCAACAGCCGTACACATTATTCGAATCCTACCATCGTCATAATCTACGCCGAATCCGCCGCCTGCCGGGGACCTTTCAACGACACTCCTCTCAACCTCGAATTGTCCATGCCTTCGCACGCTGTCGCCGATACACAATCATTACCGCCACCTAATGCCTCTGTGACGACCTCAAATACGACATTTCCCACCTCGCGATACCCTTTATCCTACCGGCGCTCGACTGCGACCGTCATCGGACCGATCTGACACCTAACGTCGCCCACATAGAAGTCACCTCGCTCGTCGAGTCCTCTGCGGAGGTCGACGAGCGTGGGCCACCGAGACAGACATGGGGCTGTACTCAAGACCTCCCGACAACTTTGAATTCAAGCACGACAAGCCTACCTTGCTGGTCTGCTGGTGGGTGACTTCGCTATGTACCTGCATCATCCTCATGCGGCTCGCTGGTCGCTTTATTCGAACTGAACGCTTGTTCCCCGAAGACCGCATCGCAGCTCTAGCTATCATACCGTTATTCCTACGCATGGGATGTGTCCACTTCATCCTCGTCCACGGTACAAACAATGTTGATTTGAATGGCTTGGACCTGTCGCCGCAGGATGTGAGGTACAGGGAAATTTCCAGCGGATTGGTACTCCTCAGTCGTATATTATACGCTGCAACGTATGTGGAACTCTCCTTGATCGTGCGCGTTACTAGAGATACGATTGTCTCCTCGCCTTGTTCAGCGCCTACACCAATGTCGACTCTCGTGCTAACGTGATATATCTACAGACTATGGATACTTAAGAACACCATCCTCGAGTTCTTCCGGCGCCTGACAGACGTGACGTGGGAGCGATCCTACCAGACGACATTAATAGCAATCCGATGGGTCCTAATCGTCACTTTTGGGGCCGTCATTATCAGCGATCTAGCCGAATGCCAACCATTCACCCATTACTGGCAGGTTAGCCCCGATCCCGGTGGTCAATGCCGCCAGGGCTACGTACAGCTACTCACCACAGCTATCTGCAACATTATCACCGACTTACTATTAGTCTTCTTTCCTATCCCCATCATCTTGCGCAGTCATATGAAGATCAAGCGCAAGCTTCAGTTGACCTTACTCTTCTCCCTCAGCCTGGGCGTTGTTGGCGTCACCCTTTATCGTGTTCCACATGTCATACGAGACCATGGACGGCAGCAAACGCGCTCGTTGCTTGCTTCCGTCGAGCTTCTATTCGCCACAGCAGCGGCTAACGCGCTCGTTTTGGGCTCGTTTGTTCGCGACCGCGGCTTGAAGAAACAGAAATTCCGCCGGACATCAGTCGCCGACTCGTTTGATCGCTCCAGCAACGCTCGCCGACCGACCATACACAGACAGTGGGGTAGCGATGAGGATCTCGTGAGGGACGTTGGCATGGGCGTTGAACCCGAGCTGCGGGTTCGGACTAGGGACAGTGAGGCCCAGCCAGCTCCCGCGGCAGCACCTGCCAAATCACTTGGTGACGATATTAGTCGCTGGCACTATCCGCAGAGAGGGCATTCTCGTACCGAACGAAGCGATGAGTCATTGTTGGCACCAGACCAGTTGTCCAGGCAGGATTCCCAGTTGTCCTCCCACATGTCACCCAGGAAGGTATCCTTCTTCGACGTTGGCGGGTTGCTTGAGGAGTCAGCAGGCACTAGCAGCGGTAGCTATCGCCGTGCAAGCCATACTTCGTCCACCGTTGGCCCAGACTCTATTCAAGCACAGCCCTCCCCAGCATTGCCAGCTAGCTCAGGGGGCTTCCGCCGGGGATCGAGTGCCCTCCTGCAAGACCTCGGGGGTCTTTTGGGCCCGCGAAGCTCTGGCTCGCAACATGGTAAAGCCTCAAAGACCCAAGGTACCGAACTGCAGACGATCCATCAGTCCCAGCACGAACAGACTCAGACCCAGCATGGGACATCAGATCCTGTGCTCATGGACCCTGGCGGCTTGCTCAAATAAGAAGAGCAGACCAGTACTTGCACACTACAGGCATCGCCTGCATCGTATCACTACAGCAACTGACGACATGACATTCACGACTTGCATCACGAACGGGAAACAGGACAGGAGTTCGGTTCAATATCGGGACCTATTATTGTGTTAACATTTTTCTCTTCATCTTGTAGATATAGACATCATCATGGCACCCACATAGGGCGTTTTTCAAATTTTCGGGTTGGGTATGGCTGAAGCCACGTTTATGGGAAAGGGGTGTACTAAAGGATACCATGCGACCTATTGGATCAAAGGCCGAATTTCTTAATCTGGGATTTATAGGAACTGCCGATTTTACTATGGCCATTGGCAGAAAGGGAGGGACTATATGGTCGGACTTGTTCCTGTACTGATATACCCGGCGAAAGCCACGGCGTACGGGATTTTATTTACTGGAGGTTATCTGAGCACTACTTGCTAGCTGCTCATCAAGACATAGTCTTGGCCAAAGTCATGAATATATATTGATCAAGTTCAACTTCTTCTCCATTATCACAGTGACTGGTTGTATCAGAGTCATCCCCTTTTTCAATCTGATGCGCCCTCGCATAGTGCGCTTCTCTCTCTCCATATGCAAGCAAATGCCCATGTGTCTCATATCGGATGCTTATTTACAAATATCGGTTGCCTCGATCTCTAAGGAATGCGGTGGTTCGGAGCCAGTTCACATTCATGAGACAGATGTCTCGGGATCTTTCCTCCAAGGAGTAGGTCCTCCGCTGACTCTGTTTACCCCGTAGACATGTTCTACAGGGCGAGCGAGACCTTGTTCTTTTTCAAAACTCAAAACACGAAACTTGTGATAAAGTAGTTTTTGACATCCTTTGATATTGCGAACTTTAGTATTTAGTTGTTTGGCCTATAGTGGAACGCCCCCCCCCCCCTTATCAAGAAATGAAACAACGCCATCTTCAGAAAGCCCTTTCTCTCTGGTGGAAATGCACACAAGCAGACGCCCCAATCGCTGTTCTACCCAATTGTAATCTTGGGCTTTTCCTCCGCAGTTTCCCCTTTCGCTTCCTCGCCATATGTTGGGTAGACGGCTCAAAGGTAGGAGGTTGGCGTATCGAGAGAAACAACGAAGTTGCTGCTTTCTTGGATCAAACACACAACCTGTAACTAGCATACCGCCCAGCCGTCTCACTGGTTCGAATAATCTTAACTACCTGCCCGCGCCGAAGCCCCAGATACCTCGCCACGGGGTCCTTCTGCAACATACGCGGTAATTGCGTCTCCTTCAACCTATACCTCTTCAACAACGCCATCTTCTCATCCCTGGACAGCACAATATGCTTCGGCACCAGCTCATGATGCGTAATATTCACAAGCAAGTCATCCTCCAAGAAACACTCAATCTTGGCAAGCGACTCCACGGAGGCAAGGGACTTGCGAGCCGCGGGGGAGAGGGCGACGTGGGTGACCATGATACCCGTTTTGTAGTTGTTTGAGATGATGTATTTGGCGAATTGACGGATTTGGGCGACGCCGAATTGCTTGTCGCTGAGGAACTCGACCCAGACGGGGCCGCAGTCCGGGGCAGGGTCGGGGTTGGCTTCGGTAGCGGGAGGAATGCTTTTGCGCATCATGGATTCGCTGGGACGGGCAGAGAAGTTGAGCTTGCCGCGGCTATAAAAAGGTAACGCGGTCAGTTAAAAGACTGGTCTTGGAGGGATTTCGTAGATGCTCTCGTCGTGGGTGTCGGGGGAGAGTCGACTCACTTCACCGTTCCATCAGGCGAGCAGTACTCTTCGCGAAACCGATCAAGGGAGATCTTAACTTCATCATCGGCGAGCTCGTATTCCTGCAAAATTCCCCATGTAAGTTCTCCTATCCTTGACATAGCAGGCGTGATTGAGTCTTGGAAACGTACGCGATCCTGCACCATCTCATGCACCGTCTTCCACGCCCTCCAAAGCCTCGTCGTCTCCTTTGAGTTGGCATCGTTGGCCGAAAAGTCGTCCATCGTGTGTATGTGTGTGTTGCTGCTACTCGCAGCTATATCTCCTATACGTGTCCAACTTCCTGCGCGCTTTCGTATTCTTTGGTAGAGGGTGTGTCGTCGTGCGCGTTGATGTCGTGGTGGTGAAGATTTTCTTTGTCGTCGTTGTTCGGTTGTTGGTGGTGATCGCAGAGGCGGTTGCTGAGAAAAAAAAATTGGTCCGGGTTTGGAGGTGGTCGCATTGGTAAGGTAGCCTCGCGCCAGGCAGGCCCGCCGGCGCCAGTTCCTACCTACCCTGGAGCTGTTTGATTGACAACAGGGTCATGTGATGACGCCCGCTTAGAGTACCTTCAAGTTAGGTACTATCTGGGCGATGGGTGAAGTCCTCTCAGGCACAGAGCCTACTATACCTACCTTAGGCCTTAGTGCCCCACCTGGCCATTGTCGCGCTGGATAACGTGGCAATTAACCCACCAAACGTCCGCTAATAGCCTCGTTCAAGACGGCGGCTCGGGTCAAAACTATAGCGGTCTAGCCCAGGGCTTCGGCCCCTGCTGAGGAGGGAAAAGACCCCTAAAATCCAAACACGAGGCCCCTAATGTCAATCCCGCTTTTCGCTTTTCGCTTTTCGCTTTTTGCTTTTCGTTGTTGGGGACTACCTTAAGGTAAGGTCCAGCGCACAGGCCATCCACGCCCACTGCCAGCGTCGAATTTCGCCCAGAAAGGCCACCGAACACTGAGAGCAGTGAGAAGGGACCACCACCTGCCAGGGATTCTCTGTCTTCTGGGTTCAATATCACCGTAACTTTTTTTTTATTACACTCTTCTCTTTTTCTAACGTCCTCCCAGCCACAACTACTCGGCCACGGTCTAGTTGTTGTCGTTGTCGATTTTTTTTTTTTTTTCCCTCTCTCGGCCCTTGGCTTCCCCTCTTCCAATTTTCCCGTGATTGGAATCATTCATCTCCCTACAATGGCTGAGACCGCTTCTGCTTCCGCCCCTGCGGCGGACAACAAGGGCCAGGCCGTTCGCCCTCCCAAGCCCGACGAGAATGCCTTTAATGCCGACCTCGCTCAGGCTGAGAAGGCGCACAAGGCCTCCATGGATCGCCTGGTACGTCTCCATTCACCAATTGAAATCCCTTCGACCGAAAGTTCTATATAACTGATCTTCAATATAAACTAGAACGCTGTCAAGGCCAAGATCGAAATCGCCGTGCCCAAGAAGGACCAGGAATCACCTGCTCAGAAGCGCCGTAAGGAGCTCATCGCCCAAGCCAACGAGATCCGCAACAAGCAGGCCGGTGGAAAGAATGCCCGCACCACCAAGCTCGACCAGATCAAGAAGCTCGACGAGCAGGTCCGTAGCCGCATCGCCGAGCAGAAGACCGCCAAAGCCAAGGTCCCTTACAAGTCTGTCGAGGATGTCGACCGCCAGATTGAGAACCTCGAGAAGCAGGTCAACTCGGGTCAAATGCGCCTCGTTGATGAGAAGAAGGCCCTCTCCGACATCTCCAACCTGCGCAAGACCCGCAAGAACTTTGGCCAGTTTGAGGATTCTCAGCGCCAGATTGATGAGCTGCGAGCCAAGATCAAGGAGATCAAGGATAGCATGGAGGACCCCGAGCAGAAGGCCATGTCCGAGCAGTACTCCAAGATTCAGGCCGAGATCGATGCCATCAAGGCTGAGCAGGACGAGGCTTTCAAGGGTCTGAACAGCCTGCGCGATGAGCGCACTAAGCTTCAGGCTGAGCAGCAGGAGAAGTGGGCTGCCATTCGCAAGATCAAGGACGACTACTACGGCCAGAAGAAGGCCTACCAGGCTTTCGACCGCGAGCAGCGTGAGAAGCAACGCGAGAGGAGAAAGGCCGAACACGAGAAGTACGTTCAGGAGCGCAAGAAGGCCGACGCAGAGAAGGTGCTCGCCGACGCTAGCGACCCTGCCTACCTCGAGGAGATCCGCCGCGCCAACAGTCTGCTGCTCTTCCTCGACCCTAACCACAAGGTCGAGAAGGGTCCCCTCATGGCTGACTCCGGTCTGAGCGCCCAGGCCCAGCGTACCGTCGACGACTCTGCCCTTAAGGGCACCAAGCTCCTGCGCAAGGAGGATCGTGAGGAGGAATACGCACCCGCCGTGAAGAAGGGCAAGAAGGGCAAAAAGGGTGGCGCCGGTGGTGGCGGCTCTGCCAAGAACTTCAACTGTCCTCCTTCCGTCGTTGAGGACTGCTCCTTCCTGGAGATTGATCCTCCTATGAGCCAGGAGGACGTTCCCGCTGTTACTGAGAAGGTCCGCGCCAAGCTCGATCACTGGAAGTCCGACCAGGAGGCCCAGACGCAACGCGTAAGTCACAATCAAGTTTCCTTCCCCCTTGCTTCAATCAGTTCTTACAGCATGACTAACACGCTTTTTCTAGAACATCGAGAAGGCCAAGAAGAAGATCGAGGAGCTCGAGAAGGCCAATGCCAACGACACCAACGGCGTCGACGAAGTCACCGCCGGTGTCAAGGAGACCACCGTCCAGGACAAGCAGGACTCGTAATCTGCATTCTCTCACTCCATCCAATGCGTTATCCGCCTACCTTACGAGGCTGGATTGACATAATCACACATATCATCACCCGCTCCTCTCTACTCACTCCCCTCGCATTCTACAACCTCCTTTCTCACTATATATCTTTTGGGTGTTCAAAAATCAAAAACAGAGTAAATTCGCAGAAATCTAAACTAGTCGGCATTGGGAGCAGCATTCTTGGGGGGGTTAAGAAAGACAGCAAGGCAGTCACCCCGTCCTTTTTCTTTTATAAAAGAGAACATGTCTGCTTTGGTATGGGCAAGAGACGATTAAACAAAAACCGGAGAAGTTCAAGTTGTTGTTGGTTGGGTGGGGTTTGGGGAAAGCGAAACGGGGACTATTGTTTGTATTTGAGCGGCTCTTATCTCTGAAAAGAATTCAAATGGAGGCAGGAATGAAACCCACACTGTTGTTAAAACTCCGAGGCCCCATGTTGATCCCGGAGAGAAATCCACGTGTTCCCGAACCAATCTCGCCATCTTGCATGATCCCACAGGAACAGCTTGTATCTGGCCAGGTTGGGCCGTCATCAGGCACACTTGCTTTGACTTGACAACACAGGCGTTCGAATGCGGGGTGCCAGCCATGTAACGGCCCTGAATTGAATAGCATCGACATCACCAGTACTCGAGAATCACGAACAAACCACTTGCAGCGATAACAATTTGTTGGCAATATAATAATGTATTGGGTTTCTACAAATCTCTTTGCCTCGAGAGTGTCTTCATATCAAACTTTTAACACCACAACTCCGCCCAGATAATGCCCTCAAACGCCTAAAGCAATACACCAATTCATCCTGAATTGCAACATAAGAGTTGGGGGCAATTCCCCTTCCAAACTAGCAAAAGAAAATAATGTACCAAAGAAAAAGCCCTCTCTAGATCATGCTCAAGGCGGAGTCTCCGGGTCTCATTGAGCGGCATAACCATCTTGAATCATAACATCGTCAAATCGTAATTGTTCGGTAAACTTCCGTAAGTGGACGTGCCTTTACATATAAGGCGCATGATTATAGGAGGGCTGGTACGGCGCATGATGTTGAGCAGGCATAGAATGCCTCGCAGAGCGCTTGTCGCGGTGTCCTTGCCCCCTCCGTTCATGCCGGTCCATAGGAGGAGGTGTTTTCGGTGGCATCCCACCGATCATGTTTGCGTAGCTCGTATGGGCGATAGCTGGCGGGCCACTTGGCGGCGGACCATGACCACCATGGCTGCCGTGGCCGCCGTGGGTCCGCCGTGGTGCTTTCTTATGGCCGTTCTGTCCAGCCAAGGCGGGTTCGCGGACTTGGGGATCGTCGTCGGACGGGATGCTAAGCTCTACCAGGTTGAAGAAGTAAGACAGCACTTCAGGATATCTTGAAACGCTGTTCTTCCAGTCCTCATCAATACCACGTTTCAAGTTGTCTTCAGCGTCCTGAATTTGCTGGGGATGAGGACGCATGTTATACTGGTAATAAGCTTGGGAGGTGATCCTGTCCAGATGTTCTGAATGAGCCGTCTTCCGCTTATCTGCCAGCTGGCGAAAGTACTCGAGTATGTAATCCTGTGCATGACCTCGAACCCAAGAGCTAATTGAAGGAGTTAGCGAGTCGGTGACCGAAGGGGCAGAGATAAGACATACCGAATTTCAGTATATATGGACCTCATGATGCGGTCCTCGGCTTGTTTGATGGCCATGTCGAGCCCCTTTGCCTCACAATCACAAGCAGCTTGAGCCGGAGCCCGGCATATGGCGCAGTCAGGGTCCATTTTGATAATGGGCTTGCTTGCTTTCGGGGTTCTTGATCTAGTATACATTTTAGCGGTTGGCTCGGAGGCACCAACGAAGGAGTACGAGGATGGTGAGGATGAGTGCGGCGGCGTGATGAATACAGTTCAGTAAGGATACAAGATAAGAAATACAGAGGACTCAGTCAGTGTCGACCATGGCAAGCCAACATCTACCATGGGACAAACTCCCACAAGCCCTGACACAAAGTCCTCATATGAGAGAGTGTATAAAGTGGGAAGGGGCCGGGGAGGAGTAAAGCACGGAGAAGCAAGCAATGGTGCCGGCTTACCAACGGGACTAAGTAGTCGGACAAAGAAGATAAGAGGAAACTTACGTCCAGTAGCTCAGGAACTGAGACTAGATGGCGCTGGGCGGTAAGAGGAAAAGATTGGGTCAAGTGAAGGGCACGACGGTGACAGTCGTACAGGTCAGAAGGGCAGAGGATGCTCTGTTTCGTCCAGGAGAGACATGTATCCTGCAAGCCCGACCAAGCAGCAATCGCGTCACGAGATCCAGACGAACGAGGTGAGAAGAGCGGAGGCTTGAAAGACGAAACTGAAGCTTTCGGGGTGGGAGCGAGGCGTGGGGAAAAAATGGCGAGCTGTGTGGAGAAGATCGAATAAGAGGAGCCGAGCGGGCACCCTAGATGTCGTGGCTCGAATGCGGGACCAAGAAGCGTATGCAAGCTGGCCCAATGGGTTGGGAATCAGCCCAATGAGACAAGTGCTAGTTGGACGTGAGCGGAGGGCCAATCTTGGGACGATCGAACAACAGCAATGGTGTACCGCAAAGCCCGTCGTGTGGTGTGCTCCTGCGGCAATAAGAGAGAACTCAGCGTCACTATCGCGTGTTCCCCTTAGACAAGGTTCGCTGTATGCCAACAGTGCCGACGCGGACGCACGGGGGAGACCTGTGCTGCGTGAGAGGAAATGGATGAAATGCTCCGCGTGACCGTGTCGCTCGTCAAGAAAATGAAGATCCGACGCCGCCTGTCGATCTCGAGTCGTCGGGTTGAGAGAAGATGTATAGGAGTCCAATGCCACCACGAAGGGGCAGTTCTGAGAGAAGAAGGAGTGTATGGTCAACGGCCACCGCCCGAGGCTGCTCTGGGAACGAGGTGGACACTAGTCTTTAATGTATTCAGCACTTCCAACACACTTCATCGTCGGCCGAGCAGGGCCCAACATTCGGGTGGGCACTGAAAATATCAGGAGGCCCGCCGGCAGCCCCGTATCTGACCTAAAGGCCTCTCGTCTTGCCACCGCAATCTCTGCTGAGGGCTGGTTGCTGCTGGTTGCTGGGTGCTGGCTACAGTAGCCTCTGCTGTACTGGTTGCGAGATTCACCGCATTTTACCAGCCAGTGGAGGATGGGTTGCTATTCCGCTGCCGCATATGCAGCACTTGCAGGCCTTCTGCGCTATTTGGCTGCGGTGAGTGGTCGGACGGGCCACGGAGGTGGTGGAGGCGAGAGCGACGGCCTTTGACGGTCTATCGGATGGCCGCATGGACCACAGTCCACAGGCGCCATCTTGTCCACGTCGGAGGTGCCACAACATACGACTGCAGTGAATAAGACGCAGCGTGGGTGCATATTAGGCAAGCGGGAGGGTTGACAGCGCAAGAGGCATGCTACCGAGCGATGATGTGCATGATGAGGCGAAAAGTGAATTGAGGGAAGGGGTCTTATATGAGGTGAGATATTGCCTGAGGCGCAAATATTGAAATGCCATCTATGGTACAAGGCAGGTGCGATATAGGTAGAATTCCTATATTATCTGGAACTAGGTATGTATGGGATGTGCCTGCCTCAGTTATTGGTATCGTACAATGAGGGGCAGGTGCAAGGCAGTCAGTCAATGGACAGAGGAAAGAGCAGTCTACTGAGGGCTTGAGCTTCTAGGTAGTCATCCGTGTCGATGTCTTCCAAATTGCTAGCTGGTTGGCGGAACCCACCTATAAGGAAATGTTCTTAGCAATGACCGCTTCAAATATAGCTTTTGCACCTTATACGGAGAAGAACGCATAACTTTTGGTACGGCGCGTGGTCACCTGTTCGCCCATGGATGCCGGAGCTCGATGGCACTGGTGCCGAGCCCCACTGTAAATTTCCAGCTACAGTCCGCGACAAGCATATCGAAGAATCGGAGCTAAAGCAACCACCACTTCACTGTTCACGTCGCCATTGACGAAAAACATCGGCGACACCATGGTCACAAGATGCTCGTCGGCTTCATCGACGTTAGTTCCCTTTCTTTACCCGTCTTTGTGTACTTCTAGAGCCACAGTCCTCTCCCGGAATGCCCTCCGCCCTGCACTGGCGCATGCGCGATGCTCGTCGACTGTAAAATCCGTCAACGACCTCCCCGAGTCCCGACTCAACCCTACGCCCGATGATTATGCCTCACCCAAGTTCGCTGACAAGGCCGAGCTTACCCTCTACGCTGGCCGCGGAGGAAATGGCTGCGTATCCTTCCAGAGAGAAGCTTACATGCCAGACGGGCCTCCCAATGGCGGCGATGGAGGCAGTGGAGGAAATGTTTACATTCAGGCTGCCCATGGCGAGACGTCGCTGCACAAAATTGCTCGCAGACGGTTCGTTCGGGCAGGTCGCGGCAAACACGGTCAAGGCAGCGCCCGAAGCGGAACGAAAGGCGAAGATGTCGTCATCACTGTTCCCGTCGGCACTATCGTGCGCGAGCTCGAGCGCGAGGATCCAACAGCCGAGGAAGACATGAGATACAAAGTTTGGAGGGACATTCAGAGACAGCGCACAAAGGCAAAGAATATTGCGGAGAATGAGAGAGCACATGCAGTGAAAGCGGCCAGGTTAGCCAAAGAGCAAGGCTTAGTGGAAGAAGAGCAAGAGGAGGACTTGGAGGACGAGGACGAGGAAGCTTTGAAGTATTCCCGGCAAGAAGAGCTTCGGAGACAGCGCGAGGATGAAGAAGAGGAGGAAGAAGTCGGAGAAGAGGATCCGAGGGCGCACAAATGGCTGCTTTACCCTGGCATGTGCAAGTCAGATATGAGCGGAGGGTCTTTTCCTAAGCTCCCAAGGCGTGACAGGTTTCTGCAGCAGCCGCCAGCTTCGATCCAGCTCGATCTTACACGCCCGACAGAGCAACCTATTCTTTTGGCCACGGGGGGTATTGGCGGTCTCGGAAACCCTCACTTCACCTCAAGAGCTCACCCGCGCCCCATGTTCGCTACCAAGGGTGATGAGGCTGTCACTATGAAGATCGAGCTTGAGCTCAAGCTCCTGGCTGATGTCGGGCTTGTTGGTCTACCGAACGCTGGCAAAAGTACACTTCTGCGCGCAATGACGAATAGCCGCACTCGTGTGGGGAACTGGGCCTTCACTACTCTACAACCGAACATTGGCACTGTGGTGCTCGACAAATACTCCGGTCGTCCCTCTCATACCTTGGGGAACGCTAACACTTCCGATCCTCGCACGCGCTTCACAGTGGCCGATATCCCGGGGCTGATCGAAGGGGCTCATCTGGATCGTGGTCTGGGTATTGCTTTCCTGCGCCATGTCGAACGCGCTGGTGTTCTAGCCTTCGTGGTGGACCTCTCGGCTGGAAACGCTGTTACCGCTCTCAACGCTCTATGGCGGGAGGTCGGGCTGTACGCACAGATGCGCGAGGAAGAGGACCAAAGCCGCGATGCCGCGAGCCAAATCGACTGGAGCCTTGATCCGTCATCCATGCTGAATCAACGTACGACGTATAATCTTTCTAATATCGATGTCATGGGCACGGGCCATCAGCCACCTGCAGCGAAGCATATCGCTGGCAAGCCCTGGTTTGTGGTAGCCACCAAGGCAGACCTGCCGGAGACTCAGGAGAACTTCCGCGAGCTTAAGGCATATCTGGATAGCATTACCAACGGGGAGACACCGCATCCAAGCGGTGTCGAGGGTGCGTGGACAAGGAAGTGTGCGGCTATCCCTGTGAGTGCTATCAACAGCCAGGGGGTGGAACGTATCACTCATTGGACGGTTGGGCTCCTGGGCGAGTAATACCTCAGACTTGTACTTATACTGTTTGTAAATTTTTGTTGTACTAATAACATGCGACTGCCAATTCGTTTACGCGTTTTTGGTATTCTTATTCCCGAACCTTTTCCCAGACAGAAACGGATCTATAGAACTGGAACATCGCAGATCCCCAAATATCAATTATAATCACACTTTATCTTGACATCATGCCTCAGCAACTTCGTCAGGCTGTTTAACCTCGGCATCTCCAGTTTCTTCAGGAGTTGGTAGATCTTCCACAACTGCAGTTGCCGCAGCAGCTGAATCTTCAGCGTCTTCTTCCGTGGCTTTACCCTCGTCTTTAGTCGTGGGCTCCTCAACCTTCTTCTGCTCTTTCTTAAGACCAGTGTTGATCAGTGGCGATGCATCGTTAAATATGCGCAACAGCATAGCCGATCGATCTTCCTTCGGCAGCATGAGATTAAGCGAGTGGATGCTCTTCCACAAAGGCAGTGCTAGTCTCTCCTGGAAATCAGGATCGTCGCCATCAGGCTCGATGCGCAGAACACAGCAGCCCATGCCAATATCCCTGACTGCCTCGCCAATCTCGTTGAAGTCGCGCCAGCCCTCATCATTGATACGCGGGAACATCTCGATAAGGAGGCGGCGGAAGGTCTCCTTGTTCTTCAGGTGAATGACCCGCGGCTCGCCGACGTAACCTTGAAGAATAGGCATACCCTCAGCTTGGATGCGCCATCGGCAGACTTCTGCGGACGGCGCATCCTGCTTCATGTACATACGAACACCTCCATGAATAAACCTAAGGCCCCTGCCCTCGTTCTCGGTGAGGATATCCCGCGTGAGTGCCGTCGTGTAGTAGACAGCCTTCGCTGGTTCTCCCATCTCATTTCGAACCATATATCGGTCATCTGGGAATCGAGTAGAGAGTTTGTAGAACTCTTTGATGTTTTGGATAACGGGATGAGCGGGATCAAGGAATTTGAAAGGCTCCTCGATGGGACCCCGCCGTTGCTTTTGTGAAGAGGCTTGGGAAGCTGGCTCTGCTTCGACCTTGCTCTTCTTGGCTGGTTGCTCCTCAGCACCATCGGGCTCCAGTGCCCGCTTAGTACCATTGGTAGACGCATCTTTCATTGCAGTATCTTCCGTGGAGGCTTGCTTTTCGACCTCTGCTTGCTTCGGTACTTCGACTGTAGCAGCTTCTTCAGTAGCATCCTGCTTTTCCTCAGCGGGTGCTTCCTCCGTCTGCTGTGCACTTTCTGAGGCAGTCTTGTCGGTCTTTTCACCGTTCGGCTCGGTGGTCGCTTGCTTCGGCTCGTTTTCATTCCTAGCTCGGAACTCCGCCTTCTTCTCAAGTACGGTGATGAAGAAGCCGCCCGTATCCTGCTGATGTGGATACACTCTCATGCAACGGTCAAGGTGAATTTCATCCGCTGATGAGGCTCCTGACGGAGGGAACATAGTTTCAACAACGCGTCCTGGAATCACGCCGTCATTTTTTTCTTGAGCAAATTTCTCGACTTCCTCCCATGAACCCCACATCCGGTTGGCCTTATCCATGATCTTCCAGGATTTGAAGCCAGGAACTCGCTTCAGTTTTGGTAGCTCTTCACTACAGTCAACAAGGCCAACAATGTCTGGTCCACCACACCGATCAATGGCGGCTCCGACGACAGCCTCATTCTCCACAGGGTTCAGACTGCAGGTGGAATAGACAACCTTTCCACCAGGCTTGAGCAGCTGTAGCGCACGTACAAGGATTCGCACCTGAGTAATGTGAAGGCCTAAGGCGTTACCCGGCTGCCAGTCCTTCCACAAGTTAACATTCTTGCGCACGGTACCATCGCCGGAGCAAGGTACATCAGCGAGAATGCGGTCAAACTTGAGATACCTGTTCTTTTGCGATCCGAGGTTCGGCAGCCTGATCGAGGGAAACTGTGTAGCATCGTGGTTCGAAACGAGCAAATTCGGAGATGAGAGGCGCTTAAGCTGGTGCACAAGCATATGCCCGCGCTTGTAATCCGCATCGTTGGCTATGAGCAAGCCCGTGGCTCGGCCAGCATCAGTTGGGTCGGCGTCGAGGTCGGTCTCAGCCTCTTCTTGCGTTTCCTTGCCAAGGTCCAAGCCGTCATCTTGTGCAAAATTGCGAAGGGTTTTGCGAACGCGCGCCTCTTCGCCAACATGAATCATCTCCAATAGTTGAGCGGCTTTGCTTCCAGGAGCAGCGCACATGTCGAGGACAACATGACCCGGGCGCACATCCATCAGCAGCGGTGGGATCATGCTGACGACCTCTTGTCGACTAATGTTTCCGACGCACGTCTCAGAGACGAGGAACTTCTGGAAAGCGGCGAAAGGCGGGAACTTCCGTACGACACTCTTCGGAGTCGTCATCCACCAGGCCAGTCCATCGGGATACCATGGCACTTCAAGGGGAGGTTCGACAGGGCGGCCATCCTGGTGTTCGATCGTCTCAATCTGGGGAATATATCTGGTCTGAAGCAGTCTCTTGACAGCGAGCGCATGACTAGTGGCATATTAGCAATGCTCATGAGGGACGCCCATTTGAAGCGCGAGTCTATCGTACCCTTTGGAGCCACAGAAGCGGAAGCTGTTTGGGAGATCGCGCCGCAGCGCCTCCCAGAATTGCTGCTTCTCCTCCTCAGGCAGTTCGAGGAGATCATCGTAGTAAGCCTGGAAATTCTTATTTTCTTTGACAACAGCCGGATAGTCTCTGTAGTCGCCGCCCTTGGAACCACCGCGACCTCCACCACCACCACCTCGGCGGCCCTTTCCCTAAACACGAGATCGGTTAGACTTGCCAATCAAACAATCGCAACAATCAATGACGCCATTCCAGCCGGGACTTACTCTGAATCCCCTTTTTCCCATCTTTGCTGTTGTGAGTAGATGGGTGAATTGGATAAGATCTGGACAGAGCGAACCAGATGTTTATGTCGAATGATAACTTTTTTTTTCCTCGAGCGCGGAAAAAGCTGCAGCTGAGGCCCCGCTACTGCCCGCCCCCGCCATGCGCCTGTCTACTACTACCGAGCTAAGGAAACCACCACACATTACCAAACCTGCAGGGTTCAATCTATCAACACCTTACTCTCCAAAATTTAGACAACAACAATTAGTAAAATCAACATTAAAAAAGGGAATAACTAATATACTCAAGCAATTCATTGTTAGATCAATTCAAATATCTATTTTTTTTTTTTTTTTTTTAAAAAAAAAAAAAAAATTTGTCTCTGTACAAATTTTATCATGACAGTATGTATGGACAAGAGCCTCGGCGATGAATTATACTGTAGTTGGAGCAGATTCGCTTACCCGAGACAGCTTCAGCTACATATGTCATCATATCCTCAAGAAGGCACAATGTGGGTTTGTTTTCTTCTGGCTCATCTCTGGCTTATATTCACTAGAGACAGCTACTGTTTTAATATAATAATGATTGTAATTAATGTTGAGCCTACATTAAGGCCTAAGATAAATCTTTTGATTCGTAAAATCATAACAGTATTACAAAGTACATTATTAGAGGATATGATTTTTTCATATACCTAGTACTTATCGTCATAATTTAATGTCCAAAGTCCAAATCATAAGTATAGTTTGTGAAGTTCTTTTCATCATCGAGATTTGCATAACTTATGACCAGTGCTTTCCTACGCAAATGCTCCTGTTCACGGGCTCGTTGCTTCCAGTTTGCTCTGACAACCTGAGGCAGGCAAGTCGACCAGTCACACAGACAGGAGGAAGGCGGTGGAGGTTGTAATTTGCGGCTGACCAGGCACCCGCCCCTGCCTAGCAGTTTCCTCCCTGCCGGCCAAATTTCCCAACCAATCGCACCTCACCCACCGCCCGGCAGAATCCAAATCACCCACGCACGGACCACCAACTCTGGTAGTATATATGTCCTCCCACCCTCTTCCGCTTTTACTCTGTTTTTCTTCTTTTCTTCTTCATACTTACCTTGTTCCGTTCTCCCAAGCTCAAGATTCTGGGAGTTCAGCGAGGACGGCCTGCATTGCACATCGCGGTGTCGTCCTCGCTCCATTGTCCTTCGGGGCCATGGGGGGCGCAATTTTTGCTGTTTACTTCTTGTTTTCATTGTGCTGTCCCGCTTTACGTGGGACCATAAAGAAGACACGATCGCCTAGGCTGTAAAATCGGTGCCGACTGCCAGACCAAGTAGAAGTCGTACCATTTGGTATCAACGCGACGGAGGCTTGATGGACGTGTCATGTATGACGGCCTGTTGCGGCATGCTCAGCCGCGCAGGCTCGAGTGCTGAGCGTTCATATTGGCTTCTCAGTAAATCGCTTTGTGGAAGCATCTTGATAGGAGCCCTTCGATGAGAAACCATGATTGTAGTCTGGGTCATGAACATGCTTATGCTATTAATGTGTATGCACTGCGTAGAATTCCAGAAGGATATTCAGACTTCAGTGGCTGAACGTAAATAATTTGTACTTTATTCATCATGTCCTTGGACTCCTCAGGAAGCTCACAACGCCACTGCAATACCCTACCAACCCGTCCAACCGATCACACTCCTTCCCTTGATATGACTTCCATTCAGACAGAGCTTTCAACAAAGTTTCGTTCGCCATGACGACATCAGAGTGCAGCCTTAAGAATACAGTCATCCAGACCTGAGTCAACTCGTAATCCCGCCTAGCTTGTAATCGTCCGGTTAGTGCACGTATGAAGTGCAGGAGCTCGTGGGATTCGTCGTCGCTTCCATCACCTATCGAAAGGGATCGGAGCTCGAGGTCTGCGCTTGAGGGAGAAAGGGACTTGAGGTGTTCGATGAACTCAACATCTGCAAAAGTATCAGGAAATGTCATCGATAGGCAAAGGGTTTGAAAATGTACTTACAATTCCCTGAATCAGCCCCAGCACGTAGTTTTGACGAAAACAACTCCTCTGATCGTGCCTGGTCAAGCTTTGTGATGCGCGACTGGTTCGCTTCTTCCTCCGCCTCGGTTTTCTCTTGGATTGCAGTTGATGGTTTGCCGCTGGTGGAAGGCAGAAAGAAGGGAGCTTTCTCGGGGGCCTTGGGTGGCTCTATTGGCTTGTTGCGCTCTTTGATCAAATCAAGATGCAGTAGTGTCTGCCATCGAGCTTTGGGGACTAAACTTAGAGTCATCATATCTGAACTTAGCTGGTCCACGTTAGGAGCTACCACAGCATTATCCTCTTCTCCCTCATCCTCTTCGAAGGCGCCATCCAAAAGCCCACGATTCCCTTCTCCAGACACTGTCGGTGCATTGACTAGTGTCGTATCCTTCTCCGATATTTGCCTTGTGGGTATATGTTTGAAAAGAGACCTGTTGGTCCAAAGCGTAACGCCAAGCTGATCTTGAATAGTTGCGGCCAAGTACTCCCCCGTAGACGACATAGCTATTGCTTTGCAGGCGTTTTCCAGTTTCATGACATCAATTAAATGGCTGGTCGGTAGATCCCATATCCGGATGGCCTTATCCTGAGAGGCAGCAATGACCCAACGACCATCCGAAGAGAAACAGAGATCATTGATAACATCTTGTGGGCCCCAAAATTCTCGGATCGTTCGTTTTGTCTCAATATCCACCACACGGATAGACATGTCGTCGCACACAAATGCAAGGAGATTGCTAGCCGCGTGATATCTGCAGAACAACGGGAAAGTCATAGGTGCCCAGTCGATCTGATCAAGAAGTCTGCCCGTCAAGAAGTCCCAGAACTTGATCTTGCCGTCCAAGGAGCATGAAATGACTGTGCTATTTAATGAGTCGATGACAAGACCTGTGATTGACTTGGTGTGTTTGCCGGTACCAGCAAGGAACTTCCCACTGGTGTCAGTTTGGAATTGAACGACATCATCAGCCTGTCGCAACTGTTGCAACCGAACTTGACGAGCTTGGGCCGGGGTTAATTTTGAGGGGAAGCGTTGCCGGTGAACTCCAGATTGCAAGTTGTACATGTCAATGCCACCGGCGTCTGAGCCCACCACAGCAAAGGTACCGCACGGGCTTATTGTGACCGTCGAGACGTTACCGCCATCTCCAGTCGGAAACGCCCAACGACCGGCGCGTTTCCGGCCCCAGAACCAGGTTCTGGCGTACGGGTCGTTCTTGTGGGCTGTCACAACACCCTCCCAGCCGGTCATCCCACTAACCTCTGCGTTTTGGTTCTTCTTCTTTCTTGATTGGTCTTTTTGCCATATTGGCTGATTGCCGGGCATGGCCCCCATTCCTCCATCTCGATTTAGTGATGTCGCGATGCATGTTATTTCAGGCGCTTTGAGGTCATCCAATGTCGTAGTTGGACCATGGGCGAGGGCATGGTTACCCAAAATGCCAATTTTCTTGGCCTTCTTCCGAATGTTGCCCTGGCTCAACTCAGTGCTCTGGCCATCTCGGCGCAAACTCCATCCCCATAGACTGCGATCTTGACCGCCGCTAAGCAGCCATTTGTTCCCAGCATCGGCACCTTCAAAATCAGTCGGCAAGAATTCGAGGCAGTTGACCGGGCCGGCGTGTCCGCTTCGGGAGTGTAGGATTCTAGGGACCGGCGAGAAGGGAGTCTCATCAAAGATCCAAGTCTTCAAGGAATTGTCTCGACCGCTTGTGACAACGACAGGTTGGCCGGCGAGGAAAGTGACTCGGCTGACGCCACCTCGAATGGCAGCACCTTGATGCGAGGGCGGATTATGTGCGCTGCGAAGCACCCCCATGACCCGACCACCACCGTTGAGATCCCAGAATGTAATGTCGCCAGAAGATTGACTGCCTGTGGCCATCACGCCATCTTTCCTGCCGTCCTGGCCGGCGCCCATGCCGTCCGTCCGGAAAGAAATACTGTGCACCGGGTTATCCTCACTGCCAGCCTCGAGTTGAATAAGTTTTCGGTCGGTCAGCACGTTCGTGATTATCAAAGAGCCCCCGGAGTACGCGATGGCCATGAGAGATAATGCAGGGCTTGGCTCCAGACAAGTTACCGCTCCAGAGTCAGGGGTCGGCGGAAGAATAGTATAGATCAGTTTCCCTGTACTGACGTTCCAGATTTCTACCCACCCATCTTTGCGCCCGACGAAAATCTTGTTGAGAAAAGTCGGCATACTAGTAATACCGCCAGTGATCTCGTTGCCGCCTTTGGAGGCAGCCATAGTTTGAATAGTCGTGTAGTGCTCAAGTGTCGCTGACTTGAAAACTTCGATCCTGGTCTTTGCACAGGCAACGATCCAGGTTCCGAGCACGATAATCTGTTGAATCGATTGGGTGATGTCGGATGGGAGCTCAAGCTCGTCCACTTTGCGGCCTCGCTGGAATACCCAGATACCTTGACTTTCTCCCTTTTTTGATCCACCCCAAGCCGCGAGTACTTTCTCTTTCCAGGCACATGTTGCCGTTATGTCGGCCGGAGTCTGTGGCCGGCTCACGAATACGAGGTTTAGACCGCGGCGCAAATCGTAAGTCTGCAGAGATCTTCCCACTGAGGTAGTGATCTGGAAGGTGGTTTTCCCAAGGGGCACCGAGGTGAAGGGGACACTTGTAGGTGACACCAGGCCCACCGTCTATATGAGTAGTTAGTTCTGGTCGTTCTTGAAGATTGGTAAATGGAAGCCATACTCTGAACGGAGCAAAGATCCGAGATGCGTTAGAAGAGGCTTTTGGAGCTTTGGACAAAGATGCTACCTTCTGGCGCTTGACCAGAGGGCCGCCATCATTGCTTGAGTGTGGCATTCTGCGCTCCAATGTCAAGCAATTGGTCGGGACGCTGGACACTAGGACGTGATGCTGGGTTGGAGAAATTTTGGCGGTCATGGATCCCGACTTTTTTTTTCTGCCGACCTATCGGTGCGGGATGGTGAATACGGCAGGCGGTGAGGAGGATCCCACTATGGCGACTGCCCCACGGGCGCTGACCCCACCATTAAACTGCATCACGGGGCTCTATCTTATCATCCAGTAGCACAGGGAACTGACCTCGGCCTGACAATGTCTCGTAATATTAAAGAAAAATGACCAACGGACTGCTTGTTGCTCTGGGTACTCAGATCCTGTAGTTGTATTACAAGGTGTACTAGAGTTTATTGCTCGCAATAACGAATTCATCTGGAAAACTGATCAGTTCAAAGGCATAAGCCCGTCCACATGATGTTCGATGTTGGAGAAGCACTTCATCTCACCTGCTGGTTGGTACACACGTCGTAGTGACGATCCAGGCCAGGTGCCTTAGTCGGCGGCCTATATGTACGATGGACAAGCAGACCTGCCCTATTTGGGCACTTGTCTGGAGCCGCGTATGCGAGCCGCAACCGTCGTTGTCGCTCTGTTAGTGGAAGACTTTGCATGTACACGTCCTCGTACCTGACAGACCCGGTCAACCAAGTACTGCTAAGTAAGTATGAGGTCGCGTGACGCACCCCCAAATGCATCTTCCGATCTTCGACGGTGCTTCGGTGCTACAGTGCTACCGTGCTACCTGCTGAGGTATGCCTAATAAGGTGCTGGGTAGCAATAGAACAAGATCAATCATAGAAGCGGCACACGCCCGCAGAGGCGGATCCATATTGGCAGCTGAATCGGATCATGGCTGACCTCACCACATGCGGGCCGGGCCCTTGCCGCCCTCCATTGCTTTTCTCTTCAAGTTAGCCTCAGTTTTACTTGCAGTAGGAGTGCTATAGTCATTGGCAGAAGCCAGCTTAGGATGTCGGCTACCAACTTTGAATCCTTTTCTGACCTTGTCTTGCCCTTGCCTTGCCCTGCCCTTGCACTCATGCTTGCAAATCACTGGCAGTCAAGACAGGCCCCTCCGACCCCTCCAACGCTCTTCTCTTCTCGACTTCGGCAGAACTTAGCTTAGGGCTGCTATACCCGGCAAAGCGGGCTCGCTAGTAAAGCTTGAGCTCGAGCTCTCCGATAAACGGATCAAGACCGGAGAGACCATGACCGGGTCGAATTTTAGCCCCGTCCCCACCGCCGCCGCCGTTGCTTCGACTACGACTGCGACTACGAATAATCGTGCCGGCTCAGACACTTCTTCGTCTTCAAAGCCCCGCCGCAACGACAACGACAACGACGATAATAACGACAACGCCGTCAGCGTCGCCGCCAACGCTACCGCCAACGTCAACCCTCGATCACACTCCCGTAGCATCTCTGCGAGCTCAGTCTCTCGCCATTCTTCCCTCGCCAGCAGGAAGAGCCGCTATGCTGAGCCAGGTACCTCTGACGTCCATGCCGAGTCGCCCAACTTCTCGACCCACTCCCCTTCGTTGCGCTCATTGAGAAGCCCTCGAGCTTTCAATTCGCAGAAGCGTTGCCATTCTGGAACCTCCGAATCCATCCTAAGCGAGGATCTTGTACTGGGTGACGCCGCCATCCAAGAACCAGACACCCCCCGTCTCCGCCACGGCCCTCATACTGAGCCCACGTCATTCTGGCCTGGCCTGCCCGAGCCAGCCCTGACCGCCAGATCGTCCCTCTCGGATATCCAATCCCGACGCTTGTCCGGCAATTCGATTTATTCTTTGGCTTCGGCCCGGGGTGTAGGACTACCCAATTCAACTGTTGCTCCGACTTCTGATCCCGTCGGCCGCACACGCTCTGCATCGTATCTAATGTCATCTAACAACAAGGCCCCAACCTCGACCCCTTCTGAGTCGGGGTTGTCCAATGTTACTGTAACTACATCTTCGAGTGCCCAAACTGGGCAGTCGCCGGGCAATCATGCTTTGGCTCCCCGTGATCCTCATTCACAGCCGCTTGATTTGATGAGACGGAATCAGCGCACTGAGACCAATGCCGCAACCACTTCTCGATCCCAACCTGATCGCTCTAGGAGTAGGGCGAAGAGGAGGTTTAGCGGAAGCACAGGCAACAGTAGCCACAGCCCAGGAAGCGACCGAGGGCCAACTCATCGAGAGAAAGAAGAAGGTGAGTCCCGCCGTGCTACCTCCCATATCAATTTTTTCTCGCCCGTTAAACTGAACTCTTTTAGTGAAACCGGCGCCATGGGGTGTGATTGGCATCTGTGCTCTTGATGTCAAGGCACGAAGCAAGCCAAGCAGGAATATTTTAAACAGGGTGATCGCCAACCGCGAATTCGATGTTGTTGTTTTTGGAGACAAAGTCATTCTTGACGAAGGTGCGTCTTTTGATGGTCTGCTGTCCTGCATCAAATACTAACATATTCCTTCTAAGAGGTGGAGAATTGGCCTATTTGGTAAGTCACGCACAAAAGAGGGCATCAAACTTTTATTGCTTGATGTTGGCTCAGCGCAACGAAGAGAGCTAACACCCATTCGCAGTGATTATCTGATTTCCTTCTATTCAGATGGGTTCCCTATGGAGAAGGCGATCTCCTACGTTAAGACACGGAAGCCGTTTTGTGTGAACGATGTTCCACTGCAAAAGCTGTTGTGGGACAGGCGCTTGTGTCTTCAGATGTTAGACAAGATCAGTGTTCAAACACCCAAGAGAGTTGAGGTTAGCCGAGACGGTGGTCCAACGTTCTTGACGCCGGATATGGTTAAATATGTCCAGGATGTGGCAGGCATCTCATTGGAGCCGTCTCACCCGGACAAGTACCCGCCACCAAGGAAGGTTGAGTTGCTCGATGATGGAGATGTCCTCAGCGTGGACGGTTCACTCCTCAAGAAGCCTTTTGTTGAGAAGCCCATCAGCGGCGAGGACCATAATATCGTCATCTATTTCCCTAAGTCAGCCGGTGGCGGCGCGAGGAAGCTGTTTAGAAAAATTGGCAACAAAAGCTCTGAATTTGTGCCCGACCTTAATGTTCCGAGAGCCATCACCGAACCCGAAAGCAGCTACCTTTACGAAAGCTTCATGCAAGTCGACAATGCTGAGGATATCAAGGCATATACAGTGGGACCGACGTACTGCCATGCAGAGACAAGAAAATCCCCGGTTGTCGATGGTATCGTGAGGAGGAATCAACATGGCAAGGAACTTCGATATGTCACACCTCTTAGTCCCGAGGAGAGAGAGGTTGCAAGCAAGATATCGACAGTGTTTGGGCAACGCGTTTGTGGATTCGATCTGCTACGAGCAGGCGGCAAGAGCTATGTCATTGATGTAAATGGCTGGAGCTTCGTCAAGGACAACAATGACTACTACGACCAATGTGCCAATATCCTCAAGGATCTCTTTGTCAAGGAACGGCTTCGTCGCACCAGTGGTCTCACCTCTCCAGCACCATCACCTGCGATATCAGAAGCTGATCCTATGGCCCGACCTGCAAATGGACTGAAAGAGCGAGATCAGTCTTCTGTATCTCTGCATCCAGGCGGAGCAAGGTCTATTCCACATAGCGGAGTACCCAGCAGCGAAACGACTCAGAACGAGAATCCATCAGCTTTGCCAAGCAGTTCGGCGTCTCCCAAGGCTGATGGACTGCTGTCCAGCGGCATGCCGAGCCAAGTCACGACACCAATGCATCAGCTGCCACCACCAGCAGATCTTATGCTGCCGGCATCGGTGTCAGGTCCTTCGTCCATAAAAGAAACTGCGACTTCGACAACAGGTGCGCCTTCAGTAGCTCACACCGATGAAAACGAGCAGCCGCAAGCACCTCCGCCCAAACACTCTTGGAAGTTGAAGGGAGTCGTTTCTGTCATTCGGCACGCTGATCGTACGCCAAAGCAGAAATTCAAATTCACTTTTCATACCGACCCTTTTATTGCTCTTCTCAAAGGCCACCAGGAGGAAGTCCTTCTCGTGGGCGAGGCCGCTCTCGGAAGTGTCATCCAAGCAGTTGATGTTGCATTCATGGAAGGCGTGGAAGATCGGGGCAAACTCAAAGCTTTGCGCAATGTTCTGGTCAAAAAAGGAAGCTGGGCTGGTACCAAAGTGCAGATAAAGCCAATGTTTCGAAAAAAGAAGACGGAAGATGTGGTTGAAGAGATGCCAGATCTGAAAGAGAATGTCGCAACCCCGCCTCCGACGCAGCAAGACGAGAGTCAACCCAAGACTGACGACGAAGACCGCCCTCCAAAGACACCGAAGCGTCATGACTCTCTCTCTGGTGTCACAATGTCCAAGTTTACTGCAGCCGAGGAACAACTCGTTCTCGACAAACTTCAGCTAATCGTGAAGTGGGGTGGTGAGCCAACCCATTCGGCTCGCTACCAGTCTCAGGAGCTGGGCGAGAATATGAGAAACGATTTCATGCTTCTCAATAGGGATGTTTTGGACGAAGTGCACGTGTTTAGCAGCTCCGAAAGGCGTGTTACAACCAGTGCGCAGATTTGGGCCGCATCATTCTTGGGCAAGAAGAACATACCCGAAGACTTTATTACCATACGCAAAGACCTTCTTGATGACTCGAATGCTGCTAAAGATGAGACGGACAAGGTCAAGAAGAAGCTCAAAGGGCTTCTGAGAAAAGGCAATGAACGGCCTGCTCAATTTGCCTGGCCTGAAAACACCCCAGAGCCTTCTGAAGTACAAACACGTGTGGTTCAGCTAATGAACTTTCATCGTCGGGTCATGCAGCATAACTATGGGAAGCTGTTCAGTGGCGCTACGAACTCTCTGAACAATATTTCCAACCCAAGCGCAGAGAAACCTTTAGGCGATGCATCGGCTTCTTCCATGTCGTCGTTGTCCCAAGCCAACGCCATGAACAATATCCAAGCACGCTGGTGCTCCGGAGAAGACGCAGAACTATTCAAAGAGCGATGGGAGAAGCTATTCATTGAGTTCTGCGACGGGGACAAGGTAGATCCTAGTAAGATTTCGGAGCTTTACGACACCATGAAGTTTGATGCCCTTCACAATCGCCAATTCCTGGAGTGGGTGTTCACACCACCCAAGCATATGCTGGAGGAATATCTCGATAAGGACTCCAAACCGAAGGACATGGATGAGAGCAAGGTAGCCGAGGAGGCCAGACAGGAAAAGACTAATGAAAAGGCCCAGGATTCGGCAAGCTCTTCTACTCAGGAAGCAGCGGATAAACCAGATGCTCCTGGGCGTTCAGGGACGGTCAAGAAACTTTTCCGTCGACGCTCATTCCTCAATGGGCTTCGACATCTCAACGAGGAGGCACCGCCTGAGCAATACTTTAGGCTGTACAAAGGAACGGAATCGACTGGCGCCGAGGCTAATCCGAATCACGAACCCCTTCAAGAGCTGTATAGGCTTTCCAAAGTGCTATTCGATTTCATCTGCCCTCAAGAGTATGGGATCTCAGATGGTGAGAAGTTAGAAATTGGTCTTCTAACGTCGTTGCCTCTGTTGAAGGAGATTGTTCAAGACCTAGAGGAGATGCAAGCTTCCAACGACGCCAAGTCATTCTTCTACTTCACCAAGGAATCTCATATCTACACGCTGCTAAACTGCATTATTGAGGGCGGTGTCGAGACTAAGATCAAGCGTAGCACAATTCCCGAGCTGGACTACCTGTCGCAAATTTGCTTTGAGCTATACGAGTCCGAGATGAAGCAGCCAGCAGATGGCCCGGACGACGAGCCTAAGTTCGCGTACAGCATTCGGATCACGATCAGTCCTGGGTGTCATGTATTCGACCCACTGCACGTTCAGCTTGATAGCCGCCACTCAATTGGTTGCGCACCCAGACGCAGCTTGACTTCTCACGGAGATTGGCTCCAGGTTATCAGGACTCTACGGGCCAAGTTCAACCAGTAAGTGACCACCCTCTCATTGTTCATCATAATTTTGACCCCCTGCTTACGCATCTTTACAGGGTCAAGCTACCCAAGACCTTCCTGGCGGTGAACCTCTCGGACGCTTTTTCCTTCGAAGAACAGGAGAAGCAAGCGAGCGATAATGATGGGCTGGAAATGAAGACGCAACCACCCAAAGACCTCCTCCTGTCACCGCCCCCAAAAGCCGGGGAACCGGGGCATTACGCCCACGCTGAGGGCGGCTCGAAGATTGTGAACCCGGAGTGAAGGGACCCCTCGCCCCACCTGCGGGGAATCTGACACCTGTCTGTTGCTGCATCATCAGGCTTGGGCTCCGCAAAGGACTGGGCCCAGGCTTCTTGTGTGTGAGCAAAGTTCGGTGAAGCGTCAGGGAGAGCGAAGCAAGCAAGCAACAACCTTTTCAGTTGACACGTGATGGTCGTTTTTTTGTCAAATGTCAACTATTGTGGTCGCTGACACATGATCATCAAATCGAAGAAAATGACCCGCCTGTCAAGGGAAGTAATTAATTTCTTTCCAAATGTGTCCACTTGCTTGGGAGGTCCTTTCCTTTCTCGTTACAACTTGCAGTGGTTGCAGGGTTTCGGTCAAGGGCGATTACCACGAATGATGTTTTGTGCTTGTCTTTACCTTCCCATCTGCTGCAAAGCCTCCCCCCCCCGGTTTCCTTACCCGGCAGCGAAAGGGGGTTCGCACATGTAGTTACAGTTTTACCAATGGGGAGGCTCGTATATGGATTTTGGGGTCAGGTGTAATCGGACGGCACAAGTAGTAGAGGCTCACCGGGTGAGAAACCGGCGAATGGTCCGTGGGTGTACATAAATACATACCTACATGTGTGATAGCGCTTTTGCATTGTCACCTGCATTTTACGGGGTCCCGGGGTGAAGCCGGGCCAACCATAGAGTATTTAGATGGGCAACCATATGTATACACGCATTTATCCTAGGCGAAAGATCTATGATGTGTAATTATGATGAGCATGAAGTCTGGTGTGATGATGAAATCTTTGTATGTATGTACACCTCCCACCAGAGTCAAGCACCGCTATTATTAGTGCCATACAAGACGATTATTTTGACCAGTAATACTCGTAGCAAATATATCCTCGCTTCTTCACGCTAGGATTCAAAATAAGACGCTAACAAATCGGTCTCGAACGAGATGGAGCAACTTTCTTGGAGGCTAGGCGTATAAGGGTGGCAGCTACCAATGTCAGACTCATTCGAAAAAGGAGGCCAATTGCAAAGTCGACCAGGCTTCGAAGCCCTGCGCATGCTGTCACATGGGCGACTTCCAATTCGGTTCCATCGGGAGTTTGGGTGCATGAAACACGCTCAAGGCGTCGGATCCGCGACAAAATACAGGGTGTACGCCTCACTGACCGGAGGTCAGGGATCAATCAGTCTCTGTCTGTAGCCTGTATCGTACCAGCCTGTGCCGGGCAGGTTCGTTCAGGGTTCAGGCCTCGAGGTGATGCTGGGTCAAAGGCAAACAAAGAAAAAAAAAGAAAAGAAAAAATAGAGGAAAGGGAGCGACTTTGACCCATTGTGTACAACCGGAACAAAGGAGGAATGAGCTGGACCTTATTCTAGATATCCAGTTTCCCGGAGCTTGGTTTCAATCTTAGTCGTTGCGAGCGAAACGCTTTACTGGGACGATTTAGAGGATTGAACTCCCTGCTTAGCGTGCTGTGAGCAAGCCTGTCAACCTCACAGCGTAAATGTGCAATAATATGACCACGTTTTTCCCGACTTCTTCTCCATACTGGGACAGGGATTTGCACAGAAACTTCTTGTCCCATATTAAAGCACGCTGGCTGTGTAAAGAATCACACAGTTGATGTCAATAGCGCAGCCTCTCATTAATAACGAGACAGCCATCGCGCCATCATCTGTCACTTGGGTGGGCCCTTCTGAGGATTCGCTAACGGTTGGCATAAAGTCTACGAGAAACTAACTCCACCAAAGAATCGCTCTGGGCGCAGGCGCAATGCAACGGCCGCAGCTTGCAACATCGAAAACGAAGCCATAGAGAGGCATCGGTGTTTAGGGACCGAACTAGGCTCGTGTTGACGGGACTGGCGCCGCCTGGTAGAGCGTGGGCCTTGGAACCTGATAAAGGATGGTTTGGATGGGTAACTGCTTACGCGGCAAACCGGCGCTGTTCTTCCTCTCGGTGCTTGACGTTTGTTACCCTGCTTTGGTGTGTGCGAGTATTACCCGCAAACTTCACGACGTCGTTGATAGCTCGTCTCAAAGACAACTTAACGGTCGGTTCAAGCGATCCAAGGGTTGTTGCTAGTGCCGTCTGGAGTTGCGTTGGACCCTTGTCGAGTTGTAGACGCATGTTTTAGAGGCGAAGGGGTGGAAGGGGTCGAGCTTTAGCTTTCCGATTCCGGCTGATAAAAACAGCATAAAAGCGTCACAGACTTTCCAAATTCAGGTACAGGCAGGGAAGAAGGATCTCACCGGTCCACGAAGAGGGTTTGAGTTGGTGCTCAATATCCTACCTATATGTGGCACAGATATTAATATACCCTCAAGGCCAATGCTTGCCACGCATCGGCGGATCGCAAGCATACCATGTTGATCCACGACGCAGAAGCCGAGAAGGAAGATAACCAGCATCTCGGAAACCATAACCTCACCTGAGCTGCTTTGTACTCGTAGAGGGAAGCAGAGTAGCCGAGAATCAGGATACAGCAGAGCTAGACGAGACTAGGTCGGAGGAAGACCTAGGATGGCTGACAGATGACAGGGTCGCCTGCGAACCAATGGCGGATTATCCAAGCCTGCCAGTCCAAAAGGCTCGTCCGCCGAACTGACATGCATCGTGATATTCAGTTGGCGCGGTCTTTGCGCGGAGAGGGATCCGGATGGCAAAGCGAGGTTTGAGTAGAGGGAGTGTGGTGTGTTAATGTTGCCATGTGAGGCGAGAGCTCCACCTTCCGTGCATCGGCTCTCTTGGAGTTCATGCGCATTCTCCAGGGAGATGGTTGCGGCAGGGTTGCGTAGCCAGTCTTTTCTTTCCCCCAATTCGCAGCCGTGGTCATTTTGAGAGCGCCAGGGGGCAGAGTTACGTTAATCCCTGGTCGCTAGGATAACTAGCGCCGGCCATGTGGTGTTAAAGTGTAATATGGCGGTGGTCAGAAGGAGAATACTGGTGATTAGTCGATAGTGAACGAATTCCTCGGTCTTTCGGTCTTACGTATATGAGCTGTTCATGGGTCCCGGTAGGTTGGAGGAGGATGCTGTGCACGTACTCGTAGTTCAGAATGGTGAATGTACTCGTACGTAGAATCATAATTTCTAATGCCTGGAAATTTGCTAAGGGTCAGATGTCCCTCCAGAGAGATATTACCTGCTACTACCACTAGTATTAGTACCTAGAGAGTGCGATTGACGCGACCCCACTGGAGCACCAGAATGGGCGGGCTGCCTCACGCTCTGCTTGTAAGTAGAACCATTCTGACGACATGGCTTTGATACTGCTGGCAGTCGAAGATACGCTCGATGGCATGGGCCATTGCATCAGTCCACCACCTCGATTTCGCTGAAGCAAGGCCTACATGATGTGAGAGGGCTTCTGTGCAGCGCTGCAGGGCGGGGGACTTTGGACAGGGGGTCTAGTGCTCTTTTAGATAAACGACTTCCGGATAGAGATATCGATTCGCCGTCATTCGGAAGAGGGTGTCGACTGCGCAGAGTGAAGAAGAGTTCAAATTGTCAAAGTCTTGAGCGTCGTCCGCAATTGAAGTGATTGTACGCGGGAGTAAGAAATTTTCCGCTGTACAGTTATGACAAGTAAAGCAGTCAGAGCTGGCTCTCACCAGAGTGAGGCTCCTTCCTCTACCTTACCTTGGTTCCTTACATTAGGCAGGATTCTAGCTACTAGTAGCAGTACTAGCACGAGTACACACAGTAGCGCCTGCCATGACATTGGCCACAGCGTGTCTGTCTCGTACGAGTGGACTGGCAAGAGCAAGAGCATATTTCCTAAAAAGGAAAGGGAGGGGTTCATCTAGTAAAACCCGCTTCCACTGGACTTGCAGGTAATCAATCATTCTCCTGGAACGACCACAACGAGTAATACTACGCACATAGCAAAACGACTAAGCGACTGTAGTAATTACGGGTAGTAGTGAGGTAGTAGTGAGTATCAGAGGGGACTTACACCCGGGTTCTTGGCTGGAATGGCAGGTATAGTACTAGTAGTAATAGTACTAGTGGTTCTGGTCGGAGGTTTTTGTCGTAAGTTAAGGTAGTTGCCGTAGACATATCGTGTCATCCGCTGCTCCTTCTGGCGGGGATGTATGAGTTGGAGACCCGGCAGGAAGAGCTCAAAGTTACCTCATTCACTCCTGCCAACTTACATTCCTATTACGAGTACAACATGTCCAGGCAAGTGCAGACCTGGTCAAGGGAAAGTGCACTCAGACTACTAGTACCTACATCAAAGTTTGAACTTGACCCTGGCCCACGTGAAGGTATTAGACCTAACACACCATCATCACACTGATCTTCACACTCACACTCATACTCGCACTCACACAGCCGTCCGAGCACACACACACACACACTCACACACACTCACACACACACATGCACACACACACACACGCGCACACGCACACCCGGGGCAAGTTGAAGCGCAAAGTCTAGACGGGGCAAACGACCATGCAGCCGCATCTGCAGACGACCAATTGGGATGCTATTTTGGTGACTTTGCAACCAAATATGACGGCACGTCGCCAGGTTTTGCTCGCTTCATACTGCAAAGCTTTTCCACGGCTATCGTCAGCCCATCCTTTCAACAATCACCAAGTACTGGCGATGACCGATGACGATGGGGACGCCAACGGCGAGCCTGACCCCTTGGACCCTAGCAAGTCCGCAAGATCGCCCGCACTGCTAACATGAGCCGACGGGGCTGCCCAACGGGTGGAGGAGCTTCGTCGGGCTGCGAGGTTTGGAACGCGCCGTTGGAGCGGCTAGCCAGGGCATAGACTGGGTCTAACCCAGCCTAGAGCCTACAGGGACCCGTTTGCCGTGTTTTTCTGGGGCATTGGATGCTCCTTTCATTCTTTTTCTGTTCTTTCTTATTTTATTCTCGTCTGACTTGTGTGTTGCCGGCCTGCTCCGAGCTGCAAATGGATTGGCGATGTGGAAACGGTACTCTCGTCATGATACCATGGTTCTAGGCCCTAAGGAAAAACTTTGCGCTGATGATTGAACTCAGGCCTAACCAGGGCCAGAATTTTGTCCCGCGGCAGCCCTATTTGGGGCCACCCCCCCAGCATATGCGAGAATTGTGGCACCGCTCGAGATCCCTCACCACGCCGTGCCCACTGCATATCTATTCGGAACCAGGACAGCGGGACGATCGGGGCCGTAGCACCACCTGCAACGGACGACAGTTGTGGTCCGCGGTGGGCGCCTTCAAGGAGACCCACGCTTCGGGACGAATGGCTCGACTTGCTGGTGAGCTGATTAGTAGAAAACGGCCTAAGGCCCGGGATGCATCTGCATCTATCCAGACGGCCAGAGTGCAGCAAAAGCAGCAGGGCAAGAGAGTAGGAGAGTAAGCGTCAGTGCCAGCCACCGACGCCTCATTTGATGTGCTGTTTTTGACTGTTGCTCCCGTCGCCCCCATGGAAAGTCTGTCTCCGGTAATTATAATGAGGTATGAGGGAGGGGTGCTGCCAACATGCCATGCATGTAGCTCTTCTACCCACTAGTCCTTCTACGGACGCAAGGTAGCACGACCCTTACTGCTGCTACAAGTATTAGTACGAATAGCATGATGGGGTTGCTTGTGCCTGGCTAAGCCGCTCCCGTGCGCTCGCTGGTGTACAAGTAGGTAGGTATTATTATAGGAGGACAATGCCGCTTTGAGTTTGCCCGCCTGTGGAAAACGTGTGCTTGGACAGACAGACGGTGGAATTGTTCCCTCACATCGCACAGACACCGACCCAGAAACCCGTTTTCTTGTCCTGTCTTGTCCACCGCGCCGGTTCCGATGACCGTCGTATGATCCTGGCCCCAGCTGTCGGCCCCGTCCAGGAGCCTCCGGGCAAGCTACTGGTATTCCCAAAGTTACAAGCCACGAAGACGAGTACCCGGTTACTACCTGGTCAATTTGTCGCGTACTCGGCCGCATTGCACTCCACGGAGCCCACGGTCCTGTGACATGAACCCAACGCGGGCAGGGTCTGACTCTCAATCACGGACCCATTGACATGGCCCTTTTCCCAATCCCTTCAGTCCCAAGTATTATACTTGTAGAGCTCTCATGAGCTCCCGTCTTCGTGGATCCACCTGGCCTTGCATCACTCCGTTTTGCTTCACTTCATCACTGCCCATCGCATCACCGGGCGTTTACGCCCGCCGGATGCACACCGAGGACAGACAAGCATTTCGATTCTCTTGCAACCTTGCAACACTCCAGCCTGCAGGACCAGGTGCTTGCTCACCTCTTGATCAGATCTCACATCGTCGCATCGCGGCAGCAACAACCCTGTTTGCCGCTGTTTCTGTTGCTTTTGGCATTTACCACCATCACTACCTACCTTCAACCTGCCCGTCCCGCCTAATTTGCTTGTCACTTCTCATCTTCCTGACATCTCGTTACTCACTCACTCCCTTTCTTTCCGCCTCGGTGGACCTGCACTGCAACTTCCGGCCCTGCAAACGACAGCTCTTCAACTTCAAGCTTGCTTCTTCTACAGACATAAAAGGCCTGTCCTCTCCCTCTTCTTGGACTCAACTACAGCCACAACAACTCTCAATCCCTCGACAATACGCCTTCTCCCGCAGCCTACTACAATATCGTGGTCACTTTAGCAAACAAAATCATCAGTATCGACTGGGACTACCGACATCACCACCACCACTTGTTTCCTCTGGCTATATTCTCTCTGGCGTCGTCGAATTCCCTACTTGGAAGCCACTAGTCTCTCAGCTGTGTAGACTTATCGACTGGACTACACAAAGCCCAACATCTGACCCATACCGAGCCTCTCACCGGTCCATAGGTATGTGCAAGTCATTATTTCTCTTTTTGCCCCCAATCCCGACAGGCATTACCTACACGCCCCTCCATCTTTCTCAGAACACTTTAAAGCAAGAGGCACAAGGCTAACCCTGGGCTGCCAGATCCGGCTCAAGTGCCATCCAATCAATCTTGAGGTCAACGCCAAATACAACCACCCACATAGGCACCCTGCATTAGCCACGCATACAGCCTCTTTTGTTGTGTTGCCGATATTCCACAATGGCTGTTGTCTGCGCACACTCCTTTAAACTCATCAAGTCAGATAGCACGCTGGTGCAATGGCTCTGCCAGATATGCCGTTCTGGCCCACATTGGGCAATTTACGAGTGCACCTATTGCAAGCTTCAAGTCTGCCGCTCCTGTCAGTAGCCTCTTCGCGGATTCTTCCTTGACAGGGCTACATCGCTGGAAAGTGCACATCGCTGCGAGCCCGCACCACATCGGGTGTATACCCGGAGTCTCACGCACGCCATGGTCACCTCTCGGAGCTCCCCTTTCAAGTCTGCCTCAGGTGATCTTGCCCGCTTGTCTTTCTTTCCTTTTCCTTCTGTCGTATGGAGACGTCTCTGGTACTAGTCATGGTGCTGGAGTACATGTCGACTTCTCGCAAAGAACGGCGTTGTCGCTTTGCTCATGGCTACAGAGTACAACATGGGATGGCTCCTTTGCTTGCTTAATCGTCTTGGTTCTGTTTCTTTCATTGCTTTTGTATTATTCATCAATCTCTTTCTCAGAGATTGATAGGTGTTTTGGCGCTCTATTTAGCTAAAAGGAATGTTCATTGGGGCAGCTTGGCAAAGAAGACGGGTCCTCGCCTCCGGCGATATGGCGCGAGCCGAATGACCTAACCAAGCCTACAAGCTTTCAAGGGATGGATGGCGGAGTTTTAAAAAAAACCGGCGCTCATGCTTACATTTGTTTTACAAGATCTCACAAAGGCTCAAGCCGACTCTAGGACTTTCAAAGGGTGTGGGTGGACTTGAATGGCACCAAATAAATCACAACTGAACTTCAACCTTGCTATACCGTGGTGCTTAATGTTTGGGCATCTTCCACTCTGTCGTCTTTTCCTTTTCCCTTATTGATACATATACGGATACCTTTGAGGAATGCCAGCTCAGAGGCTTTGACATTGACCCCCAAAGTAATACTTCATGCTAGTTGGACACCTTAGGTACGTGTAAGTCTGACCCATCTTCACCATCATCGCACCTAGCTGATTCTAGCTGTTGTTGTCGTCATTTAATCATTTCCGATCCAATTGATGCCCACCCGCCTTGCTCGTATTCTAAGCCAATGCATTGGGACCCAATATCCACCATGATAGCAAAACCTGGCACTGGAGGGGACATCCTCGACGAGAGCAAAGAGAGATCTTGCCACATCTAGTCTCCTCAATCAGACCATAAGCACATACGGCTTGTTCAACCCTGATCCCCGGGACGTGGCCAATGTGAGAAAAGAAAAAACACGTACGGACGTGGCGTTACTATTGCCGCCCCGATCTCAGTGGGAAAGAGCGAAAAAAAAGAAAGAAAGCAAAGTGCAGGAGGATACCCCAAGCCTTCCAAAACGTCTCGAACGTCACACAAAATTTTTGCTATCCAGGTGTTGTGGGACGCTGTTGAACGATGCACACGCACGCGCGCAGCACGTTGCGGTGTTCCTCTCGCCATGTTCCCGAGCGTTGTTACGTTGTACATTTGGGTCCTCTAGAATTACTAGGTTTGCTTTAAGGCTTCTTGCACATGTTCTCGCCTTCGGCGGGATAGCTTCTAGAGGATTCTGACGAGGGAAAACAACTGGATATGTGCGACATGTAAGGGGGACGTCGAAGAGGCTCTGCCAGGACCCGAAGCTTCCTCGCAACAAGTACAGAGAATGCTTCACCGTCGCACCGTGATTTGAATCACGGCAAAAAAGTGCCACTATGGGTCCTATTCAGAAGTATCGGCAGAGTGAGACCTTTGCCGTGGACGCGCAGACGGCAAGGGGCGGCGGAAGGGTGACTGGTTATGAATTTGCCTACCAAGAAGAGTGTCTCTATTACTCTATTTACAACGCCTCATCACCCCCACGGGATCTTTACCGGTGAACTGAGCTGTTGAACCTCTAAAGAACGCGGCGTCTATAAGAAAAAAGACAAAAGCAATCACATTGAAGCTAGTAGCGTGCCGTGCCACAAGGAGGGCCCAGCTGCCGAAATGGCGGCACGGAGAAAAAAAAGCGAGAAAAAGAAGAAGGACCAGCCCAGAAATACATCTACTACATTCACGTTCATGATGATCCCATTCAGAAAAATCTAGCCTATCCGTCGGGAAGTAGACGAGACAAGCTTGCTTTTTTGCCCTTGTTGAGGAAAGGCATACCCCCCTCCCCCCTTGCGAGACTTCCTTTTGCCGTATGCTTGGTAGGATGAGCGGTCAGTGTTGTGATCATGGCTCATAGAATCGTGCGCACGCTGGGTCCTTCATCGGCCAGTCCCACACCGGTCTCTCCTCGTTTCTCTTCGTCACAGTCACCTCATCGCCCAATTTGATACTCGTGCAAGAGTAACTCCGATCTGATAGCTCAGCGGCCTTAGCCACCATGTTATCGGTCAGGAAAGCGTACCGACCAAATACAGGCGAGTACTTGTGCCCTGGGTCGACACGCCGGTCAGACATGAGCTTCTTGAGAACGGTGCCCTTTTCACCTTCGCCTGTACGTCCAGTATCATAGTCGACATTTAGAGAGGTGCAGCGGCCGCACATTTTGGAGAGGAGGAAGGCCGGCTCGCCGTGCAGGGAAAGCTCAGCCCAGAAGTCTTCATCCCATTCTTTCTCGCCGTCAACGACGATATTGGGGCGGAACTTGAACATCTCGACGTCTCCTTCGGCAAGCCGGCTTTGGACATTTGCCAATGAGGCCTCGGTGGCGATGAGGAAAGGCGCCATATCAGTGAATGTGATCCAGTCTTTCTCCGATTGTGAATCAGAGTCGCCATTACCGGTCACGTACCCCGCAATGGAGGACAGCCATCCTTTTTGAGGTTGGGGCTGTGAGTCCTTTGGGGAGAATGTGCCCAGAATAGGGCGGCGCTGGTCTCCAATGTAGAGGAGTACAGTTTTGAAGCCGAAGCATGCAGAGAACCAATCGTCGTACTTAGATCCCATGCGGTAGGCGGCGACCAGACTCTGGTGCAGATTCACTTCTGCCTGTTCCAAGCCGTCCAAGCTTGGTTCTAAGGGAACTTCGAGAACGGCATCCTGCTCTGGCCTTCGAGGCACCAGTGGCTCATCTGGGGTGAGATAGCGCACGTGGATCGTATCACGACCAACAATCTCTTGACGAAAGAGGGCGCATTGTGGAAAGTCAGACAGCTGACATCTCTTCAGTTCACCATTGTCTTGAACCTTGCAGATCATGAAGCGACGGTCGTACTTGAGACCTTGGGCGCCGATTTCGGTCTCTTCGAGTTTAATGCCTCGAAGAGCCTTGATGGGATACAACCACAGCTGGGAACCGTGAGTTTTAGTAGGGTCTTTGAGGCCACAGAGTCTACCGAACTTACAGCCTTGACTTTCATCTCGAAATTTGACGTAGAATGATGTGAAACTCAGAGCGGTCGCTGTTGCTTTCGACGCTTACTGTTGGTTGCAAAATTGCAGTCCGAACGAGCTTCGGAAATCCGTGTCCGACGTCATGGCCATCGGAGTCTGACCCGGTGCCAATACGGGATCTCCTCCGGTCGCAGACTCTCGGCTATGTGACACATTTAAGTGCGGGCACAACTGTCAATTGTAGATCCACAATACACTTTTCGCACCTCAAATACTATTTCCAAAGGCTGGGTTCCAAGTTGCCCTTGGGGCACTATGCACAATAGATCCCCCTCAGTCGGCGAGTTCTACACGCAGGAGTAAGACCTGCGAGAATGAGAGCACTTGTTGGATCCCATCAGTACAACGCCCATGGGCAAGAATGACTGCATTGCATTTAAGCGACCTTGAGCAACTGGGTCGAGATTTGACCAGTGACAATCACTTGCGCCTGTCAAGAGACCATAAGATTCGTCAACCAATTTTTGCAAGTAAGTAGAGCTTTCGGCACCGCATTTGAGCACTATGCGAACGCCAATTCGATATCACGCCTATGAAGCCGAGGCAAATCCTGGGGTAAGTGAAAGTGCGCCGCTAGTACGCCATGAAGATCGCGTGCTTTAGTCTTCCAAGGATCTGGACCACCGGTGGCTTGTCAGCCGCAGTCTTGGCCACTCTAGAGGACCAACTGGTGATCTATAGATCCCACTCGGCAAGGGAGGTAAGCAGAGTTATAACGATTGCGTCGTCGTGGTTGGGTCTTTGCATCATCCCCAGCCAGGCCGACATCTTCCACGAAACTCAATCGTTAAGGTACGTCTTGAAACGTAGCTCGGCTCAAGATCGACAGAGCTAAAAGCCCACATCGCCGGAGAAGGGGAGAAGAGCTACATTAAATCCGGGAGGCGAAGCAAATTTTAGAGAATGCTGGTAGGAGATGTCATCGCAATCTACGAAAAGATCGTTGAGTCGACTTTTAGGCTGAAGCATATGTTAAGAAGCGACAGCGACCATTGTGATCCTGAACGAAACGATTACATGTAGTATGTGTAAAGAGGCTCTGTGGGTCTTCTCCCCGTAGCAACTTAGTCCAGATTGCTCTAGACCAAAAATCGCAAGCCATTAAGGTAGCTGTTCTTCTTCCGCTCCGCCCTAGCGGAGGACTGAGAGGACCTCCTGATGCGGCACATGCTGCGAGACAACATACATAGATGCGTTCCCGCGACTGAGCTAGAGAATAATCCCTACAGAGCATAAGCGCGAGATGCAGGGTGCTGCATACCAAACTGCCAAGATAAAGAAATCGGCTGGTGGAATGTTTTGCTCATCCATGCTCGCACTACGTATCTTCAGATGCCCATACAGACTGACATCCCTCGACAGAGCAGGTTCGGCAATGAGCACGGACTCTGAAAAGCACGGACCTTGATTGCGTGTCTGAGGAGGAGGGGAAACCGGCAAAAAGACAACGTCGGGGCTCTGTAACTTTGTTGGTGTGTGCGCTGGCGGTTTCAGAGCGTGACATTCTGCATGGTGCAGATCGCCTAAAGAGGAGTCAAGGAGAACGAACAAGATAAGTCAACGAGCTCAACGTCCTGATCACAAGATCACTGCTGCCCGAGCGAGGCATAATTTCAATTGAGCGCACTATTGTCAAATCGCATAATAGCGTCCGTGTAGTTCGAGGGCTAAGGTAGTAGTCGGCCGATTGCTTGGCAATGTGAAAAACTCGCTAGATGGACGATAGATAATGAATGATGCATCGAGCTTTACCTTGGAGGATTCAGCTGGTAAGATATGGATGAGTTGGTAGACCGGCCGTTTCCGTTGCACCTTCCTCCAAAAAACGACGCATGCACCTTCCAGGCCTTCACCCTCCAACCAGCATTCAAGGCAAGAGCCTGAGGTAAGGTACTTCCTGCCGATTATCAAATCCGAAGGCAAGAGCGGTGCAGCACGTATGCATACATGCTGGGGTAAGGAAAGAACGGCATTGCCCCGAACCTTCGATATATCCACCTCCACGGAATTTCTAGACTTTCAGCAACTACTGCGGAGCTTTCTACCGACAATCCTGGTCACCTTCGGCTATACCTGGACAACCCCAAACGTACTATAACAACACCAACTTGTCTCTCCGGAAACCCAAGTTCGTCGTTTCAGAGCACGTTACAGGTCTTAAGAGAGGACATAAGCTCCGAACCGACAAGGATGTGACGTATAAGCAACAGCAAGCTCTGCGAGTATGCAACATGGTCTCCAACTACTGTGGACTGCAAGCGTGTGACAGCTCGTACAGATGCTGACCCGCGCTCCGACGATTGCTAATTCGCTTTAATGGCATGCCCGGACCACTACTGCAGCAGTTATCTATGGTTACAATCTGGCGGCACCATTTAGTCGAAGGAAGTGGTGGCATGCTCGTACGGAATGGCACCCAGTCTCCACCCGCAAGAGCCAATTCTCGCTATCGAGGTCCAGGCTGTTGGTACCCTTGGCGCCCATTGGCACAACGGGGGGCATGCAAGTTGCGGCCATAGGAGAGATGGTGTGCGGCGTATCGCGTGCTGGCTGTCCAGTCAGTCTTGCCAAGCCACGTCTGCCAAGCTGCCACACCAACGCATCTGTGACACTGAGCATGTACACGAGGGACGCCTTTGGTCCCGACTAGGGAAGCAGATAGACGGTGAAAAATTCTAGCATTCTACTATCTCCAGAACACCGTCGAAAGACACCATTGTTCGATGGTGGCCGGTCAGGTGGATGCCGATATTGCTGAATGATGGCACTAGGAACCTAGCTCGACGGCGAGGAACTAGACCGGTCCGAGTCGTATATGTTGAAATGAGAAGCAACGATAGTTATGCCATTGTCAAAACGGCACAGACGGATCTCAGATGCAAGAAGCGAAGTACAAACAGTGCGACAATGAACGACTGCTTCGCCGAGAACCGTCGTCGCCTATCAATGCGGTGGTTTATGCGTGTGAGAGCATCCCACACGCAACTGGCTGTCCAATCCCAACGCTAACCAAGGTGCGTGGCCGATCACTGGAGCTGCGGCGTCACAACGTCTCAAGTTGCCGTGAGGTTTCGGCGGGCTTGAGATGGCTTGGCTAGTAGGGCCCCGTCTCAGTCGATGTGCGTCTATTTTTTAGGGGTGCAACGGCGACAGTCTGCAAGACGCCAGCATCGTCAGGGTGCCGGGGGATACTGGCCGGGGCTCTTATCCTAGGAGCCAGGACGCAGGACCTACCTACATGTACATGTTACTAGGGCCCGTCCAGCCATCAGCCCCCAATTGTATCCATCCAAGATATTCCGAGCATGCAAGCTCTGATCACTTCTGCTTTTCCCTCATGGTCTTGTCGTTTAAAACACTTTAGCCCCCCTCCCTTTTGATTTTGTTTTCTTCCTGCATCTTTTGGAGGCTCTCTTCACTTCTCTTCATCTTATTTATTTATATTTCAAGTATTATATCTTCTTGTGCTTAATTTGTTTCTCCGGGGCTTCGCAGGACGAGCTAAGCCGCTCTGATACTCAAGTATTAGCGGACCCGGGACGGTATCAAAGACAACAAGGAAAAGCCGGTCAACACTGGAACCGGACTCAACGCTTCTATTACGGCTGCAACCACGAATATACCACCACAGTTCTTCTGCTAGCTATACTCATAGTGGTCACAAAGCATGGCTTTCGAACCGCATCAGATGGGTGTCCGCGAGCTAGATCTCACAGCGTGCCACGCCAACTCCTTCAGCGACAAGATTAATGCCGTCCCAGGCTTGAAAACGAGCACGGGTAAGTTCACCACCCATTAGCAAGCGCAAGCCTTTCCACCATTTTGCATTTTGCATTTTGCATTTTGCACCCATCAACGTGTCCTTGGAGTGCGATGGTGTCATGTATCATGTTTCCCAGCCGACTCCTCCTTCCTGTCCTTCTTTCCCTTTTTAGTGGTTATAAGTGCCCATCAGTGGAACCGTGGGGGAAGGAAGCCGCTGCTCAGTGCCACTTTCCTCATCCTGCTCCCCCAGGTTGAAACCCCCACCACTACCTTGCCTCACCACCACGAATACCTTGCCTTTACCCTTACCGACATGACATAACGATACATGAGCCGACTCTTTTTCCCTGCCAAGCAAATCCCATCGTGCTGACGACCACCTCCCAGCCTTCTTCACTTTCCTGCGGGCCAATCTCGTTCTCAGCCCCTCGGCCATGTCCTCATGTGCCAATACGCCCACCCTAGAAGCGACGCCTGACCGATACCCTTTCTATTATCCTCATCAGCCGCAGAATCACCATCACCACAAGGGCTGGCCGTCAGTACCTGCGTCTACTGCACCCCAGCCTGCCTCGTCTCCCCTGGCAGCCAATCCACCCTTGACGCCCCTAGACGACATCCCGCCTCTCACCCTTGAGCCTCTCGATGATCCCAATGAGAAGGTTGAGGGCCTGCATCTCGTCGCCGACTCTGTGGCGCAGATGCAGCAGCGAGCCTCGCGTTCTCTAGCTCTGCATCCTTACTGTCTGGCTGGCTTGAGCTTGTCGCTTGCGGCTGTCTATCGTTTCAGTCAGTCCGCTGCTCAGGGTATTATTTTGGCGTCCGGGCTAGTGGCATCCTACCTCCTTGCGATACGGTACCTTACGGCTGGTTATGTCCGTTTAGCAGAAGAGATACCTTGGTCAACGTGGCTACGGAGTCCGGAGACGGGAGATAACGATGTGATTATTGGAGCTCGATTCGGAGAGAAGCTCGTGGGAGCACTTGTTCTACGGCTGCAGCCCAGTCCTGTTGTCTACCAGTCTTCGTCGGGGCACAGTCGAAAGAGGAGTCGTGGCGGCGCTTCCTCGCTCAGGGGCGGGAGAGGCATCATCCGGGCTTGGACTACACAGCTCAAGTATCGCAGTACTGGCGTGGGCGGGGACCTTCTTCAAACAGCTGTTAAGTTAACCAAGGAGAAGTGCGGGCGTGACGCAGAGGTTGGATTTGCCAAGGAGCACGCCAACAGCACCATGCTGCTGCCTAGCAGATTCAACGGCGGCTTCCGCAAAGATGAAATCCGGGCGACCAAGGCTTTGGAGGGTGCGCTGGCGGATTGGGAGGCTACCAAGAAGAAGAGGTGAAGACGGCGCGCCGTAAAGAATTGGTCAAGACGGAGACGGAGACGGAAAAGGGAAGCTGTGGCTTCTTCCATTTGTATTTCTCATCATCTTTTGATGCTTATGATACCCCTTGTAGCCAGCAATGAAATTTGGGTCAAACCTTTTACTCAAACAACGCCCCTAGCGCTATCCAGTAGAATCCATTATCTGCGTGCTTCACTAAATGCCGAGAGCATATCTCAGTATGCTTATACAGTTGCCTGATAATAACAACAAAAACAAAAAAAAATCAAACCCAAAGTCACATCCTTTCTGCCTGAACATGCTCATGCCAGTACACGTAGCTCAAAGGCCCTCCCGCGCGTTGCGAAATCGCTGACGGCCAGTTCTGTTCGGACTAAAGGCGATGTGTCTCAGGGTCGAACCCGTAGATGGGATTTCCAAGACGCCGCAGAGTATGGATGACCTATCAATGGTCAGAACTTTTTTGAAGTACAAAGTTGGTAAGGGCTCTGAGCAGGTTCTTACGTCGTAAGTAGTAACAGTCTTCGCGTTGCGGTGTTCCACAAAGAGTGCGCAGAGCTTCAAGATCTGATTGGGAAATGATTAGCAAAGGCGCTGATCTTGTTGGAAAGATTGACGAGATTTCCGCCGTTTTGGAGGGCTCCATACCTCCTCGAGTCGCATCCTCAGGACGACTCTGATCTCGTTGTAGATGTCCGCAGAGATTCGCTTCACACCACCTCGGCGGGCGAGACGACTACATTCAAAGCTCTGTTAGTACTTACTCTGATGCTCGACAAGCGTTAATGCCCTATGTGTGGTTTGGAGGTTGATTACTCACCGGATAGCGGGTTTGGCTGAAGTGAGGGTTGAAAATGTCAGTTGAGATGCCTTCTTATATTTGTGGAAGTAATGGAAATGAAGGCGAGCTTCTCAGGTTCAACTTACTGACGCCGTCAATGGAATCCCTCAGGATCTTTCTAATAAGCCACGTTAGTGAAGCTGAAAGGCAAAGGGTATGAAGGTTCTGAGTTGCACAAAGAGGAGCCCTTACCTGTGGCGCTTACTACCTCGGCCACGCGGAATGGTCTTTCCGCTAACGCCTTGTCGAAAGGCAGAACTGGCAGACGTCTTGCCAGTTGCTCCTGGGCGAGCTGAGCTACTGGGCCCTCCGCGTAAAGCCTCTGTGCGAGCCATTTTGGGCTCAACTCCTCAGCTCTCAAGGTAGTTCGAATTGAGAGGAGGTTAGCAGTGGTGGGGAGGAAAGTGGTTTAGAGGTGAACCCGTGTGCCACGAGGTTCGTGGTAGTTATCGGAAATGTCGATTATGCGTCCTCAGCGAGGAAAAAGCAGTGACAGACAACAAAGTATACGTCTGACGAGTTTTGATTGATTCCAGAGAAGAGACGGCAAGACGTTCGAATTCCGATGTTGGTAGGGTTGGCGTTGAGGTTGAGAAAGGCGAAGGAGCTATTCACGCGTTGAACCAATACAGTACGCAGTCACAGCGAATCAACCACGTGACCAGTGTAACAAACTTAAAGTCACTTTCACTTCACTTGATGCTGAAATTAGGATGACCATTTTTCCAGAGATATATCTTGCTACGATGCATTGGTTTGCTTCTAGTCTCTTTAGATCACATCACTATCTTGCAAGCTTGAGTAGGATGAGCCGGCAACGGCCCCACCGGTTCGGCATAAAACGGTTATGGGATCGATCACAACGGGAGCTTATGCAAGATCAACGCCACTTAAAAGCAATGATTCGGACCACCAATGATTTGGAAATTTTGTTTCATCCGCATCTGCTGTAATTCATTCCACTTGTTGCTTCTCCGACCGAAAGAATACCTGTATATGTCCACCAACTCCAGACCTGGAAAGCCCTCCTGGCTTCCTGCAGTAAGCCACTCCTGAGGCTTAAACAAACAAAGCTTTTCATTTGTCATCAATTCAATCGCTGCCGACCCAAAGAAAATAAAGCCTACATGGGAACAAAAGAAGCCCAAGTGCCAACCCAGCGCCAGAATAAAATCTCACCATTATGTCATTACAATGCAAAGTAACTGGAGATGTCGAAAAGTGACCAGGCCTCTCAAGATGCCTGCTTCGACAAGGGTATTATAAAGAAGAAAGAGGAGATCGTAAAGCCGGTCGCATTCAAGCCTCGGTGTCAACTGCCATGTCGGGCTCAGGTGCTTTGCTTTCGTCTGACGACTTCTCTGACTGATCCTCAGGGGTTGACTCCTTTCTTGACTTGCTTGTCTCTGGACTTTGAGTACGGAGCTTCTTTGCTGGACGCTCAGACTCGCCCCCTGCAGCCTCTTTGGCTGCAGAGAGTTCCAGCTCCAGCTCATCCAGCCGTCTTTTCAAGCTGTTCTCCCTTCGATGGCTATCGTCTAACTGAGATCGAAGAAGCTTCTCGGAAACTTGTGTCTCTTCCAACTGACTGCGTAATTGTGTTTGCTCGACGCCTGCCACTTCATGGCCTCTCCTAGCTGCGGCCTCTTGCTGTTCGAGCTGGCTCAAGCGCCCACGGAAGAGTTCGTTGATCAGTTCAAGCTCGCGCACGCGCGTCTTAAGACTCGAGTTCGTAGCAATGAGTTGCTCGTGTGTTTGCGGCGCATCGCCATTCATCGGTGATCCGGAGCCGTCGCCATTGGCTCCAAACCCAGAGAGACCAGCCGAGGCGTATGATTCGTCCATCATGAAAGAAGGAAGCGATTGATTGTACATGGACGGGGTGCCGGTGCGCGAGATTGGAGAGTCGGTGGTTCCGTCAGCATTCGCATGCCCAGATTGTCTCTTTGCCTGGCTATTTTGAGGAGTTGCATTCTGTTAAAGCGATAAGTATAAGTACAAGCGGGGGAGGGAGGAGGTATATGAGCAAGCAGCACGATTCGCGATAATGCGCCAAAGCGATCGCACAGCTGCTGCGACCTAGAAAACATAGACTCGTACCTTTTTCTTTCCTGCCATGTCTGGGCGCATGGTCTTGACACGATTGCGACTCTTGATAACGTCGGTCTTCAGAGATATCGGTCGCGGCCGGCCATGCAGCTTAAGGAAGAGACCACAGGCATTGCACAGCACTGAGCCATACTCGTCGCGACGCCATAATGGCGTTGTAGATGTACTGCAATTTTGGCAGGTAGGCTGCGAAGAAACGTTAGAAGTCATTATGAATGCGACGGGGCTCGAATGTCGCGAGCACGACCAACGGCCTTAGAGGCGGGCAAGAATCGATAAATACTATCGCGATCCTGATAAGGGACGGCGGATTCTGGGAAAAAAAAGTTTTGCCCCATGCAACCCGCACTGATAAGAAAGATAGTGGCATGCATATGATTGGGAAAGTTGGGACTAGCGTGCTGTGCCCGGCGATAACGCACGTGACTAATCAGGAAAGAGAGCGATAAGACTTTTTCTCGTCGCCCAGATCGAGCGGATGGATGAGATCGTCGTTGGCGCGAGGGCGCATGGGGGTCGCCAGGACATGCGAAATGTAAAATGAACTTACCATGACGCTGCCATTACCACCAGCTGTAGCAGCAGGTGTTGCGCCGTTATATGAAGGAGCCGTTGCCGGTTGCGATGCTGCTGGAGGGTCGCTCTGTGTAGGCTGCGGGTTTCCATCGCTACCACCAGAATTAGCAAGATACTCGGCGGTAAAGGCGGAATGCGCGAGGCGATTCCGCTAACACTCCCCATCATTCATTGTGCGTACCTCTGTTCTTGAGACGCCTCGTTAAGACCTTGGCCCTCGGACAAGCCTGTCATCCCTAGTAGTTGCGACACAGCAGCTTCGGCCGCAGAAGTAGACCCAGGGCGCGATATGGCCTCACCAGCCTGTTGCGGCAGACTTTGCGGTTCTTCCTCCATGTTGAAGTTGCCGCAAGCAAAGCTCCGCGACAGTTGGTAGTGTCAAAGATAACAAGCTGCGATGAACGCAGGAAATGGACAGTGGTGACCAGTCAAGCGCCGACACAAGGTAGAGTACCTCCGCTAATGTAGTTCTGGCTCCGTCGAGAAGTACTGAGGTTTCTCGTTTAAGAGATAAACAGAAGAAACCGCAAAGCTGAGTCGATGGTGGTTGCGATTCTGCTGAAGTTCGTTCGTGGTTGAGGCGAATCGCAACGCGCGCGGTGTCCGTGTCGTCCTTAGCCCCTCGAGGCTAGGCAAGGTTTCTGCGGTCTGATGTGGAGGTGAAAGGTGCGCCCACAAGCTCGCAGTGTGTTTGAAACGATATTCTGTATATGCGCTGGGGAATTCAATCGTGGTGGGCTAGGATAAAGGTGGAAGAGTTGCTCAATTGCGGCGACTTAATGAGGATGTAAATAAAATCGACGTACAAGTCACAGTGCTGCCGCTACATCAGTCTTAGGTACGTGCCGGAGGCTGGGGGCCTCCATCACTTCCGGCTTGGGCAAGACAGGTGTGGCTGAGTTGCTGGCGGTCAAGCCACAGTCAGTTGCTCTCGCACTCTACGATACCCCACCACCAGCCACATCCAATCGTCATGGGCTCCACCATAATTCCAACCGAATCTCACAGCGGTGAAGTAATGGGCCAGGCCGCAGGCGCCGTGGTTGGCACCACCTAACGGGTTGAGGTACTAAGGTAGACAAGCTCCATGTCTGGCTGACTCGACTTGCACCTTACAAGCTCTTCTGGTGTATTGCTTCTTGTTGCTCCTCCATCACGGCTCTGGACTTTACTTAAAAACTTGTAATACTTCTCGTTTCAAGAACTCACCTACACAATGTTTAATTGGGCTAAGCAGCAGTATGGAACGATCTTTCCCCTCCCCCACCATGCCCACGATAGGCGGTATTGGAGACTGACACCACCACAGGCTGGCCAACGTGGCCGGCACCCAGGAGCCTATCTATGGCCCTACAGCCATCCGCTCCGTTGCGGACGAAGTAGACAAGTCGACATTTACGGAGACTACTCGCGATGACTTCAAGTGGAAGGTGATGGACTCGACCAACGTTGAGACGCAAACCTTTTACATTGTTACGGACGACGGACGCATCGCGATGGCTCAGGTCATCTATAGCAACGTGGCGTGAGTGTACATTGACTACTTGGAGTCCTGTTCAATATACTGATCTTCACTCAGAAGCATTCGCGTGACCGCCCAGTTCAATGTCAAGGTCTTTTCCAAGACCTCCACGGAGCATCTTTGGTGCTCCACCCCCCTCGAAAAAATCGACTTCAGCCAGGATAAGTCCGCTTTCTACGCCGACGACTGCGCTGTGGAGCTGTCTGAGGATGGCAACTCGTACACCATCAAGAGCATGAACGACCAGCGCGCCATTGTCAACCTCAAGATCACCCGCACAGCTCCGGGCATCCTGGCGGGCAAGACCGGCACAACCTTATTTGGTACCGACCTCGAAAACCCTTGGGGATCGATGCGCCACGCCTTTTGGCCGCGCTGCGTCGCTGAAGGAACCATTACCACCAAGGAAGGTGCTCTTGATATGAAGGGCCGAGCTCTGTACGCCTATGCTCTCCAGGGTATGAAGCCTCACCATGCCGCTGCACGCTGGAACTTTGTCGACTTCCAGGGCCCCAATTACTCTGCAGTCATGATGGAATTCACCACTCCCCCATCATACGGCTCCACCGTTGTTAACGTCGGTGGCATCGTGAAGGACAACGCTGTTGTCACAGGTGGCTGCACCAACAAGGCTACGCATACTGCCGTTCGCCAGGATGATGAAAGCGACTGGCCCGAGCCCGTGGGCGTGCGCTTCGTCTGGAATGGCAAGGACAAGAGTGACAAGATGGTTGAGGGAGTTATTGAGGGCTCTTTCGGCGACAGGGTGGACCGAGTCGATGTGATGGCTGAGGTGCCCGGCTTTGTCAAGACCATCGTCGCCAGTGCCGCAGGCACTAAGCCTTATATTTACCAGGTAAGTTTTTTTGCCTCAATAAGTGTGATGATAGCTGACTTTGTCGCCAGTACACTCCTAAAGCCACCCTCAAACTCAAGATTGGCGATGAGGTGATTGAGGAAGAGGGACAGGTCTTCTCGGAGGCTACTTTTATCTCCGGGGAATGAGCAATGTCGGGTAGAACATAATAAACGGTTAATGTTGCATCGCATTGGGTAATTATTCTATCTGGATAGGCGTTGAAGACGGGTTGGTAACTCGTTGTGTTAATCTCAAACCACCGCATAATACAAACTTGTTCATTAATGCATTAAACACAATTTTTTAAGACACTTTTGGTCCCAAACCTTCTGTGATTATGGAACAACGATTTTCGACACTGTCAAATTTTTGTCTGCAAAATTAGTTGTTATGCGAGTCTTGCGAAGAAGGATGCAATCGTGTGGAAGGCTTGTGAACTTCCTCATCACAGATCGCTCTGCAAACGGCTAAAGCCTAAACAGAGATGCTCAGAAGCTGATTTTTACAAATGTATAATCTGATGTTATAAACTGAATACCAAAATACTGTTAATACACATGTAATCATTGAGCCTCGTAATGTAGCTATCATCAGCATAGTCCAGCGTCACTGAATACAGTTACGACAGGCATGTATCAACAAAAGTTACACAGAAACTTTAAGAATATATAAAAGACTACGCTCCCTCATAAAAAGAACTTTAAAAAGGCCACAATTTTGTCTTTTCAATCCTACCGATCGCTACACCATACATCTCACGTTAGCCCAGTCAGTGGACAGCACACATACCTCCTCACAACCTGAAGACACATCCCTGGGTTTAAAGGACAAAATCACAGTTAAAATCCGCCTTCATCTTTTACCACGCACCTTCTACTCTACGCCCACATCCTAGCAATCATGGGAGAACTTTTGATAGAGTGTTGTGGTCACCTAATATGGAGGTCCATCCTCTCTGTATTCATAAGTCTTGCCGATAAACTTGTTATCCCATACCGAGATACAATAGTTTACTGTATTCCCCGCGCCGAGAAGGCATTACGCATTCCGAGATGCCTTTCCGCTGTTGACGATGAAGAACCTGGTATTGCGAACGATATTCTCCGAATTGGCACTGCTATAATAGCCATGGCCTTCCTAATTGTTGCCCTGACGCTCATGGGAACAGTAGGGGAGGAAGAAGACTCTACGTCCTAGTAGTACTCGGATGCTTCGTTATACCAAGTTGTCTTGTGCTTTGCGTGTGGTTTTATTCCATTCTTATGAGACGAGAACGGCAGGAAAAGGAGGAGGAAGGTAAAGGCCCAGCCCCGGAAGCAACGGCCGCTCAGACAGTCTCCTATGCTTGGACTGAATGTTGGGTCTAAGGACCTAAGAAACTGTCTATCCAAAAATTTGTATCGGAACCATTAGGTGTAAGGGACGGCGAAGCCATCGTATAATGGTGCTCTGCATCATGCAGATATCATCAGGCGTGAGTGATGCTTAGTTTGGCCGTCTTTCAAACAACCTTTGATACTAATGTTCACAACATAAACCCATTAGCTACTCGAAGCCTGGTGCTTCTCAGATTTAATCAAGATATTCTCTTAGATTGATGGTATTTTTGTGCCGATTAGGAAAGACGCACGCTCTCGCAGGATGCAAGCCTTTGGCCGGATAATACAAATGGAACGGAGAACGGGAACTGACACGAGGAAAGGACTCCTGCACTTCTTAGCAAAACAACTTAAACCGCGTTTGCTTTACAGAACCTGTATTTGTTTTCATATCCCAACAGTGCTGATGCTCGTCTCCAACAGAGAGGGGAAGTGGTTTGTTTGGTGCATTCCAGTCGCCAGGTTTACATCAACGCGCAACATTCCGACCGCCCAAAATGGCATATACAACAATCTATTTGTCGAGAATCAGGAGCCCCATGTAGAGCTCAATAATTCTTTACCTTCCTCATTCTCTATTTCTGCACGAACGATTTATGCTAGTTCTGATCAAATATCTGGCAAAATGGCACTCGTTACAGCCTACGATGCCTACATCCCCCTCATCTCATCCCCTCTGAACCCGACCACACCATCGCGCCGGCGGAGCCGCATCAACTACTTCCGGGGACGCATCCAGATGAGCCCATCAGAAAAGCTCCTCCGACGGAAGGCTGCCGAGGCGTGGAAGTCGGAAACGATACACCGGCAAGTCGCGGAGTACGAGCGACGGGCCACACTGGGGGACTCCAAGCCCATTCTCACGGTGGTTCTCTCCTTCTTTTTACACATCAAAGTCTGTTTCTTTTGTTAGGCATAGGAGGCATCGAAAAGCTAACCGAGTCAAGGCCGCAGTGTCCGATCCGTTGCGTACTCACTCAGGTGCCAGAGCGGACAAAAAGCCCAAACAATATCGACGCGCCAGTTACTACCTCGAGATGATTATGAATCATATCATGCCTCGGCTTCCGGGCCTGAGCCTTCTGGTTATAGGGCACTTTCTCACGACGATGGCATTTTGGCGGCTCTTGACGTTGTGGAAAACGAGGGATCTGTTGATGAGCTCGCGGGCGAGCATTGGATGATTTGAGATTTTGCTTGGCCTTTACTTTCTTTGCTATGTATATACGTCCAAGTCCATGCTATGAGGGATTGAAAGGGGAACAATATTGATCTACCGTTGAAACACCAACCAGTCTATGCCAAGCCGGAGAGAAACATGTGTTGTTGATACATTTAGACGAGTTTCGACTACTCGTTCTTCTTATTTTCTTGCGACTTTTCGTCGTCGGACGTCTCTTGGCCCTTGGTCTTACCCTGTGCCTTCTCTTCTGCTTCCACCTTCTGAATTGCTGTCTCGACTTGCCATATGGCGCGCTCCAGCTCGATAGCCAGGGCGGGCATCTCCAGCGCATCGGAAAAGTTCTTGACCTGATCTTGGGTCAAGAGCATCTGCTCCTTATGTTCGTGCCCATCGTCAATTGGTGGGATATCCTTATCGTACAACTGGTCTAGCGTCTCAGAGGGAGCCTCCAGAAGGAGACGATTTTTGGACAGCCATTGGATGTGTTTGCCTCCGGCAATGGCGCGCCAGTGCGACCAAGTCCGGTATACCAGATAAAAGAAAGGCAAATTGGGTATCCTGTCAGAAAAGTTAGCTTGTGAATTGACACAATCACTTCGTAGAGTCAACCTACACCGGCAGCAGCCCAACTGGTATGGTGAGAGGCATGGCCAAAACAGAGTATATCATCCTCTTCCTGTGAAAACCCTCTCTCTCGGTAGCTAATCTTTTGATGATAGCCTCAGCCTTGTGTAGCGGAATCGCCGCCCGCGGAAACACCAGCTGCACCTTCTCCTTGCCCCTTAGCTCATCGTCGCGCCGCCGTGCCGATAATGGCGGAACTGACTTGAGCCCCCACTCCTCGAAGGGTATGCGCTTGAGGGCTTCGTTGCCGTAGCTCACGACCTTATTCTGCCATCCCGAGTCCTTCTTCTCCCACTCGGCCCACTTCTTGGCTGCGAAGCCTGTTGCTCTATCGACATACGAGGAATCCTTGGACTTGAGCGTAACGTTGAGCCGCTGGGCGTAGAGGAGCGTGCGACGCGTCGAGATTGGCAGCAGGTAAAGCCGCATTATGTGTGTGTAAAAGCGAGACCTACAGGCCCTCAATCGGAATGATTGGAATCGGCGGGATCGAGCTTAGGGAGAGGCGCAATGGGCAAAGGATGGACTGGATGAGGGCGGCGACTATTGGAGGCCGTTTCGCGCGGCAGGAGGTAGGCGCAGCACTGCTGCTATTCAGCGCGTCATTGTCATGAATGCCCTCGAGTCGTAGTGGTTGATTGTTCTAATTTTCTGTGTTGCGAGCTGTCTTGTCTGTCTCTATCGAGGGTTTCGGCAGAGCTGGTGCGTGAACGAGAAAATGACGAAGTGATGTATTAGTTGTACTTAAGTATGGTAGTGGTAAAAGAGTTAGTATTAGACTACAGCTGCTGCAACCAGCGGATGACGCACATGGCCGGTAATGAGTCGTTGACTGTCAAGGCACCTCAGGCATTAATTAACCCACACACGTGCATCCCCTTGCTTTTTTTTATTGACTACCTACTCATTCATGTCTGGATCAGCCCCAGCTTCTGTCTCCTTTACTTGAGCAAAAAGGACTAAAATGGATTGGCAGCTTCACTGCTTACTTTAATTGCACTATCGTCGAGATTCGTTCCCTGATTCCGCACGAGTTACAGCGTTGGATGACTCTGATTCCCTCCGTGAACAACCCGCCTCCCCCCAAACCGAAGGAACGTCAATTCCATCGCTTTCGCACACCGACCGAAGCAGTCAGCTCCTTGCCATTTCTCTATTCGATATTGAACCAGCCGAAGGCAAAAATATATGCTTAAGCGACACTATATTAAAACATAAAAAGACACAAAAAAAAAAAAAATTTGGACGCACAGGGAATTGAACCCTGGACCTCTCCCATGCTAAGGGAAAATCATACCACTAGACCATGCGCCCTATGACCGATATTAGATACTCTCATAATATACAATATATAGGATATACTACGAAAGCTTACAGAAAGCCTACGCAGCTTAGTTTAGTATGATTCATGCTAAATGATAAATACACAATTTCTTTATCTTTTTTTTTTTTTTTTTTTTTTGAGCTTGATTGCCGTACTATTAGCGGTGTATCTCCTTTTAAGTCGGACTACGGGTCAACCGCCTTTTCCCCCACCTATCTTCCGCCCCCTGCTGAATTGCACAAAAAACGTTAGTCCAACCACAAAAAAGCGTTAGTCCAACCTTAGTCATACCTTTATTAGTGAATATATGCAATTAATTGGTTTATGAAATAAAAGATC